>CM036755.1:67285548-68485548 GCA_020796225.1 Arion vulgaris | reverse complement strand
GCCGGGCCGCAAGGGAAGCAAAGAATAGTACCACTGGGACCTCAATGCATGTGTAGAGGCGACTGATATAGGCCCTAGGGATGCTACATTGTAAATTAAAAGCATCGAACTCCTAAAAACCTCTGATGCCTGGCAGGCAGTGTTGGGAAGAACCAGGACATGGATAGGAAGACCCCTAACTTCCCCACTGAAGACGGACATGTCAGCCAGAATGGCGTGGGCACCCAGAAATGGAAAAGACATCAACGCACAATACGGTTAGTGAGTATGCTCAGATATTTACTTAGATATGGGGTTGCTCCTGTAGACTGCTGCCATGGGAGCAGCGCCGGATCCAAGCCTCGAGGATCCACCCCAAGCTACTGACAGTAGCTCTACGCATCGAAGAACCAGGATTAAGCAGAGTAATGCCACTGGTCAAAACAAGAACAGCACACTAAAGATCATGCAATGGAATGCAGAAGGCATTGCCAGAAAGAAACTCGAACTGCAAAAATTCCTACATGAACAACAGATCGACATCATATGCATACAGGAAACACATCTAAATAAAAACTGCCGCTTCTACATTAGAGGCTATGAGACATACAGACTGGATAGAGACGGACACAGGGAGGCATCATCACACTAGTCAAAAACAACACCCAGCCTCAGAACCTCCAGAAGTACAGGTGAAGCCAAACACCTAACAGTCAAAATACATGTCCTCCCAGAACCAATACATGTTACAAACTACTACTGCCCAAACAATAAGAAATTAGAACTAGAGAGCATACATACAGCTGAGAAGAACCAAATAATCCTAGGCACTTTAACAGCACCCCCCAGCTGGGGATACGCTACTATGGATTCAAGAGGAGATGAAGTAGAGGAATGGATGATGGAAAACCTACTCATACTCATAAACAAACCTGATTCAGAGCCAACTTTCTACTCAAGAGTATGGAGAACACAAAGCACACCCGATCTGGCAATAGCCACAGAAGACATCCAGAGACGTGCAGAAAGAGAGGTGATGAAACAACTAGGAGGAAGCGACCACAAACCAATCATTATTACTGTAGGAAAGCTCAAGTCACCAGAAAACAGGAAAAAAATAGCCAGCTGGAACTACAAAAGGCAAACTGGAACCTGTACAGAAACCTAACCGAAGGAAACTGACGAAACCACACAATAAACAACATCCAGAAAAACATTACAACTCTTACAAACATCATACTAAAAGCAGCACAAAAATCAATCCCCAGAGGAAGAAGAAAACACTACGAACCCTTCTGGACCAACGAACTACAACAATCACATGAAAAAGCCATAGCAGCACGAACAAAAATGGAACAAGACCCATCTGACACAAATGTCACAGAACACAACAAACACCAAGCCATATACAGAAAAGAAAAACTCACATGCATTAGAAAAAAGTTGGCAGGAAAAAACAGCAACACTAAACATGGAAAAGACAGCACAAAACTATGGCAGCTTGTAAAGAGCCTAAATGAAGAAAACACCACTAGCCATGCCTGCACAGTCATAGAAGATGGAGGAAAACCTACACGGGCAAAATAGCTGCAAACATTCTTGTGGATGGCTTTGCAAAAGAAAGCAACATACACATGTCCAAAATCAAAGTCAGAGAAACAAAAAAAGAACTAAAAAAATAAACAAACAACTTGCAGACAAACAAGACACAATGAACAAACCTTTTCTCAAAGAACTGACAGCACAATAAAAAAACTAAAGAAAAAAGGCACCAGGACCAGATGGGGTGACAAACGAAATGATAATAAACCTAGGAACAGGTGGCAGACAACACCTCCTGGACCTGATAAACCAATCTTGGATGCAAGGAGTATATCCAAAGGAATGGAAGGAGGGGAAATAATCCCTATAGCAAAAAAGGCAAACCAAGGAAAACAAAGAAAGCTACCGTCCCATAAGCCTCCTCAGCTGCCTTGGGAAAACAATGGAGCGGCTAGTAAACAACAGGCTGCTTAACTTTCTAGAGGAAAAGAAAATACTTGATGACTGCCAATCAGGCTTCAGAAAACACAGAAGCACAGATGACCAAACCACCTATCTTGCCCAAGAAATTGAAGATGCCTTCCAGAATAAACACAAGCTGCTGGCCACCTTCTTCGACCTGACTAAAGCCTCGACAAAGTCTGGAAAAGGACTCTGCTAAAACTAGCACAAAGCGGGATCAAAGGTCACATGTACACATGGATCAGAGATTTCCTACACAGACGATGTGCAAGAGTCAAACTGGAAGGACACAGAAGCAAGCTGGTCAGACTAGAAGATGGGGGTCCACAGGAAGTGCAATATCCCCTACACTCTTCATCCTTTTTATCAATGATCTCCCCAAACAATTCACATCTAACATTCACAAGGCACTCCATGCAGACGACTTAGCCATATGGACCCAAACAGAATACATAGGAATTGCCAAGATCAGAATGCAAGGAGCCATAAATGCAGTAAAGAAATGGGCAGACACTTGGGGGTCACAATAAACCAAAACAAGACAGTGTCAACACTATTCTCACTTTCTAAAACCTGAACAAGTCGACTTATACCTGGACAACAAACCACTACAAGGAGGGCAATCCTACCTATCTAGGGAAAAAAATTCGACAAAAAAACTCACATGGGTCCCCACATAGAAGAAACACAAAGGAAAGCCACAATAAGATTAAGACTCATGAAAAACTAGCAGGAACCCACTGGGGCGCAGATGCAAACACTACACGCCAAATATACACAGGATATGTACGTCCAAACTGGAGTATGGCACAGGAGCCTACACAACCGCAACACAAACAAATCTACACAAGCTAGATAAAATACAGAACACAGGCCTCAGAATCATCCCCGGAGGTCTGAGAAGTACACAAATCAAAGATCTAGAAGCACTACTGGCATTGAGAGCCTGGGATGCGCAGGAACAAAAATACTCACACTATCAGAAAAGTTCAAACCCCAGAAAATAACCCCATGCACCAAACAATCAAGGGAAACCAACCAAAAACCGCATAAAAAGACACAGCTTCCATCACTTGTCAAAATCACTTTCTGCAAAAAACATGGACATCCTCTCAAAAGACCCAGCAACCTGGAAATGATAGTACCATTCAACAACACAGACCTACAGCCCAACTTCACAGTGATAACAACAATTCCAAATGTAGACAAAAGGGTGAAGAAACAGGTCCCATCTTGAGAGCAAAGACACTAGAACACATTGACACCTCCCTGCCCCCATCCCGAGTGGACCCATATATACACAGACGGATCATCAGACACGACAGCGAGGAAAGGAGGGGCCGGAACCATCATCATACTCCAAGATGGCACTACACTAACAAATTCAAGTGCCACTTGAGAACTATCAACAAATTTTAGAGCCGAACAACAGGCAATTGTGGATGCCTCAAAATACTGCAGCAAAGAAACATCCAAAACAACAAACTTGTCTTCCTTGTCACTGCTTGTCAGTCCTGCAGGCCACACAAAGGGAACCACAAGATAACATGGAAAGAGAGCTGATACTACAGCTCAAACAAGCCTCAGAACACAACAAAAATTTTTCTCCAGTGGATACCATCCCACTGTGGAGTTCCAGGAAATGAAAAGCAGACATGCTGGCTAAGGAGGGAACAAAACCTACACAACAGAAACACCCAGTATCACTACCAGAAATCAAGACACATATCAAAAGAAAGTACAAAGAGGTATGGAGGCAACAAACCCACAGCAAACACCCACAAGATCCCATCAGCAGACTAAACAGAAAACAGCACACAACAATCTTTCGCCTAAGAACAGGTCACTGCAGGCTCAACCACCACATGCACAGAATAAAGCCTGCTCAGACTGCACAGTGTGCATGCCAGACAGAAACACAGACTCCAGAGCACATCCTGCAGTCATGTCCATCATACATACACCCAGAGCCGGATTAGCATAGTAGCAGAAGTAGCAAATGCTACAGGGCCCCGCGCTTTGGGGCCTCGCCTCTGGAGCTAAGTTGTCACTAGTCATAAACAAGGAACCAAGTTTGGGAGGTGGGTAATAATTTCCCTTTCATTTTTTTTTATTGAGGTTAGGGCCAAGGTCATGTTTACTCAATTTCGGACTTAATTGGGCGGTCACACTGAGCTCATTAACAACGTAACAGTTTTTTTACTTTTTGTATAGGAGTGTCTCTTGTGTGCACACGCTTCTAATAAACGAAAACTTGAAAGCTTGAACAAAAGAACAATTAAATTTGACTCATAACCCAGTTCAAGTCTCTGTTCGTTCAGTAGTTTTTGCAAAGCGAAACTTAGTTTAAAATAAATGCAAGTGGGCGTATGAAATATTGTTCTAAGACATGAGCAGATCTGGGCACTCCTAAATAAATTTCATGTCATTCACGTTTTTGTGAGAAACTGTTTTGCACTCGACTAGATGTCCCAGAAAATAATGCGAAGGAGGGCCAAATGATTAAACAGAAAACTTGGACACACTTGAAGGAGCCGCAACAAGAAGCCGCAACACAGAGCTGCATAATTTTACAGAGAAGCACACAACGGACACAGCAGAGAGTAATTTTTATTTGTTCTGCTAACTTTGAATGTATTTAAATCCTCCCATCTTGTTATTTTATTATTATTTTATTTTACATAGCTAATTTTATGTTTCAGTGAGAAATTAATTTTAAAAATAGTTTCTATCATTTTTCGTTTTCAATGAATTCAAATGTTTTAAATCATAGTTATAGTCATGTTAAGTGGTTAAATTACGAAGCACCCTGTATATAATATATCATCATGAGTAAATTGTTATATCATAAAACGCTGTCCAAACTTTCACATTTATGTGTTATATTAGTAGAAAGTAGAAGAATTACATTTTATTTGTAAATTCATTTCTCTTCCCAGATTGAGATAGACATCATGAGCAGCAGAGCCAGAGATCGGGTCGACATTACGCTTCTGGAAGTGCAAAGCGTAAAGCACAAGATGAAAAGGAAAAATATAACCAAGTTCTTGTATCAAAAACACGCAAGCTGTCTGAATTTTTAATGTCGTGTGTAATGGTGCTGAATCCAAAGAAATCGAAGCAGGAAATATAGAAGTCGCGTCTCACAGTATAGTAGATGAAGATAGTGATATAGAACAATCATCATTACCAATATTAAGATCAGCAACTCTTCACGATTTAGCCACATTTTCCACAAGACAAACTGAAGTCGAATGTACAGCAAGTCCTTCCAATTTAGCCATATCATTTTTGGGGTGTTGGGTGAGAAGTAGGGGTTAGTACCTCACGGAAAATGACAGCCGTATCCTGGTTGTGTCCACGGATAATCATGATCCTATTTGGTTCCCACTTCTCACCTAGCTCATGTTTGGCTCCACGTGCCACACCCCGGCAACAGTCTCGGCTGACTGGCTAAACAACATGAGTGGGCGGGAGTAATCCTGCTTAACCCTCCCACGTCCCCCCATTTTCCCCTCCCCATTTTCCCCTTACGTCCCTTTCCCACTTCCTTCCCAGTTGCGACAAGAGGTGATAAGACACTGGCATTGCACCGAGCCAGATAGGGTCACACTGCTTGCGGGGACCCATGGTGAAGACGGACTCTGTGTGTTGGAGGGAATAGCTGGATGGGTGGAGATGCACAAACACCTATGCACATGACGTGACACGGCCATAGTGAATAGCCCAGAACCAGAGCTAGTGATAAAGGCCTGCAAGCATGGTGCACCTATGACTAGCGGGGATTGTGCAGCAGTGAACTGTGCTCCCCCCAAGTTCGATCCAGTGACACCCTAATACCACATATCTGCCCGAAACTACCAGGGGCCCCAGATCAAGTTAGAGATCTATGTCTGACAACCTCTTTGGGATGAAATTGTCGCAACAAAACTCCAGACATAATGCCAATACAACACAAATATATTAGATACGAGCTCGGACGTCGCCTCGGTCAACAAGGTCCGCGCACGCGAGTGAAGCCCCTCGCTCCGTGTGAAAAATATGTAAAGGGGTCCATTAATATACTACAGATAAACATATCAGGACTACAGAATAAAAAGATGGAGCTCGAAAGAACTCTACAACAGAATAATGTCCACATTGTCCTTATACAAGAAACCATCTTACCTCAAAGAGGAGTTAACATCACAGGTTACACCCAATACAAATGCGAGTGCAACAGATGTCAAGGACTCATGACACTGATAAGAAATGATGTGCAGGCAGAAGTCCACAACAGACCACACAACAACATAGACACCCAGACCATCCAAGTGTGGTTTGATGGAGTGAGATATACTATACATAACATCTATTGCCCACCAACCTGCACCTCTGACCAGCCATTCAAGGAACCCATGTACACCAGAACAATTATTGCAGGAGACTTTAATGCACACACACCAGCCCTAGGTTACAAAGATTACAACAAAAGAGGGAGAGACATTGAAGACCTGTGTAACTCATCCAACCTCATTGTAATGCAGAGCTCAGAAACCAAACCAACACTTCTACACAGAGCCCATGGTACGAATAGCAGACCAGATCTTACCATAGTATCAGCTGACATTATAAATGCAACAACTATCACTGTCTTGGATGATATAGGGAGCGACCATCTCCCATACTTATCTCTGTTACCACCAAGCAACTCAGAAGCTCAGTCTATAGAAATAGAAAGTTCTGGAATTTCAGAAAAGCAGACTGGCTGCTCTTCGAGAACCAGACCAACATAGGCATGGACAAAATTGACCTCACTGGAAATATCGATACTGTCTTTGCTAACATATGTTGTAAAATACTGGAAGCTGCAAGAAAGGCCATTCAAATGGAAACACCAGAAAATATAAGCCATACTGGAACAAAGATCTAGAAAAAGCAGTGATGGATAGAAGAAAAGCAAGGAAACAAGCTGAAAAAGAACCTAATCGAGTTAATAAAACCAATTATAATCGCTTGACTGCTAAAGTTCGCCTTCTAATTAAAGCAGCAAAGATGAAGTGGCAAGACACGTGTCAGAAACTTGATCTAAATAAAGATGGCCACAAGGCATGGGATCTGATAAACAAACTGACAGGCACTAGAAAGAAAGAAAATCCCAGACCCATCAAAAGAAACAATGAAACCATCATAGATGCAAAAAGAAAGCTGAAATATTCAACAAGCACTTTGCTAGCGTTAACAGAAGCACAAGAAGAAAATAGCTGGATAAAGCTTTATGGAAAATCTTTAAAAGTAAAAAAATGCACCAGTAGCGAATGTATGTGCATTTGAACAAGATTTTAGTCTATGCGAGATGGAAACAGCAATGAAAAAACTAAAACCTCGAAAAGCCCCAGGCCCAGATAAGATTAAGAATGAAATGTTATGCCATATGGGCAAGAAGGCTAGGTTGATATTGCTGTTCGCTATAAATAGAACTTGGAGAGAGGCCAAAATACGCTGCTTGGCAGAACAGCCAATATCACTCCCATCCTCAAGAAAGGAAACCAGTAGACGACCCCTAAGTTACAGGCCCATCTCATTGACCTCATGTTTAGGAAAGCTAGCGGAGAATGGTTAATAACCGACTTTATTGGTGGCTTGAAAAACCCAGTCACTTGATAATACCCAGGCAGGGTTTAGAAGGGGCTGCAGAACAGAAGACCAGCTCTTCAGACTTGTGCAGAATACAATTGATGGATTCCAGAATGAAAAGCACACAACCGCGGTTTTCATCGATCTACAGCAAGCATATGACAGAGTCTGGAGGAAGGGCCTCTTGATGAAGATGCTCAATATGGGGATCCATGGAAGATGTTACAATGGATACAAGCTTTTCTCCAAAACAGGACAA
The DNA here is from genome assembly GCA_020796225.1 of Arion vulgaris. Classification (NCBI taxonomy): domain Eukaryota; kingdom Metazoa; phylum Mollusca; class Gastropoda; order Stylommatophora; family Arionidae; genus Arion; species Arion vulgaris. Next base: position 68,477,690 of record CM036755.1, on the reverse strand, counting down.
TTGGAACATCTTTTAGTGGAACAATGTCCTCCAAGAGAACACTAGAAGAAGGCCTCCCACAGGGCTCTGCCCTTAGCTGCACCCTTTTCCTCATCTTCATCAATGACCTCCCATCCCTTCTAAATACACAGAAAGCCCCTTTTGCTGATGACCTTGTAATATGGACAAGCGAGAAATACCCTGTACTAACTCGGGCTAAACTTAATAGAACCCTGCCATAATCTCAACATATTGCAACCTATGGAAGCTTAAAGTCAATGAACAGAAAACTGTGTATACTACATTCTCCCGCAGCCCCAAAACAACTCAAAGAACCTTTCGGCTTACAATGAATGGAGCACTGCTGAAAAGAGGAACCCTGACCTACCTGGGAGTCAAGTTAGACAAACAACTGAGGATGACAGAACACATTAACAACATAAAAGAAAAAGCATCTAAAAGACTCAACATGGTTAAAAGACTTGCTAGCACCACACCTGGGTGCAGACAAGAGCACCCTTAGACAACTATATCTTGGCTATGTAAGATCTACAATGGACAACTGCCTTCCTCTACAAGCTATAGCAAGTGAGCACATCACAACATCCCTGGACAGAGTGCAGAATCAGGGTCTCAGGTTTATATGTGGGGAATGAGAACGACCCCAACTGCTGCTTGTGAAATCGACGCCAACATCGAACCACTAGACATTAGGAGACGAAGGGCACTAATAGAAGCAGTCGAGCGATATAAAAGAATAGAAAAAACCATCCCAACAGACAAACTATTGACAGGTGGAAATCCAATCAAAGAATCCAGCAAAATCATTGCTGGAAGTTGGGAAAAATCTCGAAGAACACTACCATCTCCCAACTGACAGAGAACCGATCACAAGATGCCCCGGCCCACCACCATGGCTAAACATAAAACAACCAGTAATCCAGAAATACCTTGACAAAACTATAAACAAAGCAACACTTGCACCGATCTTAAAAACCTGCGCACTGGAGACAATAGACAGTTATCCAACTTCCTCTATCCATGCCTACACTGATGGTTCAGCTTTCAAAGCCACTACTTACGCTGGATTCGGCATATACCTGAAATATCCAGATGGAACTACCTATAGTTACTGTGCTCCTTTGGTAATATATGTTCCAACTATGAGGCAGAGATTATAGCCATAAAGACCGCTGTAGAACTAGTCCACCAGCAGTTTGAACTTGGAGAAAATATTGTCCAAGACATGATAGTATTCACTGACTCACAGTCCACACTACAAGCTTTAGAAGAACAGCAGAATCAGTCAAGCGAGATCCAGTCATTGGCATTAGTCATCCACAATCTGATTTTCTCCTTTGATATTAATGTCGTTCTACAGTGGATTCCTGGGCACACAATATCCCAGGAAATGACAAGGCAGATCATCTGGCCAAACAGGGATCATCAAAACCACAAATAGACAAACCTGTTAGCATACAAAGTATAAAACAGATTCTGAAAAACAACTCCAGAGAAGATTGGCTGAATCGATGGGCTATGGGACGACTGGTCGGGACATGTATGCAGAGATGAATAGACCAAACCCCAAGGACAATATAAATCTGCTACAAAGAAAAGATCAAAGCACTATCTTTCAGTTAAGAACAGGACATGTTGGACTGAATTACCACCTACACAGAATAAACCCCACACACCTACCACACTGTAGAAAGTGCAGTCACTCATGTGAGACAGTACAGCATATCTTGCTTGAATGTCCTGGACTGCATAAAGCTAGACAAGAACTCCTCCCACCACACCCATCTGTTCATAATACCCTTTACACTAGTCTCCCACAATTACAAAACACATGCAGATTCTACAAACTGGCATTGGCTGCCCAAGAGTGAAAACTCGCAGCCCTGGTTAGAAGAAGAAGAAGAAGAAGCCATATCATTTTCAAGCCAAAGAGAGGCAGAAAGCACAGCACATGCTTCCAATGTAGCAACATCTCTACAAGCCAAAAAGCACAACGAAAATAAAATGTACTCCAACAATATTGGTGAATGGCCAATCAACAATCGAGATTATTGGATTGCGAAAGGAAGCAGCGAAGTGCAACATATGAACAGTGATTTCTTGTTTTCCCAAAAAAAAACATACGATAAAGAAAATAATCCACGAATTTGTCGAAAATCGTTTATCACATATACACATAAACCAACAAACAAAACTCATGTGAGAGATTGGTTGTGTTATTCAGAAACTAAAGGACAACTTTTCTGTTTTGTTTGCAAAGTTACTGATTCAGACTGTTCGTCACGGTTTACGAAAGAAGGATTTGACGATTGGAAAAACGCAAATAATTTGTTGAAAAGACATGAAGAAAGCACCTCCCATAGACAAGCGATAATTTCTCTGTTAGTTTGCGAAAAGAAAGATGCTCGTGTCGATTCTCAACTTGTAAGCCAAATTGAGACCGAACAAACATATTGGCGGACACTTTTGTAGCGAATTACTTCAGTAATCCAATTTTTAGCAGAACGAGGTCTTGCATTTCGGGTAGGGATGAAATTATTGGTTCACCTAATAATGGAAATTATTTAGGTTTGTTGGAATTAATAGCCAAATTTGACATTTTTCTGGCTCAGCATATAAATACGTATGCAAATAAAGGAAAGGGACATACATCATACTTATCAAAAACAACATGTGAGGAATTTATCCATCTAATTGCATCAAGCTTACTGGATCATATTATTTGCGAAATTAAGAAATACAGGTACTATTCCGTATCACTGGACTCTACTCCAGACATTTCGCATGTGGACCAACTCGCTCTAATAGTGCGCTATGTGTTACCATCTGGACCAGTGGAAAGGTTTGTGAAGTTCTTGGATATGGAAGGTCATACTGCTGAACAACTCGCCCAAAGTTTACTTGATTTTTAAAGGAAAATGGCATTGATATCAAAGACTGTCGCGGTCAAAGCTATGACAAAGCCAGCAACATGAGTGGGAAATACAGCGGCTTACAAGCACGCATTAAGGAGATAAATAAGTACGCAGAATACATTCCCTTCTTTGCACATTCACTGAATTTGGTTGCGAAGTGTGCTGCAGAATGTTGTATAGAAGCATCCATTTTTTTCGATTTTGTTGAAAGTCTCTATACGTTCTTTTCCGCTTCTACCTATCGATGGGGCATTCTTACAAAAGCACTGGAAGATACAGGTTCAAAACTCCCGACTTTGAAGAGACTGTCGGACACCAGGTGGTCTTCCCGAGCTGATGCGACAAAAGCACTTTTATGTGGTTTTACCATTATCAAACAAGTTTTGGATGACATCTCAAATAACATGGATCAAAAGGTAGAGTGTCGTAATCAAGCGTATGGGCTAGTTTTGGAGATGAGTAAGTTGGAAACGGGAATAGTTAGCATTTTATGGAACGGAATTCTAGAACGCTTGCAATCGTCTAGCGCTTCATTACAGTCACCTGATCAAGACCTTAACACGGGATATGCTCTTTATGAATCGTTACACGGGTACGTTCAAGCAATGCGACCTACATTTTCAGATATTGAGGCCAAAGCCAAAATCCTGACTCACTGTCAAGAATATCAGCAACAAACTTCACGACGACGCAAGCGAAATACAAAGTACGACGATTTTAGTGGCTCTACTACGCTCGATGAAGTTGTAGAAAATCAAACCCCCAAACAAAAATTTGAAAGTCAGGTGTTTATTGTCATAATTGATAATGTACTCTGCCTTAGCTAAACGCATGGAAGCGTACCATAGAGTGACTGATTTATTTGGAACATTTCGGCAGTTAAAATCTCTTACAGCAGAAGAGATCTTGAAAAGAACTCCAAATATTGTCAGCTCTTACCAAGAGGATTTGGAAGAAAGCCTAGGCGAGGGAACTTGTGCAGTTCGCTGAACTTTAAAACTAATGTAGCTGCTGCTATTGAAACGAAAAGAATGAGGCTCTTGAACTGCAATTTTATAAACTTATAATGGAAAAATTCATTAGAGTCGTGTTTCCCAAATGTAGAAATAGTCTTACGAATTTACTTGTCTTTAATGATTATAACTGCAGCGGAGAACGTTCTTTTTCAACATTAAAGCGTATAAAAAAGTGAGTTAAGAAACATGATGGGACAAGATCGTCTAAATAACCTCACCTTAATGAACATTGAAAGTAATTTACTTAGAGAAATTGATTTGTCTAGTATTATCTACAAATTTGCTCACATTAAATCGAGACAAGTTTGTTTGTAAAATTTATGTTTTATTTTATTATCATACAAAACTTAGGGCCCGCGCTAAAATTTGCTACGGCCCCTTTGGTCTAATCCGGCTCTGCATACAACAACGAAATGAAACATGGCCTTCATGAACAAAGCACAGACCAAGCAAAGGGGAACTCTCGAAGAACTCCACTGACATGCAGCTTCATAGAGGCAACCCATCTATGATTTAGACGAGCATACGAAACCGAACGCAAAGAAGAAGAAGAAGAAGAAGAAAAGCATCGCAGAAATCGGATGTGCTAACCTACTTTTAGGCGCATAACTGGCACAACGTCAGTCACTCTTGGACCCCAGATCACATACAAATCACACAGAATGGTTGAAAAATGGTCGATATGGAGCGTTCTTCTTCTTCTTCTTTGCGTCTTCTTTACTACCAATTTTAACCCTTTGTGATATGTTGATCTTGCCAAGAACGTGTATACGTTGCACATTGGTTTGGTAGGCCCCTAAACGCATAGACTTCGACACATTTAGGACACGTGCATCTGATTTCAGCCAAACCTCCTTAGTCGCCTCTTACGACATGCGTGGCAGGTAACAGTGGTTCTATTCTTTACACCCCAAAGTTGGGCCCCAGTAACCACTCGGGCGATATGGAGCGTTTAAAGAAGAATGCATTTGAAAATAGATGTCTGCGAAAAATATTGAATATAAAATAGAACGAATTCGGGAGAAGTGATGAAATCAGAGAAATGTCTGGTCAACCACTAGTAACAACTGTTATACGAAATAGAAGATGGAGATATACTGGACACATCTTGAGGAGCAATGATCAACGAATATCTAAGCAGGCATTGAAGTGGGATGCAAAGGATTGAAGAAAGAGAGGACGACCTAAGGAGACCCTGAAACGAACTTTGCTGAGAGAGGCAAGAAATATCGGTCTCAGTTCCTATCGCCCGAGTGGTTACCGGGGCCCAAATTTGGGGTGTAAAGAGTAGAACCACTGTTACCTGCCACTCATGTCGTAAGAGGCGACTAAGGAAGTTTGGCTGAAATCGGATGCATATGTCCTAAACGTAGAAGTATGCTTTAGGTGCCTACCAAACCAATGTGCAACGTATACACGTTATTGGCAAAGATCAAACATACCCCAAAAGGTTATTTAAATTGGTCGTAAAGAACCGTCAACGTTACTAACGTAGTAACGTTGGCACGAAAAGGCGAAGCAAAGAAGAAGTTTGAGAACCACTGCATTCCTCTTTCACTGTAAAAATGTAGATTTCTATCGTTTAAGCTGCATTGAGAGTCCACTGGAGACAATTTATAACTTTAAATAATGCGATATGTTGAGTATCAATTATAGCATATTTTTTGCAATTTACAACAGAATATGTGTATGGCAATAAGGAAAAAGTCGCTCACAGTTTGCCAGTCTGGCCTAAAAATTATTTTAACATACATCTATAAAATTTTAATAAATAAAGTTAAACTGCTTAGATAAAGAAATATAAGACACTCTAAAAATATTATTTATGTATCATGTCTATAATTAAAGTGTGATGATAATAATGAGTCTTAAATCAACAACTTTTTGCATTAATATAGTTTCACTTGAAATGTCTTGAGTACAGGAAAGCGGAAACTTGTCATCATCCTCTTTTACATTATATTTGCAGGTACTGATGTGCTGTCGTTTTGTCTGACAATTTAAATTATTTTATTACTTGTTAAAGCGAGTATTAGAAAATACATTTTGGACACGATGTTGTCATCAGTTATTCAAAAAATATTATATTTTGCGTCATAATGCCACTGATAATAAAAAAAAGGGTTCCCCTCGTGACGGTATGGCCAATTTCTTCTAGGAGCTAGTCAGCCATTGCGACAGTCGAGCCACGTGGTATTATATATAGAGAAAGCTTACGACTTTACGTTTGTAATAACTGATTTATAGTATATATATTCGTTCATTTTTAGTAAACAGAGCTAAATAAAAAACTATGTTTAGTGCCCGTATTTATTTATTTGTTTAGACTGAAATCTTTTGACTAAAATGTTTCTTTATATGGTAGTACTAGGTCTACTCAAGTCTACTGTAGAGTAGACTGTCACTGTAGTGTAGTAGTCTTTGTAATTTTATATTTTTACTTTGGGAAAATTTAAATAAAATGGCTGGATTTGATATTTATAATATAATACAAGTTGGTCTTTGTTCAGATCAAAGTATTTATAATAAAATATTACGAGTGTCCGTCAATAATAAAATATTTGTGGTAATTCTTAAAATTATTTATTTGAACCAGTATTTTTGATAGGTCAGAACTAAACTCATACACCATGTATGCTTCAGCCCGTGCACAACTACTCTCATTTAGTTATTGAGTTATTTATTGGGGGAAACAATGATCTGATGCATATTAAATAATATAATATATTTGGATAGAATATTCAGCCTGTTACAGTTTTGGAACTTTCTTAACTTTCTATGGCAAATTGATTGATTTGTTAAATAATTTCGCCATTGTGGTGCCGGAGCCCGCAAAGAATAGTACCAGTGCAACTTACAATGCATGTGGTAAGAGGCGCTGATGTAGGCCTAGGGATGCTACCTAGTAAATAAAAAGCATTCAGAAATCAATGTGCTTTCCTTTTTTCTAACCCCAATGTACAATGGCTCAGATCACATACAAAATCATACAGAGTGGTTAACAAGTGGAGCGAAGAAGTTAAATAATTTAGAAAATGACCTCTACATGAGATTCCAATTTGTATGATTAACGAATGCTCTTGGAGTTATGTGAACATTGTAATTGAACAGCAGCTGAAACTTGTACTGCAAACAATTTCTCATTTATGTTCTGGCTTTTAACACTATTGCCAATATTTATCATGTTTTCACACCTGATGAAAGCAAGCTCACAGAAAAGGGGAAAACCCCATGTAGGCCAATGAAAATCATATGCTTTGACATTAAAAAAATATGCAGGGAACTGGCTTGTCAGTAAAAATGTTTACTTTAGGGAAGACTTCTCGGAGAATACTTAGGTAATCTGGGGGAAACGATATTAGCAAAATCTGAACTAATTGGTCTCGAAAACATGTATAAAAGATGTGTATTTGACATGTCCTCGGGATGAGAGAAAAGCTGCGAAGACTTGTAATGCATTGAACGCCACAGTTTTTGAAGCCATTCATGCTAGGTTTATAGTGGAAAGAAAGGCACTAGATTGAATTTAGTGAACATTTTTAGTCTCTGCCTTATGACACTGACTGATTTTTGACCTACAAATGTGTGTAATGATTGCTGTACCACTCGGTCAAAATATTGGTATGAAATGCTTGAGGGAGGCAGTGGGGGGTCACCAGGAAGCAGAGTGGCATAACTTCATGCACCGATTATGTCGAAAAATACAACCAACCACTCGCCCAAGTGGCACAACTTCATGCACCGATTATGAGAATAAAATACAACCAACCACTCGCCCGAGTGGTACCGGAGCCCAAATTTGGGGTGTAAAGAATAGAACCACTGTTACTTGGCATGCATGTCGAAGAGGGTACTAAGGAGGTTTGGATCGGATGCACATGTCCTAAACATGTAGAAGTCTATGCGTTTAGGGCCTACCAAACCAATATGCAACGTATACACATTCTTGGCAAAGATCAAACATATCTCAAAGGTGATTAAAATTGGTCGTAAAGAACGAACCACTAATAACAGCATACAATGAAAAGAGATAGGGTACTAAGGGAAGACCAAGAAAAAGATGGTTAGACAATAGCAAGACCACACTACGTAAACACCAATATCAGTTATGAGGACTATCATCATAGCACTCCGGACATGTTCATAGGTGCTCCAATCTCCGCCTCAGCAAATCCAGCAGCGTCCAGCGACCCAACTCGCCAGTTCGATGTTGATTAATCAATTTCTTTGCATATTGCGTGCCCAGGGACAGAAATGGTGATTTCTCTATCATTGCCTGTATCATGGATATAACACAAGGGAGACTCATCTGGTTCTAGAACGCAAATTAAAGCTCTCACCCATTTGCTTAACGGCAAGAGTGGACAGCCAAGATCTTCCACCTGGGAATACACAATAGTTCACCGCTTGGTCTTTATAATTTTTAGATTACTGATGATTAGGTAAATGCTAATACATTTCTTGTTTTATGATTTATTTTAGACTGTCTTTAAATTGCTTCAGCTTTGGCAATCCCTGATTCACAAAGATGGTCAAGGAAGACAGAACTGTATGGAAGTCCAATTACTTCTTGAAAATAACGGTAAGTTCAATTGAAAACTTGGTTTTTTACAATTCTCAAAACAAAAATTCAGGTTTTCACTCTTTTTGACTAATTTTGGAATGGTATATCAAGAGCTTCCGGTCTGAAAACACAATTTCTATGTAGCAGTGTCCATTGTTCAAATAGAATGACATTGCAAACACTTTGATAGTGGCACAGCCATTCACTAGACCGTTTACAGGCCATGTCAGAATTAAAGATAACTACTAGAGTAAGGATTTGTTCATCAAATTGGATGATGATATTCAAGAATAGTAGTCGAAACCTATAAAGAGAAGTACTCAGGAGTTCTGTATGATGAGACAAGGTATTTAATTAGATTTCTTAGTAAAAGCAGTCTTGAAGTTTGTGTTCTTCTAGTCTTGGGTGCATGCCCATTTTGCACATCTTTTTGTATACATGTAGCTACAGAGTAGATTGTCAAGTCCCAGAATTGCAGAGCTGCAATTATTTTAAATATTTCATTCTAAAAGGTGCAGATATTTGAATCTTTGTTTCAAGCTGCAACATAGTGTAATAATACTCTTTTCATGACAAATGAGGAAGAACACATCACCATTACTAGCATTTATTCTTGTTGGGTTTTCAATCCATGTAAATTTAGTAAAATAAATATTAATTGCCATTTATATTTAGCTATAGTTTGGTCAGAGGTTTCAGTTAAGTGCACATTTTGGCTGCATATTATGTACTCATCCTATATACAAGATCAAGATATTTTAACACATCTGAACATCTGATTTATTCTTATGTATTTCTATCTTCTAGTCACTGTTTGATGAGTACCCTAAAGCATTTGTAGTAAATGCTGATAATGTTGGCTCCAAGCAAATGCAGCAGATTCGACAGGCCCTGAGGGGTAGAGCTGGTAGGTTCAATTTTGATTTGATTCAAGTTAATGACTAAACTTTACGCCAGAGTGGTCACTGGGGCTCAAATTGGGGGTGTAAAGGATAGAATCACTGTTACCTACTACCATGCATCTCATTACAGGTGACTAAGAAGGTTTGGATGAAATCGGATGCACTTCCTAAATGTGCAGAAGTCTGAACCAAACCAATGCAACGTATACACATTCTTGGCAAAGATCAAACATCAGTGATTAAAATTGATTGTAAAGGACAAACACAAAGAAGACTTTAGTTGTCCTGGACTGAATAAAAAAAATTGTCATGCACATGTGACGTGTAAATAAATGATTTTGGAAATTAATTCAGTATTGAATTTTTCCCTATGGCTTATGAGACTAAGCATTTTTGTTGCTTTTGTCTCTTTCAATAAGCATACATTATATTGAAGAACCTGGCAAGTGAATATGGGTATTCACTATGGGGAAAAAAATATGATTGCATGAAATATGTGCTTATGCACATTAGGACTACAATATTAGATTGATTTGATTATACTGTACCTGTGCAGGGGAAAATATATAGTAACTTAAGTTCACAAATATAATTGTTTATCCTGGTTTAAATTAAAGAAATAATCTTGCCATATGTATTAAAAACTACATACAGTAGAGTATGTCTTTTGAATTTGAGCAAAAACTACATGCATTAGTACTGGGATTTGAGCACTTATTGCTTTTGATTGTTTTTCCCTAATGCATACATTATATTGAAGAACCTGGCTCCACGATCGGTGTGACTAACTTGCCACTGATCACTACAATACAGGCTCACATTTTCTATATAAGCAAATTTGAACAAAACCATATCTATCGATCAATATTACTCATGTCTAGTGTTTTTTTCATTGGTTCAACTTGTAGAGAAAAATAGTGTTTTATTTCTAGGAGATAATTGATGCTGTACCACTTACTGTATTGTCCTGAATAAAAAATACCTATAAACTCATAAGGTGCAAAAAAATGAAGTAGCAAATGAAAGTGGGAAATAAGTGACCTGAATATGGGGATTCATAGGGGGGAAAAAATATGACTGCATGAAATATGTGCTTATACACATTAGGACTACAATATTAGATAGATTATACTGTACTTGTGTGGATGAAAATAGTCATTTTTTAAGTTACAAATATCATTGTTTATCCAGGTTTAAATTAAGGAAATAATTTTGCCACAAGTATTAAATATTAAAAACTACATATAGTAGGTCTTTTGAATTTGAGCAAAAACTACATGCATTAGTACTGGGATTTGAGCACTTATTGCTTTAATTGTTTTTCCCTAATGCATACATTATATTGAAGAACCTGGCTCCACGATCGGTGTGACTAACTTGCCACTGATCACTACAATACAGGCTCACATTTTCTATATAAGCAAATTTGAACAAAATTATGTCTACTGATCAATATTACTCATGTCTAGTGTTTTTTTCATTGGTTCAACTTGTAGAGAAAAAGTGTTTGATTTGTAGGAGATAATTAATGCTGTACCACTTACTTACCCGTTTTTTTTTCCCTTTTTCTTTCGTCCGCTTTCAACTCAGATGAAGTTTCATCTCTGAAACTGAATTTTGCGTGATAATCAGTTTTTCCAATTTCTTACAATGGCAGGAGCGTGCACATTGTAAATTACTTACACTGGCAGCCGTGTGCTCAATGTACTCGTAATTAGTATTCCCTCATCATACAGGCAGATTTTCTCCGACTTCAGAGGTACTCACGTTATCGTCCTGAGTAAGACCAGGGACTCGAACAAATGCCGGACAGTAGGTTCGAACCCGAGCTATGAGGCGTCTCACAGCTAGCAGCAGGCCGAGCTACTATCAACTACTCTAGGCAGTCCCCACTTACCCGACTTAAAAGAAGCTTATAGTCATCAGGTGAAAATAAGCAACAAAAATGATGTAGGAAATGAAAGTCGGACACAAGTGACCTGAATATGGTGATTCATAGTGGGGAAAAATATGACTGCATGAAATATGTGCTTATACACATTAGGACTACAATATTAGATTGATTATACTACTTGTGTGGATGTAAATACATTGTCATTTTTTAAGTTACAAAAATAATTGTTTATCCTGGTTTAAATTAAAGAAATAATCTTGCCATATGTATTAAAAACTACATACAGTAGAGTATGTCTTTTGAATTTGAGCAAAAACTACATGCATTAGTACTGGGATTTGAGCACTTATTGCTTTTGATTGTTTTTCCCTAATGCATACATTATATTGAAGAACCTGGCTCCACGATCGGTGTGACTAACTTGCCACTGATCACTACAATACAGGCTCACATTTTCTATATAAGCAAATTTGAACAAAACCATATCTACTGATCAATATTACTCATGTCTAGTGTTTTTTTCATTGGTTCAACTTGTAGAGAAAAATAGTGTTTGATTTGTAGGAGATAATTAATGCTGTACCACTTACTTACCGATTAAAAGAAGCTTATAGTCATCAGGTGAAAATAAGAAACAAAAATGATGTAGGAAATGAGTCGGACACAAGTGACCTGAATATGGTGATTCATAGTGGGGAAAAATATGACTGCATGAAATATGTGCTTATACACATTAGGACTACAATATTAGATTGATTTGTTATTGTTTACAAATGCTCCATTCAACTACTTATTAGACCACTCATTGTGGTTTGTATGTAATCTAAGCCTAAGAACATTTATGCGTTGTTGCAATTATGCGCCTATGGTGACTAGATCAGAACATCCGATTTAGAGCCAGTATTTTATTTACTAGGGTAACTTGCCATAATATTAGATTGATTTGATTATACTGTACCTGTGTGGAGGAAATATATAGTAACTTTTAAGTTACAAATATCATTGTTTATCCTGGTTTAAATTAAAGAAATAATCTTAACATATGTATTAAAAAATACATACAGTAGAGTTTGTCTTTTGAATTTGAGCAAAAACTACATGCATTAGTACTGGGATTTGAGCACTTATTGCTTTTGATTGTTTTTCCCTAATGCATACATTATATTGAAGAACCTGGCTCCACGATCGGTGTGACTAACTTGCCACTGATCACTACAATACAGGCTCACATTTTCTATATAAGCAAATTTGAACAAAACCATATCTACTGATCAATATTACTCATCTGTCTAGTGTTTTTTTCATTGGTTCAACTTGTAGAGAAAAATAGTGTTTGATTTGTAGGAGATAATTGATGCTGTCCACTTACTTATTTCCTGAATAAAAATACTTAAAACTCATAAGGTGATAGAAAATAAGCAAAAAATATGAAGTAGAAATGAAAGTGGAATAAGTGACTGAATATGGATTCATAGTGGGAAAAATATGACTGCATGAAATATGTGCTTATACACATTAGGACTACAATATTAGATTGATTATACTACTTGTGTGATGTAAATACATTGTCATTTTTGTACAAAAATAGTTTATCCTGGTTTAAATTAAGAATAATCTTCATATGTATTAAAAACTACATACAGTAGAGTATGTCTTTAATTGAGCAAAAACTACATGCATTAGTACTGGGATTTGAGCACTTATTGCTTTTGATTGTTTTTCCCTAATGCATACATTATATTGAAGAACCTGGCTCCACGATCGGTGTGACTAACTTGCCACTGATCACTACATACAGGCTCACATTTTCTATATAAAATTTGAACAAACCATATCTACTGATCAATATTACTCATCTGTTAGTGTTTTCATTGGTTCAACTTGTAGAGAAAAATAGTGTTTGATTTGTAGGAGATAATTAATGCTGTACCACTTACTTACCCGATAAAAAAGCTTATAGTCATCAGTGAAAATAAGCAACAAAATGATAGGAAATGAGTCGGACACAAGTGACCTGAATATGGTGATTCATAGTGGGAAAAAAATATGACTGCATGAAATATGTGCTTATACACATTAGGACTACAATATTAGATTGATTTGTTATTGTTTACAAATGCTCCATTCAACCACTTATTAGACCACTCATTGTGGTTTGTATGTAATCTAAGCCTAAGAACATTTATGCGTTGTTGCAATTATGCGCCTATGGTGACTAGATCAGAACATCCGATTTAGAGCCAGTATTTTATTTACTAGGGTAACTTGCCATAATATTAGATTGATTTGATTATACTGTACCTGTGTGGAGGAAATATATAGTAACTTTAAGTTACAATATCATTGTTTATCCTGGTTTAAATTAAAGAAATAATCTTACCATATGTATTAAAAAATACATACAGTAGAGTTTGTCTTTTGAATTTGAGCAAAAACTACATGCATTAGTACTGGGATTTGAGCACTTATTGCTTTTGATTGTTTTTCCCTAATGCATACATTATATTGAAGAACCTGGCTCCACGATCGGTGTGACTAACTTGCCACTGATCACTACAATACAGGCTCACATTTTCTATATAAGCAAATTTGAACAAAACCATATCTACTGATCAATATTACTCATCTGTCTAGTGTTTTTTTCATTGGTTCAACTTGTAGAGAAAAATAGTGTTTGATTTGTAGGAGATAATTGATGCTGTGCCACTTACTGTATTGTCCTGAATAAAAATATTTAAAAACTCATAAGGTGAAAGAAAATAAGCAAAAAAAATATGAAGTAGCAAATGAAAGTGGGAAATAAGTGACCTGAATATGGGGGATTCATAGTGGGAAAAAATATGACTGCATGAAATATGTGCTTATACACATTAGGACTACAATATTAGATAGATTATACTGTACTTGTGTGGATGAAAATAGTCATTTTTTAAGTTACAAATATCAGTGTTTATCCAGGTTTAAATTAAGGAAATAATTTTGCCACATGTATTAAATATTAAAAACTACATATAGTAGGTCTTTTGAATTTGAGCAAAAACTACATGCATTAGTACTGGGATTTGAGCACTTATTGCTTTAATTGTTTTTCCCTAATGCATACATTATATTGAAGAACCTGGCTCCACGATCGGTGTGACTAACTTGCCACTGATCACTACAATACAGGCTCACATTTTCTATATAAGCATATTTGAAGAAAACGATATCTACCGATCAATATTGCTCATCTGTCTAGTGTTTTTTTCATTGGTTCAACTTGTAGAGAAAAATGGTGTTTGATTTGTAGGAGATAGATGCTGTACCACTTACTATCCAGAATTTAAAAAAAAGCTATAGTCATCAGGTGAAAATAGAAAAAAATGAAGCGGGAAATGAAAGTCTGAACGAAGTGACCTGAATATGGGGATTCATAGTGGGGAAAAAAATATGACTGCATGAAATATGTGCTTATACCCATTAGGACTACAATATTAGATTGATTATACTGTACTTGTGTAGATGAAAATACATTGTCATTTTTAAGTTACAATATTGTCCCGAGTGGTTACCGGGCCCAAATTTCGGTGTAAAGAATAGAACCACTGTTACCTGCCATGCATGTCGAAGAGGCGACTAAGGAGGTGTGTCTGAAACGGATGTACATGTCCTAAATGTGTAGAAGTCTGCGTTAGGGGCCTACCAAACCAATGTGCAATGTATACACGTTCTTGGTAAAGATCAAACATATCACAGAGTGATTAAAATTGGTCGTAAAGAACGAACTGCAAAGAACGATACAAATATCGTTTATCCTGGTTTAAATTAAAGAAATAATCTTACCATATGTATTAAAAATTTTAAAAATACATACAGTAGAGTTTTTTGAATTTGAGCAAAAACTACATGCATTAGTACTGGGATTTGAGCACTTATTGCTTTAATTTTTTTTCCCTAATGCATACATTATATTGAAGAACCTGGCTCCACGATTGGTGTGACTGACTTGCCACTGATCACTACAATACAGGCTCACATATATATGTTTGAATAATATAACATTGCAATAAAATGTGATTCCGTATTTAGTTAGTGATTACACTTTTTAGGAGGGAAATTACCCCACTATCTTATGCTTTGCTTGGGTTGTTTTATAACTCCTGTGTTTCACATGCAGGATGATTAATCTCTATTGGTTTTGTTTGTGGTATTCTTACTTTTTATAGATTTTCCAGGTATCTGCAGTTTTTATACACCAATTAACTGTAGTAAATGCAAGAAACAGTTTTGTAGATCAACTTACATGTAAATTTGCCAACTGTTATAAGTATGTCTTTCTTTATAAAGTACATTTGTAACATAGTTTAATGAAATGTTCATAAAAACTTTTGTACCTTCCAGTAATTCTTATGGGAAAGAACACCATGATGAGGAAGGCTATCCGTGGTCACATAGAGAACAATCCAGGCTTGGAAAGGTGAGGGACATTTGGTATTATATCTATATTGTGAATCTCTTGTGATCAACTAAAAGATTGATGTACCAGATCTCTCCTGTCATTCATGTGGAAATCTGATTCATGCAGCGTTAGCACAGGTGGGTTTTGTAACATCTTCGCAATTGAGCTCTTATGCTTATCCTGCAGCAATGTATCCGGATTCAGCGATCGCTTACTGGATTCGTCTCCGTTAGCCTTTGGCTGTCCGCAGCCGACCTGCAAGGCAGTAGGTTGACGTTCTACACATGCATCCGATTTCACCTAAGCATCCTTAGTTGACTCATACGACATGCGTGGTTGGTAAGCCTTCTTCTTCTTTACAACCAATTTTAATCACTCTTGTGATATGTTTGATCTTTGCCAAGAACGTGTATACGTTGCACATTGGTTTGGTAGGTCCCTAAACGCATCGACTTCAACACGCTTAGGACACATGCATCCGATTTTAGCCAAACCTTCTTAGTCGCCTCTTATGACATGCATGGCAGGTAACAGTGGTTCTATTCTTTACACCCCAAATTTGGGCCGGTAACCACTCGGGCGGGTTGGTAAGTGATTCTATTCTTTACACCCCAAATTTTGGTCCTGGTAACCACTCTGGCGATATTGTTAATCTCTGTATAATTCAGTTGGATATATTTAAAGTAATACCTGTATATCATTAATAGACAGGATATATGTTTATTGCATCTTGTATTTAATTGTCAGATTACTACCAGTTATCAAGAACAATGTTGGCTTTGTGTTTACCAAGGAGGATTTGACAGATGTTCGATTCTTCTTTGGATAACAAGGTCTGTTTTCATTCAAATTATAAAATCTAAGCTTGGTTTTTAATCAGCATCAAACTCAGGTTTCATCTTTGCATTAAGTTTGACAATCTTCAAGAGATCCAGTTACATATCTACCTCATTGCCACCTACTCTTTTCCATATCAGTTCACAATAATTTCTAGTTCTTTTCCATGTTATTTTTGGGTATCCAGACCATCACACTGCCCATTGCAGAGCTGTCAAACACAATTCACATACTTGCATATGATATGCATGCCCAATCCATCTTTTAATAGGCATCCTGCAATATACTTCCCAGGTAACCAAAAGCGAATTCATTTGATTTTATTTTGTAAATTAATTGTAGGTTTTCTGGTTTTTATTTAGTTCTCATTATTTTTGTTATTTATGCGTTGTCTTTTGTTCAATTGTGTGAGCTGTTTTAGAAAGTATGTGTCCGTTGGATGTCTCTTGTTATCCTTTGTTCTCATCAGTCATTACATGGCTAGGTTAAACTAGGTGAAAATTACACTCCTGTATATGCAATAGTTCACAATGATGAATTGTTTATTGATGTTGAGAATGTGGGATTGGTACATGGGCTTAACCCCCCATTGTGAACACTTACATGGAGATCATAAACCTGCATCAATAGCTGTCTGAGTGAACGTGATTGCATTTGCACAAACATTTTGATGGTTTTACATATTATTGTGGTCCTAGGTTAGTTTTTAAAAAGAAAGTTAGCAAAATGGTTAGATCTTCAGCAAATTAATCTGTGTGTGTGTGTTCATATTTTTACTGCTCTTATCCACACTAAGACATCAAAATACTGCTTATGCCTCAACAGTTTCCGTGAAACTCAACAGCTGCAAAATACATGTAGTTTCCTGAACTTGGCTGCAATGATAACAACCATAATAGTGACTTTAGATGCATTTAGAACCTATATATCATGTTAAATGTGTTGTTTAATAAGATCAGTATAGTGAGGTATTAGATTAATTATATTGATATATGCATATAATGTAGGTGATGCTAACATTATTGAAGTCTTAACATTGCTGCATTTTGTTCACAATGATGAATTGTTTGTTGATGTTGAGAATGTGGGATTGGTACATGGGCATAACCTCCCTTGTGAACACTCACGTGGAGATCATAAACCTGCATCAATAGCTGTCTGAGTGAAAATATCTATAATTAGCCAATTGCATATTTTCTTTGACCAATGACCCAAGCTTGCCAGCATCTACATTGTCCCTAACATGGTTAATCAAGCCGGGGAAGATTAAGGAGGAAAGATCAGACTAAATTTGGTGTGCCTAATACAGATGACTCATCAGACTTATAAATAAATATCTATGGAAGTCTGGTTTCACTGGAGTGTTACTTAAAACAAGGAGTGGTATCTGGGCAAGATATTGTTTATGAGCAAGTTTCCCAAAGCTAAAGGTCTTGTATGTTGCTTATGTTCCTCTACTTTGCCCAGGAATTCACAAAGATTTTAAAATCTTCAGTTTTAGTTACCTGTAATTGATTTTTATATACTATTTTTCTGTTAAATATAAATGATCTATTGTGATGTTGATATTTAAACAACTTTAATTATTGAAATATTGTCCATGATGATGAAATGTTTGTTGATGTTGAGAATTTGGGACCTGTGAAAGGGGTTAACTCTCCCTTGTTGGTACCTTATAGGGATCATAAATTTGCACCAACAGCTGTCTGAATGGATTTGTAGATTGTTTACATCAACTTAAATGTATGTGAATGTTAAATTCATCCAGTGTCATTTTTCAATCATCAGGTACAAGCTCCAGCTAGAGCTGGTGCTGTAGCCCCATTGGATGTCAAAATACCTGCTCAAACAACCACACTAGGACCAGAGAAGACTTCTTTCTTTCAAGCTCTGTCCATCCCTACCAAGATCACCAAGGGTACCATTGAAATCTTGGTATGATTAGTGTTTACATTTTCACAAATTAACAGTGCAAATTGTCTATACCACCTCACTTTTAAGAAATAAAACCACTAAAATAATTGGAGCCTAAAACTCATTATATTGTAAGCTCTTGATTTATATATATTTACAAATAATACTGTGCATTAATTCTTTACACATGAATAAATATCAGCAAACTCTGCAATTTACATTGCATGTTGCACTTAGTAAGTTGGGTAGGTTCGCTGCCAATTCAATAGAAAATAACTTTTCAATTAGATTAGGGATTACCCACACTCTACCATATATTGTATTCATGTGTTCTCAAAAGTACAAAATTAGTAGTATTTGAACATTTATTTCTATCTTTTCCCTTTAGAACGAGGTGTCCCTGATCAAGGAGGGTGAGAAAGTTGGTCAGTCTGAAAGTACTCTGCTCAACATGTTGAATATTTCTCCATTCACTTATGGACTGGTTATCGAGAACGGTTAGTGAATTTATACAATAACTCATTGTGTTATGTCTGCTTTAAAAGGACCATTTCAAGCTGGACCCTGCCCTATTATTCTAGTATTATTATTAAATATTCATTCTATTCGGACTAGCCCTTGTGTGTATCTTATGTTATGTTATAAATTATGCGGACCATTTTCTGATCTGGATGTCAGCTAGAGGGTTTGTGCAGTCATCACTGAATAGATGTTGTTCGTATGATGTGTTGACAATTTTCTCATGCGCTACATCATATATACATTTACATATGCTATATACATAGCGTCCTCTTCTTTGATACTACCTACTTTGCCTGCCAGTCCAAGGCCACCATATACATCAAGATGTGATAGGATCTTGCCAACTCAATGACATTGCGGCAGCTTCATGGTCCCCTGAATACTACAAAGACCGTAGACTGAAAGACGACCTTATTGCACTACACAATGTGAAATACACTCTAAAATCTAACATGTCTAAAATCAGTGATACACACAGGATATATAAGTGGTACTTGAAATACAATCTTAGTTTGTATTGAAGTAGCAGAAACAAGATTGTTCTGATCTGTGATCATGCTAGAACCTCATCATGTTACCAGAGCATAGTTTGTTGTCTTTACAAGATTAGAATGACACCTTTCTGACTGAAGACCTGGATTTTGTTTGGTACAAATTTATTTACATATGAATACTTTCGTGTATAAAAATACATACGTCATATTTTCTTGCAATATATTTTATTTGTTAATGTGCTGTGATATGAAATGCCAAGTGAATGATCTCAACTGGAATTATGTTGTCATGAACATTTCTTTCTACAGTGTATGATTCTGGCACAGTTTTGCCCTGTTGTTCTAGACATCACAAATGCTGATATCATTGCTAGATTTGTGTCTGTAAGTATCTTTCTAGTAATTACAAGTGTTGTTGACTTCTTCTATAAGTTTACAATGTTATGCTATATTAATAATTATTACACTGGCGATGGATAGGACATACCTTGAGAAGAGAGCTGGAGACTGATATGATATGAGGATAGGTAAAACATGGAATGGATGGCAGGAGAGAGAAAGAGCTGGAATTACTTCTTAATCCAAGATATCATTAACATGGAATGTCAGCAGCGAAACATTGTCAACTGTTGTCATCCACTTAAACAATTAAAAACATGAATCTGCACAACACACAGGAATAGGTCAGGATAGGTGTAAGACAACAATTTAGAACAATTAATGAGAAACATGCATATTTTCATCGTTTATATTTATCGCTAACACTTTACTGACCAACTTTGACGATCGCTGAATGTTGAACATGTTGAATACAAACATCGATAACTAGCGATCACTTGTCATTTTATGATATCGAAAGTTAGACCTGTTTTAAGCAATGTTTTCGTTAAAATTTATTTTGTTACAAGTACACTTCCAGTGTTTTTATCATGTCTGATGACATAAACTAGACTTAGATAACATAGATTATTCTGACTCTGCCAGCGAATATTGAGACGAAAGTGATTCAGCAAGGTTAAGCAAGGTCCACATGTCCACAAGATATGTAAACCCAAGGCACAAACTAGACTGTAAATTGTGTACAGCTGCAGGGAAAAGAAGCAAATTTCAATGTTTACCTCTATGCTTGACACTCTGCATCAAGTTATACCACACAGTTGAGGATTATCAACGCTCTCTGCAAAGACTCATGCAGAGGCATACAGCTACAATATAAACCCCAGTTCATGAAGGAAGCAGATAAGACTATAATAGAGGTAGTTTATTCATTTAACATTCACAAACTCATTGTGAGATGCGCATAAACACAATAACTAAAGAAAATTTTAAAAAATTTCCATTTTATTTTTTTTATGTTGAAATATGTTGTCAATTGTTGAATCAGTACTATAATTAGCTTGTTTTATTCATTGACAACCATGTCCCTAACAATTTTATTGCCCTGAAATTGAACAAACTCACTAAAAACTAG
The DNA here is from genome assembly GCA_020796225.1 of Arion vulgaris. Lineage (NCBI taxonomy): Eukaryota > Metazoa > Mollusca > Gastropoda > Stylommatophora > Arionidae > Arion > Arion vulgaris. The sequence continues at coordinate 68,456,723 of CM036755.1, read as the reverse complement.
TAAAAGTAACTGGTTTTAAAACATTCTATAATTTCTGTTAAAACTTTAAATATGGTCATACAGTGCATTACTGAAACTAATGATCAACTAGGTGATGTATGTATTGTTAATCATTCAAATATGTTTGTTTATATCTGTATTCTTTGAATACTTACAGTTGTGCATTTATAAAATATATACTTTTCTTGTTTATAGGGTGTTCGTAACATAGCATGTGTCTCATTGGCCATTGGCTACCCAACAGCTGCCTCAGCCCCACATTCATTAGTCAATGGATTCAAGCGCCTGTTGGCTGTTGCTGCAGAGACAGACTACACCTTTAAGGAGGCTGAAAGGGTAAGATTTCTTTCTTTGTTGTAGAAATTGTTCATTTTAAGGGATTCTGGTCTGAAACTTTACCATCATATTAATGCAAAATTACAATTTTGAGATATGAGCGAGAAAAGCGTAGAAAAAAAAAATGTCAACGCGTTGCCATGGAAACAATAAAAAATGGCAGCCAAACACAATTTTAAATCTCTACGGCTCTGAAAGTAATGAATATAAATTCTGTTTTCACTCTAAGGTGAGCAATTGTAATATCTAAAAAATGCAGTGGTTTGGACATTTAATGAGAATAAAATGCAACCAACCACTACAGCATACAATGAAAAGAGATCGGTACTAAGGTAAGACCAAGAAAAAGATGGGTTAGACAATAGCAAGACCACACTACGTAAACACCAATATCAGTTATATGGGACTATCATCATAGCACTACGGATATGTCCATAGGTGCTCCACTTTTTTTCTACTATTCTAAGTCATAATCTTTCAAAATGGTTATACAAATTTTACATTAACATGAAAATAGCTTCTTGATCCCCACACTACAGAATCCCCCTCTTAAGGGAAGAAATAGAAGCTTACACTAGATATCTCAACACTCACAATGTCACTGCTTTTGGAAATCTATGATCCTCACATGAATTCTAGTTCTGCATAATATTCAAGTGTTATTACTGTAGTTCAAACAGTTTTGGACTTCTTGGTTGCATCACATATGACCTTTTAATAACCAGAGTATGCCAAACAGTTGTAGATTACCCACTGAGAATATGGAGCGTTCTAAGAATATTCTGCTCAAACATTCACTTATGAAAGCTGACAGTGTGGTGTTGGGCCCACAAGGGAAGCAAAGAATAGCACCACTGCAACCTACAAAGCATTTCATAAGAGGCAAATGATGTAGGTCTAAGGATGCTACCCTAGTTAAACATACAAATCACACTGTTTAACAAGTGGTCTATATGAAGCATTTGAAGAAGACATGATGAATGCATGTATTTAAAAAATTACTATCAATACTTCATCCTACTTTAAAAAACTGAATTGATATTTGATTTGCAAATATGTCCTAGTCACCTAACAATTTATTCCACATTGCATTTATATTTTTGTATTGAATTAATATTGTTTTGGTTTAATTTTTCACAGACCAAAGAGTTCTTGAAAGATCCATCCAAGTTGCTGCTGCTGTAGTTGCTCCTGTTGCTTTCCGCTGCTCCAGCAGCTAAAGCAGCTGCACCTGCTCCAAGGAAGCCCAAGAGGAAAGTGAAGAGTCTGAGGGAGACATGGGCTTTGGTCTCTTTGATTAGACATGACTGACACTTGACATTCATTAAAAGTTCGACACATTTATATAGTGTATTTTAGTCTATGCCAGCAAGGTTGAATGATTGACTTTTTTATTGGCAAACTGTTAGGGAATGTTCTTTTTAGTGTACAGCATAGATTCCCAAACTTTTAACCCACTTTGACAACATAAACTTTGTGTAATGTCCCTCCACATTATAACAGGTTGCCCACACACACACACAACCCCCAAAAATTATATATATATCCCTAAAATACACATGCCCTATTTTCTCTTTGACATCGAAAATTGATATATATATTTCTGTAATACATGGTCAATTTTCAAATGATTATATGCATGAAACAGAAAATTGAAGAAAAAAATGGACAGTATAAGACGGACATAAGATGAATTTAACTGCAGAATTTAAATGATTCAATCGCAAAATCATGAAAATAATTTATTTTAAAATATTTTCTTCTTTAAGGAGTCACCTACCCTAATTGCATGAACACCTCCCAAATTCTTCTGAACCACTATTGCCCCCTAAACGCTTCCCGCGCCTACTTTGGGAAACAGGATTTGAACACTTTAGCTACATAACTCTGGAATGTCGTAAGTAAGGGAACACCCATGCACATCATGTCTAGCTTTATCTTTCTTTTCACTATCCAGTAGTATCTTCATGTGTTTGCAAGCTGTTCTTTTGTTCCATATGTGTTCCATTTATCTTCTTGGTTTCGCTAGCTGTGAATTCAGGCGTAGTCATGTCACTTCAGAGTGATTTTGCGTGACGCCTGCTTTCCCTTTATCAGTGTCCCCGCCATACAGACGGACCTTTTCAGATGTTTCCATTTATGTCTAGAACCACTCGATATGTGTTTGTAAGTTGTTCTTTTGTTCCTTATATATTATCTGGCATTGCAGCATCTTCCTGATATCTAATGCTTTGCACTTGAAGATATGGTAGTGAGAGCACCCTGGAGTGTTGTAGTTGAATTACATTCATGTAAGATAATAGGATGGGCACCTGTGAAAGTTACATGCGTTGGCAGGCGGGCGTGCTCTATGGGTTTCTACAATGTTTGCCCCTCAAACTTTATTTTAAACATGTTAATTATAGACGCAACAAAGCTAATAATAGGATAAACAGCACCAATTTTGTTGTCACCATGAACACAAAAAGAACAATCTTTTGATCAATAATTCCAACTCTGGCTGCCAACAAGTGCTATTTTTCACAGATGCACTATGTTTTGCAATCCCTACATAGTAACCATCCATCCATGAAAAAAGAGCTCAGCAAGATTTATACCAACAAAAGATGTATATGAGAGTTACACTCCAGAAAACTATGTCTACCATCTTCTGACTCAGGATAGTGCCAGACTGGACAAACACCTACACAGGTTGTAATTGTCCCCATCCCTCTGGCACCGCTGATCAAACCACAGAACATGTCCTGCAAGACTGCCCCCTGTCTCCAGAGGAATGCTGGCACTACTGGCTCGATCAGTGACTAAAATGCTACGGTATAATCATCAAAATGCGTCGCAAGAACAAGTCTTTCTCCCAACATTATATCGATGCCAAACCTGGACACCGCATCAAATGATAGAAGAAAACTAGTCACCACAGGAGAAAAGTGTGTACAATATCAGTACTAAACTTCATCAAGAAACAATACATTAAAAGGTTCGAACTGGATAGTAGGCAAACCAAGTAGTCCCAAAAAGGCAGGTAATAAGCAGATATATACGAAATCAGATGCAGGATAAGCTAAACACATTGAATCAAAGGTCCCAGCAACTAGGGATGAACATTCATAAGGGAAAGACAAAGATATTGAGAATTAACCAAGCAAACAATCAATCTCCTGGTGAATCCCACTTCAAGAGGTAGAATCATACACATATTTGGGCAGCAACGTAGACAAGAGGGAGAACATAGAGATGTTAAAATAAGAATACAGAAGGCAAGAGGATCTTTCATTGCACTGGGAAACATTTGAAAGTCCAAAGAAATCAAATCTAGAACAAAAATTCGGGTATTTAACTCTAATGTTAAAGCAGTTCTACTGTATGGGTCAGAAACATGAGAACAACTAAAACAATAGCGCATAAATTGCAAACATTCATCAACTGGTGTCTGCACAGAATAGAGGGAATAAGATAGTATGATAGGGTCACAAATGAAGAACTTATGGAGAGAACAAGACAGATTTCAGTGAACAAACAGGTTAAAAAGGCGCTGGATAGGACACACTTTGCGAAAACCGGAGGGAAATATAACAAGAAGGGTCCTTGCTGGAACCCGCAGGGACAGCGAAAGAAGGAGGCTGAGAATCAAGCAATATAAAGAAGAGCTGCAGGAGATAGCTAGAGATAGGAAGACTTGGTATGAGATGGTTGAGGGCTTATGCCCAATCCGGGGTAAAAGGCAGAGAGAACTGGGCAGCAGATGACACTCAACAACCTGGGTGGGTAGGTTGTCTAAGGGTCGCTACCATAAAATATAACCTGGAGCAAAACCTCGCCATACATGCTAGGAAACCAATTCTTCGACTTAGAGGTAAAGGGCGATTGATGTAGGACCTATGGAAGCTACCTAGTACATAAAAGCATCGCAGAAATCGAGTGTGCTGGCCTACTTGTGGGCGCATAACGTATAATCGCTCTTAGGCTCAAATCACACGGTGCTTAACAAGTTGGAGCGTTCGATGAAGAAGAAAAGTACACCGGAATTACTCAGTGGCTATCGATTTCGCGCTCTGTCTATTGGAGCACACAGTTATTCGCCGAAATGCGAATGATCCAATCAAGTGTCACAGAACAAGAATTAAATACAAACCATACGGAAGTGATAAGTTACAACGGCATTGCAATAAAGGGAGAACAACATAGGTCTCGGATAGATATCGTCTGTGTTTTGCCCGTAAGGCAGCAAAAATAGCAATTTTTTTCGGCTCGGTGCCATGAACACCGTAAATCTGGAATACTGCGACCTACAAGGCATGCCATAAGAGACGACTAGTGTAGGGGCCAAGGGAAGCTATCGTGAATAAAAGTCGCAGAAATCGGATGTGCATGCATAACTGGCACAACGTTCCATCGCTCTTAGCAGTGCCGGATTACGCCAGCGCGGGGCCCTAGGTTTTGTATGATAAAAATTAATAAAACACAGCTTTTACAAACATACTTGTTTCGATTTAAAGTGAGCAAATTTAGAGATAATATAGATACAAATAGAGATAATTTAGAGACAAATCAATTTCTCTAAGTAAATTACATTCAATGTTCAGATGAGGTTATTTAGACGATCTTGTCCCATCATGTTCCTTAACTCACTTTTATACGCTTTAATGTTGAAAAAGAACGTTCTCCGCTGCAGTTAGTAATCATTAAAAAACAAGTAAATTTGTAAGACTATTTCTACATTTGGGAAACACTACTCTAATTAATTTTCCATTATAAGTTTATAAAATTGCACTTCAACGAACTGCACAAGTTCGTCGCCTATGCTTTCTTCCAAATCCTCTTGATAAGAGCTGACAATATTTGGAGTTCATCTGCCTTCATCTACTAGACAGTGATATGCGACTTCTGTATTTTCTACTTCATTTCTTTGAATTCAGCACCATCACACAAGACACTAACGAATTCAGACAGATTGCGTGTTTTTGATATAACATCGTGTATTTTTTCCTTTTCATCTCTTTCACATAGGCGCGGGGCCCGTAGCATTTGCTACTTCTGCTACTAGGCTAATCCGGCGCTGGCTCTTAGACTCAGATCACATACAAATCACAGTGGTTTAACAAGTGGTCGATATGGAGCGTAAGAAGATAATACGAGAGGTCAAAGCGCAGCATGGGCAAGGAAGACAAGCTGCGCCAGGATTAGTGAGCTTGTACTAATCATGATCCTACCCCATCTCCACGTGGTGACCCTGGTAACAGACAACCGGTCTTGTCTCGCTAAGCGGATAGGGATCGAGGGAGAGCTACTCTGGTGTAGTGATGCAGACGTTACGTTGGATGAGATCCGCTCGCAGCACAGACAAGCGGAATCCCAAAGTGACTTAATGCACATCTCTCCTGGCAGATGGAAAAAGCTGAACGGATAAACATGAGGGTGCATCCAGAGAAAAACTTGGGCTGGAATAGGGCGAAACTCAGCCCTGATGTGGGGCCCGAGTTGAGATTCGTGCGTCTGAACAAGCATGGTGAAAGTGTGCACGGTGATAACCAATAGACACGGTGGGCAGAAACAGAGCGAACACGAATGCGGACGATGCACGAGTAGGGCAAACGTGCACGGCGCTGATGCTGGAGCGACGAGGGGGTGAGCGGTCAACCCAAATGTGCAGAAAAATTGGAAAGCCCAGCAGAGGCTTGAATGCAGTGCGCGTTTCCGCTCGCAGGGAACTACTACTGCATTGTAGTTTGGGACGGTAGGAAAACCAAGTACTCCAAATAAAGACCGGTAGCCTGTGTAGATGACGCTCAACAACCCGGGAGGGTAGGTCGTCTAAGAGTCCCTACCTAAAAGAAAATAGCAACCTGTTGCCTTAGCAGATAGGCTGGGACAGCCAAATGTTGACGGAGAGCGAACCCAATAAACGCTGGTTGAAATCGGACACGTCGCCGAAAGACAAGCACCAGTGCTCCAAGTGGTACTGAAGTTGTGAGGCAAAAATACGTTCTTGGCAAATGCTGTTTAAATATCACAATAAGAATGATCAAAACAGACGAAAAAGAACGATTGAGAGAAAGAACTTTATCTAGTCTGACGCTTATGGCAGCAACAAATGCATACTATTCTCTTCTCTTGGTCGTACTCTCTGTTGTGATTATATGTTCTCCATATCGTTTTGCATCTTACACGTTTTCGTTTATCCTTTGGTGTCCATCTGTTTTGGGGCATACAGGACAACTACTTCTAGTATGAAGGTGGAGGCCGTTACTGCTGCCCTCCATTGGATTTCTGGGACTTCATTTACTGGGGCAGTTGGGACTCTCAGTGATGTTAGATAGTAACTCGGCCTGTAGCTGTGAGACGCCTCATAGTCAGGTTCAACCTCTGTCGGCATTTGTTCGGTCCTGGTCTTACTCGGGACGATAACGATGAGTGACACTTGCAAGTCGGAAAATCTGCCTGTATGGCGAGGAATATAATGGGGATATTTTGTCTCTCGACTCTCAGTCGATGCCTTCATAAGATCAGAAGGGCAGGTTTCGGTATGATGGATGCTGTCATAGAGTTTTAACCTCCAGTGAGCTTTTTCGATATACTTTCCTTGGGCATGCGGGTGTTTACGGTAATGAGAAACATGTCAGAAGTCTGCATCAACAGCATCGATTGTTGAGGAGTTGAAGATGATAAGAGGGGATTTTTTTTTAATTTTTTTTTCTTTCGTCCGCTTTCAACTCAGACGAAGTTTCATCTCTGAAACTGATTTTTGCGTGAAAATCTGTTTTTCCAATTTCTTACAATGGCAGCAGCGTGCACATTGTAAATTACTTTACACTGGCAGCCGTGTGCTCAATGTACTCGTAATTAGTATTCCCTCGCCATACAGGCAGATTTTCTCCAACTTCAGAGGTACTCATGTTATCGTCCTGAGTAAGACCAGGGACTCGAACAAATGCCGGACAGTAGGTTCGAACCCGAGCTATGAGGCGTCTCACAGCTAGCAGGCCGAGCTACTATCAACTACTCTAGGCAGTCCCCCGATAAGGGGGATATTCTTCGGTCTCTTCGCGACTCTCTATTGGATGAGGACACTAAAATCGATGTTGAATCGATCAAGCGATTTAAGCAGTTTGGAGTTACCCGTTGTTCAAGTCGAACTGGATGCCTGAGAGGCAGAGTGAGAGGTGTGTTTAATCAGCGAACCACAGGAACCATTAGTATGCATTCTCTTCGATATCTGTTGGGGAGACTGAGCACCTATGGGTCTGCCGGAGTGCAATGACGTCAGTTTAGTAACCAATAACCAATAACATCTGTTTTCATGAAGTCTCCATGCATATCACATCCGATACGTCTTCAGCGTACAGTGCTGGACAGAAGAAGAGAGAAAAAGGAGTTTGTTTTGCAAGAACCCCAGAGGAAGCAACAGAAGCAAAGAATATGATCAACAAATAGAATGACTTGCTGGATGTTTTCGTAAGGTCGATCGTATTGCTAGGCTAAGTCACCCGAGTGGTTACCGGGGCCCAAATTTGGGGTGTAAAGAATAGAACCACTGTTACCTGCCATGCATATCGTAAGAGGCGACTAAGGATGTTTGACTGAAGTCGGATGCATGTGTCCTAAACGTGTAGAAATCTATGCGTTTAGGGGCCTACCAAACCAATGTGCAACGTATACACGTTCTTGGCAAAGATCAAACATATCACAAAGAGTGATTACAATAGGTTTGTAAAGAACGAACGCAAAGAAGAAGAAGAAGAAGCTAGGCTAAGCGATGGCTGTCTTAAGAAATGAGAGTAAGTGGTTCGAATCCTGTGTTTGACTATTTGTTTTTCGGAAGCTCCTAATACTTGTACACTGTTTATTTGTTGATCATGGACAGAAGAAACGGAGGCTCAGCCTGGACAGAAATTAAAACAGACTGGAAACTTCGCGACGGTCTTCATTGTCGAAAATAGCAGTCGGCAAATAATAGAATAATCAGTCCTTGTAACGTCCAGTGATACATATGGCAGAGACAAAATGTCCACTCAAATGAACAATTTGAGTTCCTGTCGCTGTTTCCTTTTTTTTTTTTTTTTTTAACAAGTGTGGGACAATAGATGCCCTTCAAAACTGTCCATTTCAGTTCGTTCTAGGCCGCCTGAGTGGTTACCAGGGCTCAAATTTGGGGTGTAAAGATAGAACCACTGTTACCTGCCACGCATGTCATAAGAGGCCACTAAGGAGGTTTGGCTACAATCAGATGCATGTGTCCTAAACGTGTAGAAGTCTATGCGTTTAGGGACCTACCAAACCAATGTGCAACGTATACACGTTCTTGACAAGATCAAACATATCACAAAGAGCGATTAAAATTGGTCGTAAAGAACGAACGCAAAGAAGAAGAAGAAAAGTTGGACCTAGGGAAAATAGTGACCCACATCAACCACTTTCGAATAGGAGCACTTTACCTAGCAGTTTGTGGTGCCTATCCACGTGCACAATTGCTGGATTGCCAATCTTGAATGTGCTGCCAAAGAATAGTGCCACTGCGACCTTCAATGCATGTCGTAAGAGGCGACTGATGTAGGCCCTAGGGATGCTACCCTAGTAAATAAAAAGCAGGCAGAAATCGGATGTAATTGTCGGCGCATAACTGGCACAACGTATAATTGCTCTTAGGGACAGATCACATGCAAAGAGTGGTTAACAAGTGATCGATACGGAACGTTAGAAGTAGAAGAATATGCTGCGACGCCGATTGTATCCTGTTATGGGGTGTTAAATGACACCTTTTTCAATCTGTTCATAGTTTGATAGTTGTCTGATCTAGAATTTGTACTGTTGAATACTTACTTATTTTACCAGCATCAACAGTTTTTTTCTAATGATATATGTACAGGGCCGTGCGGTATATTTTCTCAGTATGATCAAGTCTTCAAATGCCGCCCTTAATGTTTTTCTTTACAAAAAACCTTCAATTTTCATTTCGCTGCTTATGCCGCCCCCTTACATTACCGCTTGATGCAACCGCCTCTCTGTATCATGACACGGCCCTGTATATGTGGTACAATCGGCTGCTTCTCTGCAACATTTCATAAGCTTGTCGATATGTTGTCCTGTTTCCTGCTATTCCACAGTGAGACTATCCAATGCATGACGACCATGTATCGCCCGAGTGGTTACCGGGGCCCAAATTTCGGATGTAAAGAATAGAACCACTGTTACCTGCCATGCATGTCGTAAGAGGCGACTAATGAGGTTAGGCTTAAATCGGATGCACGTGTCCTAAATGTGTAGTAGTCTATGCGTTTAGGGGCCTACCAAACCAATTGCAACGTATACACGTTCTTGGCAAGATCAAACTATCACAAAGGGATTAGATTGGTCGTAAAGAACGAACTCGAAGAAGAAGATGGCGACCATGTGCTGTTTACACAGTTCAGACATCAGGGGCTGGGAGTGCTGATCTTGCGTCTGATATACCCCACGATGTGGACCGTGAGACAATCATAAATTCCCTAAATCAGTTCCAACTACTCTGAAGAACTAAACCGTTGATCTTCATCTTCAAACGCACCATATCCAACACTTGTTAACCATTCTTTGTGATCCGAGCCTAAGAGCGAGTGTACCCGGCCAGCACATCCGACTACTGTAACGCTTTTTGTTACCAATGTAGCTTCCTTGTGGCCCTACATTAGTCGCCTCTTACGACATGCCTTGTAGGTCCCAGTGTTACTATTCTTGACTCCTCTTGCAGGCCCCGGCAAAACACGGGCGATTTAAACGAACCCACGTCAACTGCTAGATTGCAAGATCTTGGATTTAAGATTGGAGTGACCAGAAAAGAAAGCACAAAGGTATTGAGTACCGAGTAGGTTCATCAGTCAACATCGAACTGTTACGGTTACGGTTATTCGCTAGACGCTATTGGAGATATTGCGAAGGAGATCGGATCACATATGGACATGTCCGGAGTTCAATGAAGATATTCAAACTGAAACGGAGTTCTTATTGGGTGATATACTTCTCCCCATCCAGTCTGATAGCCTGTCATTAAGCTTCATGGTTGGTTGAAAATAGCGCAAAGCTTGTGTCTGGGGGGATATGAAAATAGCGCAAAGCTTGTGTCTGGGGGATATGAAAATAGCCAAAGCTTGTGTCTGGGGATATGAAAATAGGCTAAGCTTGTGTCTGGGGATATGAAAATAGGCTAAGCTTGTGTCTGGAAACGCATGTGAGTTGCCGGGGCTCTCAATGGAAGCAATAAATAGTAACAGTGCGACCTACATCGCATATCGTAAGAGGTGACTGAAGTGGCGGCCTTGGAAGCTACCCTAATAAATAAAAAGCGTCGCAGAAATCGGATGTACTGGACGGGGTCCTTCCGCGTCGCCAACATGGCGGTTGTGAAAATTTCTAACGGATAAACTGTGCGCGATTTCTTGTGATTGCGGTGTGGTTGACGCGATTTCTGGCCACTATAAGCGGATAGAATGTGTTAACTAGTGTCCGTGCTTGTGTATGTATGGTCAGAGCAAACGCCTGACCGCACATTGTGGCCTTGAGCGTGCCGGCGCCGTATCGGAGAATAGCGTGACCTGTTATCGATAGATAGCGCACCGCGTGGTGATGGACTAAGAGCGAGTCAACCTGCTGCCTTGAGGTTAATAAATTAAGGCTAAAGGTGGGCAGCTGAGCAGAAACGCACGCAGACGACGGGTGCACAATGTGCAGCGCATTTCGTTTACGGTGACATCGACTGGTATACGAAAAAGGTAGTGGTCAACTGGAGTTTCGACAGACGGCGGAGTGATCGACCCAAGCCTCGAGCCAGGGCCAGTTAGAAGGGACAAACACTAGTGAAGTAAATTATAGAACATTCAACATTATGCAGTGGAATGCAGAAGGAGTATTAAAGAAGAAGGTCCCATTAACAAAATATCTACAACTAGAGCAGATAGACATAGCATGCATACAAGAGACGCACCTGAACTCTATACAGATTTTCCCTTAGAGGATATCAGACCTTCCGACTAGACAGGGAAGGATCCTCCTTCCTTCCTTCGTTCGCTTGAAATATGTCTATATTTCAATGTGTCTCTTGTTGAACTTCACTGTCTTTTGTAGCTCACACAGAGGTCCGTGTAGTTTTCTGTCAGTGTTGTTTCGTTAGGCCAGTGAGTTTGCCTCAGTGTATCATATTCAGGGCAGTCTTGAAGTATATGCTCTGCAGTCTGGTTTGCCTGTCCACATGTACACATGGCTGAATTGCCAATCTTGAATTTTGTATACATGAGGCTGCGGAGCCGATTGTGTCCTGTTCTAAGGTGCAGAATAACAACTTGTTCCAATCTGCTCATATTATATAATCGTCTTGTGTTGGTATTTGTGGCTTTCTCATTGATTTAATCATCCTTTTCTTTGGTGGTAGGTAACTGGCACATCCGGCTGCTCTCCTGCAGCACCTTCCTTAGCCAATCAGTCTGCTGTTTCATTTCCTGGTATTCCACAGTGAGAGGGTATCCACTGCAAGGCGACCCTGCGATGCTTGGACAATTTAGACAGTAGGGTCTGTAGACCTGGCAATTTTCTGGACTGAAGTGCTTGGAGTGCTGATTTTGCATCAGTCAAAAATACAACAGGTTGAGGATCAGGTCTGGTATTCAACAGTTTTTCAGTTGCCACCTTGATTGCCTGAATTTTTGCATCATAGTTGTGACAGAATTTCCCCGTTGGTACTTTAATCGCATCTCTAGCGTTGTTTGGGTATTCTATGTACACTCCTGCTCCTCCATTCTTCACTGCATTTTCTGCTGACTCCATCCTGTATACCGACCCAGAGTCATGTGGGTATTCTTCATCAAGTAAACTGAGAGTGACTGTCTTGCTTGTGTGCTATTCTGGTCATCCTTGTCAGAATATTCTTTCACTTCTGTCTGGATACATACTTCTGGTTCAGTCTCCTCTCATTTCGACTACGCACCGGACGCTGCAGACTCAACAAACACTTATACAGACTAGGAATAAGTCAAACAGCTCTCTGCCAGTGTCAGCAGGCAGAACAGACACCAGACATATCCTGCAAGACTGTCCTCTCCTGGTGGAGCTGAGAAGCAACATGTGGCCACACCCAGTCGACCTGAAAACTAAGCTTTGGGAAACCTGACAGACCTGAAGCTGTCTGCCCAGTTTGTGTCCACAGTAAATTAAGCGCATGACCAGAGATCGCTGAAGAAGAAGAAGAAGAAGTCTCCTCTCTCCAAGGGGTTTGCTCTGACACAGACTTTAGGGGAATGCCAACTTTGGTAGGTCTGAGGTTTGCCTATTCAGTCTTTTGGCCTGGTGAATAAAGCTGCTTCTTTCAGCCGCCCCAATGCTAGATTTTGGAATCTGTTTTCCATTGGGTGGCTTGGCATACTCAGAAACTTTTCTGCCTGCGTCATCACTTTTGTGTCTCTGCGTTCTCTCAGTGCTTGTATTCCCCACTCTTTCCATCTCCACTATTGGTGTTGTTTTCATTGCTCCTGTGATGACACGAAGCGCCTGGTTTGCACCTTATCCAGTTCTCCTAATGTGGTATTTGATGCTGGACACCATCAGCTGACCCATATTCCAGGTGTGGTCGTATGCCTGCTGATAAATATTTAAAGTATTTTTGACTGGCGCCCTATGTGGTTCCACTTAATTTTCTCAGGATGGCTAACTTCCTCCTGGCCTTTGCTGCTGCTTTGTTGATGTGCTGCTTCCACGTCAGTCTATCATCGAATGTAACTCCGAGAGGGAAGGATCCAAAGGAGGAGTCCTGATTCTCGCCTTAAACGAGATTGCATGTAAAGAAATAGCAATATGCGCTAGTAGACAGTCGGAAATTGTAGGGATAGACGCATCAACCCCAATCGGAATCACTCGGATTTATAACATCTACTGCCCTCCAAACAAAGACTTAGTGCTGAGAAGATGACATAAAACCTAACAATTGCATAGTAGTTGGAGAGTTTAATAGTCACTCCAAGCGATGGGGCTACCAGGATACAAATAACAGAGGTGACGAGGTGGAGGACTGGGAGATAGAGCAACCTACACTTAATCAACAATGCTGAGGATAAACCTAGCTACTACTTCAGAACCTGGAAAACCACCTCCACACCAGACCTGGCCTTTAGTACAGGAGACATCCACCACAAAATTGATAGATTGGTGCTAGACTAACTTGCAGGAAGTGATCACAGACCGGTTAAGCTGGTCGTAAATATGGCATACTCCCACAGCAACCAAAGCTGCTCCAGATGGAACTACAAACAGAGCAGACTGGGAAATTTGCACTCTGACAGACCTATACTGCGAACACCTAAACATACGCAGAGTATGCTAAAAACTGGGGTTGCAGACTTTACAAAGCCCTCCAAAAGCAGCCACTGAGTCCATCCCTCGAGTGCGAGATCAAACTACAGCCCATTCTGGACGAACAGATTAGAACAACTAGAAGTAGAACTAACAAAAGCTAGGGACATTGCAGAAATAGAAAGAACAGAAGCAAACATTAAACTTAAAGCTCCTCGCAAGATACAAACGAACACTAAATGAAAATGCTAGAAACAGCTGGATAGAAAAAACACAAAGCCTTAACCTGGACAGAGATGGAAATAAGCTGTGGAACTAACCAGGCACTAAACCAAGAAAATAAATACAAGCATACAATCACTATCAAACAGAATGACGAACAGCTAAGCGGGAAACTCTCTCTCTCTTTGCCTTTTTACCCGGATTGGGGCATAGGCCCTCAACCAACTCATGCCAAGTCTTCCTATCTCTAGCTATTTCCTGCAGCTCCCTCCAGCTCTTCTTTATATTGTTGATCTCCGCCTCCAAATCTCGTCTCCATGTATTTCTCGGCCTCCCCATCTTTCGCTGTCCCTACGGGTTCCAGGCAAGGACCTTTCTTGTTATATTCACCTCCGTTTTTCGCAAAGTGTGCCCTATCCAGCGCCAGCATCTTTTAACCTGTTCGTTCACTGGAAGCTGGAAGTTCTCATTTGTGACCCTATCATACCATCTTATTCCCTCTATTCTGCTCAGACACCAGTTGATGAATGTTTGCAATTTATGCGCTATTGTTTTAGTTGTTCTCCATGTTTCTGACCCATACAGTGAACTGCTTTAACATTAGAGTTAAATATCCGAATTTTTGTTCTAGACTTGATTTCTTTAGACTTCCAAATGTTTCCCAGTGCAATGAAAGCTCCTCTTGCCTTCTGTATTCTTATTTTAATATCTCTATATGTTCCGCCCTCTTTGTCTACGTTGCTGCCCAAATATGTGTATGATTCAACCTATTGAAGTGTGATTTCCCCAGGAGATCGAGCTGTCATTTGTTGTTAATTCTCAATATCTCTCCTTATGAATGTTCAGCCCTAGTTGCTGGGACCTTTGATTCAATGTGTTTAGCTTATCCTGCATCTGATTTCGTGTATGTGACAGAAGGGATATATCATCAGCGAAGTCCAGATCATCTAGTTGCTCTGTCAAAGTCCATTGGATTCCATTTCTGGTGTTAGTTACTGTGGTCTTCATAGTCCAGTCTATTGTCAGTAAGAACAACAAAGGTGATAGAAGACATCCCTGACGCTCTCCTGTTTCTATTCCAAAAGTGTCTGTTAGTTTACCTTCATGAATAACTCTACATTTCATATCTGTATATGTTGCTCTTATTAGGTTAATAATTTGTGGGATTCCATAATGCCTCATTAATTTCCAAAGGGTTTTCCTATCAATACTGTCAAAAGCCTTCTCATAATCCACAAATCCGATATAAAGTGGGGATTTTCATTCAATACTTTGCTCTATTATTATGCGTAATGTGGCTATCTGGTCAGCACAGGATCTATTTGGTCAGAAGCCTGCCTGTTCATCTCTTAGCTTTGTATCGATAGCATCTCTCAGTCTCTCCAAGATGACTCTGCTTAGTATTTAGCGGAAACAAGCAGCAATATCCTTAGTGAGCACTTTACACAAGTAAATCAAAAGATGTTCCTGAAAAAAGGGGAAAACCATAAAAGAAGAACTAATGGCCCACGACCTCATTCAAGGTCCCCGGAGGAGCACATGACAACTAAATTCACAATGCATGAATTAGAAAAAGCATTACGCTCTCTAAAGAAAATAAAATCATCAGGCAGTGATGGGATAACAAACGAAATGATAATAGAAATGGGACAAGCTAAAAAGAAGCTACTAGAAATTTTTAACTGCAGCCGGAAAAGTGGCGTTATACTCAAAGAGTGGAAGGAAGCTATACTGATACTGATAACAAAGACGGGGAAAGATCCCACAGATCCTAGCAGTTATAGACCAATTAGTCTACTGAGCTGCGTAGGAAAATTCTAGAGGCATGATCACACCAGACTAATGTGGCATCTGGAAGAAAAGGGCTACTACTCCCCAACAAGCAGGCTTCCGAAAACACAGATCTACAGAAGATCAAGTGACATATATCGCCAAAGAGATAGAGGATGCTTTTCAAGAGGGAAAACAAACGCTAGCAGTATGGGTAGATCTGGAGGCTTTTGATAAAGTGTGGAAGGAGGCCAAAGTGAAGTTGCAGAAACCTAGTAGCAGGACGAATGTACAAATGGATATCCCAGTATCTAGAAAAAAGAACTGCTAAAATGCAAGTGCAAGAGTTCACCAGTAGGAAAACAACACTAGAACAAGGAGTTCCTTAGGGCGGAGTTATGTCGCCAACACTGTTCCTCTATACATCAATGACATAACCGAGAACATACCCAGAAGGATCCACCACGCCCTGTATGCAGATGACCTGGCCCTGTGGACATCAGAGGATCGCATTACCGCTGCAACAAGCAGAATACAACAGGCCCTCACATCCCTAGACCAATGGTCCAATACATGGCTGATCAAAGCCAATGAAAAAAAAACGACATATACGATTTTCTCACTATCAACCAAGCCCCAAAGTCCAAAGCTCCTACTAAATAACCATATATTGCCCCAGAAAAAAACCCCCACATACCTTGGAATCACCTTCGACCAGCGCATGACATGGAAAGCACAGATTGAAAAAAACAAAACCCGAGCAAAATCCAGGATGGCAATCATGAAAACTAGCTGCACAACGTGGGGCCGGCAGATAACAGTGTTTTAAAGAAGCTTATATGGGATATGTTCTCCTGACATTGACTATGGAATCTCTGCATTGGCAACTGTAGCCCAATCCAACTTCAATAAAATCAACTGTGTTCAGAACCAAGCTATGAGAATTATTACAGGAGGAATGAGATCTACCCCAATATAGGAAATGTAGAAGACTACATGCCTACAATGGAGGATATAAGAGACAGCAGAACACAAAAACAAGCAGAAAAGTTCAAGAGACTAGAAGATCACCCAATGTACAACAGAATGAATGGGCTAGAAAGGGGCAGACTAAAACGAACCAACTTTGCAGCGTCAACCAAGATGATGATGAGCAAACAACCATCATGTGCTGAAGTTACTCCTAAACCACTAAAATATACCAACACAAGACAGATATGGAAAGATACAAAATTCCCAGAGCTGAATGAGAACATCACAGGGATAGTAGGAAAAACCAACAAACAAGTGAAGAAAGAAAACTCCTGGCCACCGAGTACCTAAAGGAACACTTTCCAACAGCAGGTGGACCCATGTATAACAGATGGGTCTGCAGCAAATGCAACTGAAAATGGAGGAGGAGGAACCCTCATAGTGCTCAGTGATATGAAACTCAGGAAGCTAAAATTAGCGACAGGAAGGTTCTCCAGCAATTACAGAGCAGAGGCAGAGGCCCTAAAAGCGGCAGCAGAAGCCATAGTGTCAGAGGAACATGTAAATGAAAACCTGGTATTTCTTACTGATGCCCTGTCAGTAATTACTGCTCTAAAAAAACAAGACGATAACAACTTGAAGGAACTGCAAGCATCACTACACCAAGTATGCAACATCTTCTCTAGAGTGGTAATACAGTGGAGACCATCTCACTGCGGAATACCTGGCAATGAGACTGCGGACATATTGGCAAAAGCAGGAAGCAGGCTACCACATACAGATACCAGTATGACATATGAGGAAGCAAAAGTACGGATAAAAATGACATACAAGAACAAATGGCTGAGAGATCACCAGGGGATGAAAAGGACGATGCTTACCACCAACTAAGTAGAGAGGAACAGGTTGTCATTTTCGTCTACGAACAGGGCACAATAGACTGAGGTACCATCTGTTTCACAAGTATAAAATAGGCCCATCTGACATATGTACATGTGGCACCAGCAAGATGACAGAGACACATACTGCAAGAATGTCCAAATAACATGGAACAAAGAGAAAACACATGGCCAATCCCCATATCAGTCCAAGACAAGCTATACGGAGATGTACATAGACTCCGGTTGACCACTAACTACTTTAAAAGTATACAAATTGATGTCTGAAAACGTTGGAAGAAGAAGAAGGATGTACTGGACTACTTGTGGACGCATAACTGACACAACGTAACTCGCTCTTAGGCTCGGATCACATACAAACCACAAAGCGTGGTTAACCGCGGTCATCGTAAATAATTTGGTAAACAAGTGTTATATAAAATGTGTTGCCCGCGTGCCCAGCGTGTTCGTAGCACGTTGGACTACGGTGACTAGTCCTCTGTAAGTGCGGGTTCAACTCCGCGGACTGGCAGAAAAGCTACAGGTTCCCCAGATTTACGGTGTTTGTGGCACCGAGCCGAAGGGTTACGATGTCCATGACACCGAGCCGAAAAGCTTTCAGCTCAAGTGCTTCTGGATCGGAAAAAATAAAAAAATAAAATATGAAGCGTTTGAAGAAGCAGAAGTGTCTGGGAATATGAAAATAGTGGGAAGCTTGTACACGACTGGCGATATGAAAACAGTGCGAAGCGTGTCTCTGACGATATGACCAATGTTCTTGATCATAACGTTGGTAATGTTATCTCTTCCTGTCGCTTTGTTGTTGTTTTTTTTTAGCTTTTCAGTAGCATCTGTTAGTTCTCTCATAGTAAATGATAACTTCATGCAGGTGACTTGGTTTTGAATTTTTCAACTTTAATTTCTAGACTTCTTTGATTCGTGTCTGTGGAAGTGTTGTTGTGTTTTCCTTTTTTTAGAAGTCTATGTTTGCTGCCATTTTTTTCCCATGTGATATTTGCGTTGTCTTTGATATCAGTCTTACTGTAGGCCACGCTCTTTTTCTTTTTTAAATTTAGACTTCGTGTTAGATTCCACAGTTTGCCTATGTCCGTTGCCATGATAAGATTGCTGGGTTTTTTTTGTCAGCTCTTTTGGATTTCTACCTTGTTCTGTTCATTTCATGCATGTTTCTGTGTTTCTGTGTTTCTACTGTATCATTCAGACTGTTACCTGTGTGTTGTCGGGGCTCGCAATATGAGCAAAGAATAGTAACACTGCAGCCTACAAGGCATGTCGTAAGAAGCGACTATGGAAGCTACACTAGTAAATAAAAATCGTGGCAGAAATTGGATGTGCTGGTATACTTGTAGGCTTATTGGTTATTGGTTATTGGTTACTAAACTGACGTCATTGCACTCCGGGCAGACCCATAGGTGCTCAGTCTCCCCAACAGATATCGAAGAGAATGCATACTGATGGTTCCTGTGGTTCGCTGATTAAACACACCTCTCACTCTGCCTCTCAGGCATCCAGTTCGACTGAACAACGGGTAACTCCAAACTGCTTAAATCACTTGATCGATTCAACATCGATTTTAGTGTCCTCATCCAATAGAGAGTCGCGAAGAGACCGAAGAATATCCCCTTATCCATCTTCAACTCCCCAACAATCGATGCTGTTGATGCAAGCCTGTCCGCTCTCTCATTACCGTATACTTGTAGGCGTATAACTCGAACATCGTACAATCGCTATTAGGCTTGGATCACTTGCAAATCACAAAGACTGGTCTATATGGAGTGGTCTATATGGAGTGGTCTATATGGAGTGGTCTATATGGAGTGGTCAAAGAAGAAGAATTCAGACTGTTATGTAATTGTTCTAGAGTCACTCTCCAGTATGTCTTGTAGTTGTGTCTCTTATCACGTATGATTGATTTCTGAGCAGCATTGAGTAATGCTTCATTTATGATGGAGAGGTTGTGGTTTATATTGATGAAGCTGTTCTTCTTCTTTGTCTTCGTTCTTTACCGCAAATTTTAATCACTCTTTGTGATATGTTTGATCTTTGCCAAGAACGTGTTGCACAATGGTTTGGTAGGCCCCTAAACGCATAGACTTGTACACGTTTCGTATACGTGCATCCGATTTCAGCCAAACCTCCTTAGTGGCCTCTTATGACATGCGTGGCAGGTAACAGTGGTTCTATTCTTTACACCCCAAGTTTGGACCCCGGTAACCACTCGGGCGAAATGCAACTGTTAATATCCAGACATCCATGATCAGTCAAGACTGTAAATGGTACTGTTAATATCCAGACATCCATGATCAGTCAAGACTGTAAATGGAGTTGTTAATATCCAGACATCCATGATCAGTCAAGACAGTAAATGGAGTTGTTAATATCCAGACATCCATGATCAGTCAAGACTGTAAATGGTACTGTTAATATCCAGACATCCATGATCAGTCAAGACTGTAAATGGAGTTGTTAATATTCAGACATCCATGATCAGTCAAGACTGTAAATGGAGTTGTTAATATCCAGACATCCATGATCAGTCAAGACTGTAAATGGAGTTGTTAATATCCAAACATCCATGATCAGTCAAGACTGTAAATGGAGTTGTTAATATCCAGACATCCATGATCAGTCAAGACTGTAAATGGAGTTGTTAATATCCAGACATCCATGATCAGTCAAGACTGTAAATGGAGTTGTTAATATCCAGACATCCATGATCAGTCAAGACTGTAAAAGGGATCATTTTCCTTGTTTTTTCTTCTTCGATCACTCCATATCGATCACTTGTTAACCTCTCTTTGTGATCCGAGCCTCAGAGCGATTGTATGTTGTACCAGTTATGCTCCCACAATTAGGCCAGCAATCTTATGTCTGCGACGCTTTTATTTACTAGGGTAGCTTCCCAGGCGGATATTGAAAAGGATAGGTAAACATGGAAAGAATTGGAAGGGATGAGAGAGAGGAAGAGCTGGATGAAGTTTGTGCACCGATGGAAGTTGAAAGGTGAAGAAAAAGCTTGCATAGGCCACTACCTTAGTCACCTCTTATGACATGCCTTGTATGTCTCATTGTTACTATTCTTTGTTCCACCGAGAGCCCGACAACACAAACGCGTAGCTGACACAATCCGTCTTTCACAGGCCCGGTTGTATATTTTATCTGGGTTGTTTCCCATAGATTTTTCTTGCAGATCTACAAGGCGACGGGTTGGCTTATTTTCCGAGATTTCCATCCCGTGCTTGGCAAGAGTTTATAGCGCGCGACTCATTTCGCTTGCTGTCTTCCGTCATCGGATATAAGGATTGCCGAAACTTGGATATGCTGCACCGAAAGGCACAAATATTGCAGTTGATTGTAAGACGCTGTAACAATGTGCCCCACAATCGTATGTGTGGTACCGGGGCGTACAAGGAAGCAAAAATAGCACCACTGTTACATACAAAGCATGTCGTAATAGGCTACTGATGTAGGACCTAGGGAAGCTACATTAGTAAATAAAAGCGTCGCAGAAATCGGATATCTTCTTCTTCTTCTTTTTTGCCTTCGTTCTTTACGACCAATTTTAATCACTCTTTGTGATATGTTTGATCTTTGTCAAGAACGTGTATACGTTGCACATTGGTTTGGTAGGCCCTAAACGCATATATTTCTACACGTTTAGGACACATGCATCCGATTTCACCCAAACCTCCTTAGTCGCCTATTACGACATGCATGGCAGGTAACAGTGGTTCTATTCTTTACACCTCAAATTTGGGCCCCGGTAACCACTCAGGCGGAAATCGGATAAGATGACCTGCTTGCAGGCGCACAACTGACACAACGTACAATCACTTTAAGGCTCAGATCATATACACATCACACGTTCGAAGAAGAAGCCTCACAATGTATTCACGTTCTTTGGCCAAAAATCAAATACGGATCACAAAGAGCGACCAACAAGTGGTGATAAAACGAACACAGAGGAAGAAGAAGGATAATCAAAATATTTCATTTGGGGTATCAGTGCCACATGTTACCTCACCTCATTTCATAGGAGCGCCGAGTGGTTACCGGGGCCCAAATTTGGGGTGTAAAGAATAGAACCACGCATGTCGTAGTGGCGACTAAGAGGTCTGGCTGAAATCGGATGCACGTGTCCGCTAGGGAATACTAACCCGAAACAAATGCTTGCATAAAATGGATGCTCCAGGCCGTAAGGCGCATAACATGGTGAACGACCCCTCACAATGAGGAATGGGATAACGGATTATATGGTCGCCAATCTGCCTCGGAGATTTAGCCACGCAGTAAGAATGTCAGATCTACCATCACGAGGGTGGCCAAAACTTACTGCGAGAAGAGGTTGGCACAAACGGGGAAGCAGAAATCATATTATGCAGACTTGAGAAGAGGTGGCCCACTTACACTAGTGCCCACGACAAACTGTATGGCGTGGCTGATAATCTGAGACAGACGGCTGTTTTATTAGAGAATCCGAAATCACAATCTAGTGAGAATGCAGAAGAAGAAGAATTCATAGGAGGGAATCACAGTTTGGTCCGTGACTGTTTAATCGTTCAACTTGAAATGACGATGGGTCTGACATACCCTACGGAAGACACAGTCGAGTGTCTCTAGACCCTAGGATTGCTGCTGGAGCTACGGGTTCGTGCTTGGTCAATACTCTCGGCAGGTGGCTTGCCATTTCTGCGTAGAGGGACCGAGCCATATGGGGTAAAACCCGGTGCAATGAAGTCAATCCTTCGGCTTTAAAACCCTTTTTCTTTAGACAAGCACTTGAGTGGAACCCGCAATGAAAACGAAAAAGAGGACATCCTAAACAAACCTGGAGACGAAGTCTTCTTGAGGAACTGAAGAGTGCTGAACTGTCCTGGGAGACCATAAAGAAAACAGCCAAAGACCGAGAAGAGTGGCGAACAACTGTTAAAGCCCTATGCTCCACGAGTAGCGGAGAGGAATAAGTAAAAAGAAGTAAGTGTGAAACTGGCAAATGTTGCAACTGACACTCCATTAATGAAGGTCGTCACACGATCCGTCATTGAGTGGACGCCCTGTCAGTCAGTCAGGTGGTTTGACCTTAGATTTCCTCAGTGGTGGTTCCAACTGAACCTTTTTTTCCCCCTCCCTCCAAGACTTGTGAGGTAGCTTTCTTCTTGAATCCAGGTCATTATATTTCACCTACGTACCGGACACTGCAGTCCCAACAGATAGTTACATAGATTAGGAATAAGTCAAACAGCTCTGCTAGGTTCAGCAGGCGGAACAGACACCAGAGCATGTCCCGCAAAACTGTCCTCTCCTGGGGGAGCTGAAAAGCAACATATGGCCACACCCAGTCGACCTAAAAACTAAGTTTTCGGGAAACCAGATAGACCTGAAGCTGACTGCCCAGTTTGTGGTCCCCAGTAAACTAAGCGCATGACCATTTACAGTTTGGAGTATCTTCATTGCACTCCTGACATGTCTACGGGTGCTCCGATATCTTCGCAATATCTCTAACAGCGTCCAGCCATACCAGATCGATGTTGATTGATGAACCTACTCATAAACCTGTTGTGCTTCTCATTTCTGGCAATAACAAATCTTCAATCCAAGCTTTTCCAATCTAGCTGTTGACATGGATTGGTTTAGATGAGAGTTCTATCTACGGCCATTCTCTATGAGGGTGTTCAGAATGTCATCACTATCCATTGGCAGACCCCCGGATTTTATGGCAGATCCAGCCAGCCTGTGTATTCTCAATGACACACCATGTGCTCCGGAGGGAAGATAAATATAGTTCTGTTAATTGTTGACCCTCGTAGTGATTCTTCTTCTTCTTTGCGTTCATTCTTTACGACCAATTTTAATCACTCTTTGTGATATGCTTGATCTTTGCCAAGAACGTGTATACGTTGCACATTGGTTTGGTAGGCCCTAAACGCATAGACTTCTACACGTTTAGGACACATGCATCCGATTTCAGCCAAACCTCCTTAGTCGCCTCTTACGACATGCGTGGCAGGTAACAGTGGTTCTATTCTTTACACCCCAACCTTGGACCCCAGTAACCACTCGGGTGGTAGTGATTCAATTTTCGTTCATTACTCACCGAATCTCTCTACATTTTCCACATCATACTCAATAAATTAGAGAAAGCATCTTCATTTTTTGTCCCTGGATACGCAGAAGTCGGTGGCAATGAACGGTCTGATAGGTTGGTTGGCATGGCTACAATATCAGAGGGGACTACCATGGACCGAAAAAAACATTCTTAACGCACTGAGAGAGTTTTTTCGAACAGAGGAGTTTCAGGGTTGTGAATTCCACTCGCTGACCAGATTGAGAGAGATGGGTGTCGATATTGGTGCAGCCCGAAAATAACGTCATACCAAATATGCAAAGAGATTGATTAATCAACATCGAACTGGCGTGTGGGCCTGCTGCTGGATTTGCTGAGGCAGAGATCGGATCACCTATGGACGTGTCCGGAGTGCTATGATGATTGTCTTCATATAACTGATAACTAAATAAATCACTCAGAATGCACACATGAGTGTAGTTTTCTGACTCGAGCTAGTGCATTAGTGTCTTAGCCAATACGTTTTTATAACTAACTTTCTATTCTTTTCCTGTGGGGATAGATCGGACATGTGATATGCATAGAGACTAACTCTATCACAAAAACTGCACTGAGATGGACACCAGAGGCTAAACGAAAACGTGAAAGATTCAAAACAACATATAGGAGAACAGTAGAACAAGAAATGAAAGAAATGAATCATAGTTGGAACACAAATCAGACGGCTGCCAAGAAAAGAAAGGAATGGTGTGCATTTGTTTGTTACCTAAGCATTAGGGGCGTCACTGGATAGAGAGACCGAGATATCCTTTTCATGATAATCCGCAATATGATTTTGCTAGCTTGGTTGTCCGTGTCGCGCCGGAGCTCGCAAGGGAAGTAAATAATAATACCACTGCCACCTACAAGGCATATTGTAAGAGGCGATTGAGGTAGGGGTATAGGAAGCTACCTAGTAAATAAAGAATTCGCAGAAATCAGATGTGCTGGCCTACTTGTAGGAGCATAACTGGCACAACGTACAATTGCTCTTAAACTCAGATCACATACAAGTCACAAAGAGTGGTTGACAAGTGGTCGATATGGAGCGTTTGAAGAAGAAGAAGTATGATATGTGGGGCGTATTTGTACAATGCTTTTCTGTGTGAAGTGGATGTATAGAGATTTTATCCATGTTTTGGACCAGGCTGCACTATTTCGGATCTTCACGCATATTGTATGATAAATGTGAAAGCTGGCCTTCCTTACTGTTAGAATTAGCTCAGTTGGTATATCATCGCATTCTGGTACCTTCCTTTTCTATAGTCTAATGTTAAAACTGGGATGCAAATGCGGCCGGCGTGATGTTGAACACATCACTTACTGCTGCCTTGTAGTTTGATTGGGGACAATCAAAGGCTAGCGGAGCAAACCGTACACAAAACTGAACGGCAGGAAAACCAAGTAGTCCACAAAGAGACTGGTTACCTGGGCAGATGACGCTCATCAACCCAGGAGGGTAGGTCGTCTAAGAGTCGCTACCCTGAAAGAGAATAGCAATTTGCTGCCTTGTAGGTTGGCTGGGGACAGCAAAGGCTAACGGAGAGCGAAACCAGTAAACGCTGGTTGAAATCGGACACTTCACCGAAGGATAAGCACTAGAGCTCCAAATGGTACTGAACGATGTGACGTAAAACACGTTCTTAGCAACCGTGTTTATATATCACAATAAGAATGATTAAAATGGCACCAAAAAAAAAACGATCGAGAGAGAACACATCATTCATCGTGTGCCGACGGTCAATGAAAAATACGGGCCTAACAGCGTATTACCAAATATATCTCGTGGTATCTTCTTCGAACGCTGCATATCGACCACTTGTTAACCACCCTTTGCGATTTGTATGTGATCCAAGCCTAAGAGTGATTCCACTTTGTACCAGTTATGCGCCTACAAGTAGGCCAGCACATCCGATTTCTACGATTCTTTTTATTTACTAGGGTAGCTTCCCTAGGCCCCTACCCCAGTCGCCTTTTAGACATGCCCTGTACGTCACAGTGTTACTATTCTTTGCTTCCCTTGAGGACCCCGGCAACACACGGGTGAGGCTAATGCTAAAATGGAGATGTAAATGTGGCCGGCGTGATGTTGACCACATCACCCATCGTGTGAAGACGATCAATGAAAAATACGGGTCTAACACCGTATTACCCAAAAGAAATCGAGAAAAATACGGGTCTAACACCGTATTACTCACAAGAAATCGAGAAAAATACGGGTCTAACACCATATTACTCAAAAGAAATCGAGGTATACAAGAGTTCCTTCTCTCTCTCTTTGCCTTTTACCACGGATTGGGGCATAGGCCCTCAACCAACTCATGCCAAGTCTTCCTATCTCTATCTATCTCCTGCAGCTCCCTCCAGCTCTTCTTTATATTGTTGATCTCCGCCTCCAAATCTCGTCTCCATGTATTTCTCGGCCTCCCTTCTTTCGCTGTCCCTGTGGGTTCCAGGCAAGGACCCTTCTTGTTATATTCCCTCCGGTTTTCGCAAAGTGTGTCCTATCCAGCGCCAGCGTCTTTTTTAACCTGTTCGTTCACTGGAATCTGTCTTGTTCTCTCCATAAGTTCCTCATTTGTGACCCTATCATACCATCTTATTCCCTCTATTCTGCGCAGACACCAGTTGATGAATGTTTGCAATTTATGCGCTATTGTTTTAGTTGTTCTCCATGTTTCTGACCCATACAGTAGAACTGCTTTAACATTAGAGTTAAATATCCGAATTTTGTTCTAGATTTGATTTCTTTGGACTTCCAAATGTTTCCCAGTGCAATGAAAGCTCCTCTTGCCTTCTGTATTCTTATTTTAACATCTCTATCTGTTCCACCCTCTTTGTCTACGTTGCTGCCCAAATATGTGTATGATTCTACCTCTTGAAGTGGGATTTCCCCCAAGGAGATCGAGTTGTCGTTTGCTTGGTTAATTCTCAATATCTTTGTCTTTCCCTTATGAATGTTCAGCCCTAGTTGCTGGGACCTTTGATTCAATGTGTTAAGCTTATCCTGCATCTGATTTCGTGTATGTGACAGAAGGGCTATATCATCAGCGAAGTCCAGATCATCTAGTTGCTCTGTCAGAGTCCATTGGATTCCATTTCTGGTGTTAGTTACTGTGGTAAGAGTTCCTTTACGTTACTTAATTCTAAACGTACCTTTCAATGTCTAACATCGATTCTTGCTTGCTTTTTCCGTTCCCTTTTCTTCGTCATGTCTAGATTCTTTGTTGTGGCTTCATAAATGTATCTACAATATTTCTTCCATCTTTTCTTGCTTTGTTTTATATTCGCTCACTTCTTCTTCTTCTTCTTTGCGTTCGTTCTTTACCAACAATTTTAATCACTCTTTGTGATATGTTTGATCTTGCCAAGAACGTGTATACGTTGCACATTGGTTTGGTAGGCCCCTAAACGCGGACTTCTACACGTTTAGGACACGTGCATCCGATTTCCTCCAAACCTCCTTAATCGCCTCTTACGACATGCATGACAGGTAACAGTGGTTCTATTCTTTACACCCCAAATTTTGGTCCTGGTAACCACTCGGGCGGTTCGCTCATTCTAAATTCAGACGTAGTCATTGCGTCTATTATGGCGCCTAGATTTTTGTTTGAATACTTGTTTTCCTTATCACTAGTGTCCCTCGTCTCACTAAGACTTCAGAGGTACTCTTTCCGCCTATCTAGTACTTCTTAGCTTTTTTTTTCTTTTATTTTTCTTTGTAATTTATTGCGTGTAAATGACTGTTTTAAGTCATACCTTACTGTTCTTATTTTGTTGAGCATATCTCCGCCTTTCTTTTAAGAGCTAACTATCGTTTTATTAAGATCTTTATTGGTTGGTCCGTGATCCAAAACTGCTAGTTGATAGGCACCTGTTGGTCACTTTTGTCTAGAAATGTGTTTTTGAATGTGGACGAAATTGTGAATTGTACATATTCCTACACCAAATCAACCAACGTTACATTTTTAATGTAAAAAAAAAAGAACTTTCGTTTTATTAGGTGAAGCCGACATAATATCATAGGCATATGCAACAGTGCTGGCATGTACATCCACCACTGGCTAACTGACAAAATGTGACTCATTGACAACCTAAATATCACTCATCTTAGCTCGGACATACTTGACGGTCTAGGCACGACCGACTCTATAATAGAGAAGGTCGTGGTCTAGGCAATTCGTTCTCATGAACGTGCACATGCTCCCACTTGGTGCTTCTTTCATTGTACCTCTACGTTGATGAATTTTGACAGTGTGTATGTATGTATACAATCGTCTCCGTTTTGAAAGACTATTTCCTGTGCATTCTTTGCTCACCTTTCATAAACCAAAGCTCTGTGATTAGGAAGCAAAAAAGATTCATTGGACGAATACCTTTCTAGAGACTGAGCAGCTGCTACTCAGCTTCTCATGCCCCTGAACATGCATAACCATATTGTGTAGAACAAAAATAAGACTTTTTTCTCAATAATATGAATATCAGACAACTTTATAAAAGACAATAGACGAATTCTAAGAATAAATTCTATAAGTTTTTAATATAGATGTATAGAATTAATAGTTATCAACTAAATAATATTTAACTGAATGAAAATGCATTCACCGGATGTGATGTGCTATGATGTCATGTCGCGGGAAATATGATTTCGCGCCAAACCCGCCTTTGCTTTGTTACCCACACGGCATCTGTGTCAAATCATTCATGTCACGGAACCAAGTCTGAGAAAGAGATAATCCTATCATATATCGCATGTTGTGCAACCCATCGGATAACACATTTATGACTGGAGTGCATTGTATATAATCTTAAAGGTTCTTAAGATAGTATTTATCCCCAATATTTCATACTTATGGAATATATTGCATTTTAGCCCAATCAATGACAACGGAAGTGGCCAACATCTGACGCCGAGAGGCAGCTGCTTGCATTGCTGTGGGGAAAGTTGCAGTTCGGAAATTTATAGAGTTAGTTGTTTTCGCTATGCCTAGAAAGCAAACTTTGGTAGCTAGGCGTGATCTCCCAATATTCATAAAGCAGGAAACTACTGAAAATGAACATAATTCTACGCAGTTGTTAAGTTTAGCGAATGTTTTTACACGTCAACAAACTCAGTGCACGTCAACAAAGACCGCCGACTTCTCTTACGTAAATGCACTGCATGCAGAAGTGAAATCCGAGTTTGGACAAACAACACAAGAAACAAATTTTTCTGAACTTCAACTATCACAAGAGTTCGAGAAACCCCAGGTAACCTCTCATTTACATTACTATTCTTTTAGTGTCTCTTTCTTCGAATGAATGAGGAAGCCCCGCCCACTTTTTATTTTATTATACTTAACCATGATTTTGGTTTGTTGTCGTACCCTTACTCATCCCTTAGCAATGTTGGAGTTGTTTTTACAGGTTATCATTATATTGCTAGCTGGAAACAAACAATATGCTGTATAATCTTTGTCATGTTGTATTTAATACTTTTATTAAAAAGTCCTGTGGATTTCTGGTTACTTTCTTGGCTAGTCTTGGGTTACTCTCTAGTAGTAGGTTAGTAGTCTGCACCCAACTTTTAATTTACTTTCTTTTGTGGTATTTATTTAGATTGGAGTGTAAGACTAATAAAGAAAAACAATTTTACATTGACCAGTCTACAGTTTCAGTGCTCATCCATTTTTTCCATTATTATTATAGTCCAAACCTTTAATAAGTCAATTCATCTTCGAATGCTTCATTATCGACCACTTGTTAACCACTGTGATTTTTATGTGATCTGAGCCTAAGAGCGATGGTACATTGTGCCAGTTATGTATCTACAAGCACATCCGATGCTTATTATTTACTAGGGTAGCCCCGAGTGGTTACCGGGGCCCAAATTTGGGGTGTAAAGAATAGAACCTGCCATGCATGTCGTAAGAGGCGACTAAGGAGGTTTGGTTGAAATCAGATGCATGTGTCCTAAATGTGTAGA
This sequence comes from Arion vulgaris, assembly GCA_020796225.1. Taxonomy (NCBI): domain Eukaryota; kingdom Metazoa; phylum Mollusca; class Gastropoda; order Stylommatophora; family Arionidae; genus Arion; species Arion vulgaris. Next base: position 68,427,148 of record CM036755.1, on the reverse strand, counting down.
AGTCTATGGTTTAGGGCCTACCAAACCAATGTGTAACGTATACACTTTCTTGGCAAAGATCAAACATATCACAAGAGTGATTAAAATTGGTTGTAAAACGACGCAAAGAAGAAGAATCAAGGCTTCCAAAGAGCTTTGCATGGATATTTGTCTCTGTTGGCCAGTGTTCTTTCCGCAGTTGATTCATCAGGTGACAATCTTGCAGGATGTGTTCGGCCGTCGGTCCGCATCATCAGTTCAAAAGTGCTGTTGTACATTGGATCCTATCTTGGCAATATCAGAACAGGCAACAAATTGGGGAGAGGGAGGATGAACTTACATGCTAGATAAATCCTGTAATTCAACAGCAAAATATCTTCTCCATGTTCAATCTGAGCCTTTTCTTCACTCGATATGAATTCATGCATAGCCAGGATGCTTGGTATGGGCTTCTGATTGTCGTGTGAAGGCTTGCTTTCCTTATTATGTGTCCCTGCCATACAGGTGTGTGTTCTCAGACTTCAGAGGTTGTCCATCCTTCAAATGGTGCTCCAACTATGACCCACACTGCACATCTATGTCTCCATTGTTCATCACCAGATTGTCTTTGGTCTGCTTTTCTTTTATCTTCCCTCAAGTCCACAGCTGGGTAGTTCCTGTCAGGATCTCTGGATTGCTTCTGATTTTAAGGTCTATCCAGCAACTTCAGCATTTCTCTTTTATCACTGCACTTAGACACTAATAATAAGGGAAGCAGACCTTCTTGCAAAAATCAGAAGAGCCATAACGCGCCCTGACTGCCTGAATTCATAGCGTGTGAATGCAAGAAGAGAAAACATCACTGCACTTTTCCACATGATTACAGTTCTTGGTTGCTGATTTTGTTTGCCCAAAGTTTAAAAATACACAGGGTCTTGCCTTGCTTGTGTTTTGGGAACTACAAGGGAAGCAAAGAATAGTAGCATTGCAACCTAAAAGACATGTCATAAGAGGTTATTAAGGTAGTATTTGGCTTGAAACTGGCTACCTTCTTCATTGATCCAGCAACACTTGAGCTTTTGCCCTTTGGCCTAATGTTATGTAGTGGTATCTGCATGTGTTTATAAGTTGCTCTTTTGTTCAGTGTGTCATGTTCCAGGGCCCTCTAGAGGAGCAGGGAATAGTAACATTGCTACCTACAAGGCATTTCATAAGAGGTGATTGAAGTAGGGGCCTATGGAAACTATCTTAGTAATAAAAGCATAACGAAATCAGATGTGCTGGCTACTTGTAGGTGCATAACTGGCACAACGTACAATCTCTATTAGGCTCGGATCACATACAAATCACAAAGAGTGGTTAATAAGTCGATATGTAGCGTTCAAGAAGTTCCAAATGTGCTCCATTTTCTGGTCTTGGAGAAGAAGATCTACCTGACATCGTCTGGTGCTTGGCACCTGAAGAGGTGGCGGTGAACGGTTTCATTATGATAGGACGGATATCTCATCTGGTAGACCTTCAGCCACAAAATCCAACTAACCATGCACTAGCACATGGACACATTATCAAGAGGTAACAGATGGAAAAGGAAGGGAGGGCATAGGGGCACATGGTGAACTTTTGAAGCAAAGTTCAAAGACACTTACCTGGGACGAGGTTTCTCTCTCACGATCACCCTTAGACTGATGTACCAAATTTCCCCATAAATCACATTCATGTGGAAACCTGATTCATGTAGCCTTAGCTGGGTGGGTTTCGTCACATCTTCAGCGCCATTTGAGCTCTGGTGCTTATCCTTCGGTGATGTGTCCGATTTCAGCCGGTGTTTACTGGGTTCACTCTCCGTCAGCCTTTGGCTGTCCTCAGCCGACTGACAAGGCAGCAGGTTGGACCAGGTTTGAGGTAGAAAGAAAGGTGCAAGATCAAATGAACTATACTTTTTTGTGTTATGTTATGCGATTGACGTCATGGCACATTGGGCATTCCCATTCGTGCTCAGTCCTCCACTGCAGCAGCCATTCCAAAGTCTATTTGCTCACCGTACCCCTGATTGATTAGTATATCTTCTCTCTCCTAACCAGGGAAAGACGACACTGTCTGGCATGTCCAACCTTAACGCCTAATTCTCAAACTCATTCCAGTATCTGAGACTTGCCTGTGTCACATAATTAGAGCTACCACATTGATATTGACTCTGTCCATACTTCTGCACTCTTGCGTAGGGATATTGTTTGCAAGAAAGTCAGCATGCTCGTTACCCTGCACTCCAGCATGTTCAGGTGTGTACAGCCAAGTCATTTTCATGAGTTGCGATCTCTGAATCCTGTCCACCCATTCCACGCGCAGACTTTCAGATTCAATCCTTTGAAGCATATTCGAGTCTGATATGATAATTGTATGGGTTACCTGTTGCTACTCAGCCACATAGTCCAGAAGAGCCCTGGAGGCAGCAGTCATCTCCATAGTCATGTGCCCCCTACACCTCATAGGTTCTATGGTTCGGCCACATAAGCAGATTATCAATATTTCCAATATAATTTATACTATAGCCACACAAATTCTTAATCGGATGAATGTTGTTATTTTCCAGGTAAAACGGAGACTAGAACTGGACCATGATGTTACGGGAGAAGGATTCAAGACGCCCAAGCCATGCAAACGAAGAAAGAGTCTAGCAGAATCTCCTAGAGGTACAGTATGGAAACATACTTGTTACTGAATAGGACAAGATGCTTTAATTGAATGTGGACACTTTACATTGATGAGGGTAGATCAACAAGTCTTGTCTGAAATTACTTTCATGATATAACCATCCTTTCTTTGTCTTTGAACGCTCCATATCGACCTCTTGTTAACCACTCTTTGTCATGTATGTGATCCGAGCCTAAGAGCAATGTTTCGATGTGCCGGTCACTCACTTATTCCTATCGGCTCCTCATGGAGCATATGGCCTCAACAGTTGTTCACCACTCTTCTCGGTCTCTGGCCATTTTCTTTATGTTCTCCCAGGATAGTAAAGCACTCTTCAAGGTTTCCCTCGTAGGGATTCCTTTCCTTTTCCTTGCTGGTTCAACTCAAGTGCTTATCTAGTGACACTCGACTGTCTTTCGTAGGGTATGCCTGACCCATCGCCATTTTCTTCTCTTGACCTGGGTCATCATGGGATCCTGTCCGGTTCTTATACACAGGTCTGTGTTTGTAACTCTATCATACTATCTCAAGTCTGAGAATTCACCGAAGACATCTGTTGACAAAGGTCTGAATCTTATTTGTGTTTAACTTGGTGACTGGCTACGTCTCTGAGACATACAGCAACACAGATTTCACATTTGAGCTGAATATCTTGACCTGTGTTTTCGTGGAGATGGCAGTGGATTTCCACACAGTGTGCAGGATAACAAAGGCTTGTTGGCTTTCCTAATCCTGGCATTAATGTCCTCATCTGTACCTCCTGATTTGTTGATCTTGCTTCCAAGGTAGACAAATTCACCATCTTCTATACCTTCCATCAATCAATATTGGGTCTTGCTGTATGTTGTTGCTTGCGTATTTTTGTCTTCTCTTGACTGATTTTAAGACCGACCCGCTGTGCCATTCGCAGAACATCCACCTTTTCCTGCATGTCTTGTGGCCTGTGCAAGAGGCAAGATCCTCCGCAAAGTCCTTATCTTCTGATTTGGACACTAGTGTCCACTAAATGCCTTTTTCGGACCTGGCATATGCTGTGCATGTAACCCAATCAAGTAGCACAGGGGGACAGCATGCATCCTTTTTTAACACCAGTAGTGACCTGGAACTACTCTGACAGTCTTCCATCGTGGATAACCTGGCAGACAAACCCCTCATACAGTTGCCGGATGATGATGTGCCAGTTATGCGCATACAAGTAGGCCAGCACATCTCATTTCTGCTACGCTTTTTATTTACTAGGGTAGCTTCCCTAGGCCTTTACCTCAGTCGCCTCTTACATGTCTTGTAGGTTGCAGTATTACTATTCTTTGCTCCCCTTGCGAGCACCAGCAACACATGGGTGCACCCTTTAATTTGCGTAAAATATTCTCTATATATTCAATGTTGTCTATTGTATACACTTTAGGGAATGCTAACCCGAAACAAATGCTTGCAGAAAACGGATGCACCAGGCCATAAGGTGCATAACATGGTGCAACGACCCCTCACAATGAGGAATGAGATAACGGATTCTACGGGCGCCAATCTGCCTCGGAGATTTAGCCACGCAGTAAGAATGTCAGACCCACCATCACAAGGGTGGCCAAAACGTACTGCTGGAAGAGGTCAGCACAAACAGGGAAGCAGAAATCATAGGAATTATATCCTACAGAACTGCCCTCAGTGTGCAGACTTAGAAGAAAGAGGTCGCCCACTTACACTAGCATCCAAGACAAACTGTATGGTGTGGCTGATAATCTGAGGCAGATGGCTGCCTTTATTAGAGAATCGAAATCCCAATCTAGTGAGAACGCAGATGAAGAAGAAGAAGTATACACTTGAGACTTTTGTAGCTCACACAGAGGTCCATGCAGTTTTCTTTTCAGAGTTGTTTCATTAGGTCAGTGAATTTGTCTCAGTATATCTATCATGACATCTTATTCATGGTATATTATTCAATGACATCTACAACACTGGATATGTACCCAAAGATTTACGACAATCCATTTTTATAGCACTACCAAAAAGCAGGAACGATAGAATGCGAAGAACACCGCACAATCAGCCTCATGAGTCACGTAACAAAACTACTTTTCAGCATTATTATGAGAAGGGTACGAAACAAAATAAAACCAGAAGTTAAGGAAGAACAATGTGGCTTTGTTGAACGTAGAGGAACAAACAACGCAATATATACAATAAGAACAATAATGGAAAGATCAATAGAAATGAAGTTGGACTTATACATATGTTTCATAGACTATGCTAAAGCTTTCGATAAAGTAAAACATGGAGAAATAATCAGCATGTTAGAAAGTATAAATATTGATGGTAAAGATCTTAGACTGATCAAGAATTTGTACTGGCAACAAAGCGCAGCCATTAGACTAGAGTAAGATTGGAATCTATCAGGCGATACAGTTAGGAGTCGGCAAGGGTCGTACTCTCACCAGACCTATTCAACTTATATAGCGAAAACATCATGAGATCTATAGAAGAAAAGACAGGAATAGCAGTCGGTGGACAAAATATAAACAACCTAAGATACGCTGATGACACAATTCTCATGGCTACAAATGAACACGATCTGCAAGACTTGATAGACATACTAGTGAGAGAAAGTGAAAAGAAATGATTAAGCATGAATATAAAGAAAACAGAGGTTATGGTTGTCTCCAAGAAACAAGAAACACCAACATGCAATATCAAAATAAATAACACAACACTGAAAGTCCATCGATTCAAGTATCTAGGAACATTCTTAACATCAGATGGAAGATGTACAACAGAGATTAGGAGTAGAATAGCTCAAACGAAAGCAGCTTTTATGAAAATGAAGAACACACTATTCGTGAACTCACTACCAATGACACTGCGAAAACGAGTACTCCAATGCTATATTGAACCAATTCTTATGTATGGCAGAGAATCATGGACACTGAACAAACAATCAAATACGATCATTGGAAGCCACAGAGATGTGGTTTTACAGAAGAATGTTGAGAATTCCATGGACAGCAAAGAAAACAAACGTGGAGGTTTTAAATCAGGTCTGCACACAAAGAGCTCCTGACCTGACGCTGTGAGGCATACAGGATTCGAGAAAGAAAGAAAGGTGACTACAGGTAAAATTCAGGGAAGGAGAGATCGTGGAAGACAGAGGGAGAAGATGTTGGATGGCCTGACATCATGGTTCGACAAAATATCGACGTCAGAACTGATTACATGCACCAAGCAAAGAGAGTTGTGGAGAGACATGATCGCCTACGCCGGCAGGCATGGCACTTGATTGATATCTATCATTCAGAACATTCTTTAAGCATGTCTTATGCAGTCTATGGTGCCTGTCCACATGACTGAATTGCCAGTCTTGAATTTTGTATCTCCTGTGTGTTGCTGGGACTTGCAAGGGGAGCAAAGAATAGTAACACTGCGACCGACAAGGCATGTCGTAAGAGACTGAAGTATGGACCTAGGGAAGCTATCCTAGTAAATAAATAGCGTAGCAGAAATCGGATGTGCTGGCCTACTTGCAGGTGCATAACTGGGACAACATACAATCGTTTTAGGCTCAGATCACATACAAATCACAGTGGTTAACAAGTGGTCGACATAGAGCGTTCGAAGAAGACGTACAGATCACAAATAGTGATTAACAAGTCTTGCTTTGCACCCGTGTGGTGCCGGGGCCCACAAGGGCAAGCAAAGAATTGTACCACAACCTACAATGCATGTCGTAAGAGGCGACTGATGTAGGCCCTAGGGATGCTACCCCAGTAAATAAAAAGCAGTGCAGAAATTAGATGTGCTGACCTACTTGTAGGTGCATAACAGGCACAGCGTACAATCACTCTTAGGCTCAGATCACATACAAATCACACAGAATGGTTGACAAGTGGTCGATATGGAATATTCGAAGAATAAGAAGTGATGCTTCTAGAACAAACGTATACACACCGTAGAGGCATAGTTTACAGCAGTAACTACCTATAGACCCCATGTGAGTAGGAGCCTTCAATACTGATAGCTTAGCACACTACCCAAAGTCTTCTCACACAAAGGGAACCACAAGATAACATGGAAAGAGAGCTGACACTACAGCTAAACAAGCTCTCAGAACACAACAAAATTATTCTCCAGTGGATACCAGCCCACTGTGGCGTACCAGGAAATGAGAGAGCAGACATGCTGGCTAAGGATGGAACAAAACTTACACAACAGAAACACCCAGTATCACTACCAGAAATCAAGACACATATCAAAAGAAAGTACAAAGAGGTATGGAGGCAACAAACCCACAGCAAACACCCACAAGATCCCATCAGCAGACTAAACAGAAAACAGCACACAACAATCTTTCGCCTAAGAACAGGTCACTGCAGGCTCAACCACCACATGCACAGAATAAAGCCTGCTAAGACTGCACAGTGTGCATGCCAGACAGAAACACAGACTCCAGAGCACATCCTACAGTCATGTCCATCATACATACACCAACGAAGTGAAACTTGGCCTCATGAACAAAGCTTACAGACCAAGCTATGGGAACTTCGAAGAACTCCAACTGACATGCAGCTTCATAGAGGCAACTCATCTTATGATTTAGACGAGCATATGAAACCGAACACAAAGAAGAAGGAGTCTTCTCCTTTGCCCCTAGTAAGACATTCGTCAATAATGCCTTCCAGTCCCGCCTATCCAAGGCCATCTTTTCCAGATCTCTGCACGCTCTCCCCATTTTCTTGTGTTCTGTCTCCAGTCTCAAGGTGTTCCTGGGTCTTCCCGTCCTCTATTGTCCTGGGGGTTCCATCGGAGAGTCTGCCCCTCATCTCTTGTTCCACCTGCTGTTGTCCCACTCTATCGCACAGTTCCCTGTTTGTGGTCCTGTCATACCATTGCAGATGGAGTATCCTGCGCAGGCATCGATTGATGAATATCTGCAACATTTTGGTGTTCCCCTTAGTTGTTCTCCATGTCTCCGCTCCATATAGGACATCCTTAACATTTCAGTTAAGTATCATTATCATAGTTTTATTCCTGTTGGAGTCTTCTGTGTGTGTACAAAATCTCAAGAAACTCCCCTAGCTCTCATGGTGCCTGGTATAGTGCTTCTGATGTTTGAACTGGTGTCTGCGCAGAATAGAGGGAATAAGATGGGGGTAGTAGTGATAGGGTCACAAATGAGGAACTATGGAGAGAACAAGACAGATTCCAGTGAATAACAGGTTTAAAAAAGGCGCTGGATAGAACAAACTTTGCGAAAACCGGAGGAATATAACAAGAAGGGTCCTTGCCTGGAACCTGCGGGGCAGCGAAAGAAGAGGGAGGAGAGCTGAAAATACATGGAGACGAGATTTGGAGGCTGAGATCAACAATATAAAGAAGAGTTGGAGGGAGCTGCAGGAGATAGCTAGAGATAGGAAGACTTGGCATGAGTTGGTTGAGGGCCTATGCCCCAATCCGGGGTAAAAGCAAAAGAGATACATAAATATGACATCAAATTATTTTGCACCTTTTTGTCAACAGGGCAGAGATCACCAGTTGAGAAGACTAGGTATGACACATCCTTAGGGTTACTTACCAAGAAATTTGTTGGTCTGCTGCGAAGCTCACCAGATGGGGTAAGTTTTCAATTCTTTTTGTATTGGTGACTTTATTATTTATATAATCATTTTTCTGTTCTGATAATTTGTAACTGGTATTGAGTGTCGGTAGCTCAAGTGGTAGTGAGCTAGATCACAAACCCAAACTAGTTCAAACCACGCGGTGGGCAAGTTTGGAAGCAAATTTGTTTCCGTGGGATTTTACAAAAGGTAAAAATAGACCTCACCGTTAAGAAAACAATGGCAAACTCTCTCTCTTTGCCTTTTTACCCCGGATTGGTGCATAGGCCCTCAACCAACTCATGCCAAGTCTTCCTATCTCTAGCTATCTCTGCAGCTCCCTCCAGCTCTTTATATTGTTGATCTCCGCCTCCAAATCTCATCTTCATGTATTTCTTAGCCTCTCCTTCTTTTGCTGTCCCTGCGGGTTCGTTCACTGGAATCTGTCTTGTTCTCTCCATAAGTTCCTCCTAGGTACTGCCCACTTTCAGAAAGCTGGACTAGACAGTAGTGCATGTAGGCTTTAAATTACGTTTACTGTGGGCCGTTGTTGTTTCCTACTCTCATTCGATGCTTTGGAAGATCTAGAATGGCAGGTTGTGATATGAGTGGATGTCGTCTATAGAGGTTTTAACCCCAGAGACTCACATGTATCTACTATCATGGGCATGTGGATGTTCACAGCAATGAGGAGCAGAGATGATTGTTGGAGTTTAGAATTGATAAGACAGATTTGCTGAAATCGATGCATTGTCCTAACGTGTAGAAGTCTATCGTTTGGGCCTACAAACCAATGTGCGATACCGTTTGACACAGATCAAACATATCACAAAGTGATTAAAATTGGTCGAGAATGAATGCAAGAAGAAGGAGATAAGACAGAAGTTCTTCAGTCCCTTGGCAACCTACATTGGATGACACTAAAATTTATGAATCAATCCAGCGATTTAAAAGTTTGGAATTACATGTTGTACAAGTGTAGCTGGATGCTTGAGGGGCAGAGAAAGGATTGTTTTAAACAGTGAGTCACGGGAACCATCAGTATGCATACCCTTCGACATCTGTTGGGGAAGACTGAGCACCTATGGTCGCCCGGAGTGCTGTGACGTCAGTTTAATAACCAATAACCAAGCATGTAGACATGGCAAATTTTTGAACTGATGTGCTTGGAGTGTTGATCTTGCATTTGTCAAAAATCCCATGATTTGAGATCAAGATTGGTGGGCAACAGTTTCTCAGTTGCCACATTAATTGATTGATAGGACCAATGTCATTGCACTTTGGTGAGTAGCCATGTGTGCTCCGATATCTTTCTTACAACAGGATGATATCAGCGGCAGTGCATGAACTCCATAGCACTGGCAAGGGTCCCCGATGTCATTTCTTCTTCTTCTTTGCGTTCGGTTTTGTATGCTCGTCTAAATCATGAGATAGGTTGCCTCTATGAAGCTGCATGTCAGTTGGAGTTCTTCGAGAGTTCCCATAGCTTGGTCTGTAAGCTTTGTTCATGAGGCCATGTTTCACTTCGTTGGTGTATGTATGATGGACATGACTGCAGGATGTGCTCTGGAGTCTGTGTTTCTGTCTGGCATGCACACTGTGCAGTCTTAGCAGGCTTTATTCTGTGCATGTGGTGGTTGAGCCTGCAGTGACTTGTTCTTAGGCGAAAGATTGTTGTGTGCTGTTTTCTGTTTAGTCTGCTGATGGGATCTTGTGGGTGTTTGCTGTGGGTTTGTTGCCTCCATACCTTTTTGTACTTTCTTTTGATATGTGTCTTGATTTCTGGTAGTGATACTGGGTGTTTCTGTTGTGTAAGTTTTGTTTCCTCCTTAGCCAGCATGTCTGCTCTCTCATTTCCTGGTACGCCACAGTGGGCTGGTATCCACTGGAGAATAATTTTGTTGTGTTCTGAGAGCTTGTTTAGCTGTAGTGTCAGCTCTCTTTCCATGTTATCTTGTGGTTCCCTTTGTGTGGCCTGCAGGACTGACAAGCAGTCAAAGGAAAAGTTTATTGTTTTGGATGTTTCTTTGCTGCAGTATTTTTGAGGCATCCACAATTGCCTGTTGTTCGGCTCTAAAATTTGTTGATAGTTCTCCAGTGGCACTTGAATTTGTTAGTGTAGTGCCGTCTTGTAGTATGATGATGGTTCCGGCCCCTCCTTTCCTCGCTGTCGTGTCTGATGATCCGCTGTGTATATATGGGTCCACTCGGACGATGTCATTTAGAAGATGGTCTTCTCTCGTCGCTGATTTTCAATGTCTACACAATGAGTCCGGTTCTCTGGATGTATGTAGTAAAAGATGGTGAAAATGTTTTTGTAGGAATTTTCCACATTAATTGCATGTTCCACATCTTTTCTGCTTTACCCATGCACACAACTTTTTTGCGCCTCCCTTCTTGTGACTTCTGTGTGTTTTGAGTCAAAGAGCATGTGAACTCTGCACTGCTAGTTTTAATTTCAGTTTGGAATATCTTCATTGCACTCCGGACATGTCCATAGGTGCTCCATCTCCTTCGCAATATCTCCAACAGCATTCAGCGACTGACTGTACCAGTTCGATTGTGATTGATGAGCCTACTCACGTACCTGTTCATGCTGTTCTTTTCTTGCTACTCCAATCTTCAAACCCAGCTCCTGCAATCTAGTAGTTGACGTCGATTGGTTTAAATGAAAATCTTCTTTGCGGCCACACTCTGCACTGCTAGTTTACAGAGTTAGCCAAACAACTGCGGTATGTTGCACCATTTGGTCCAGCACATCCAAGTTTTGTTGGTAGGTGGCATTTGGATTCACTTTCCTTGCACAAGTTTCCTCACTGCTTCCTGAGCACCACCTGTTGTACAGGCACCGTTTGAATTTGCTCTGTATTGACATTTCAACCACTCCTTGTAACCTATCGGAGTCAAAGAGCGTGAGTATTTTTATGCAGCAGCGAGACTGCTCCAGACTAGGAACATGCTCCTCCGTTTTGAGACATACATTTGATCTGCCACAAGGTATTAAAGTTTTCACTCTTTAATACTTTTTAATAATTTTATGGGAAAAGAGTACAAAGGGTACTGAATATGGTGACTGACTGATTTTTACAGAAAGGCTTGCTTTCCTTATCAGTATACCTCACATTTCAGGTGAGCCTTACTTTGACTTCAGAGGTACATTATTGTACTATTAAAATCAATATCAGTCAATAGAGTTTAGTAACTGTTTGGAATATTGAACAGAAGAGTTTCAGGGTTGTGAGTCCCACTCGCTGACCAGACTGAGAGAGATGGGTATCAATAATGGTACAGCCTGAAAAGAACGACATATCAAATATACAAAAAGATTGATTAATCAACATCAAACTGGCGTGTTGGGTTGCTGGACGCGTTGTTGAGGCGGAGGTTGGAGCAACTATGGACATATCCGGAGTGCTATGATGATAACTGTTTGGAAATTTGACACATCGTCGCCAGTGTGGTGCCAGGGCCCATAGGGAAGCAAAGAATAGTATCACTGTGACCTACAAGGCATATCATAAGAGGCGACTGATGTAGGACCTAGGGAAGCTACCCTAGTAAATAATAAGCAGTGCAGAAATTGGATGTGCTGGCCTACTTTAGGCGCATAACTGGCACAACGTACAATCGCTCTTAAGTTCAGATCGCATACTTCTTCGAATGCTCCATATCGATGACCACTTGTTAATCACTCTTTGTAATTTATATGTGATCTGAGCCTAAGAGCGATTGCAATATGATGACTGATGTAAGACCTAGGGAAGCTACCCTAGTAAGTAATAAGCAGAACAGAAATCGGATGTGCTGGCCTACTTGTAGCAGCATAATGGCACAACGTACAATCGGTCTTAGGTTCAGATCACATACTTCTTCTTCGAACACTCCAAATTGACGGCCACTTGTTAACCATCGTTGTAATTTATGTGATCTGAGCCTAAGAGCGATTGCACTTTGTACCAGTTATGTGTCTACAAGTAGGCCAGCACATCAGATTTCTGGATGCTTTTACTTACTAGGTAGCTTCCCAGGTACCACATCAGTCGCCTCTTACGGCATTCTTTGTAGGTTGCAGTGGTACTATTCTTTGCTTCCCTGTGGCCCAGACACTGCACAGGCGTCTGGGGTGCTATGATGATAGTGCTATAATAGCTGTTTGGAGATTTGATACACCATAACTTGTATGTTTCATTTTATAATTTGTTGCACCTCGTTTGATTACAGGTTGTGGACTTGAATAAAGCTTCCGAAGTGTTGGAAGTTCAGAAGCGGAGAATATATGACATTACAAATGTCTTAGAAGGGATCAACCTCATACAAAAAAAATCAAAGAATAATATACAATGGCGGTAAGTAAATGAACATTTGTCTAGTGTACATAAGTATTAAAAAAAAAACTATCGTTGCTGCCTGTACTACCGCTTTTTAGGCAACATAGGACAGGGGGACATGTGCCTGGGAAATTTAATGGCAGCATGGCTAGTCCAGTCGCCGCAAAATTGTCCAGGTTATGATTGTTCTTTATGTCCCGATGGAAAGAAAAACTCCTTTGCCGTACGATGGATTGAACCCCAGTCTCCTGTATGGGAACCGCGCTCTAATCCATTCGGCCAGATGCTCCACGGTGGATTAAATAAAAAGACAATAATGAGTCAGAAACAGTGAATGAGGTTACATAAGTTTTGGTCAGCATCCAGAGCTGACAAAAATCTTAAATTCTCATTGAGGTAATGTCGCTGGTAAAAGACTGCATCACTGTAGTGTGTAAGCCAGTAGGTATCAAAATGGAAGGCAACCTCAGTCTTATCCTTAATATGTAATATTGAAAACTAATATTACTACCAAACTATGAAAAGACATTCTTATGAAGAAAAAAGCAAAGGAAGTTCAATACCATTATTAGTTGCTTGTTTGACCTCAGAAGTAGAAGACACGTGTTTATGGCAGAGGACACTGATAATAAGGAAGAAAAGAAAGCCTTCATGCAAAAATCACAAGCGCCCTGACTACGCCTAAATTCATAGTAGGCGAACACAAGAAGTCTTTTTTTTTGTGGACATAATCTGACAAAGAAGTCAGTGGCTGACACACCTGTGGCGTTTTGTTAGACATCAAGTAAATTTCTCCACTGTATTCGGTCCATGATCATTCTTTGCAAGTGTCCCAAGTCTGACCACAATGTACATCTCCAACGGCTTGTCTTTGTCTGCTTTTTATTATGGTTTCTGACCAGAGTGCAAAGTTGATTACATGCTCTGCTAGTAACCACGCGCAGTGCTAATTCCCTGGGTTTGTGTTCAACTTGAGCAACAACAAATTTTGAAGCACGGTTGACCACATGTTTCTGGTCCTTTACTTGGGGGTCTAAATTACAAGTACACTAGAAGTCGCAGTAGGCTCAGCTTGAAGGGTCAGAGACACTGATAAGAAAAGCTATCCTTCATGCAAAAATCAGTCTGAATGCCATAAAAGTGCCCTGACTACGCCTAAACTCATAGCGACGAACATAAAAAATATGTGAATGGTGATTTTTCTTCTGCATTCACCTCTATGAATTCAGGCATAGTCAGGCGCCTGGTATGGTGCTTCTGTCTGATTTCTGGGGGAAACCCTTCTTTCTTTTTATCAGTGTCCCCGCAATACAGGCATGCCTTCTCCGACTTCAGAGGAAAAGAATGGTGGATAAAAAAAAACAATGTTAGTTTCAATAAAGTCTAGATATTTATGAGATTTTATGTTTTTCAGGGCAGCAAACACATTCACTGCTTCAGGAGAACCCTCCATACCAGGTAGCTCAGATCAGCACAGCCAGTGTACTCACATTCGGGTGAGAGGACAACTTCTTTTATAATAATAAGTTTCCCAACTTTCAAGAGATAATTGTTGGTTAGTTAAGTACTTGAGTTGAACCAGGAAGGAAAATGAACAGAGGACATCCTAAACAGACCTGAGACGAAGTCTTCTCGGGAAATGGAAGAGTGCTCAACTATCCTGGGATAAAGAAACAGACCTGGAAAAGTAGCGAACAGCTCTGAGGCCTCTATTCTCCACGATGAGCGGTGAGGAATAAGTCAAGTAGACTACATTCGGTAGAACTATAATTACTCAAGGCTTATTTTCAACAAAGGTGTATATGCTCATCCTCAAGTGGCTTCTGATTTTTTTTTTCTGTTCTCTGGATACCTGTTATTACTCATGCCACATTTCATAAAATAATGTTCCTGACCAAACAAAGGAACCGTAAATTCTTTAACATGTCAGTTTAGAAAAACACAGAAATTATCCTTAAAGTATCAAGATAACAATATATTCATTTTGATAGACCAAAGGTGAAACAAGAAAGAAAAAAAACTTTTGTATGCTTGATGATAAAAGAGATTAAAGAGTATCTAAGAAGGGAGAACTGCGTGAAGACTTATAAGACAGGGAGAGAGACAGTCTGTGGAAGTCCTAGCTTGACCTATAGAATTAGAGGGGGAAAAATGCGAGCTGCAAGGGGAGAAGAATAGTAACTACAAGGCATGTCGAAGAGGCACTGAGGGAAGCACTGTCAGTAAAAGAGAGCAGAAATTGGATGTGCTGGTCTATTTGTGGGCGTTAACTGGCAAAAAGACAATCGCCTTCAGACCTGATCACAAAGACAGTTAAAATGGTCATAAGCGCCAAAAGTAATTGTTCTCCTAATTATGTTGTTTTTAATGATTTATTTTGCTATCTTTTTTAAATTTAGATATGGCGACTTAAAAGGAGAAAGTTTGGAAAATTGATAGAAATACCACAAGACAATGAGAAATATGAAGAGGATTCTGAGAATGCTGATACCCTTTAGTTATTATCGTTTGGGTTATGGCAGAAGTAAATCGATACTCAGCATTTAGTTTGTGCATATGTTGTTTAAATATCATACAATCCAAAAATTTTCTCCAGCAGATATATCTGGTTTCACCAGCAAAAAAAATCTTAATCCCCATTCCCCGGTGGTCCCGGGCCTGCAATGGAAGCAAAGAATAGTACCACAGCAACCTACAATTCATGTCGTAAAGGCAACTGATGACCCAACGGATGCTACCCTAGTAAATAAAAAGCAGCGCTGAAATCAGATGTGCTGGCCTACTTGTAGGCGCATAGCTGGCATAACGAAACCCATCTTAGGCTCAGATCACATACAAATCACACCGAGTGGTTGACAAGTGGTCAATATGGAGTGTTCAAGAAGAATCCCCATTAAAACTTTCTAGGTGACACCCATGCTAAAAAAGCAAAGAGAAGGCTAATACGAGGAGCTACATGCACAGATTATCTGCAAGTCTTTAAAAAAGTCTAATGGCGAAGGATTAATTCATTGCACCATTTTTTCCCATATGGTGTCCCTCTCACAGAAATGATACACCACATGTCGAGAATGTTGCACCAGAAACATTCCGAGCTCCAGCAACAATTCTATAGATCTCAGGAAAAATTGCGACACAACTCTGTCCAGATTTGAACTTATAACCTGGGGCCCAAAAGCTTCATAACCACTTCACCATAGATACCCACTACAACAGCACATTTAGGTACTAATTTCATCTAAATTACCATGGTCTATGTGACAAAGGGGGTTACGCCATTTGTCCAGTGCACTGAAGTGAATATTTCGCTTTTAAACTTGATAGTAATTGTGCTTACCTCTGAAGAAGGATAATGTTGAGGACACACTGATAATAAGGAAAACATGCCTTTCGAAAAAATCAAATGTCAGAAGCCCCTATTCGAGACGCCCTGCATTTGTAGCAGACGAATGCAAGAAGAAATTAGTTGTGTATGCTGTTTGGAAATCTTGATGAACTAACAGATACAACAACATACATCCAGAGAACCGGGCTCATTGTGTAGACATTAAACATCAGCAACAAGAATATTAGTTGTGTATCACATCTTTTGTTAGGGTTTTTTAAATTTTGAGACATGTACTGTACAGGTTGATGCATTGCTTATTCCTTTAACTAATACACGTTTGCATATTGACGCATCAGGATCTTCGGAGTCTGAATTCATTGAAAGAACAGACTGTCATAGCAATCAAAGCACCTCCAGAAACTAGGTTGGAAGTGCCAGATCCAGAGAATGTAAGAGACTGTTTAACACTTTTCCTATACAGTAATGCATTGATTTTTTTGTTGTTTTGTTGTTATTGTAAATAGAGTAGTTTGTCTCATTTTTTCCCATTCCTAGTTGTTCATATTTATTTAGTTTTTAGTCACATATTGCCATTTTAACGCCTGTGGTTCTTCTTGTGTTCACCCACTAGGAATTCAGGCATAGTTAGGTGCCTGGTATGGCGCCCTTTTGACTGTTTTTGCGTGAAGGCCTGCTTTCCCTTTTTATCAGCCCCTATAGATGATGGAAATGTTGGCATAAGAGCACTTAAGCTGTAGCTGCTGTGTCCACTAGTGATCAAAACCAGTTTCACTACCTGTGATGATCACTGTGGGTCTCTGAAATGAAGATATTTTACTGGGGATCTCTCACGCGATCGCTTTTTTCCTTGCGCCTTTGACCCCACTGGCGATCTGAAGGTTGTAGGTTCAAATCAAAACCGAGTCAGATGTGCAGTTTTTGGAGACCCCTAGGATTGTCAGAGCTACGGAGTTCATGCTTTGTGCAACACTTTCTGCAGAGATGGACGGAGCCAAAGGGAAAACCTGTTGCAATGAAATAGATACTTTGGTTTTTGACCAGCTTACTACTCTGAGTTACAAATGAATCAAACAAGCAGTAATATTTCTTCAACTATTTGAGAAGCCACATACACTTTCTGTTACCTCTTTGTCTGAGTAAGACTTGCCGAAGGATGGAACGGTGAGAGGAGCAACAGCGCCTCCAAAATTGGTTAGATGCTAGGCACCAGACTAATCCTGAGTACATATCACGAAAAATTTCCTGTGCATTGTTGGGGTCCACAAGGAGAGCAAAGAATAACACTGCAACCTACAAGGAATGTCGTAAGAGACAACTAAGGTATGGGCCTAGGAATCTACCCTAGTAAATAAAAAGTATCGCATGTCCTGGCCTATTTGTAGGTGCATAACTGGCACAATGTACAATCACTCTTCTGCTCAGATCACATTGGTTATGCTTACTAACGGACGTCATTGCACTCCGGGCAGACCCATAGGTGCTCAGTCTCCCCCAACAGATGTCGAAGGTATGCATATTGATGTGTTCCTTGACTGCTGATTAAACACACCTCTCACCCGAGTGGTTACCGAGGCCCAAATTTGTGGTGTAAAGAATAGAACCACTGTTACCTGCCACGCATGTCGTAAGAGGCGACTAAGGAGGTTTGGCTGAAATCGGATCATGTGTCCTCAGCATGTAGAAGTCTATGCGTTTGGGGCCTACCAAACCAATGTGGCGTATCCGTTCTTGGCAAAGATCAAACATATCACAAAGAGTGATTAAAATTGGTAAGTAAGAACGAGACGCATGAAGAAGCAACCACCTCTCACTCTGCCTTGCCTCTCAGACATCAGTTCTCTTGTACAACAGATAACTCCAAACTGTTTAAATCGGCGTCGATTCAACATCAATTTTAGTGTCCTCATCTAGCAGTCACGAAGAACATCCCCCTTATCCATCTTCAACTTCCCAGCAATCGATGCTGTTGATGCAAGCCTGTCCGCTCTCTCATTACCGTAAACACCCACATGCCCAGGACAGTATATCCACGTAGAAACTTCTATAGAGCGACATCCACTCATGCAGAAACCAGCCCTTCTGGATCTTGTGAAGCATCGACTGAGAGTCAGATCACATAAAAATCATAAAGAGTGGTTTAACAAGTGAGTCGATATAGAGCGTTCAAAGAAGATATCACACAAATAAAAAAATATAAATCTGTTGTTTGACCTGTATTATCTTTCTTCTAAAGAACATTCAGATTTGGTTGAGGAGTTCTCGTGGGCCAGTTGATGTCTTCTTGTGTCCCGATGACTTACCAGGAGATGAATCTTCTAGTTCAGAATCTACAGCATCTGCAGCTGGTCAAGATGAGGTTCGTGTTACATTTTGTTTTTATCATTTGTGAAGATAGCTGCTGATTTTTGTAATCTTCGTTGCCATCATTTTTGGATCAGACTGTAGACATCAATTGATTTTGTAATTATAAATGAGAAAAAAGGGGATGAATTAGTACAATGCATAAGCATTCGCATATCAGCTCAAGACACAAGAGAGTTGTGGGTTCAATCTCACACTCGACGTTCCACAAGTGAGGAAAGGAATTGACCCTTCTGCAAGTCTGTGTGTTGTCGGGGCCCACAAGCGGAGCAAAGAATAGTAACACTGCGACCTACAAGGCATGTTGTAAGAGGTAGGGGCCTAGGGAAGTTACCCTAGTAAATAAAAAAGTGTTGCAACAATTGGATGTGCTTGTCAGCCTTGTCCATTGCTTGTCCATCTTTTACAGCAGCAATCCTATGTCTGTCCCTTTGAGCCTATACCTCCTCAGAGACCTATGCTTTAGAGCCAGCAAGTCTCGACCTTTCTGAGCATACACATTTAGACTTACACTAGATTGCAGGAGCTGGGATTGAAGATGAGTAGCAAGAAAAGAACAGCACAACAGTTATGTGAGTAGGCTCATCAATTAAAATCGAACTGGTACAGTCAGTCGCTGGATGCTGTTGGAGATATTCGAAGATCGGAGCACCTATGGACATGTCCGGAGTGCAATGACGATATTCCAAACTGAAATACATTGAGACACAGAGAAAACAAGAAAATTTGTCACTCCAGCTCTAGTTCCTGGCATGGCCTCCATAGTCAGAATACATGTAGTCACATCAAAACCACCAGTCTTCCTTCATAACAATCCTTCCAACCTGAGCTGTAAACCGCACTGATGTTGTACCCACATTTTTCTTAATACTCTCACCACTCTACATATACACTTCATCTCTTTTTGTTTTCTTCTGTTGTTATTAAAGCGTGGAAGTCTCAAAGCAAATGTGCAATATTTACGTCTTTCGACTCAATTGTTCAGGCTATCAATTTAAGCTAAGTAATTCTGTACATGTTCTATTATTACTGGACCTGTCTTCACCTGAATGACTTGGTGTATAACATTCGCTATTTCTTCTTCTTCATCCATCACCCCTAGGGAGGCATAGCTCTGCAATCACGGTTTTCCAAGCCCTCATGTACAAGGACAGATATCTCCACTCTCTCCCAATTTTATTGCAGTCCGTTTCCAACTCCCGCCTCCAGGTGTTCCTTCCTTGCGCTGTCCTTCTTCCTCGGGGGGAGAGCTATGAAGTTTCCTGGTTGTGGTTTCTGTAACTATCTAGTGTTTTTTTACGGGATAGGGTAGCTAGCCCCATGTCCAACCTCCTTGGTGGCATCTTACGGCATGAGTGGCAGGTAACAGTGGTTCTATTATTTACACCCCTAATTTGGGTCCCGGTGACCACTCTAGTGCTAATATTAGCTATTTGGACCTTATATAATTGCCGTTAAATTGTGATCACATATCTATTAGAGACCAGGATGGTAAGTAAGCACCAACAAGATACGGTTTAACTGTCACTTATATTACAATCACAGGTTGACGGTTTATTTGATACATGTCTGGAACCGAAGCCTGATTTGGCAGTTGCTGGATCAGGTCCCTCAGGTTTAAGCTATGAATGTTTATCTGGACGCTTGACCAGCATTGAATCAATCAAACAGGAGCTGTTTTCAGAGGAATCAACGTCTGCTGATGATAGTAAGTGTTTTTCCAGTACTATCTACCACCTTCCTTTTCATTTACGTTTTGAAATATAATATTTGCTGTATCCTTCTAAAATATGAACAGTTCAACAGAATTACCATGTGGATATCATGAAGAAAACTACCATTTCATAGACACTTTTTGGGGTGCCGATAGTGAAGTTGATAACATGCTGCATTAATGACCAAATTCCTGGTTCGAGTCCAGTTTGTGTTTGGATTACAGGAAGCGCTGATCCTTTACTGGGGGATATGAATTAAAAGTACCTCTGAAGTTGAATTAAGACTAGTCTAAATGGCGCGAGATACTGGTGGTGATTAGGAAAGCAAGCATTCATTAAAAAATCTGTCACAGTGCTATATTAGACACCTGCACCCGTCTGTTGCCGGGTCGCAAGGGAAGCAAGAATAGTAACACTCGACCTACAAGGCACCGACTGAGGTAGGGCATTGGTAAGCTTCCTAGTAAATAAAAACAATCGCAGAAATTGGATGTGCTGGCCTACTTGTAGGCGCGTAACTGGCACAACGCACAATCGCTCTTAGGTTCAGATCACATACAAATCACAAAGAGTGACATCGAACATTCTAATTTTTGATATTCATGCTGTACATTTTGGCTACCACCCTAACCTCTCTTATGTTCCATACCATTTGTACCAAATGTAACTTGTGTTTTTTTTTTCCCCGTTTCCACAGCTTTCCTGAGAAATGAAATATCTCCACTCTGCGGTTCATCCATCCTTCACACTACAACAGACCAGGATATGCCATTCATGCATATTAACCCAACATTTAATATAGATGATGAAGACTATTTTTTCAACGTGAATGAAAGTAGCTTCAAGAGCTTCTTGAGCCTACGACCTTGGATTATAGAGTATGGAATTAATCATCTGGTGATCAGATCCTGTTTCTGGATTATTTGAGAAAAACGTTTGGCGATGTGATACCTTCAAGGATATAAATTCTGTTGATAACTCTCTGATTGGATTACTTAAGAATGACACTTCTTGAGATTGGATTACACTGGGGAAAAAATCTGAAATAAATGTGTGGTGTTTCTAAAAAAAATTTTTTAAAGACAGTTGCTAGAATGCCATCATACCCACACACGTTCGCGCTGTGACTTTATTGATGTTTTGCTGCGATTGTTGTGTGTTGAAAGTGCGTGTGTGCATGTGTTCACGCATGCGTAGTTGCCAAAAGGTATGTAAGTGAAGGACTTATTTATTTGTTTCATTTCAAATTTTCAATGCTTTCAACTTATGCCGACATATGTTTTTGCTTGCTTTTTATTTTTATTCACTAATGTGTTGTATTTCCCTAACTGGGGCCTGTGCCTTAATGAATTTTTAACAGCTATGTTGCTATCGGCCTTAATTATTTATTAATTTAAACAAGATTTGCCAGCTTATAATTTTTAACAAATTTAATGTGTAACATTCTGCCTTGTTGCATTATGGGTTGAAAGGAAAGACTGATCCTGATGAATAATTTTTGGTTTGAGATGTTGCATCTTACTGTCGCCGTTATTTGAATTCAGTTAAATCTCACAGATCAGAGCAGCAGTAGCATAGTTGTTAGTGAACTTGCTTTTCAGGTACATGGTTGGAGTTCAATTCCACTTACTTACTTACTTAATCCCGTCATGCCTAGTGACACATGGGGCTTCAGAAAGGACTTTCCATGCTCTCCTGTCCCGTGCAACCTTCAGCGCAGAGCCCCACGCCAGAGATGCAGTGTCCAGTTCCTCTTCCATCATGCGCTCCATGTTGTCCGTGGTCTGCCTTTCTTTCTCTTTCCTCTGGTGTCCAAGTGAGGGCTATCCTTGCAGGCATTTCTTGTCTCATTCTCATAACATGTCCGAGCCATTTCCATCTTCTCTTTTTGAGTATGTCATTCATTGCCTCTTGTCTTGTGTCTTGGAGTAGTTGGTTATTGGATATTTTTACTGGCCAAAAGATTCCCAAGATTCTGCGAAGACAAGAGTGGTGGGAAAACTGACAGCCTGCTAGTATCTCCTTTGGTCATCCTCCAACACTCCGATCCGTAGAGCAAAACTGGCAAAACAATGCTTTTATAGAGTTTAAGCTTTGTGGTCCTATTGTAGATTTGGACTTCCATACTGGTTTCATTCTGGCAAAAGCGGTTCTGGCCTTACTTAGACGTGATTTATATCTTCCTCTGTGCCACCATTTAGTGTCAGACGCTACCAAGATATGTAAACTGCTCAACCCTTTCCAGTGTTTCATTTTCTAACATTACTGGTTGTTGGATTTCACTGTTTGTCATAATTTTTGTTTTTCCTGTGTTTGTTTTGAGGCCTACTGTCTTTGCCGTGCTGTGAAGTATTGTACTTTTCTCTTGTATATGTTCATATTTGTAGTTCAATTCCACAGTGTACGTTAAATATTTTTCGGACCGTAACGGCTCTCAGATTGACACAGCCTCAATTGGGTACCAGGTAATCACTATGAAGTAAAGGTAGTTGGTATTCCCCAATATATCTTAAGGTATGAAAAAAATGTATTTCTTTACTTTTACTAGAAACTCTCTCAAGATGCTATTTACATATTCCAAAAATACTGTCAATGATAAAAGAGATTTTGTTAGAATGTAGCAAAGTTAGTCAAGTTTGAATTTGACAAAGATTAGTATATAATTTTATAGACAAGTATTAGATCTAATTTTGGATATATAATTTCTTCTTCTGCATTCGTGCCCAATGAATTCAGGCATAGCCATGTCACTTGGTGTGACGCTTCTGATTGATTTTTGAGTGAAAGCTTGCTTACCGTTTTATTGGGTTTCTTCTCCATACAGGCCGGGTCTCGCACATCAGAGGTATAGAGTTTATGAAAAGTTTGATGCGTAATAAACACAAAAATTTGACACATAAATTCTATGAAAATCATCTTCATGCCTCCGTGAAAATCATCTCAACGAAGATAAGCAGAAAAAAAATACCTAGGTATCCATGAGGGTATGTGTCTCAAATATTCTACAGAAGTTCTGATATATCATTTCTTGAGTTGGCCTTGTATTTAGTGTTGATTAACCTTATCATAGGAATCAGAAACAAGGTTTATTTGGGCATATAATGCAAAGAGGTGGTTTAGAACATTTGGTGACAACTGGTAAAATTCAGGGAAGAAGAGATTGTGGAAGACAGAGGGAAATGTTGTTGGATGGTCTGACATCTTGGTTCGACAAAAGAACTATGTCAGAACTGCACCAAGGAGAGAGAGAGTTGTGGAGAAACCTGATCGCCTAAGCTGGCAGGCATGGCACTTGATTGATTGATTGAATTCAATGACTTAATGAAACAACACTTGACAAACAACTACACAGACCCCTGTGTGTGAGCTACAAAAGACAGTGAAGTTTATACAAGAGACAATGTGGTATATATAGACAATATTTCGAGCGAACGAAAGGATTGATTGATTTAGTGTGGTTGTATGTGTTTATAGTAGTGCAATGTGTACATTACATAACCCAAAATTTGTCATCAAAATTGGAACTGGTGCCATAATTGATGTTAATTTGCCACATTTTTTCTTCTCACTTTGTTTGAATATTGTTACTAGTCTGTCCTATCTAAATGCACAATTTACAGGCACAGTTTGATAGTAAAAGCATAGTGTCTATTTTCATAATCTTTAAAATTATTTTTCTTTATATTATGTTATTCGATCAACGTCATGGCACATTAGGCATACCATGAATGCTCCATCCTCATCTGCAGCAGCCATCCCAAAGTCCACTTGCTCACCGTACTAATGAGAAGTTGACAAGTATATCTTCTCTTTCTACCATGAAGACCTTTCTCTCCTTGTAAGCGCCGGCAGCACACAGGCGAGAATACATCTGGCGATCATTCAATTAGTGATTGCGAAAATAAAAATTTAGTGTCTCTTTGACTGTCTGTCAATCTTGTTCTATCTCTCCCACTTGTCGTGTAGTATGATGTTCTCATGTGGTATGCAAAAGCTGCAGGCTGGTTTGGTTCCATTCTAACCAAGTGATGGAACCATTGAAGTCTTTAATGTTCTATAAACTCTTTGATTAGTGTTGACTGATTCTACACTTGTTCAGCCATCACGCTTATAAAAACCACTCGTCACTAAAGCAAATGCACTAACCATTACGTTGTCGCCACTATTAACTAAATGTAAAACCTGAACTGAAAAATAACAAGCGGAAACAAACAAATAATTAGTCCGATTATCTGTGAGCAGTGTAGAGATTAACCATAGCTACCATTGCATTTAAAAAACAAAACCGTCAAAATATTTATGTAGAAAATTATGACCAACACAAGTTCGAATATTGACTAAGTTTTAAAATCACTGACATTTCTCCTTCATTGCTATCGGGTTTTGTATGCTTAAACCATGAGATTTGTTTGTCCTTCGCCCCCAGGGAGGCATAGGTCCGCAACCAAGGCCTTCCAAGC
This sequence comes from Arion vulgaris, assembly GCA_020796225.1. Classification (NCBI taxonomy): domain Eukaryota; kingdom Metazoa; phylum Mollusca; class Gastropoda; order Stylommatophora; family Arionidae; genus Arion; species Arion vulgaris. The sequence continues at coordinate 68,402,704 of CM036755.1, read as the reverse complement.
CCGCCTACCCAAGACCATCTTTTTCAGATCTCCTCCTTGCAGGGTTCTTCCTTGGGTGGCAAGCTATGAATTTTCCTAGTTGCGGTTTCTGTAGCTGTCTAGTGCTTTTTTACGGGGTTAGGTAGCTAGCCCCACCTCCATGAGATGTGTTACCTCTATGAAACTACTTGTCAGTTGGAGTTCCTTGTTTGTTCTTCTGTAAGCTTCGTTCACTTTGACATTTAAGACACTCAATACTTCCGAACCGCACAAATGCAATGAACACACATTTAAGACACTCGATACTTCCGGACTGCACAAATGCAATGAACACACATTTAAGACACTCAATACTTCCGAACTGCACAAATGCAATGAACACACATTTAAAACACTCAATACTTCGAACCGCACAAATGCAATGAACACACATTTTATTTTAGAACATTAATCTTCTTTACCCCTGCAAAATCTAACACAATCACCCATCTCATCAAATGGTTCATCTTGTGCTGTGTTGTTTTTTTTAACACTATGTTGCATTCCAATAGATCTGAGTTCATAATACAGAGTTTAAATGTTTATGACTTACTTGGCTTATTCCTCTCTGCTTCTCATGGAGCATAGGGCAGTTTTTCACCACTCTTCTCGATCTCTGGTTGTTCTCTTTATGGTCTCCCAGGATAGTTGAGCACTCAAGACTTCGTCTCCAGGTCTGTTTAGGGCGTCCTCTTTTTTGTTTTCCTTGCGGGCTTCACTCAAGTACTTGTCTAGTGACACTCGACTGTGTCTTCTGTACGGTAAGTTCGACCCATCGCCATTTTCTCCTCTTGACCTGGGTCATCATGGGTTCCTGTCCGGTGTTTGTAACTCTATCATACCATTTCGGTCTGAGAATCCGCCGAAGACATCCGTTGACAAAGGTTTGAATCTTATTAGTATTTAACTTGGTGACTCATCAGGTTTCTGAGCCATACAGTAACACAGATTTCACATTTGAGCTGAATATCTTGAGCTTTGAAAATGAGAAATTTACTGCATTCATGCCACTAAAAAAAAATATACAATTAAAACACTTCATAAAATGGTGGCTGGAGGCAGTAGTGACAGTTTGATGTTTGTTTGTAACCGTGGTAACTACCCATTATTTCCGTAACCTGTGACATCATTGATTTACTCTTTGATCTGTGACAAATTTTTATTGTTCCTTGAAAGTTTGATAAATTTTCATCATTCTTGTAATAATTTCTTTGTAACAAATTTTCATTGTTTTTTGTAGAGTACAGCAAATTTTCATTGTCTCTGTTTTCTATAACAAATTTTCATCGCTTTTATTGTATATTTTGTAAACAAATTTTGATTAATTATTTTTGTAACTTCTTTGAAGTTCAACTTTAAGTTATTTAGAGTTTTTTCAATTCCTTCTTAAAATGTTTGGGCTGCTTCAAAGAAGAAAGCCTTCAGCCTGAGTTTGCGGAAATGGCATCCAAGTCTTGTTTTGAATAAATGGCAGCTTACATTGTGTTTAACATCGGCAACTATTACGTCTATGTTTTATCACAATTTTGCATTTTTTTCTTCAATGAATTATATTTTTTTTTTGGTTCAAAATATTTAAGTGTGACGAGGATGCTATCCTGAGACTTTATGAGTTTGTTATGATGAGTCTGCAGGGATTCGTGTGAGATTGAATGAGATGTGTGTTTGAACTCTTAGTGGACCAGGGCAAAAGTCATGTTTTTCCAATCCATTTGTTTATAGAATAAAAAATGTCCATTAATGTGGCTCCTTGTAAAAAGGCGTCCAACCCAAAGTCATATAGTGTGGCGTTTGGTCCACAAGGAGTTAATCAGCTCGCTATCCGAATTATTATTATACATATCTTTCTGCTGTAAGAAATTGAGCACCTATGGGTGCACTTTACTTGGAGGTAGTGTCATAGGTTCTGTTAACTAACCAACAAAATCTTCATTTCAGCTACAATATCAAATTTTTGGTTTACTATCATTGACACTGACAACAAAAGAGAAAAGTAGAATTCAAATGACAGGGATGAAGTGTGTACATACTTAAAGACTGCCCTAATATGATATACTTAATGCAAATTCACTGGCCTAATTTCTTCTGTGTTCGCCTGCTATGAATTCAGGTGTAGCCATGCGCCTGGTGTGACGCTTCTGATTCTTGCATGAAAGCCTGCTTACTGTTTTATTGGTTTCCTCGACATACAGGCAGGCCTTCTCTGACTTCAGAGATACTGACCTAACGAAACAACACTTGACATAATACTACACGGACCTCTGTGTCATCTACAAAAGACAGTGAAGTTTATACAAGCGACACAATATAGACAATATTTCAAGCAAACGAAAGGAAGGAAGGAAGAAGTGTTTACAACTAATTCTAAATGAAACAAGAAGAGAGAAAATCAGGAAAAAAAAATGAGATCCTTGTGGTGCTACAAAATATTAAGAAACAACAGATCAAATGGTTTGGTCACGCATGAAGATTACCACAAGACATCTCCTTCCAACTCGTTCATGTATAGTTAATTTCTGCATTCAAATCTCTTCTCCGTGTATTTCTATACTTACTTCCCTTTTGCTTTCTCTGCATGTTCCAGGAAAGGACCTATCTTGTTATAGTTCCTATTGGTTTTCTCAAGGTGTGTCATATCCAGCGCCAACATCTTTTCTTCACTTGTTCTGTCTCACTTTATTAAGCTCACCATATAGAACTCACTTAAAAACAAAAAAACTAGTTTTACAAAGTACACATAATAGTACTAGGAGAAGATGGAGATATGTTGGACACACCTTGAGAAGAAATGATCAAAACAGGCATTGAAGTGGGATGCAAAGGGTTCAAGAAAGAGGATGATCTAAGGAGACCCAGAAACAAACTTTGCTAAGAGAGGCAAGAAATATCGATCTCAGTTCCATGGAGGAGATTGAGCGAGTTTCCCACTTCATATTCATAGTTCATATGTACGGTTTCAACTTCACTGCAACGGATCACCCCATAATTGCTCCGTTCCTGTGCTAATGAAAATCACGCAATGCTACAACTGTCTTCTGTGTGGTGAACTAATTCCAGAATGAAACTGCCGTACCGCCACAAAAAGCAACCAGCACTTCATAAGTACATGTGGCCATCGCTAAAGTGTCAACACAAAACTGTTCATCACTTGAATTGCAATTCATGTCGAAGGGACCATCAATCACGACAAAATCCAGCTTTCTGCATGCGCAAAACACTGCATACGGCAGATTGAGTTGGTTCATCATTGAGTTGGTTTGTCATGACGTTTGCTGTCTGTCATTTTCTGAATACCCACAATCACAACAAATGCACGGTTGACACAGCAAAAAGTTTCCCAATATAGAGCGGTATGGAGAAATTGCTTGCAGGCTCTATATGACATAAAACGGTACAAGAGGATTATTATTATATAATAGTACTAAAACTATCTCATATATTCTCTATTTATTTTTGAGAATCGCATTTTTATCATTTGAAGATTTAAAATTCTGATTTCGTACAGTTTATTTCCTGTGAAAGTTTGTTAATGTTTGTAATTATAAATGATTGATATGAAGCTCACATGCAGACGTAACATTGGATTGTACATAACAAATAAATAGATGGGCATATGAATGATTGATCTCAGGTTTAACTAACCTAATATATGATTGTATCTGTAAATATTTGCCATATGAATTTGATGGTTGAAAAAAATAGTCACTTGGTGACCATTTAAAAGTTTTGTTCTATTTTGACTTCTTTACAGATGGGGACCATTGACAAAAAAATATAATTCCAAATGCTTGTTTTGTGTATGTAAATATTTGTCATATGGCTTCGGTGGACGATAAGGAAATAGTCATTTTGTTTTCTTAATTCTTGTTGTTTATTTTGATTTCTTTACAAGTAGATCATTAAAAAAAAAAAATATTACGTAATGAAATGTTTTTTTTTCTGCAAAATATTTGTCAAATAATTTTTGACGGAATGATACCTGGAAAGAATGAGAGGAAGACTTAGAAGACGATGGGTGCAAGATGTCATTGATGATCTGAGAATGACTACTGCTGACACCGGTCAACTTGCACAGAATATGAGTCTTTCAGGACTTCTGTCATGGGAGCCAGGTTCCAAAAGGGACAAACTACTTGATGATGATGATTTGTCATCATTCAAGATGTAACTGATGTTTTATGCATGACTGCTGCAGAGGCAGGACATCTGGCTTGTGTGAGAGAGAAATTAGGGAGGACTGTTAGGGTGGCAAAGTTCTGTCTGCCCAGGACAAGATATTTGATGATGATGATTTGTCATCACCAGGAAACATGTCAAATAATGACAGGTGTTGAAAATGTGGTTTTACATAAGAATGATAAGAATCCCATGGATTGCTAAAATGAAGAAGATGGAGGTGTTGAATGAGGCGAAGACACATATAAGAAAGAGGCAGTCATCATTTTTCGGACACAGATGAGAAAGGGAGGTTTAGAACACATTGTAACAAACCAGTAAAATCAAGGGGAAACTAGACAGGAAGACAAAGAGAGAGAAAATCTGGGATAGCCTGACTTCGTGGCAGGGATGAGTGTCAACATCTGAGATGATACACAAGAGATAGAGATTTGTGGAGTACCATCATTGCCTCCACCAGCCGGCACTGCACATGTTGATGTTAGAAATGCAGTCTGTTTCCTGTGAGCATGAATTTTAATGCAGACATGTAGGCATATGTCTGTGTTGTCAAGGGTACAAGAATTTTGTTTTTAAAAGAATTCATTTTTGTTGGAACCAATGCGATTGATATGGTATTCTGTGACTTGAAACATATTTATTGTGCATATGTTTAAAGAAAGATAATATATATATTAGCATTTAAAATGTTAGGAAATTGTACACAGGCAGCCGCACAATTTTTTTCCCAGGTCGCTATGAATTCAGGTGTAATCATGGCGGCGGACTGATTTTGCGTGATGGTTTGCTTTCCTTTTTACAAGTGTCCTCTCTGCCTTTACATATTAAACCAAGTGGTCAGAGCCATAGCCACTTTAGCCCATTAAATATTTCAGAAGGATCAGACTATGTAATATTTAAATTTAGATACCCAAGTAAAGGATCAGAGAGCCTATAGTCCGACTTTTAGACCAAGAATTAAATATTTAGATACCCAAGTAAAGGATCAGAGAGCCTATAGTCCGACTTTTAGACCAAGAATTAAAAATTTTTTTGTTCTTTGAACGCTCCATAGCGACCACTTGTTAAACCACTCTTTGTATCTGAGACTAAGAGTGATTGTACGCTGTGCGAGTTATGCGCCTACAAGTAGGCCAGCACATCAGATTTCGATGCTTTTTTATTTACTAGGTAGCTTCCCTAGGCCCCTACCTTAGTCGCCTCTTACAACATGCAGTGTAGGTCACAGTGTTACTATTCTTTGCTCCGATTGTGAGCCCTGCAACACAGACATAAAAAAAAATATAAACCGCATAATTTCACGGATTGTTGTCACTAGCGCAGCATGTTGTCAAAGTCCAGTGTTATCAAATTTGCTATCAGCATCCCTGTGCATTTTTTTCTCAAAGTATTGACACTGGTCATTAAAATTCATTTACATGACATTCTGAAAGCTAACTCTTTCAGTGCCACATACATCTAATATCGACATATCATCAAGTAGCTTGTCCCTACAGAAACTTGGCTCCCATTACAGCAGTCCTGAAAATCTCTTATTCTGTGCGAGATGCCTGGCATCAACAACAGTCTTTCTCAGTTCGTCAATGACATCCTGCACCCATTGTCTTCTAGGTCTTGCTCTCGCTCTTCTTCCAGGCACCGTTCCCTCAAGAATTATCTTCTCTAGGCACTCATGTCGTTTGATGTGCCCAAATATGTAATTTTCCTTGTTTTTAATTCTTAAATAGCCAACTCTCTTTAATATCAAGCTGTTGCAGAACAGATGCATTTGTAACTATTCTCTGTCCATGATAGTCTAGTACTCTTCTGTAGCATTTGCAGTAAATGGCATTGATGATCTTTTCTGCCACTTTTTTCAGTGGTCCATATCAATCAACATATAGAGGTGAATATTGGACAATAACAGACAAGGACATATCTGGAGATGTTTTTCGAACCTGCTGCCTTGCAGGTTGGCTGGGGACAGTCAATGGCTAACGGAGAGCGAACCCGGTAAACGCTGCCGAAGGACAAGCACCAGAGCTCCAAATGGTACTGAAGATTGTGACATAAAACTGCGTTCTTGGCAAAGGCTGTTTATATATCGCTATAAGAATAATAAAAATGGCAGAAAAAGAATGATTGAGAGAGAGATGTTGTTTAAAAGAAAAATGTTAAGAATCCTATGGACTGATGAGAGAACGAATGCAGATATTCTGAGAGGTTACTGAACAAAAGGAACGTTATGGCAATCATCCGGCAGAAGCAGTCATCATTTTCTGGGCATATGATAAGCGAAGATGGGTTAGAGCACATTGTAACAGCATGGGAAATTGTTGGGGAAGAGACAGAATTAATTCTACAGTGGATACCAGCACAATGTGGCATCCCAGGAAATTAAAAGTCTCACAAACTTACATGGGCTGGAGGAGCTTAATATAACCACACCCGACACAAAGATTTACAGAAGCAAAGACACTCCTGAAAAAGTCCAGAAAAATGATGTGGAGGAAAACAAATGATGGATACAAACCAGAGCATGATAACAGAAATATATTAAACAGAAAAGCACAGGCTTAGAACGGGGCACTGTGGTATCAAAGCACACCTCCATAGAATGAGTCTTGAGGACTCGCTGTGGAGCACCAAAGTAGTCCCCAAAGCAGATCTTGCAAGACTACCACAGCAAGAGAATGGAAATCTGGCCAACAGGTGCAACTTTTCAGAACTTCTTATTCAACATAACCGTAGTTTTCAATATAACCGTAGTTTTCAACATAACCGTTGGATCAGATCATCATCATCAGGTGTCATGCCGGCTGGCGTAGGTGCTCATGTATATCCATAAATCTCTGTCTCTGGTGTTTACTATCATCTCGGATGTTGATGCTCTTCAGTGCCATGAAGTCAGGCTATTCAAAATTTTCTCTCTCGCTCTTCCTCTGTCTCGTCTACCCTCGATTTTACCGGTTGTTATATGTTCTAAACCTCCCCTCCTCATCACATGCCCCAAAAAAAACCAATGACTGTCTCTTTCTTATATTGATACGCTTTCTCATGGTCTTGACCTCATTCAACACTTCCACGTTAGTCATTTTAGCAGTTCAAGAGATTCTCATTATTCTTCTGTAAAACTACATCTCTGTGACCCTCCAAAATTTTTTGACCTATTTGTTTATTGTTCATGACTCGCATCCTTTGTCAGTATTGTTTCTATGTGGCACTGTATAACTCTCATTCTGATATCAATTGACAATGATGACTTGTTGCATAAAATGCTTCTCATTTTATGGAACGCTGCTTTGCCCACCCTATTCTGCTCTTTTTGTGGATCTGCCATCTACAGAAGAGTCCTCCAGTATATCTTGGACAGAGAAGAGAACAAATAGATCTATACAGAAAGAACTCAAAATCACAGAAAACTGGCTGATTTTACAAATAAGAAAGAGAAAATTGAGATATTTTGGACATATAAAAAGACATGAAGGGCTGGAGAAGACCATCATGGAAGGAAACATACTGGCAAAGAGAAGAAGAGGAAGACCATGAAGAAGATGGATTCAGGATGGCTGGGGAGGCAGGACATCTGGCCTATGAGAGAGAGAAGTTCCGGAGGACTGTTGGGGGTGGTAAAGTTCTTCTCAGGACAAGCTATATGATGATGATCTGCCATCTGATGTTACCAGGACTTTGAGGTATTTAAATTGCTGTACTTGTCTTAGCTCCGTTCCATTTACTGTGATGGTCAAACGGTTTGCAGATAACAAAGATAACCACTTTGTTATGTTAGTGATCATGTGTTGTGGAAATTCCAAAGTTCTAGTCCAGTTGGGCCAAAAAATATTATCGGTGTGCGCATGGTACCTGGTCTCTCGATCGTTCTTTTTCTGCCATTTTTATCATTCTTATTGTGATATATAAACAGCCTTTGCCAAGAACGTTTGTTTTACGTCACATCTTCAATACCATTTAGAGCTCCAGTGCTTGTCCTTCGGCGACGTGTCCGATTTCAACTAGCATTTACTGGTTCGCTCTCCATCAGCCTTTGACTGTCCCCAGCCGACATGCAGGTTGTACGCGGTCTGACTGATTCTTTACATGGGGGTCTATATAAGTACCTCTGAAGTTGGAGTAACATGTGTCTGAATGGCAAGGGACACTGGTAATAAGGAAAGACAAAAATCAGTCAGATGACACCTGAATTCATAGCCGGCAATTGAAAAAAAAATGAGATCGTTTGCAGAGATATCTTCTGCATTCGCCGCTATAGTTCAGGCACTTCTGGCTGTTTTTGCGTGAAACCTTCTTACTGTTTTATTGATTTCCTTGCCATACAGGCGGGCCTTCTCCGACTTCAGAGGTCCAGCAGATATATTATTCCAATAATCATTTCACTACATTAGTACATTAGACAAGCGAGAAATTTGAGGATAATTTGGTAGGTTCATCTTCTTTAGCAATCTCTGGTCACTTAGTCCACGGTGGACAACAAACTGGACAGTCAAATTGAGGTTTATCAGTTTCCTCCAAAGCTCAGTTTTGAGGTGGACTCTGTGTGCCCACATGTTGCTTATCACCTTCCCAGAAGAGCACAATCTCGCAAGACATACGCCGGTGTCTGTTGACACTGGCAGTGAACTGTTTGACTTATTTAGTCATAAGGGTTTGTTGAGATCCTGTTTGAGGCGTTTGCTCTGCCATATATTACAAATTTTGTGAATGTTATACCTTGTTCGTGGACCAAGTACAGTTTTATATGAATTTATTATTGTTGAATTTGTATAAATTTATTTGACAAGTTTTCTTTTCTTGTCATAAAAAAATTTTGTTTGGTTTGTGTATATCTGCGTGTGTATATCTTCTTTGAACGCTTGTTAACAACTCTGTTATTTGTATGTGATCTGAACCTAAGAGCGATTGTACATATGCGCCTACAAGTAGGTCAGCACAATTGACTTCTGCAATGATTTTTATTTAAGAGGTAGGTTCCTAGCTCCTACATCAATCGACTCTTACAACTTGTAGGTCACTGTGGTACTATTCTTTGCTTACCTTGTGGGACCCGGCACCACGTGGGCTTAAGGGGGGATTTTGGTCTGGAAACTTTTGTCTTTGCTTTCATATTAATGTAGAATTTGTATTAAATTTTGAGATATTATGACTTAAAGGACAAAAAAGATTATAAAAATAAGCAAAAAAAAAAATTAAGTAAAAATAAAACCCAAGGGTGAAAAAATTACACATTATTTTTAGGATATATTAAATATTACATTTTTATGAATTTTTGGTAAACCCCACAAAACAGCTTTTTTGACCTAATTTTGAGGAAATTTTACCAAAAATTTATAAAAATTAAATATTTAATATATCCTAAAAATCATGTGTAATATTTTAGATATTACAATTGCGCACCTTAGAGTAAAAACAGAATTCATTAGATTCAAAGCCTTAGGGATTTGAAATTTTGTTTTTGGTGGCCATTTTGTATTGTTTCCATGGCAACGCTTTTACATTTTTTTTAATACTAATTTTTTTCTGCTATTATAAGTCATAATCTTTCAAAATGGTTATACAAATTTTACATTAATGTGAAAACAACGAAAATAGCTTCTTGCCTATCATACTACAGAATCCCCTTAGCGTTGTGTATATCTGTGTTCAAGTGAAATCTGTATTAATGTTATAGAACACAAATGATGAGGTTTTAAATCAGGCATGCACACAAAGAAACCTTATAAAATGAATAAGAATCAGACAATCAAGGTTCTTTGGGCATATAATACGAAGAGGAGGTTTAGAACATTTGGTGACAACAGGTAAAATTCAGGGAAGAAGAGATCAAGGAAGATAGGTAGAAGATGTTGAATGGTCTGACATCATAGTTTGACAAAAGATCCAACGACAGAACTGATTAACTGCACCAAGGCGAGAGAGTTGTGGAGAGACATGATCGCCTACGCCGGCAGGCATGGCATTTGATTGATTGATTGATATTGTGAGGTCAAGGAGGTATCCAAAGAACGTCTAATCAATAGCTGTCGAAACCACACTTTGTTATAAATAGTTCTAATGCATAATGTCTGGTCTTGCTAGAGAATTTTCATTAGTATTAGATGTAATTTGAGAATATTTTTGATATTTATATTGCTTAATTGCTGTTTATATATATATATATATATATATATATATATATATATATAATTATGTTAAGCTGGTCATTTGATTTTTCTTTAGTTACTCTTGATCTGTTGTTTAGAGTCAGGTTTCTTTTATCATCTTTGAGATCGGTTTGAAACCTGATATATTAGTGAGTTCAACCACTAGTAACAACTGTTATGAAGGAGAGATGAGATATGTTGGGCACACCTTGAAGAAATGTCTGATCAACCACTAGTAATAACTGTTATAAGAAGGAGAAGATGGAGATATGTTGCACATACCTTGATAAAAAATATCTGGTCAACCACTAGTAACAACTGTTATAAGAAAGAGAAGATGGAGATATGTTGCACATACCTTGATAAAAAATATCTGGTCAACCACTAGTAACAACTGTTATAAGAAAGAGAAGATGGAGATATGTTGGCACACCTTTGAGAAGAAATGATCAAAGAATATCAAAGCAGACATTGAAGTGGGGTGCAAAGGGTTCAAGAAAGTAAGAACTCACTAGGGAAACCTTGAAACGAACTTTGCTGAGAGAGGCAAGAAATATCGGTCTCGGTTCCATGGAGGAGATTGAGAGATTTGCCCAGGATAGAGTGGCATGGAGAAATTGCTTGTAGGCCCTATGTAACGTATAATGGTACGAGTGAAATGATTATTATTATATTAGTGAGTATGATATGTTAAAAAACTGTCTTTATTGCTATTTGAATTCAAAATAAGATTATCTGCTCTACCACTGCTGTTTCTTTTCCAAACGCTCCATATCGACCACTTGTTAAACACTCTTTGTGATTTTTTTCTTGTCGGTCGTTCTTTTCGGTCATTTTGATCATTATGATTGTGATATATATAAACAGCCTACACCAAGAACGAGTATGATACGTCACATCTTCAGCGCCATTTGGAGCTCTGGTGCTTATCCTTCGGTGATGTGTCCGATTTCAGCCAGCGTTTACTGGGTTGCTATCCGTCAGTCTTTGGCTGTCCCAGCCAACCTGCAAGGCAGCAGGTTGCTATTTTCTTTTTGGGTAGCTACCCTTAGACAACCTTCCCTCCCGGGTTGTTGAGCATCATCTGCCCAGGTTACTTGTCTTTTCTTGGTTTACCTACCGTCCAGTTTTATGTACGGTTTTCTCAGCTAGACTTTGATTGTCCCCAATCTAACTACAAGGCAGTAGTAATGATTTGTATGTGATCTGAACCTTCATATTGAGAGCGTACCGCATTGATGATATCGGCTCTGTCCATACTTCTACCCGCTTGAGTCGGGCATGAGTTGGTTGAGGGCCTGTGCCTCAGTCTGGGTTAAAAAGGCATGAGAGAGAGAGAGAGAGAGAGAATAAATCCACTGTTCTAAGATATATATATATATATTTATATTGTTTAGAATGGTAAATCTGCTTATAGCTGTTCTAAATGCAACCAACAGTGTGTTCACTAGAATCTTCTGTATTTCTACAGACATTTTTGTCAGTATTTTTTCTTTTAATGACAAACTTGTCAACCATATTTATTTACTCTTGTAAATGTTAAGAAATTTTACAATATCATGTTCACAAATTTTTATTGTAGCTATCTCTATTTTTATTGAATCTTTATACCAATAGCTGAAAGCATTGCAAGATAGGCATTGTTTTGGAACCCACAGGGAAAGAGTATAGGGAATGCCTTCAAATATCTGGAGAAGAGAGGTGGAGACTGATATTAACCTTTAACGTCCTATACTGCTGGAATAACGCTGCGCTCTTGAATTCTTTACCACTGGAAATTGCTGGTTTACATTGCGCTTGTTCATCGGTTAACACACGCTATTATTTGAATTGTGACCTTTCTTTTCCAAATGTATAAAATATAACAAATTAAAAAGTTATTAATAAACCAAGGCAATAACACATTTGCTTTGCTTTTTCCTATTTAATTCAGGATTCTATAGATCATAATAAAAAATAAACATAGGATCTTACGGGTTAAAAGGATAGGCAAGATGTGGAAAGAATTGGAAGGGCCGGCAAGAGAGAGAAAGAGCTGGAAGATGTTTGTTGAAGACCTGTGCTCCGTTGATAGTTGGGAAGAGGTGTCTGGTAGCTTAGCTGCCACTAGGTATATAAGCTTTGAGTTCAATTCTAGTCTCGAGCTTCTCAACCACAATATTGGTTACTAACTGACATCACAGCACTCTGGGCAGATCCATAAAGTCTCCACCAACAGATATAGAACGGTATGCATACTGATGGTTCCTGTGGCTCGCTGGTTAAATACACTTCTCTCTCTGCCCCATAAGCATCCAGATGTACTTGTACAACATTTAATTCCAAATTCCCTAAATCGCTGGATTGATTCAACACCAATTGTTGGTGTCCTCATCCAATAGTAAGTCATGAAGAGACTGAAGAACATCCACATCCATCCTTCTTCTGTGATCAACTTCTGCAATCAACTTTTGCTATGCAACTACTCCGGTATGTGTCATAAACAGGGCGGTGCGCTTGAGGTCTTCACCTGTCCCCATAGTTTGTTTTGTAGGGTTGTTTCTGTTGGCCAGATCTCCATCCTCACACTGCTCAGGCTGGGGCAGTCTTGCAGGATGTGCTCTTGGGGACTGCTTTGGTGCTCCACAGGCGCATGCAGCCAAGTCCCTGAGACCCATTCTTTGGAAGTGTGCTCTGAGACCGCAGTGTCCCGTTCTAAGTCTGAAGACTGGTCTGCGCTTTTCTGTTTATTGTATTTATACTGTCGTGCTCTGGGTTGTATATAAAGAAGAGCTGGAGGGAGCTGCAGGAGATAGCTAGAGATAGGAAGACTTGGCATGAGTTGGTTGAGGGCCTATGCCCCAATCCGGGTAAAAGGGAAAGAGAGAGAGAGCTCTGGGTTGTATCTTCCGTTTTTTTATGGATTGTTTCAGGAGAGTCTTTACTTCTGCACATCCATCCTAAACTCCCCAACAATCGACCACAATATTGTATGGACAACCTGTAATGGCTCCGCAGAAAATCTTTGATCTCGGAAACAACAATGTAGATAATATGAACGAAAGTATAATATATACTTCATTATTTAAAATGAATGCATTTGAAAATAGATGTCTGTGAAAATAATGAACATAAATTGAAACGAATTCAGAAGTGATGAAATGTCTGGTCAACCACTAGTGACAACTGTTATATAAAAGAGAAGATGGAGATATGTTGGACACATCTTGAGGAGAAATGATCAACGAATATCAAAGCAGGCATTGAAGTGGGATGCATAGGGTTCAAGAAAGAGAGGATGACCTAAGGAGACCCTGAGCGAACTTTGTTGAGAGAGGCAAGAATATCGGTCTCAGTTCCATGGAGGAGATTGAGCGAGTTGCCAGGATAGAGCGGTATGGAGAAATTACTTGCAGACCCTATGTAACGTATAACGGTATGAGAGGAATTATTATTTAAAATATATTGCTGCTTTCATCACTTGTAAACGTGTTGTTGCTTGAAAATATCTAACAGTGTCTTCCATATTATCAAAATGTAGTGTCTTCAGTACAATCATTCGGGTACCACATTGTTGTAAGCCGCCTGCCTTTAATGTTCCATTTTGTGCATGATGATTTACACCACAACCTCAGCTTCCATATGTTTAGCAACCTCATTGTTGAGATAACAATTTTTTTGTTACGTATACAAGCATGCAGATTTTATCATCCATTTTTGTCATGTGCTTAAAATGTAATGTTTATTCTGATCCTTAGCATATTATGCCATTATAGGGCTGTGTTAGAAACCTCAGCAGAATACTAGAAATTTGCATTAGAAGATGAAGGCGTCATCCCCCTCCCTATCCTACGCCTCCCTCTCCCATTTTCATGTTCTTGTAAAGGTAGAGGAGTATCTGGTCAATGGGTTAGAGCGCGGCTCTAAAGTGTGAGAACTGTGTTCAATTCACGGTAAGGCCAAGGATTTTTTTCTGTTGTGGCATAAATAAAAAAATTCCTAACCTGAACAGCTTCACAGCGACTGCACTAGCCATGCAACCATTAAATTTCTCAGGCTCTCGTCCCACCTGTCCTACACTGTCCTAAGAAATGGTACTACATGCAGTAATGACAGTTTTGTTATTCTTTGTTAAATTGTGCCAGGGCCAAACTGACCAAATGGATTAGAGCGTTGTCTCCCATTCGAGAGACCCTGGTTCAATCCAGGACGCCAGAGTTTTTTATGTCGGTGGCATGAGAAGAAAAATCATAACCTGAACAGTTGCATAGCAACTGCACTGGCCATTAAATTGCCCATGCCCCCCAACCCCCAACCCCACACTACCCTAAAAGCGGTATTACAGGCAGTAAAAAAGTTTTAAACAAAATATGCTATTAGAGTGTAGTGTTATAAATGTCACAATACTATGAGTTTTCATTTGAAGATTGGGGTGACCTTCTTTTGTTTCTTACGAGCTGTTAAAAATTACAGCTGGGCAAGGAAATATGCTTGTACTGCTACTGATTGATCCCTTTCAATTGTGAAACCAACACTTTTAAGTATTTCACTGATGGTTTTTGTAAGAATTTGAGAATGATAGTACAATAGGTGCTTGACTGTTAAATTTCTAAGTAAGTGCTTAACTGCCAACTTTCTTCTTCGAAAACGCCATATCGACCACTTGTTAACCACTCTGTGTGATTTATATGTGATCTGGGCCTAAGAGCGATTGTACATTGTGCCAGTTATGCACCTACAAGTATGCCAGCACATCCGATTTCTGATGCTTTTATTTACAAGGGTAGCTTCCTAGGTCCTACATCAGTCGCCTCTTACGACATGCCTTGTAGGTTGCTGTGTTACTATTCTTTGCTTACCTTGTGGGCCCTGGCAACACACAGACGAGACAGCCATTTGAGTGGAACCTACAAGGGAAATGGAAAAAAGGGATGACGTAAACAGAACTGGAGACAGTCTTCTTAAGGATCTGAAGGATACAGATTATCATGAAAAGCCATAAAGAAAATGGCCAGATACCGAGAAAATTGGGAGACTATTGTTGAGAAGGCCAAATTCCTCATTTATATGACCATATATTGTACAAATCACATTAAATCTAGCGATGACTAACAGAAACATTTTGTATTTTACAAAGTCATTTTTTTGTGTGCATTCATTTTTTTAAGGACAATAATTATTGTAATGTCAACATTATTATTGTTGACAATAACATGGTTTACACTTTCATTTATCACAGCTACAATAACACTTTTATAGTTTATAACTTTTCAGTTATCGTTGCCTGTATTAACAAATAAATAAGTTATATGTTTAGTTATCGCTGCCTGTATTAACATTTTAAATGTTTTATTTTCATTTATGTATATGGTTTACTCTTAGTGGACCATGGAAAAAGTCATGTTTTTACAAGCCATTTTTTCTTTGAATAAATAATGCCATTTAGTGTGGCTCCTGGTAAAATGGCGTCCAACCCAAAGCCATGTAGTGTGGCGGTTGGTCCACAAGGAGTTAATATCATTGCCTGTTTTAACGAATAAATAAGTTATATTTTCAGTTATCACTGCCTTTATTAACAAATAAATAAGTTATATTTTCAGTTATCACTGCCTTTATTAACAAATAAATAAGTTATATTTTCAGTTATCTCTGCCTGTATTAAATAAATAAGTTATATTTTCATTTATCACTGCCTGTATTAACATTTAAATAAGTTATATTTTCAGTTATAACTGCCTGTATTAACATTTAAATAAGTTATATTTTCAGTTATCACTGCCTGTATTAACAAATAAATAAGTTATTTTTTCAGTTATAACTGCCTGTATTAACATTTAAATAAGTTATATTTTCAGTTATAACTGCCTGTATTAACAAATAAATAAATTATATTTTCAGTTATCACTGCCTGTATTAACAAATAAATAAGTTACATTTTCAGTTATCACTGCCTATATTAACATTTAAATGTTATATTTACATTTATCATTGTATGTGTAACAATTTTATAGTTTTTGTGTTTTTAGTTACATACATTTTTCCAACCCATGGGGTGGATAGAACACAGTTTCACTTTTGTCAACTTAAAATTAATTTTTAAACAAACTTTTGAGTTTATTCTTCCATAATTTATTTAAAATAAATTCTTCCAAAATTCGTAAAATATTTTAAAAGACATGAAATTTTCCAACCATTTACAGTTTGTTTCTTAATTTATAATTGATGTTTTTCCTTCCTTCATGTAAAATCATAATTCTTCCACAATTTACTTTTATCAGTATAAATTAATCTTCTTCTTCTTTCTGCTTCTTTACGACCAATTTTAATCACTCTTTGTGATATGTTTGATCTTTGCCAAGAACGGTATACGTTGCACATTGGTTTGGTAGGCCCTAAACGCATAGACTTCTACACGCTTAGGACACATGCATCCGATTTCATCCAAACCTCCTTAGTCGCTCTACGACATGCGTGACAGGTAGCAATGGTTCTATTCTTTACACTCAAATTTGGGCCCGTAACCACTGGGCGATAAAATTAATGTTTTCGTTATGTAAAAAAAATTCAAAATTTTCTACCATTTTACAATTAGGAAATCTCAACAAATTTCTGTTTCTTGTGTTGGCTATCAACTCAGATGTTGATGCTCTACCGTACCATGAAGTCGGACTATCTAAAGTTGTCTCTGTCTTGTTTCCCCTCGATTTTACTGATTGTTATACTGTGTTCTAAACCTCCCTTTCTATTACATGTCCGAAAAATAATGACTGCCTCTTTCTTATATTGATAATAATATTTATCTGTGTTTTGGCTTCATTCAACACCTCCACATTTGTCATTTTAGCAGTCCGTGGGATTCTGATCATTCTTCTGTAAAACTACATCTCTGTGGGTCTCAAAGATTTTTCAATCTGTTTGTTTATTGTCCATGACTGGCATCCTTATGTCATCATCATCATCAAGTAGCTTGTGCTTTCCAAAACTTGGCTCCAATGACAGCAGTCCTGAAAAACTCTGTTCTGTGCAAGTTGACCGTCGTCAGCAGCAGTCATTCTTAGATCGGCAATGACATCTTGCACCCATTGTCTTCTAGGTCTTCCTCTCATTCTTCTTCCAGGTACCATTCCCTCCAAATTATCTTCTCTGGGCACATATCGTTTGATGTGTTTGAAATATTTAATTTTCCTTGTTTTTATGTTCTTTAACAGCCAACTCTCTTTAATATCAAGCTGTTGCAGAACAGAAGCATTAGTTCTTTTCTCTGTCCATGATATTCTAAGTACTCGTGTGTAGCAATTGCATTCAAAGACATTAATGATCTTCTATCCGTATGTCAGTATCGTTAATACAACACATTATGTTAAAGCATTTATTCTGTTTAGTCATTTATGTGCCATAAATTGTCTTCATCAAATGGTCACAGGAACTACAGTGTTGAAATCAGAACTGCAACTTTAAGCTTTATCTGAGCATAAAAGTACTATATGTAATATTTATAATATTAATGACAGTTCGTGACTTTTGCTGTCTCAACAAATGCAGTTTGAGAATCCTTGAAACATATCAGTTCTTCAGGGTGTTCAAGATAAAAGCAGCCTCTTCAAGGGAGCCAATCTGGCATATGTTTATGAAAATGAAAAGGTTCATTTATGACGTAGTATAGGTCAAGTGAGCAAGTCTTTTTGTGATGGTATGTAATTATGGTGCTGGAACAAATGTGGACGTAAAGAACTAGCTAGTCAGAACCGGTTTAAATAGTAAATAGACGAAACGCAATGCATACCTGGCAACTTTTGATTTATCAATGGGGCTACTTTTATCTTGAACACCCCGTATTATTTCGCTGCTGAGTTCACTCTTCTCTTTCTCAATGGGTCTCAAAATGGTATTCATTTGTGTTGCAAATTATCATATTTTGTTTGACTGATGTGTAACAGTGAATGCATGTTTTGTTGTATACATTTCTCTATTTGTTTGATTCATAAAATCTTGATTGTTTTCAAATCTTTAAGAAATACTTTGAAACTGAACTTTGAAATTTAGACTTTTTTCTGAAGTAAAATTTTTGATGTCCCAATTTATTTTGTTAAACTATGTTTATGCTGAGTATGGATGTGTTCTGTGTACTTGGCATTTGTTCCGCGTACATGTGTCCATATTTGAATATATAGAATGTACAACATATAATGAATAAACATTATGAAGAGTAATTTGTTTTAGAAAAATATTTCTGAGTATTATGTCTTGTTTTGCCGTGTGTTGCCGGTGCCTCAAAGGAGGAAAAGAATAGTAATACTGTAACATACAAGGCATGTCGTAAGAGGCGACTGAGGTAGTGGCCTAGAGAAGCTACCCTAGTAAATAAAAAACGTAGCATAAATCGGATGTGTGGCCTACCTGTTGCGCATAACTGGACAACGACAATCGCTATTAGGCTCAGATCACAAGGAGTGGTTTAAGTGGTCAATATGGAGCGTTCAAAGAAGAAGTCAAGAACATGTGAGAGAAATGACTTCGGTAAACACAAACAAATGATGCCAATTATCAACTCAACAGAAAAATGATGCCAGTTATCAACTCAACAGAAAAATGATGCCAATTATCAACTCAATAGAAAAATGATGCCAATTATCAACTCAACAAACAAATGATGCCAATTACCAACTCAACAGAAAAATGATGCCAATTATCAACTCAACAAACAAATGATGCCAATTATCAACTCAATAGAAAAATGATGCCAATTATCAACTCAACAAACAAATGATGCCAATTACCAACTCAACAGAAAAATGATGCCAATTATCAACTCAACAAACAAATGATGCCAATTATCAACTCAACAGAAAAATGATGCCAATTATCAACTCAACAGAAAAATGATGCCAATTATCTACTCAACAGAAAAATGATGCCAATTATCAACTCAACAGAAAAATGATGCCAATTATCAACTCAACAGAAAAATGATGCCAATTATCAACTCAATAGAAAAATGATGCCAATTATCAACTCAACAGAAAAATGATGCCAATTATCAATAGAAAAATGATGCCAATTATCAACTCAACAGAAAAATGATGCCAATTATCAACTCAACAGAAAAATGATGCCAATTATCAACTCAACAGAAAAATGATGCCAATTATCAACTCAACAGAAAAATGATGCCAATTATCAACTCAACAGAAAAATGATGCCAATTATCAACTCAACAGAAAAATGATGCCAATTATCAACTCAACAGAAAAATGATGCCAATTATCAACTCAACAGAAAAATGATGCCAATTATCAACTCAACAGAAAAATGATGCCAATTATCAACTCAACAGAAAAATGATGCCAATTATCAACTCAACAGAAAAATGATGCCAATTATCAACTCAATAGAAAAATGATGCCAATTATCAACTCAATAGAAAAATGATGCCAATTATCAACTCAACAAACAAATGATGCCAATTATCAACTCAACAGAAAAATGATGCCAATTATCAACTCAACAGAAAAATGATGCCAATTATCTACTCAACAGAAAAATGATGCCAATTATCAACTCAACAGAAAAATGATGCCAATTATCAACTCAACAGAAAAATGATGCCAATTATCAACTCAATAGAAAAATGATGCCAATTATCAACTCAACAGAAAAATGATGCCAATTATCAATAGAAAAATGATGCCAATTATCAACTCAACAGAAAAATGATGCCAATTATCAACTCAACAGAAAAATGATGCCAATTATCAACTCAACAGAAAAATGATGCCAATTATCAACTCAACAGAAAAATGATGCCAATTATCAACTCAACAGAAAAATGATGCCAATTATCAACTCAACAGAAAAATGATGCCAATTATCAACTCAACAGAAAAATGATGCCAATTATCAACTCAACAGAAAAATGATGCCAATTATCAACTCAACAGAAAAATGATGCCAATTATCAACTCAACAGAAAAATGATGCCAATTATCAACTCAATAGAAAAATGATGCCAATTATCAACTCAATAGAAAAATGATGCCAATTATCAACTCAATAGAAAAATGATGCCAATTATCAACTCAACAGAAAAATGATGCCAATTATCAACTCAACAGAAAAATGATGCCAATTATCAACTCAACAGAAAAATGATGCCAATTATCAACTCAACAGAAAAATGATGCCAATTATCAACTCAATAGAAAAATGATGCCAATTATCAACTCAATAGAAAAATGATGCCAATTATCAACTCAATAGAAAAGAGCAGGTCGTCTACTTCTTCTTGCGTTCGCCCGCTATTAATTCATGCCTTGTGTCTGGTATAGGGTGTCTGGCAGAATAGAGGAATAAGATGGTATGATAGGGTCACAAATGAGGAACTTATGGAGAGAACAAGACAGAATAGAGGGAATAAGATGGTATGATAGGGTCACAAATGAGGAACTTATGGAGAGAACAAGACAGATTAGAGGGAATAAGATGGTATGATAGGGTCACAAATGAGGAACTTATGGAGAGACCAAGACAGAATAGGGGGAATAAGATGGTATGATAGGGTCACAAATGAGGAACTTATGGAGAGACCAAGACAGAATAGAGGGAATAAGATGGTATGATAGGGTCACAAATGAGGAACTTATGGAGAGAACAAGACAGAATAGAGGGAATAAGATGGTATGATAGGGTCACAAATGAGGAACTTATGGAGAGAACAAGACAGAATAGAGGGAATAAGATGGTATGATAGGGTCACAAATGAGGAACTTATGGAGAGAACAAGACAGAATAGAGGGAATAAGATGGTATGATAGGTCACAAATGAGGAACTTATGGAGAGAACAAGACAGAATAGAGGGAATAAGATGGTATGATAGGGTCACAAATGAGGAACTTATGGAGAGAACAAGACAGAATAGAGGGAATAAGATGGTATGATAGGGTCACAAATGAGGAACTTATGGAGAGACCAAGACAGAATAGAGGGAATAAGATGGTATGATAGGGTCACAAATGAGGAACTTATGGAGAGACCAAGACAGAATAGAGGGAATAAGATGGTATGATAGGGTCACAAATGAGGAACTTATGGAGAGACCAAGACAGAATAGAGGGAATAAGATGGTATGATAGGGTCACAAATGAGGAACTTATGGAGAGACCAAGACAGAATAGAGGAATAAGATGGTATGATAGGGTCACAAATGAGGAACTTATGGAGAGACCAAGACAGATTCCAGTGAACGAACAGGTTAAAAAAGACGCTTGCGCTGGATAGGACACATTTTTCGAAAACCGGAGGGAATATAATAAGAAGGG
This sequence comes from Arion vulgaris, assembly GCA_020796225.1. Classification (NCBI taxonomy): domain Eukaryota; kingdom Metazoa; phylum Mollusca; class Gastropoda; order Stylommatophora; family Arionidae; genus Arion; species Arion vulgaris. Next base: position 68,381,078 of record CM036755.1, on the reverse strand, counting down.
TCCCTGACTGAACCGCAGGAACAACGAAAGAAGGGGAGGCCGAGAAATACATGGAGGCGGAGATCAACAATATAAAGAAGAGCTGGGCGGAGCTGCAGGAGATAGCTAGAGATAGGAAGACTTGGCATGAGTTGGTTGAGGGCCATGCCCCTTTCCGGGGTAAAAGGCAAAGAGAGAGAGTCTGGTATAGTGATTTTGACTGATATTTCGTGGTCTGTATTTCATATTATCAGTATGCCCCGCATACATGCATGACTTCTCCGGCTTCAAAGCTACAAACAGGGCGAAACAGACTGAAGTATCAAGGTACTATTTGTTTAACATGTACAAGATAGGCCACACTGACTTAAGTATGTACATGTGGCACCAGCAAGATGACAGAGACACTACCTCAAGTAGTAGAATGTCCCTTGCGGAACGTCGTTTTCATTACATCCCGTTTAAAGTTATCTCTATAGCAAGTATCCCGCCTCTTCCAACGTCATGTTCAATGTTTCTTTGATGTCCTGCAGCCACATTGGTCTTGATCGTCTCATACTCCAGGAATCATGCCTTCCATTACCGTTCTCTCCAAGCCACTATAACAGAGACACAAACATCTTGCGAAAGTATCCAACATAAAAAGCACTCTAGAAGGAGAGTAGAGGCTGCAGGCAATAATGTAAAGATTTAAATTGGTGCCAGGGTCAGTGAGCTGGCACTGATCAAGATCCTACCCCACCTCCAAGTGGTGGCCCTGGTAACAGACTAATGTCTGGCTAAGCAGGTAGGGATCGAAGGAGAGCTACTTGGAATTGGTAGAAGAGTAGGTGCACACATGTTTGATATGAGATCTGATCCAACATAGACAATGAGAATCTCAGTGAATGCGCCTACACTTTCCTGTTCAATAAAGAGTCAAATGTAATACAAATCAGACGTCCGTGTGGTTACCGGCTCAAATTCGAGTAAAGAATAGAACCACTATCACCTACCACATGCCATATACGGCGAAAGTGGAGGTTTGACGTGGGATTAGCTAACCCATCCTGTAAAAAAACACTTAGCTATAAAACCGCAATCAAGTGCATGGAGCTTGCAGGACTTGGTTGGGGACCTATGCTTCTTTTAGGGCGAATGGTAGAAGAAGGACGGGAGGTAGCAAAATGTTGCTACATCCGTGACGGCATTTACAACAGCCTAACGCAACCTTTGAACTTCGTGTTACACAGAAACTTGATTAGTTTTGCTACAACTATAGCAGAGTTTGAACGAGTTATAGCAGAACAATGAACTACCCTACGTAATAACAAAAATGATCCTAGAGACCAGTCACTTCTTGCACTAAAATCTACAAGACGCGCATGCAGCAAATAAACATTCATTCGTTGCGCATGCGTAACTGACGTCTGGCATGAATTAGGTACGCTCGTGTGGTGCCGGGGCCCGCAATGGAAGAAACGAATAGTACCACTGCGACCTACAAGGCATGTAGTAAGATGCGACTGATGTAGAAACCTAGGAGGCTACCTAGTAAATAAAAAGCGTCACAGAAATCGGATGTGCTGGCCTACTTGGCCCAACGTACAATCGCTCTTAGGCTCAGACCACATACAAATCACACAGAGTTGTTAACAAGCGGTTGATTTGGAGCTTTTGAAGAAGAAGAAGAAGAAGGTAATACCATCATCATTGATGACTCCACTGAGTACTTTTGAAATGAGAGGCGAGAACCTAACCATACGCACAGAGACCCTTTGCAGCTATATTTGCGTTTACACACTTTGATCAGAACAGTATTGCTTTCAGGGTCGTGTGGTATATATTTCTCAGTATGATGCAAGTTTTCGAAATGCCACCCTTTAAATGTGTTTTTCTTTAAAATAACCTTCAATTGTGATTTTAATATTGCTGCTTATTCCGCTCCCTTACTTAACGCCCCTTACTTTTCCGCTCTCCCTTACAGTATCGCCCGATGCGGCCGCCTCTCTGCTTCATAGCACGGCACTGCCCTAATTGCTTTGTTAGTTACACTGTCAAAAGGTGAATAAGGAAATTGCAAACTGTAAAATCTTTCCGATAAACGTAAATACAGAAGAAAGAAACAAGTGATGGTGGTTTGTTAACAAGAGATAGTCGTGAAGGTTGTCTATACACCGTTTTACAATTGTTCAATCACCCTCCTGATTATTTGTAGCGACATCTCCTAGGTGACAGAGTTGATTGATACCGTATATAGTAAGTTAAACGTCACTCTAAACTGCAACACAGACATGTTGTGTATAATAAAACTGATTTCGCTAAAGAGCAAAAGGAAGAAGGATATATAATTGGGAGGGAAAGACCGAAAGGTGGACAGCCTACATTTGTCAAAGTGTACCATCTGGGCAAGAAACATAATTTGGTACTACACTCGTAGTGAATATGTGATTCTCAATATGTTTCAAAGTATGGGGAAAGTGTATGCATGGCAATATTTCAAATGGCGTAATAACTATACACATTTCATATTTCTCATATTTCACATTTGTCCCTTCAACTGTCTTCCTATCATGAAGTTAATTCCAATATCTGGAGTAATGTTATTTATACTAAATACGGTAATACTGGAAACATTTCACAACTGGGAGATTATTGTTTACTCCTTCATATTAAATGGTTCTTTAAATTAGTCGCGAGCGATTGTCTCAAATCTGTGACTACGACATTTAACGTTCAAAATAACTTGTATTACGGCATTTCTCCACTGGATCCAATGTGTATTTCTTAGTTGCCAGGTGTCAACTTTAACAGCATGTAGGATAAGCTAAAACTTAAATAATCGTCAGTGTGCAGTAGCCACATAAAATACAAAACCTTAGTGTAAGTTAACTATTATACTTTTCATTTCACATGCAGATTGTTATTTTCTGGAAAATCTTCTTCTTCTTCGAACGTTCCATATCGACCACTTGTTGAACAACAGTGAATGAGAAGGTGAAGAGGAAATGTAAGCTTTAATAGAAGACCAGTTTATAAGTGTAACTGAAATAAGAGTGGTCTAGATATAATATAGACTTATATAAAGGTGGTCATAATAACCAAAGCATAAGAAAGAAAGTTGGCACAGAACCTTGCTTGAAATACATTGAGAAACAAAGAATGAAGTGGTTTGGCAACTTAATAAGAATGCACCCAAACTCCACAGTATACAATCTTCTACAACAGAACATCGGGAAAGAAGGCGAGAGGAAGACCACGAAAAAGATGGTTAGATGGCATAGCAGAATCCTGTCAAAGAGCAAAAATAACAATCACCCAAGCCACCAGAATAGCGCAAGACCAAAACAGAAACAACCCGGTAGTAGTGTGACGACAAAAGAAGAAGAAGATAAAGGTGGTCAAGTCATCAGCCTAAATGTTGACTTAAATAAACTTGGTATAATTATAAATGTAAATTTGCAAAGAAGAAAAGAATGTGAGTTGAATGATATTATCGATACAAGACAAGACTGCAGTAAAACTTGTGGCAAAGGAGAAACATGTAAAACAAAGTAATTTAATTTTACAAAGTACCCCAAAAATATACAGCGACGTTTTGACCAAAAGGCCTTTATCAAGCAAAGGATACAAAAGATGCAAAGAAATTCAGATTTAATTTATGCCAGACATAAATATATATAGACAAATAGACATATTTATAGTCAGACAATAAATCCCTAACGGCTCTAAAATGAAAATATGTTTAAAAATGAAAGATATTTTCATTTTATTGAAGTATGTTTATTATAAACTCTATAGATAAATAGCTTGAGGAGTGTCTATATATAAGCAGATTGAGGAGTGTCTTTAACTAGCAAGCTACAGGCATTATCAGCAGGCATATCTTTGAATATGCTAAAGAAAATCAACATCAAACTGGCGTGTTGGGCCACTGGACTCTGCTGGATTTGCTGAGGTGGAGATCGGAGCACCTATTGACATGTCCAGAGTGCTATGATGATAGTCCTCATATAACGGATAACTGATATGCTAAAGAGATTAAGCATCTATGGATCGCCAAGAGGATATGACATGGTTCAGCAGCTAATAGATGAGTCACGACAGAGACAAAGTATCTAAACAGCATGCTGGGAGTATCAAGAAGAGACCAGTTTAGAAATGAAGACATCAGTAAAAAAGTGTATACAACATTAGTACTAAACTTCATCAAGAAACAACAAATTAAATGATTCGGCCACATAAGCAGACTACCAACAGACAGTGCTCCTCAAAGGGTAATGCTACTCCTATACATGGGATACAAAGCAAAAGGCTGTCCACACAAAAGGTGGACCTCAGAAATAACAGGCGGTGAGAAGCACTATTTATGAAGCACACAAAAGCCTGTTCTAGGAATCTCTTCTTATCCTGACACTGTGAGACAAAACATGATTAGAGAAAAAAAAGAAGAATAACCAATTAAACTATCAAAACTACCAAATTCATTTAATCATTTATCTAATTTAATTCCAGTTTTACCTCAATTTTTCATGTCTTTTAAGAATAATACAATCAACTATTAATACTAAACTAAATGTAATATATTCCTGCACAATTGTGGTCACAGTTTTTCAGTGAGAAAACAAAATGGCTTCTGCATTCCTAGGACCAGAATCTCACAGACCATTAGCTGTAATTACTGAAAGTTATCAAACAAAGTTAAAAATTCCAATTTTAACGGGAGATGACAAGTTTTGTTTCGGAACAGAGTATGAGAAAAATCTGTACTCACTGATTCATGAGCATCTAGAGCTTGACACCACAGACAAACTAGTAAGACTTTTAAAGATTATTTCATATATGTCCAGATTGAAACAAAAACTAAGATATTGATATTTAATTCAAATGTCAATGCTGTCTTTCTATATAGAGCAGAGACATGGAGAACAACTACAGGGAACACCAAAAAGTTGCAGACATTCATCAATAGATGCCTGCATAGGATACTCCATCCGCAATGGCATGACAGGACCACAACCATAGAACCGTGGGATAGAGCGGGACAATGACAGGTGGAACAAGAGATAAGGGGCAGAAGGTGGTGATGGATAGGACACACAGGAGAACCCCCTGATAGTATCATGAGATAGGATACACACAGGAGAACCCCTGATAGTATCATGAGATAGGATACACAGAGAACCCCCTGATAGTATCATGAGATAGGACACAATGAAAGGAGAACCCTGACAGTATCATGAGATAGGACACACAGGAGAACCCCCTGACAGTATTAGAAGACAGGCTCTTCAATGGAACCCACAGGATAATAGAGGTAAGGGAAAACTCAGGAACACCTGGAGACGAAAGTTTGAGATGGAATGCAAGAAATTTGGGAAAGAGTGGAGAGATCTGGAAAAAATAGAAGGGCTTGAAAAGCCATGGTTGCAGACCTATGCTTCCCTAGGGGGGAAGGATGAAGAAGAAAGAGAAGAATATGTCAAGATTAAGTATATTCATGTTCCAGTTTGACTGAAATGGATTTCCATTTTTATCATAGTTTGACTGTAATGAATATCCTTCTTCTTCTGCAGTCAAATCTGTGGTCATGCTAGAACTTCAATCCTGACGAAGTCCATTGTATTTTCCCAGTCAGAGCATCTGCCCCATAGCTTCTGTCTCAGCTTTGGGCCCTCTGTCTATATCTGTTGTCTTAGGCTATTGTAGGCTGGACAGTCTTGGGGCAGTGTAAGCTGGACAGTATTGGGGCATTGTAGGCTGGACAGTCTTGGGGCATTGTACGCTGAGTCCTGGGGCACTCAGTGACTTATCCCGTAAGTACCTACTCGCTACCAAGAACTAGAGAACACTTTTTGTACAAACACACCACAACTCTGAAAGACCTGTAAATTTGCTGCTGTGGCCTCAAATTGGGAGACAGATGCTCAAATGATGGTTGGATCGGAAAACTAAACTAAACTATCCGAGTCTGCATGGCACTTTCAGAAGATTACTTCAGATTTAGAACGGACACTGCGGTCTCAGAGCTTAACTCTATAGAATGGGTCTAAAGGACTCAGCTGTCTGCACCTGTCGAGCACCAAAGAAGTCCCAACAGCACATCCTGCAAAGACTGCCCCAGCCTGAGCAGTGTGAGAATGGAAATCTGGCACACAGGAACAACCCTTTAGAACAAACTATGGGGGAACTTGTGAAGACTTCAAGCGAACCACCCTGTTTCTGACACATACAAGAGTAGTCGCATTGCAGAAGTTGACCACAGAAGAAGATTACTTGCTCTACTATATGTTTATCATTCCTATGCTATTCACTCAGTAACATTTTTTAACGATTATGATTAATCATTTTACAGGTCTATGTAGGTGACATCAAGGGTAGCTTATCAAAGGCCATAGAAGATCATTTTTGTCTTATCCACCCAGTTCAAACTCTAGTACCTGGCCATTTCCACTTCATTGAAACATATGATGGACACAGAACATTGCCAGTTAGAATTGCACATGTTGGTGCTGAAGAACATTTCAGGTAAACTCTTTTGTAGTCATTTTTTATTGAGTCTTTGCTGAAGATACTGTGTAAGTGCTCAGTTACTTTGAACTAGTGTCCAGTTTTCTAAAAGGGTATGAGCGTTAACTCTTTCCACGCCACACACTGCGCCATAGCATATTTCGGTTGAACGCCATTCGCAGTACACTGCACCATTCAAGTTGTTTCCCCTTATACAAGTCTTTCTAGTTTAATTTCAATATTTTTACTTCTACTTTTTAACCTTGTTATTCTAATAGATTGTCCAGTTTTCTTCAAATTAGTATATAATAAGATATATATATGTTTACTTATTAATGAGTAGTTACGATTTAAAACAAAATCACTTTTTTTTGCCTCCATTGACTTAACCGTGTAAAACTGAGGAAATAACTATGGAAAGAGTTAATAGGATTCTAAGTGCATTGATGTTAATTCATAAAAAAGATTGTTAAATTTAAAGTTAAAATATTGTAACTACACATGCCCCTTTAAAACACATGACTTTATCAGCATATTGTATTGACCCTTATATAGTAGAGTGTCAGTTTTCACAGCCTGTAATATATTAGGGAATATTGTGTTAGACTAGCGTTCTTCTTTGACCAATGGTACGAATGAGTAGTTGGGGTCAACATTATGCCAGTCGTCTTTATATTCAAGACTAAGGGCAATAAATTGTTCTTTGAAATTCCTTTCGAAAACTGTGCTTCTATTGTATGTGCAAGCAAACCTTTTAATGATGAGGATAAAAAGATATATTTCAATGAAGATTTATTTTTTTGTGATTTAACTGTGAGAGAAAAGGATTGTACGTGTTGAACTTGTTTTTCTCAGTTCATCAGTTGTGACTTCAGTTGTATTCATAGCGCCTACTTCTTCTCCTTCGAACACTCCATATCGACCACATGTTAACCAGTAGGTGTGATTTGTACGTGATCTGAGCCTAAGAGCGGTTCCGTATGTGATGAGCCATCAGTGTAAATAATGATATCCTCTGAATGGGAGATCCATAATCTCCTCATCAACAACTTCAGGGGCCTATTCTCTACAGCAACATCCAAGTGTAACGACAACTCCAGTACTCAGGACAGATGTTTGTGGAGATCCCTCTCTTCTTTCGATCTCCGCTTAGACTGATGTACCAGATTTCCCCATAAATTCTTGTTCATGTAAAAATCTGATTCATGCTGCCTGATGCATGGGTGTGTTTTGTCACATCTTTAGCGCCATTTGGAGCCATCTGGTGCTTATCCTTCAGCGATGTGTCTGGTTTTAGCCAGCGTTTACTGGGTCTGCTTTCTGTCAGCCTTTGGCTGTCCCCAGCCGACCTGCAAGGCAGCAGATTGTGGTGATCTATAATTGCTTATACCCTGCAACAACAATTGGGGGTCTCCGTGTCTAAGTGGTTAAGCCTTTGCCTTGCATTCCGAAGGTTGTGGATTCGAATCCAGACCGCACCATTCTGTTCACCAGTGAATGTTTTTCCAGAGACCCCTAGAATTGTTGCTGGAGCTACAGAGTTCGTGCTTTGTGCAATACTCTCTCATCAGGTGACGTGTCATTTCTGCAGAGGGATTGAGCCATCTGGGGTAAAGCCTGGCATAATGAAGTCAATCCAGCTGTAGATCATGCAACAAGACACATATTGATGATAAATATACACAAAATGTTCTTAATTATGTCAACAGTTCTTCTTTCTTCATCTTCTATATCGCAGTTTCTCATTTTCGACTATCACTTGTCAACCATTCTTGTGATTTCTATGTGATCTGAGCCCATGAGCGATTGTACATTGTGCCAGTTATGCACCCAAAAGTAGCCAGCACATCCAATTTCTCTCTGCTTTTACTTACTAGGCAGCATTCCTAGGGCCTACATCAGTCGCCTCTCACAACATGCATTGTAGGTCGCAGTGGTACTAATCTTTGCTTTCCTTGTGGGCCCTGACACTACACAGATGTTGAAGTCAACAGTAACTTTGCCGAGTCACATTATTCGGTTTTTTATTACAATGGCATGTGTTTTTGAAACCAATTTTAACTCCACAGAATTTTGGCAAAAGATCGGTCAACACATAGCACTAAATATGACAAAATTTTGGTCAATGATTGTGTCCGGTACCTGGAAGAGCCTGTCACAGCTTACAGAAACATGATTGCCAGTTTGGTCCCCGGGGGAAAACTCTTGATAATCCACAGAACTGGAGAGCTAAATACATTGCCATACTTTCGTGATGCTTGTCAGAGGTAAATTTTACGATTATATTTTTCTTAGTATATTCCATTAGGATATATGCCACACTAAACAGAAGAATACAGACCACAGTCTTCAGACTTAGAACAGGACACCGCCTGAGTGGTTACCGGGCCCAAATTGGGGTGTAAAGAATAGAACCACTGTTACCTGCCATGCATTTCATAAGAGGCGACTAAGGAGGTTGAACGTGGGGCTATCTACCTCACACTGTAAAAAACACTAGATGGCTACGGAACGGAGAGCGAACTGATTAAGTGCTGGCTGAAACCGGACACGTCGGCGAGGGATAAGCAACAGAGCTCCAAATGGGGCTGAAGATGTGACGTAAAATACACCAATGCTAAGGCTGCATGAATCATATTTTCACATGAATAGAATTTATGGAGAAGTCTGGTACATCAGTCTGGGCGGTGATCGCACGCGAGAGAGAACAGGACACTGCAGACTCAGTGCACACCTATATAGAAAGGGTCTCAGCAACTCGACTGTCTGCACCTGTGGAGCACCAAAACAGAGCACATCCTGCAAGACTGCCATAGCCACAGCAGTGTGAGAATGGAAATGTGAGCAACAGAAATATCCATACAAAAAAATTATGGGGGACCGTGAAGAACACAGTCCTGTTTATGACATATATCGGAGTAGTCGCATAGCAGAGGTTGATCACAGCAGAAGAAGATTCATCAACTGGTGTCTGCGCAGAATAGAGGGACTGAGATGGTGTGATAGGGTTACAAATGAAGAACTTGTGGAGAACAACAAGACATATTCCAGTGAACCAAGAGGTTAATACATAATACACAAGTTGGAGACATTTCAGAATAAATATTTAAGAAGAATCCTGCAAATTTTCTGGCCAAATACCATAACAAATGAGGAGCTTTTGAAAGAACAGACTGGCATCCTTGAGACCATCATTAAGAGACGAAGAGGAAGGTGGTATGGACATGTATGTCGTATGCCAGTGGAGGCATTGGTTAGGACAGCTCTTAGATGGACAGCGGATGGGAAGAGAAGGCCTGGTTGTCCGAAGGAAACATGGAGAAGAACGGTGGAGAGAGTTGAAGGAGTATGGCTTGATGAGGGAGATGTTGGTAGAAAGGCAGTAGAACGGCAACAGTGGAAGTCTCTTGTGGAAACCGTACGTGTCAATCGGGACACGAAGAGGATATAGATGGTAGAGGTTAATAAAAGACACTGGCGCTGAATAGGACACACTATATGAAAACCTGAGGGGAATATAACAAGAAGGGTCCTTTTCTGAAATCCGCAGGGACAGTGAAAGAAGGGGAGGCAGAGAAAGATATTGAGACGGGATTTGGAGGCAGAGATCAACATTATAACGAACAGCTGGAGAGAGCTGCAGGAGATAGCTAGAGATAGGAAGACTTGGCATGAATTAGTTGATGACCTGAATCCAGGTTAATAAGGCAGAGAGAGAGCTTTGTCCCTCTTCACAGCAGTCTCACGCCACCTGCTGAGAGTATTGCACATGAACTCTGTAGCTCCAGCAACAATCCTGGGGGTCTAGAAACCCAAGGCGCCCGAGTGGTTACCGGGGCCCAAATTTGGGGCGTAAAGAATAGAACCACTGTTACCTGCCACGCATGTCGTAAGAGGCGACTGAGGAGGTTTGGCTGAAATCGGATGCACTTGTCGAAATGTGTAGAAGTCTATGTGCTGGGGTACAGGCCTACATACACGTTCTGGCAAAGATCAAACATATCACAAAGAGTGATTAAAATTGGTCGTAAGAAGAACGCAAGAAAGAAAAAAGAACCCCAAGGTATAGAACCCAGAGGTAAGGGAAGCCCCAGGAACACCTGGAGATGGGAGTTGGTGATCTGGAAAAGATGGGCTTGGAAGGTCTATGTTTGCGGACCTATCCCTAACCCTAGGGGTGAAAGGTGAATGAGAATAAGACATACAAACATAAAATATAACATATTATATCTCAATAAGACTAACAAAATATCTAACATGTCCTATCTATAGGATAACTGACAACAACATTTCGTACACTAGTATTCTTAAAGACCTGCAGGACGCTCACCTTGATGTGTCCTGGGAAGTTGAATGCCTGACTGTGTGTATGCCCAAGAAGAAATGGCTGGCTATGGTAAGAGACAAGTTTCCCACACAGATGGAAGTTTTAAGTGACATAGAAGTGATGTCTGGCATCAGAGAACTATCTGAAGGGATGTTCAAGTATGAAGGAGATATGGTCAGTGATACTTTTTTTACCGTTTGTCTGTCTGTCTGGTTAGTGTTGAACACAGTTAGAAGTATAACATACAATAGAACCTTTGTCAACTATACTTTGCTTCTTGTAGTTCCTATTCTTCTTGTAGTTCCTATTCTTCTTGTAGTTCCTGCTCTTCTTGTAGTTCCTGTTCTTCTTGTAGTTCCTGTTCTTCTTGTAGTTCCTGTTCTTCTTGTAGTTCATGTTCTTCTTGTTGTTCCTGCTCTTCTTGTAGTTCCTGTTCTTCTGTAGTTCTTCTTCTGGTAGTCTGCTCATCGTAGTTCCTGCTCTTCTTGTAGTTCCTGTTCTTCTTGTAGTTCCTGTTCTTCTTGTAGTTCCTGTTCTTCTTGTAGTTCCTATTCTTCTTGTAGTTCCTATTCTTCTTGTAGTTCCTGTTCTTCTTGTAGTTCCTGCTCTTCTTGTAGTTCCTGTTTTCTTGTAGTTCCTGTTCTTCTTGTAGTTCTTGTTCTTCTTGTAGTTCCTGCTCTTCTTGTAGTTCCTGTTCTTCTTGTAGTTCCTGTTCTTCTTGTAGTTCCTGTTCTTCTTGTAGTTCATGTTCTTCTTGTAGTTCTGCTCTTCTGGTAGTTCCTGCTCATCTTGTATTCTGCTCTTCTGTAGTTCCTGTTCTTCTTGTAGTTCCTGTTCTTCTTGTAGTTCATGTTCTTCTTGTAGTTCCTGCTCTTCTGGTAGTTCCTGCTCATCTTGTAGTTCCTGCTCTTCTTGTAGTTCCTGTTCTTCTTGTAATTCCTGTTCTTCTTGTAGTTCCTGTTCTTCTTGTTCGTAGTTATTATTCATGTATTGTTCTGTATGTCATTCATTATTTCATTATTATTCAATAATTATTTTAATCATTATTCCATGCATTATTTCATTCATTGTTTTATTATTATTCCATTTATATTCCATTAATTATTCCATACATTATTTCATTTATTATTCCATTAATTATTTCATTCATTTTTTCATGCATTATTCCATTCATTATTTGATTCATTATTCCATTAATTGTTCAATTCATCATTCAATTCATCATTCCATTTTTATACTATTCATTATTTGATTCATTATAACATTCATTATTCCATTCATTATTCCATCATTATACCATTCATTATTCCATTCATTATTTGATTAATTATTCCACTCATGATTCGATCCATTATTCCATTCATTATTCTACTCATTATCCTATTCATTATTCCACTCATCATCCCATTCATTATTCAATTCTTTATTTAATTCATTACTTCATTCATTATACCATTCATTATTCCATTCATTATACCATTCATTATTTGATTCATTATTCCATTCATTATTCCATTCATTCCCATATTTATCACTGTTCATTCTTATCCAATCAGGTTGAGTTTGTAGATCGCCTTCTATTTATATCAGCCACACCATGTGAACAGCCATTCAACCAATCAGATATAAGGAGAAGTAGGTCACAGCTTGGACCAAAGCCAACAACAGAAACATATATCATGCATCTGTGGCCTGAACAGTTGAGAATGCTTAAGGGTGAACCAGATTTATAGTGAGACCAGATGTACTTGCAAGCAAAGTTGATTTCCTCCTCCTTTTTCTTCAACGATCTCTGGTCATGCGCTTAGTTTACTGAGGTCCACAAACTGGGCAGTCAGTTTCAGGTCTGTCAGGTTTACTTCTTCAGTGATCTCTGGTCATGCACTTAGTTTACTGAGGACCACAAACTGGACAGTCAGTTTCAGGTCTGTCAGGTTTACTTCTTCAGTGATCTCTGGTCATGCGCTTAGTTTACTGAGGACCACAAACTGGGCAGTCAGCTTCTGGTCTGTCAGGTTTACTTCTTCAGTGATCTCTGGTCATGCACTTAGTTCACTGAGGACCACAAACTGGGCAGTCAGCTTCTGGTCTGTCAGGTTTACTTCTTCAGTGATCTCTGGTCATGCACTTAGTTTACTGAGGACCACAAACTGGGCAGTCAGTTTCAGGTCTGTCAGGTTTACTTCTTCAGTGATCTCTGGTCATGCACTTAGTTTACTGAGGACCACAAACTGGGCAGTCAGCTTCAGGTCTGTCAGGTTTCCTAAAGCTTAGTTTTTAGGTCTACTGGGTTTGGCTACATGTTGCTTCTCAGCTCACCCAGGAGAGTACAGTCTTGCATGATAAGCACGGGTGTCTGTTCTGCCTGCTGACACTGGCAGAGAGCTGTTTGACTTATTCCTGGTCTATATAAGTGTTTGTTGAGTTTGCAGTGTCTGGTATGTAGGTGAAATATAATGACCTGGTCTGTTCTACTTGTCTTTGAGGAAGTCTTTTCCATAATCATATCCAGTATTTGTCTTTCAGCCTACTACAGATTTTCTCTGTATGAGGGTTTTGATCTCTTGCAAAGACGGGTTGGTAAATTTGCTCTTTGGTACTGCCCTCCTTAGCCAAGACGTCTCCACTCTCATTGCCTGCAATGCCACAATAAGATGGAATCCACTGCAGGTGAATTTCTGCCTTTTCTGAAAGCTGAGCAAGTTCTCTTTTTAGGTTTTGTATTGTGCTGTCAGCGGATTTAGCCTTCAGGACTTGTATAGCTGAGAGTCTGTAAGAAATACTATCTTGCCTGCAGGTGCTCAAAGCTTATTTATATACTGTGCTACCATCAGAAGGGCTAAGATTTCTGCTTTGTAGTTGGAACATATTCGTACTGTAGGGGCAGCTAGAGATACAGTAGTGACATCTGGGTGTTTAATGTAGACTTATGCTCCATCATTCATGGTTGAGAGTCAATTTGGTCTTCTTCTTCTTCCTCTTACATTCGCTCGCTATGAATTCAGGTGTAGTCAGTGTGCCTGGTAAACATGGAAGACAACAAAAGAAACCATCAGAAAACTGTAGACCTTCATAAATCAATGTTTACGTAGAATAGAGGGACTGAGGTGGTATGATAAGATTACAAATGTGAAACGCAGAGAAAGAACTAAGCAGGTACCAGTGGAGAAAGAGCTCAGGAAGAGACGCTGGCGATGGATAGGACATACATTGAGAAAACCGACCAGAAGAATAACAAGACAGGCACTGTTTGGAACCGAGGGAAAGAGGAGTAGCGGAAGGCCTAGACAGACCCGGAGACAAGAGCTGGAGGCTGATATTAAAAGGATAGGTAAAACATGGAAAGAGAGAGGAAGGGCTGGAAGAAGTTTGTTGAAGACCTGTGCTCCGCTGGGAGTTGAAAGGTGAAGAAAGTGTGGCTGGTATGGTGTTTCTGTCTGATTTTTACGTGAAGGACTGCTTTCTTTATTATTAGTGTCCCCTCCATACAGACATGTCTTCTCCGACATCAGAGGTGTCAGATTTGCTCTTAAAAATTGTTTAGATCTTTATATTGTATATTGCTGCCCCTTGAACTATCCACACTACTTTCCTATACTTCTTAATAACTTCTTCATGTGCTTATCAGCAGGAGCCCTCGCAGGTACTGCAGGGTTCATGCACTGCAGCTGGTATCTTCCCGTGTGGGAGAGAGATTGGGCACATATGGTTGACTCACTGAGGTGCAATGGTGATGGTTCTATCAAATCTAATCATTCTTCTTCATGTTTTCTAATATTTGTATGGAAATGAAAATTGTGGCATATCCTTTACAAGACATTGCCATCCATCACAGTAAACTAGTCGTTGATTTTATAGGCACCACTTATACATTCAGTAGTTTGTCACTGCTTTCTGAACGGTGAGGTCTATTTTACCTTTTGTAAAAATCCCACGGAAACAAATTTGCTTCCAAATTTGCCCACCCCGGGGTTTGAACCAGGTACACTTGGGTTTGTGATTGAGCTCACGACTTCTTGAACTACAGAAGCTCACTTGATTTTCTAGGCACCATTTATACGTTCAGTAGTTTGCCATTGAGCATATGTAGCTTATGCGGTAGTGAGCTAGATCACAACCTAAACGTACCTGGTTCAAACTCCGTTTGTGCAAGTTTGGAAGCAAATTAGTTTCCTTGGATTGTTACAAATGATAAAAATAGACCTCACTGTTCAGAAAGCAATGGCGCACTACTGAACGTATAAGTGGTGCCTAGAAAATCGTAGACTAGTTTACTGATGTTGATGGCTAAGCCCTGTAAAAGAATATGCCACGATTTTCATTTCTGTTTGCCATTGCTAATATATGCACATATATATTAAATATATATATACATTACATTTCTAGTTTTTCATATTGATTTATGTATTTGTTTTTAGCCACATATTTTCATTATCTATGGCAATTGCCCGAGTGGTTACCGGAGCCCAAATTTGGGGTGTAAAGAATAGAACCACTGTTACCTGCCACACATATCGTAAGAGGCGGCCAAGGAGGTTTGTCTGAAATCGGATGCATGTGTCCTAAAGGTGTAGAAGTCTATGCGTTTAGGGGCCTACCAAACCAATGTGCAATGTATACATGTTCTTGGCAAAGATCAAACATATCACAAAGAGTGATTAAAATTGATCGTAAAGAACAAACGCAAAGAAGAAGAAGAATGTTATCTATGACAATTTGGAATCAAGAAATTATTGTCTGTGTCTATGTTGTTCCATATAGGACCGTCGTCTTAATTCCTTTCCTTGATAACGGTAATTTGTTGAAACGTTGCTGTGTAAATGCTTTGTAAAACAACCTTCCTTGTATGTTTCCTAGTTTATTCTTTGGTATATAGTTTTATTGCAACCTTCCTCATTGGCCTCTTTTGTCTCATAAGACATATGTTTTGTGTCACATAGTTTTTTCTGTGCTGAATCATATCGTCTGTTGTGGCTGTTATGTTCTATTCTGGAGTGGCAATCCTTGCCATAGTTGCTGCAGGTGGAACTGGAAATGATACATAGGATGGTCTCTCTGTCCTCTGCGCTCTCTTTTGCCTCCATATGTGATGGTGTTTACCTTTCATTGTATCAATAACCAGATCTGTAACATGGTTGGCTACTTACATTCAAATTTACAAAGATCCCAAGCATGATATGTGGTCTCTTAGTTTGAGTGTTTCTGTCACCCATGTGTTGCCATGGCCCGCAAGGGAAGCAAAGAATAGTACCACTGCGACCTACAAGACATGTGGTAAGAAGGCACTGAGGTAGGGGTCTAGTGACTCTTCTACAGTGTCAGATCATCTGCATACATTATGAAGTGTATACTCCAGAAGAGCTGTAATACCTATTATTACTTACAAACATTAGTTAGAGAATAGGGACAGTACTCTTGCGTGACACTTTGTTCAATAATTGTTTTCCTGATTAGTTCCCCTCTTAATTGTACTCTGGTTCTGATTGCCCTATAAATACCAGGCCTACAGGTTTTCGTCTAATATAGAGAGCGCAGACATACCGAACGCCCTTATAGAGTGTGGCCGCAAAAAGAGGATTTTGATTTAAATCAATCCACGTTAAGTGCTAGATTGCAAAAGCTGGGATTGAAGTGGCCAGAAAAGAGCAGCTCGGGGTCAAAGGCGCATGGGGACAACGTCGCGCCAGGATTAGTGAGCTGGCACTAATCAAGATCCTACCCCACCTCCACGTGGTGACCCTGGTAACAGATATTGGTACCTGTCTGACTACGCGGGTAGGGATCGAGGGAAAGCTACTGTGGCATAAGTAGAGATGCAGACGTAGTAACGTTGGATGGGATCCGCTCGCAACGCAGACGAGCGGAATCCCAGAGTGACTATTAATGCACGTCTCTCCCGGCCGATGGGAAAAACTGAAAGGATAACCATAAAGGGATGAGGGGTACATCCAGAGAGGAGACATGGGCCCGCGTGGAGCAAAACTTGGGTTTGAGATAAGTTGCACGTGGGCCTACATAAGGCGAAACTTGAGCCCTGAGGTGGGGCCGAGTTGAGCCCGTGTCCGGACAGCCTAGAGACATGGTAAATGTAAGCACGGTGAGAACTGATGGATATGGTGGGGCAGTCACCAGGGCAGAGCGAGCACGCAAGCGGACGATGCACGAGTGGGCCCACCGGTGGGCAGACGTGAGCAGCGCTGATAGGGCGTGACAGGCGTGAGGGTGAGCGGACCACCCAAATGTGCAAAAACTGGAAAGCCCAACAGAGGTTGAATCCAGTGCGAATTTCCGCTACTACTTTCCGCTAATGGAACTACTACTGCCTTGTAGTTCAATTGGGGACACTCAGAGGCTAGCGGAGCGAACCGTACACACAACTGGACGGCAAGCAAACCAAGTAGTCCAAAAAAGACTGATAACCTGGACAGATGACGCTGAACAACCCGGTAGGGAATGTTGTCTAAGGGTAGCTACCCTAAAAGAAAATAGCAACCTGCTGCCTTGTATGTCGGCTTGGGACAGTCCAAGACTGACGGAGAGCGAACCCAGTAAACGCTGGCTAAAGCCGGACACATCGCCGAAGGATAAGCACCAGAGCTCCAAATGGAGCTAAAGATGTGACGAAACACACCCACGTTAACGCTGCATGAATCAGATTTCCGCATGAATAGACAGTTTATGGGGAAATCTGGTACATCAGTCTAAGAGGAGATCGCAAGAGAGAGATAAACTGTAGTACATTATAATTAAGGGTGTACAGTCGAAAGCTTGACTTCATTGAAGAAATGAAGAAATGTCTCCGTAGAAATGTTACACCAACTGCCGAGAGAATGCACACAGCACGAGTTTCGTTGCTCAGGCAAAATATCTGGGGTTTCTGAAAAACAACAACATGCACGTGGGAACAGAACGGCGCGGTTCGAATTCGAACTCACGACATTCGGAACGCAAGGCAAAGGCGTAGCCATAGAGAACTCTACACATTATATGGAACAGAAGAACAACTTACAAACAACATGCGGATACAGAGACCTCTACACATTATATGGAACAGAAGAACAACTTACAAACAACATGCGGATACAGAGACCTCTACATATTATATGGAACAGAAGAACAACTTACAAACAACATGCGGATACAGAGACCTCTACACATTATATGGAACAGAAGAACAACTTACAAACAACATGCGGATACAGAGACCTCTACACATTATATGGAACAGAAAAACAACTTACAAACAACATGCGGATACAGAGACCTCTACACATTATATGGAACAGAAAAACAACTTACAAACAACATGCGGATACAGAGACCTCTACACATTATATGGAACAGAAAAACAACTTACAAACAACATGCGGATACAGAGACCTCTACACATTATATGGAACAGAAGAACAACTTACAAACAACATGCGGATACAGAGACCTCTACACATTATATGGAACAGAAGAACAACTTACAAACAACATGCGGATACAACTAAATAGTATTGAGCTTATGGGCACGAGTCCAAGTGCCGCTCAACCATTGAAGAAGTTGCAGAATATGGCAACCTGGTCAGTCCGCCAGTGACTGTCATTCCTGTGTGCTGTTTTTTTTAAACATTTAAGGGGCGGAATTTCGAAGCCTGCATCATACTGAGAAAATATACCGCACAGCCCTGTAGTGACCAATAACCAATATGTGAGAGTACTGTGACAGTGCAGAGCCAACTATAAACATATGGGCCTTCGGACTCAGGTAAGAATTATGGGAAATCAGACCCCAACTACACCACGTGACCTCGAGTTCCAGTATTGGTGTATATAGACGAATTCATTTTAAAATCAACACAAAATGCTAAGTCAAAGTTATATTATGCAACAAGTTAAGTTTAACAGTAAGGAATATCAATATAATGAATATTTTCCACCAATAAATAACCATAGACTGGCAGAATTGAGTAAAATTGCAAAAAGCTTGCAGTGTTCTATCAAACATCTATATTTTCCGGCCCCGTTTTCTGATCTAGGTCAGGGAACCCCTTGTCAGTTGTCTGGTCTAGTTATCTAGAGTTGACTGTGGCACGGCCCTGGGTTACTAAACTAACATCATTTCACTCCGGGCAGACCCATAGATGCTCAGTCTCTCCCAACAGATATCCGAAGAGTATGCATACTGTTGGTTCCCGTGGCTCGCTGATTAAACACACTCTTCACTCTACCCCTCAGGCATCCAGTTCTTCTTGTACAACGGGTAACTCCAAATTGCTTAAATCGCTGGTTCGATTCAACATCTATTTTAGTGTCCTCATCCAACATGCAGTCGCGAAGAGACCAAATAACATCCCTGCCTTATCCATCTTAAACTCTCCAACAATCGATGCTGTTGATGCATGCCTGTCCGCTCTCTCATTACCGCAACCACCGGGATGCCCAACCTCTGCATATTGAAAACATGCTATAAGTTACTTAATTTGCCGGCGCAGGTATTATAATATTTACATTAAAAAAATTAATTAAAGGAACCTTTTCCACATCTCGAGGTATATTGGTTAATACGGTGTTAGGCCTGTATTTTTCACTGACTGTCGGCACACGATGGGTAATGTGGTCAACATCCCACTTGACGCCTTTTACTTCCTAGTGCTTCTCTGGTACCCATTTGAGACTGTGTCGACCTGAGAGCCGTTACTGTCGGACAAATATTCCACGCCCACTAGGGAACTCAGAACACTTACCTAAGAAGTAAGTTCACTAACAACTACGCTACTGCGGTTCTCCAATTATACTGTAGAAATCATATTACTAAGGAATACTGAACATAAAATGCAACGAATTCAGGAGAAGTGATGAAAGAGAAATATTTTGTCAACCACAAGTGACAACTGTTATAAGAAAGAGAAGATGGAGATATGTTGGACACACCTTGAGGAGAAATGATCAAAGAATATCAAAGCAGACATTGAAGTGGATGCAAAGGGTTCAAGAAAAGAGGATACCTAGGAGACCCTGAAACGAACTTTGCTGAGAGAGGCAAGAAATATCGGTCTCAGTTCCATTGATGAGATTGAGCGAGTTGCCCAGAATAGAGCGGTATGGAGACATTGCTTGCAAGCCCTATGTAACGTATAACGGTACGAGAGGAATTATTATTATTATATTACTAAAGGAAAGTAGAGAATCGAAATGAGAGTGAGAGATAGAAATGGACAATAAATTATAAATGATTAGACCGCAGCGTTTATCAGAAGACTGTGATTATCTGCTGCCTTGCAGGTCGGCTGGGGGCAGCCAAAAGTTGACGGAGAGCGAACCCAGTAAACGATGGCTGAAACCCGACACGTCGCCGAAGGATAAGCACCAGAGCTCCAAATGACGCTGAATGATGTGACGTAAAAATACGTTCTTGGCAAAGGCTGTTTATATATCACAATAAGAATGATCAAAATGGCCAAAAAGAACGACCGACAGAGAGAGAGAGAGAGAGGGAGAGAGTGAGTGAGAGAGAGAGAGAGAGAGAGAGAGAGAGTGAGAGCAGACTGTAATTGAACTCCGCACAGGTTTGTCCAAATCTGGGAATATTTGCTTAATTAACTGACGGGCGAAATGTGTTATAAATAATAACACAGAAGTATCGCAACACAAAATACAACAGCTTAACACAATAATCAGTAGTTTATCTTTCCTGACTGGGTACCAGACATGCTCTGGGAAAGTAAAGGCGGCCGGCGTGATGCTGACCACATCACCCATTGTGTGCCGACGGTCAATGAAACATACAGGCCTAACACTGTATTGACCTATATACCACGAGGTATGAAAGGGTTCCTTTATTTTTTAAAAAAATCTTTCCTGGAAAGTATATTTGTTTCCCTTTGTCGAACGCTCGATATCGACCACTTGTTAACCACTCTTTGTGATTTGTATGTGATCCGAGCCTAAGAGCGATTGTACGTTGTGTTAGTTATACGCCGACAAGTAGTCCAGTACATCCGATTTCTGCGACGCTTTTTATTTACTAGGGTAGCTTCCCAGGCCCATACATCAGTCACCTCTTACGACATGCCCTGTAGATCGCAGTGTTACTATTCTTTGCTCCCCAAAGATTGTTGTGTGCTGTTTTCTGTTTAGTCTGCTGATGGGATCTTGTGGGTGTTTGCTGTGGGTTTGTTGTCTCTACACCTCTTTGTACTTTCGCTTGATGTGTCTTGATTTCTGGTAGTGACACTGGGTGTTTGTGTTGTATAAGTTTTGTTCTCTCCTTAACCAGCATGTCTGCTCTCTCATTTCCTGGTACGCCACAGTGGGCTGGTATCCACTGGAGAATAATTTTATTGTATTCTGAGAGTTTGTTTAGCTGCAGTGTCAGCTCTCTTTTCATGTTATCTTGTGGTTCCCTTTGTGTGGCCTGCAGGACTGACAAGCAGTTGCAAAGGAAGACAAGTTTGTTGTTTTGGATGTTTCTTTGCTTCAGTATTTTTGAGGCATCCACAATTGTCTGTTGTTCGGCTCTAAAATTTATTGAGTTCTCCAGTGGCACTATGATTTTGTATATATATATATAACTATGTAAATAATGTGAGCATATTTATCATAATATATGTACAGGGTGTTCAACTTAAAAGCAGCCCCAGTGATAAATATAAATTTGCCAGGTACGCATTGCATCTCGTATATTTACTATTTAAACCGGTTCTGACTAGCTTGTCCTACGTCACATTTGTTCATCGCCCCTTCCCTCACTACAATTACACACCACTAGACAACCTTGACCTATACTACGTCATAACTGAACCTTCCCATTTCCATACATATATGCCAGATTAGCTTCATTCACAGGCTGCTTTTAAGTTGAACACCCTGTATAACAGCATTTCCGTTTGCCGTTTAAGACGTTAACCCTGTAACGTTCGGTACTAAGAAAATCTCATTTATAAATGAGATGGCTACGTGACTCCGGAACTAGCCGTATTTATGTGTTATTTATGCATTTAAATGCATATAATAAATGTTTCATACTGTAAAACATATGATATTACCATAATAAATTAAAATTAAATGTCTAATCTCGTTGATTAAAGAATGCTTTTTTGTTCTTCTTCTGTGTTCGGCCGCTCATGCGTAGTCAGGGAGCCTGATATGACGCATCTGACTGATTTTTGCGTGAAAGCCTACTTACTGTTTCTATGGTGCCCCTAGCCATTCAGGCGAACCTTCTTCGACTTCAGTAGTAAGAACATGCTTTTATTATACCGACATTTTCGATCGTGCCGCCATTTTGGATAATCTCTGCAGACGTGTTTTCATTTGCTCTTGTCAAAAATCACACATTTGCTAATAAAATGTCATCCAATGACTCAGATTACTGTCCTAATCAAGACTATATGTGTTAGTTCTTTATGTATTGCTTACTAGACCAGTTCTGCATCCTTTTCTCTTTTTTATTTATTATTTATTAATTGGTGTCTTCAAAATATGGAAATATTTAGAAGTTGCAAATTTCCTAATTACTGCATTATTTATTGTCCAAACAACTTCATGTTTGGATATATTGTGTAAATATGAAGGTACTAAGAGATTGTATTAATAGTTTTCATGATATATTTTATACTCCCCCCCTTCTTTGTGGCTGTATAATTATTTGAAATTTTTAGAAAAATCTATTTTTAGCACCACCAAAATTAGGTCACCAATATAACATATTACATGACACTTATATTAAAATAACATATCTTGATAGTACATTCAATTAGCTTTTCAACCATATATAAAATACCTGTTTTCAACTCATAGAGTATTTGTGGCTTCTAGTAATAGAGCAGGCCTTCAAAAATAAAAAAAAACTTAAAAAGCCATGAACGTTTAAGAGTTAAGTTATGAAATACATGTTATTTCACATTTCTAGACCCTAGTATGCAAGAGGTAGGAGGGCCAATATCTTATTGTCGATATGGAACTGACCACACAACCCTCTTATATCCGAATCAATAAGTCTTGAATCCTTAATGCATTATACAAATCTGTCCGCTCACAAATATATATATATATTTTTTTCCGATCCAGAAGCACTTGAGCTTATTAGCTCTTCTGCTCAGTGCCATGGACATCGTAACCCTTCGGTTCGGTGCCACGAACACCGTAAATCTGTGGCTTTTTCTGCCATCCCGCGGAATTGAACCCGCACACACAGAGGGATAGTCACCCATAGTCACCCATAGCGCTACGAACACGCTGGGCAGACGGGCTCACAAATATATAAGTATTACCAACATAAGGGAAGACTGCAGTCAAACTATGTAGCAATGGTGAACCACGTAAGAACAAAGTACTGTAGTTTTACAAAATACAATAACAAAAACAATACACAGCAACGTTTCAACCATTGTTATAGTTTTTGTAAAACTACAGTACTTTGTTTCTACGTGTTTCGCTATTCTCACAATAAGTACTAAATTGAAAAACAAATTTTGGTCGAATTAATTGTTGTCCACATCTTCCACTCCGAGTGTGTATGCATAAATTAGTGTAATGTAGCAGTTTTTGCATATGAGAGGGTTTCAGATGGAGATTGAAACAGCTGCAGTTGTTATTGATCTGGAAGACGTGTTATAATAAGGTATCTTTAAAGATTACTTAATACAGTTATTGCCAGATGTAATGCGCGTGGAACTGGGTTTGGTAAATTCTATTGCTGCTGCGATTTTCGAACTCTGTAGTGTTATTGTTTTTGTACTTTGTAAAACTACAGTACTTTGTTTTTACGTGTTTCGCCATTGATACATAGTTTTGGTGCGGTCTTCCATTATATTGATAATACGATTTTCGAACGCCCATTGTCAATGCGTTGAGGTTTATAGGCATCAAGGCCCCATCAGGTCATAATAAACCTTCCTCGTGAATCACAACTCTCACCGAATGTGTAAACTGTTGGGGGTCAACAGATCACAGAAAGCATCGCTCGACAGTACAATGTCACGTGCGGATGATATTGTTGTTTATCCAATGAGCAAGGATATAGATGAGATCTCGTCTGCAGTTATCGTTAGATGAGGACTATCATCATAGCCCTCCGGATACGTCCATAGGTGCTTCGATCTCCGCCTCAGCAAATCCAACAGCGTCCAGCGGCCCAACACGTTAGTTCGATGTTGATTAATCAATTCTTTGCATATTTAGTATGTCGTTCTTTTCGGGCTGCACCAATATCGACACCCATCTCTCTCAATCTGGTCAGCGAGTTGGATTCACAACCATGAAACTCCTCTGTTCGGAAAGACTCTCTCAATGAGTTAAGAATGTCATTTCGGTCCATGATAGCTCTCTGATATCGTAGCCATGCCAGCCAATCTATCAGCTCGTTCATTACTCCTAACTCGTGCGTGCCCGGGGACAAAAATGAAAGTGATTTCTCTGATCACTGTCTGTACTAGTGCCACCACCCAGTTTCGACTCACCATTCCTGATGCGACTTTACGAATCATGCTCATGGAGTCACTGAGTTGAAAACACGAGAGTAGTTATGAGAAGCCAACCATTTCGTCGCCTCTTTAACCGCCCGTACCTCCATTGTATCTCGTCTGTATTACAGTGTGAACTGGTACAGCACAGTGCTATCCAAAGATGTACTGAGAGCGATTGTACTTTCTTGCAAACAATGCACCGACTCAAGCGGGCAGTAATATGGACAGAGCCGATATCATCAATGTGGTAAGCTCTCAATTATGTGACATGAGCAAGTCTCAGACACTGGGGTCTCTGTGGCTGAGTGGTTAAGCCCTTTACATTGCAAGTCGAAGGTCGTGGGTTGAATTCTTTTCACGAGTGCAGTTTTTCCAGAGACCCCTAGGATTGCTTTCCGGAGCTACAGAGTTCGTGCTTGTGCAATACTTCGGCAGGTGGCGTGCCATTTCTGTGGAGAGGGACCGAGTCATATGGGGTAAAACCCGGTGCAATGACGTCAATCCTTCGGTTTTTAAACACTTTTTTAAACACTGGAACGAGTTCGAGAATTAGGCGTTAAGTTTGGACATGCCAGACAATGTCGTCTTCGTGGTAGTGAGAGAGAGAAGAAATAGTAATCAACTTCTCATGGGTACGGTGAGCAAATGGACTTTAGAATGGCTGCTGCAGCGGAGGACAGACACGAATGGGAATGCCCAATATGCCATGAAGTCGATCGCATAACATAACACATCGAAAGATTTTATATATTGGCGCGCAACTGACTAATGAATGTGGAGGCGCGGGTGCCATGTGATAATTGCAATAATAATATCATAAGAATAATACAGTAATGTTAATAATAACACGAATACAGATGTTTTGATGAGGCTGTAAGGGGAGCAAAGAATAGTAACACAGCTACCCACAAGGCATGTCGTAAGAGGCGACTGAGGTAGGGGCCTAGGGAAGTTATAAAAAGCGTCGCAGAAATCTGATGTGCTGGCCTACTTGTTGGTGCGTAACTGGCACAACGTACAATCGCTCTTAGGTTCAGATCACATACAAATCACAAAGAATTGTTGAACAAGTGGTTGATATGGAGCGTTCGAAGAAGTAGAAAAATAATAACAGATGGAAACTTAATCCCGACTACCACCCGTCTGTTGCCAGGGCTCGCAAGGGGAGCAAAGTATAGTTTCACTGCGACCTACAGGGCATGCCGTAGGATGCGACTGAGGTAGGGGTCTAAGTAAGCTACCCTAGTAAATAAAAAGCAATCAGAAATCGGATGTACTGGCCTACTCGTAGTACAAAAATAACAATAACCCAAGTCACCAGAACACCGCAAGACAAAAACAGAAAACCACGACACTTGGCGCCACAACCCGGTAGCAGTGTGACGATAAAAGAAGAAGAAGATTATGTGTCAAAATGGACACGACGAGGATATAGATAGAAAAGTGTTTGATAATAAACTTTGCTTATCCGGGTATAACCTTTGATAACTTATTGATATTATCATCATCAGTGGCGGCTCGTGGTAATTTTTCTTGGTGGGGCCAGACACAAAATTTCGGAAAAATCATGGGTTTTGAAGTATTTACTATCATTTGTCTATTCGGGGAAGTTATTCCCCCTTTCGATTATTTGTGTGTCGGGCCCCACTTGCCCTTAATGACGAGCCGCCCCTGATCATAATCATCATCAAGTAGCTTGTCCTGAGCAGAACTTTGCAACTAGTCCTTCGGAATTTCTCTCTCTCATAGGCCAGATGTCCTGTCTCTGCAGCCGTCATGCTCAAACTATCAGTTAATTCTGAATCCATCTTCTCCGTAGTCTTCCCCTTGTCCTCTTTGCCGGGTTGCCTCCTTCCATGTTGGTCTTCTCCGGCCCTTCTTGTCTCTTTATATGTCTAAAATACTTCAATTTTCTCTTTCTTATTTGTAGCATCAGCCAGTTTTCTTTGATTTTGAGTTCTTTCTGGATATATCTATTTCTTCTCTTCTCTGTCCATGATATACGAAGGGAGGACTCTTCTGTAACACTTATATTCTTTTTCCCGAGCGCTCTATATCGACCACTTGTCAATCACTCTGTGTGATTTGTATGTAATCTGAACCTAAGAGCGATTATACATTGTGCCAGTTATGCGCCTACAAGTAGGCCAGCATATCCGATGTCTGCGCTGCTTTTTATTTACTAGGGTAGCATTCCTAGGGCTTACATCAGTCGACTCTTAAGACATACTTTGTAGGTCGCAGTGGTACTATTCTTTGCTTCCCTTGTGGACTCCGACACCTCACGGGTGTAACACTTCACTTACATTCAAAAGTACATATATGAAGAATTTATAGATAGAACAATGTTTGATAACATAATTTACTTATCCAAGTATAACCGCTGATAACTTTTTGATATGGAAGCCATTAATAGAGATAAACAAACTCCAAACAAGATATAGAGAATCTCAATCATAACAAATTGCGCAAGCTCAGCTTGGGAAATATGAGAGACTAAACAAAACGAGTACAGACTAAACAAGTAAGACTATTTCTATAATAACTCAGTCAATTGCTTTCTCTGCTGGCGTAGGCGATCATGACTAAACTATTGGCATCCACACGTTAAAGTTTACTTTATCTTCTTCGAACACTCCATATCGACCACTTGTTAACCCACTCTTTGTGATTTGTATGTGATCTGAGCCTAAGAGATATTGTACGTTGTGCCAGTTATGCACTTACAAGTAGGTCAGCACATCTGATTTCTGCGATGCTTTTTAGTTACTAGAGTAGTTTCCCTATTTCACTTCCTCATTCGCCTCTTACGACATGCCGGGTTGGTTGAAGTGTTAGTATTCTTATCTCCCATTGCAAGCTCCGGCAACACATGGGCGGGTAAATCAATCAAGTGACATGTCTGCCAGGGTAGGTGATCATGTCTCTTCCTTACGGGTGTTCACACGTTAAAACAAAGGGGCAGGTGCCTCTAGATATGTTTTGGGAAAAAATATTGTGACTCATTTCTTTTCTCAAATCCTGTTTTGCCTCACAGCGTCATGATAAGAAGAGATTTATAGAACGGGCTTTTGTGTCTCTTCTTTTCTTCCACCATTTACTTCTTTATAGAAGTGTTGGGGCTTTGTGCGTTTATAAACAGTGTCTTTCTGTTATCTCTGAGGTCCACATTTTGCGTGGATGGCCTTTTAATTTGTAGTTACATTAGTAATTATATCGGAGTAACATTGCTTTTGAGGTGAACTTTCTGTTGGTAATCTGCTTATGTGACCGAACCATTTAATTTGTTGTTTCTTGATGATGTTCAGTACTGATGTTGTACCTACATTTTTCCTGATGTCTTCATTTCTCAACCAGTCTCTTCTTGATGAAGTTCAGTACTGATGTTGTGATTGACTTTTGCAAACTAGCTATTGTTTAAACTTATATAAGAAATTAATATTTCTTCTATACACGAAGCTTACAATTGAAATCTGATCTGAAACTGGTCTTCACTATTTCCGCGAAGTAAACTACCAATTACATTGTTCTTCTTCATTTTTGACCACTATCTTCCCCGGGAAAAATGTACGTGGACGCCCATGAACTCTC
The DNA here is from genome assembly GCA_020796225.1 of Arion vulgaris. Taxonomy (NCBI): domain Eukaryota; kingdom Metazoa; phylum Mollusca; class Gastropoda; order Stylommatophora; family Arionidae; genus Arion; species Arion vulgaris. The sequence continues at coordinate 68,353,238 of CM036755.1, read as the reverse complement.
TACAACTCTCTCTCCCTGTTGCAGCTAACCAGTTTGACGTCGTTCTCTTGTCGAACCACGATGTGCGACCATCCAACACCTTCCTTTGTCAACTTCCTCTAACGTACTTTCTATAAATGATGAGGTTTTTAATCAGGTCTGCGCAAAATGAAACCTTATCAAAAGAATAAGAATCAGACAATCGAGGATCTTCGGGCATATAATGCGAAGATAAGGTTTAGAACGCAGAGGCAGAGGCAGACCAAGAAGAAGATGTCTACAAGATATTAAAGAAACCATGAATATGACCATCGACGAAGTGGAACCAAGCATAACACTATCAGAGATCAGAAATGCTGTAAATATGGCCCCACCTAATAAAACACCAGGCCCAGACAATATCCCGGCCGACCTAATCAAAGCAACTAAAGAGGTAGGAATCAGCTGGCTCCATAGACTATTCAACCAAGTCTGGATCACACAAGAAACACCAGAAGATTGGAGGAATGCTACAATTGTTCCCATCTGGAAGAAGAAAGGTAGTAAGAGGGACTGTACAAAGTATAGAGGCATAGCGCTACTGAGCCACACTGGGAAAATATTCTGCAAAGTACTTGAGAAAAGGCTCCGCCACATCATCGAGCCACAGCTAATGACTCCCAAATGGGATTCAGGAAGAACAAAAGCTGTACAGACGCAATATTCGCCATCAGACAGTTAGTAGAAAGGACTATCGAATCCGACAAACATTTACACGTTGCATTTGTAGATCAGGAAAAGCGTTCGACCGCGTAGATAGGCACAAGTTGTGGAAAATACTAACAACCTATGGGTTAATGAACACCTAATCAACCTTTGCAAGAACATTTATACTGACAGCCAATGTACGATTAGAACAAATACAGGATTATCAGAAAAGTTTCACGTAGGATCAGGAGTAAGACAAGGTTGCGTACTATCCCCGCTGCTATTCATCACGTACATTGACCACATTTGTAAAATAGCTAACACCAGCGAAGGAAACAACCTCGGAGAACTCTTAAATGAATTTCTTTTGCAGACGATCAGGCAATCATATCAACAACAGAAGAACAGCTACAACAACACATCAACAGACTCCAGTTAGCATGTAACGAATACAACATGAGAATTAACATCGACAAAACAGAAGTAATGACATTCGCCAGAGAGGAAAACACTACCAACATCTCCATCGATAATCATCTACTAAATCAAGTAAAAGATTTCACATACCTAGGGAGCATTTTTCAGCAAATGGAAGAATAACTAATGAAATTCAACACAGATGCAACAAAGCAAATCAAATGATAGGCAAATGGCGCCAATTTTAAGATGCAAACACGTCACCATGAACACAAAAGAGCAATGTTCAACACAATCTTTCTCCCACATTATGTTACCAGTGCCAAACCTGGACGCTGACAACAAACGATAGAAGAAAACTAGTCACAACAGAGATGAAGTGTCTACGCAGAATGCTGGGTGTAACAAGAAGAGACCGGTTGAGAAATGAAGACATCAGGAAAAAGTGGGTACAACATCAGTACTAGACTTCATCAAGAAACAACAAATTAAATGGTTCGGTCACGTAAGCAGATTACCATCAGACAGTGCACCTCAAAGAGCAATGCTGCTCCGATACAATGGGTACAAAGCAAAAAGGCCGGCCACGCAAAAGATGGACCTCAGAGATAACAGAGGCGACGAAAGAGACTATCTACGAAGCGCATACTAGGCCGTTTTAGAAATCTCTTCCTGACCTGACGCTGTGAGGCATACAGGATTCGAGAAAGAAAGAAGAAAGACGAAGTGGGTGAACTAGCTAGAGACAGAATGAATTTCAGATGTGCTGCAAAGAGAGCAACGTCCTATAAAGGATACGCACCTGATGATGAAGATTTAGAACAATTGATGTCAAAAGGTAAAATTCAGGACGGAGAGATCGTGGAAGACAGAGGAGAAGATGTTGGATGGTCTGACATCGTGGTTCGACAAAATACCAACGTCAGATTTGTTTAACTGCACCAAGAAGAGAGAGAGAAAGAGAGCTGTGGAGAGACATGATAAGTTGTGGAGAGACAAGTACAATAATAAATGATGTTGATGTATTTTCTATAAAAATGATGCAATAATTAAATAATTAAAGATAATAGTGTATTTTCTACCTAAAACAACATTTTAATATTTTGAGTCAAAATTAAGTTAAAGTAACACTAAAACCGAAATAATAAATATAGAAAGAAGACATAATAAACTAAACATCCATGTCAATAGCACTAAAATCAACTAAGTGTTCAAATATTTAGGAAGCATGTTCACAGAAGATGAAAGACTAGATAGAGAGACAGAGGATAGAGTGCAAAATCAAATGCTGTAACCTACCAGCTAGCCCCATTGTTAAGGCACCCAAAATTTCACAGGCAGCTAAGCAACAGATGATCAACAGCATTTTATACCTACTTTGTGTTACCAGAGCCAAACATGGACATTGAGCAAAGCGCAGTCACAAAAAATAACTACATGTGAAATGCGTTGCCTGCGAAAAGTTACCAACAACACAAGAAAAGACAGAATCACCAACATCAGCATAAGAAACAAAGTTGGCATAAAACCGTGCTTGAATTCTTCTTTCTTTCTTTCTCGAATCCTGTATGCCTCACAGCGTCAGGTCAGGAAGAGATTTCTAAAACGGGCCCTAGTATGCGCTTCGTAGATAGTCTCTTCGTCGCCTCTGTTATCTCTGAGGTCCATCTTTTGCGTGGCCGGCCTTTTTGCTTTGTACCCATTGTATCGGAGAGCATTGCTCTTTGGGTGCACTGTCTGATGGTAATCTGGTTACGTGACCGAACCATTTAATTTGTTGTTTCTTGATGAAGTCTAGTACTGATGTTGTACCCACTTTTTCCTGATGTCTTCATTTCTCAACCGGTCTCTTCTTGTTACACCCAGCATTCTGCGTAGACACTTCATCTCTGTTGTGACTAGTTTTCTTCTATCGTTTGTTGTCAGCGTCCAGGTTTGGCACTGGTAACATAATGTGGGAGAAAGATTGTGTTGAACATTGCTCTTTTTGTGTTCATGGTGACGTGTTTGCATCTTAAAATTGGCGCCATTTGCCCTATCATTTGATTTGCTTTGTTGCATCTGTGTTGAATTTCATTAGTTATTCTTCCATTTGCTGAAAAATGCTCCCCAGGTATGTGAAATCTTTACTTGATTTAGTAGATGATTATCGATGGAGATGTTGGTAGTGTTTTCCTCTCTGGCGAATGTCATTACTTCTGTTTTGTCGATGTTAATTCTCATGTTGTATTCGTTACATGCTAACTGGAGTCTGTTGATGTGTTGTTGTAGCTGTTCTTCTGTTGTTGATATGATTGCCTGATCGTCTGCAAAAAGAAATTCATTTAAGAGTTCTCCGAGGTTGTTTCCTTCGCTGGTGTTAGCTATTTTACAAATGTGGTCAATGTACGTGATGAATAGCAGCGGGGATAGTACGCAACCTTGTCTTACTCCTGACCCTACGTGAAACTTTTCCGATAATCCTGTATTTGTTCTAATCGTACATTGGCTGTCAGTATAAATGTTCTTGCAAAGGTTGATTAGGTGTTCATTAACCCCATAGGTTGTTAGTATTTTCCACAACTTGTGCCTATCTACGCGGTCGAACGCTTTTTCCTGGTCTACAAATGCAACGTGTAAATGTTTGTCGGATTCGATAGTCCTTTCTACTAACTGTCTGATGGCGAATATTGCGTCTGTACAGCTTTTGTTCTTCCTGAATCCATTTGGGAGTCATTAAGCTGTGGCTCGATGATGTGGCGGAGCCTTTTCTCAAGTACTTTGCAGAATATTTTCCCAGTGTGGCTCAGTAGCGCTATGCCTCTATACTTTGTACAGTCCCTCTTACTACCTTTCTTCTTCCAGATGGGAACAATTGTAGCATTCCTCCAATCTTCTGGTGTTTCTTGTGTGATCCAGACTTGGTTGAGTAGTCTATGGAGCCAGCTGATTCCTACCTCTTTAGTTGCTTTGATTAGGTCGGCCGTGATATTGTCTGGGCCTGGTGTTTTATTAGGTGGGGCCATATTTACAGCATTCTGATCTCTGATAGTGTTATGCTTGGTTCTGCTTCTGAAGTTACATTTACTGTGTGTTCTTGAGTGTTCGGTTGGTCCTCTTGTTGTAGGTTGAGAAGTTCACTAAAGTATTGTCGCCATCTGTTCATTATCATTTTGGATCATTAAGAGCTTAGCCGTTTTCATCGTTAATAATTTCAGTTGGGTCATATTGTTCTTGTCTTTTCCGCATAGCTTTAATTTTCTTGTAAAAATGTCTTGTTGAATTTTTGTAGTCTGAATTTAATGTTTCCCCATAATCTTGCCATGCTTGTATTTTAGACTTCTTTATTATCTCCTTGGCTTGTTTTCTAGCTGTTCTATACTCAGTGAGGTCGTTTTGATGTTTGTTTTTGCCCATAAGTTGTATCTGTGTTTTTCTCCTTTACCGCTAGTTTTACTTCGTCATTCCACCAAGTTGTGATTTTTGGTCGGGTACCTCTGTATTTTACTGTTCCGCATGCTTGAATTACATAGAGAAACAAAGAATGAAGTGGTTTGGCCACTTAATAAGAATGCATCCAAACTCCACAGCATACAAAGTCTTCTACAACAGAACATCGGAAAGAAGGCAAGAGGAAGACCACGGAAAAGATGGTTAGATGGCGTAGCAGAATCCTGTGAAAGAGCAAAGATAACAATCACACAAGCCACCAGAACAGCGCAAGAAAAAACAGAAAACCACGACACTGGGCAACAACCCTTTAGCAGTGTGACGACAAAAGAAGAAAGAAGAAGAAGAAGTGCAAGTTATCTCAAAACAGCTTTGGAGTTTAGTGTGTGTCAGAACACGACTTGGCGGTAGACCGTAATCTAGAACAAGTTTAGAGCCTTCTTTGTTAAAAAACTTTGCCGAGTGGTTGCCGGGCCCAAATTTGGGGTGTCAAGAATAGAACCACTGTTACCTGCCACGCATGTCGTAAGCGACGGCTAAGGAGGTTTGGCTGAAATCGGATGCATGTATCCGCTAGGGAATGCTAACCCGAAACAAATGTTTGCAGAAAATGTTTGCACCAGGCCGTAAGGCGCATAACATGGTGCAACGACCCCTCACAATGGGGAATGGGATAACAGATTCTGCGGTCGCCAATCTGTCTCGGAGATTTAGCCACGCGGTAAGAATGTCAGACCTACCATCACGAGGGTGGCCTAAACTTACTGCGGGAAGAGGTCGGCACAAACGGGGAAGCAGAAATCATATGAATTATATCCTACAGAACTGCCCCCAGTATGCAGACTTGAGAAGAAAGAGGTGCCCACTTACACTAGCGTCCAAGACAAACTGATAATACGAGGCAGACGGCTGCCGTTATTAGAGAATCTGAAATCCCAATCTAGTGAGAACGCAGAAGAAGAAGAAGTTAATAACTTGCATTGCATCATAAGGTCTCATAAAACATATCTTTTAGACGCCCGAGTGGTTACCGGGGCCCAAGTTTGGGTGTAAAGAATAGAGCCACGTTTACCTGCCACGCATGTCGTAAGAGGCGACTAAGGAGGTTTGGCTGAAATCGGATGCATGTGTCCTAAACGTGTATACGTTTAGGACCTACAAACCAATGTCCAACGTATACACGTTCTTGGCAAAGATCAAACATATAACAAAGAGTGATTAAAGTTGGTCGTAAAGAACGAACGCAAAGAAGAAAAAGAAGATATCTTTTAGAAAAATGAAAAAAAATGTGAGACTCTCAGGACCCCGGGACCCAAGTGGCTTTTTTTGTCTTCCTTGTTTTGTAAGAAATTGACACCTCTCTCTAAACCGAGATACGCGCATTCACCAAAATAATAAAGAGCCCTTTCTGTCATTATTTGATGACGTGTTGGCCGTACATAAAAGTAAATTAAGAATTAACTCAACGTAGACGACAGCATCAAGAACAACCTTCAGAAAGGGGAAAGGGAGGGGAAAGGGGGAGGGGGTATCCTCTTTGTGTGGTCTTCCTCTTGTTTTGTAGTCGTTATACGTTTTCTGTGTGGCTCTCTGTGGTAGGCGATACCAGGACATTCTTGTCAGGTGTCCAAACCATTTAATCTGTTGTTCTTTTATGAATTGGATGACTGGTTTAACATCCAGTCTTCTGATTTCTTAATTTCGAATTTCTAACACTTCTATAAAGCAGTAAAATTGTGGAAGAAAAAGAAGAAGAAGAGAATTCGTTAAGCCTAAATATAACTAGAGCTATGAGGCTTGTTTGATGTCATGTAGCTATAGCTACTGTTTCTGTTTACGTGTGTATGATGGAATAATTGAGCATCTGGAAAACGATATCTTCAATTCTTATCTCTGGCAAAAAAGAAATAAAAATTAGCAACGACACAGACAAATATGTGTAAATAATTGTGTCGCTATATTAATTATGATTATTTTTATTGCAATTATGTCAATTATATTTGATATTAAAATTATTTCTTTAATAACAATTAAAAAAAATAAAGGATAACATTACTTCCGCATTTTGTCATTTCACTTTCTGAACTTGTTTCGTTTTATTGATTATGCAACGCGCTCAATGAAAAACCTGCAGACTTCACTCGACCAAACATGGCGCTCCCCTCGAACCGATGTAAGTGTGTTTATTATACATGACTCGTTTTGTGCTTAGCTGGTCTTGTGTGTGTAGTTTGACAAGTAAGGTTGTTCGCAGTGTGTATAGTTTCGTTAGATATTAATGGCACGGTTTCCTTTCTTCTACAGAAAGCGAAACGTATTTGTAACATTTTTTCCAGATTTTAGCCGCCTGCACGACATGTCCTCGTCGGGACGAGCTTATTAGGTCATGGCCGAGCTGAAAAATCAAAACAAAGCTGAGAGGTGGATGACGAGGTCGTTTGCATACACGTTTATTACATTCAAAACAGTTGTTAGTAATACATTGTTAAATAATTATGCCTAGTGAAAGTATGTAATTTGCTTGCGATTTGTTCCATGAAGCGACTATAGTTTGGAGATAACATTCATAACGGATAACAATAAAACAGATAATGCTGAGTGTCACTTTACGGTCGCAACCTCATTAGTAAATTTAGTCGATGTGTTTAGTGTGTCAAGAATTTATCTTGAAGTTCGTGTGTACACAAGTAACCTGGACTTAACTGTGTAATGGTTTTCTGTTTTGGCGAGATCTGTGATGTTTATACCTCTGGAAGGATTTCTGAGAGCAGTAAGTTGAATTTCTGTTGTCTTCTTTTTACCACATTGAGTCAACTGTTACATGACTTATTGACCAGAAGTGTTTTACAGATATTGTACTAGTTGTGTTGTTTATGCTTATTCCGCATCACTTTTTATGTAGACTTTGTGATTATTTTATAAGAGTTCTTTTCTATGATGTCCACTGACCTCATAGCAGTGAACATCATAGATAGAAACATGATGTAGCAGTAGTTTGAGTCCAGCAGTAAATAAACATTTAGTATAAAAACATTTTACAATGACATCAGCAAGTTGACGTTGAAAATAAATATTTGTTCCCTCTTCTTCTTCCAACGTTTTCAGACATCAATTTGTATACTAGTTAGTGGTGAATCGGAGTCTATGTACATCTCCATATAGCTTGTAAATATCTACAAGGGGGACGGGATCACTTTTACCAACATTATCTAATGTCTAGTGTTGTTGATAATCCGCCTGTATGCTGCCGGGGCCCGCAAGGAAAGCAAAAAATAGTACCACTGTAACCTACAAGGCATGTCGTAAGAGGCGACTGAGGTAGGGGCCTAGGAAAGCTACTCTAGTAAATAAAAAGTGTCGCAGAAATCGGATGTGCTGGTCTACTTCTGGCCAGGCTCAGATCACATACAAATCGCAAAGAGTAGTTTAACAAGTGATTGATATGGAGCGTCTAAGATGAAGAAGTTTCAGAAACTGCAATGAATTACTGGAACGACCGAGTGGTTACCGGGTCCCAAATTTAGGGTGTAAAGAATAGAACCACTGTTCCCTGCCACGCATGTCGTAAGAGGCGACTAAGGAGGTTTGGCTGAAATCGGATGCAGTGTCCTAAACGTGTAGAAGTCTATGCGTTTAGGGGCCTACAAACCAATGTGCAACGTATACACGTTCTTGGCAAAGATCAAAAATATAACAAAGAGTGATTAAAATTGGTCCTAAAGAACAAACGCAAAGAAGAAGAAGAAGGAGAATTACTGGAATATTATTAGAAAACAAGTACAACACTATGCTTCAATCATCAAACTTTGTAATGCCCAAGACAAGTATTCCTAAAAAAATATGATGGACAATGTTCTCTAAATCGTTGTGTGATGCCGGGCCCTGCATTGGAAGCAAATAATAGTACCACTGCAACCTACAAGGCATATCGTAAGATGCGACTGATGTAGGACCTATGGAAGCTACCCTAGTAAATAAAAAACATAGAAATCGGATGTGCTGGTCTACTTGTAGGTGCATAACTGGCACAATGTACAATCGCTTTTATGTTCAGATCACATACAAATCACACAAAGTGGTTGATATGGAGCGTTCGAAAAAGTTCTCTAAATGGGAAGAATTCAAATATACAGATGGCACCACATTGCTGACCTATTCCTACTAACATTTACAAGAATAAACAGGCTGACTGTACAAAAACAGCCAACAAGTTGAATTGAACATACGACTCAATAAGACAGAAGTTACGATGCTAAATATAAGCAACGCTTTAAAAGAAACAGTAGAGAACCTGAATCTGAGAGCAGCAAATAAATTCTTATACTTGATTAGTGATCTCCGTGTGTTGCCAGGGCTAGCAAGGGGAGCAAAGAATAGTAAGACTGGGACCTACAAGGTATGTCATAAGAGGCGACTGAGGTAAGGGCTTAGGAATCTACCCTAGTAAATTTCTTCTTCTTGAGCGCTCCATATCGACCACTTGTTAACCACTCTTTGTGATTTGTATGGGGTCAGAGCATAAGAGCGATTGTACATTGTTCCAGTTATGCATCTACAAGTAGACCAGCACATCTGATTTCGATATGATTTTATTTACTAGGTTGACTACCTAGACCCTACCCCAGTCGCCTCTTACAACATGCCTTGTGTTACTATTCTTTAGGCTGCGACAACACATGGGCGGAGAGCAGCAAATAAATTCCTATACTTGATTAGTGATGATCATCATCTCACTCTAGACAAGTTCACAGGCGCTCTGATCTCATCCCTGATCATCATCAAATAGCTTGTCCTGATCAGAACTTTACCGCCCCAACAGCCATTCAGAATTTCTCACTCTTATAGGCCAGATGTCCCACCTCTGCAGCCATCATACTGAAATCAGTTACATCCTAAATCCATCTTCTTCGTGATCTTCCTCTTCTCATCTTTGCTGGAATACCGTCTTAAATAATGGTTTTCTCCAACACTTCGTATCTCTTTATATGTCCAAAATACCTCAATTTTTTAAATCTTATTTGTAGCAGGTGGTGTCTGTTGCTTAGGGGATAGTGACTTGGTCTATTAACCCCAATGTTCTGAGTTCGAATAACGCTGCGGACAGCTTGGTTGCAAGTTGTTTCGCAGGGATTTTAACAAAAGGACGATGGCACCACTTGTTCAGAAATCAATGGCAAACTACTGAACGTAATAATGCCTAGAAAAATCACAAACAGCGTTAAAAGCTGAGGTTGATTCTCAAAGTCCTGTAAAGGGTATGCAATTAACTTTAACTTTATTTGTAGCATCAGCCAGTTTTCTTTGATTTTGAGTTATTTCTGGAAAGATCTATTTGTTCTCTTCTCTGCCTTTGATATATGGAGGACCCTTCTGTAACATTTATTTTAAAAAAGCACATATATATTTCCCCCCTGTCCTGTTATGCTATCAATATGCATGCTCTTAGTATTCTGATCTTTGTTTCCCTATCAGTTCCTTCCATGCTGTTTTTAGTTGGTTAATTTTAAAAAAATGCTTCACATACTCCCTGCATACATCTTCTCTAATGTCTTCTCCAATATCTTGAATTACTTCTTCTTCTTCTTCGAACGCTCCATATCGACCACTTGTTAACCACTCGTGATTTGTATGTGATCTGAACCTAAGAGCGATTGTACATTATGCCAGTTATGCGCTTACAAGTAGGTCAGCACATCCGATTTCTGCAACACTTTTATTTACTAGGGTAGATTCCCTAGGTCTCTACCTCAATCGCCTCTTACAACATGCCTTGTAGGTCGCAGTGGTACTATTCTTTGCTTCCATTGCGGGGTATCATGCTTAGATTGAAGACAGGATTGCTCTTGAAGCTATGGTTTTTTCTCCATCCTAGTTTAGTATACAAAGCTGAAATCTCTACATGCTGCCCTACAAGAGAAACTGTATAATTTGCTTCTCTGGTATTATTATCCGATCCCTAGAGTTAAGCTATGATATCTTAGAAGACGAACAAGACAGATTCCAGTGAAAAAGATGCTGGCGCTGGATAGGACACACTTTGCGAAAACCTGAGGGGAATATAACGAGAAGTGTCCTTGTCTGGAACCCACAGGGACAGCAAAGAAGAAAAGTAAAAGGGACAACCGAGAAATACACAGGGACGAGATTTGGAGGCAGAGATCAACAAAATAAAGAATAGCTGGAAGAAGTTGCAGGAGATAGCTAGAGATAGGAAGACTTGACATGAGATGGTTGAGGGCTTATGCTCCAATCCGGTTTAAAAAGGCAGAGAGAGAAAGAGAGATCTTAGAAGACATAATTACACAGTTGAGCCTGGCTTAACCCATTCACTCTGCTGAGCAGATATACTTTGCTCGTGGTATATTTTAAGACAACACAAAGCCAGTATGCTAGCTAATTTAGTATACTTCTTCTTCACCTTTCAACTCCCAGCGGAGCACAGGTCTTCAACAAACTTTTTCCAGCTCTTCATCTCTCCTGCCATCCCTTCCAATTCCTTCCATGTTTTACTTATATTTTTAATATCAGTCTCCAACTCTCTTCTCCAGGTATGTCTAGACCTTCCCCTACTCATCTTTCCCTGCGGGTTTCAAAATAGTGCCTGTCTTCCAATGCTTCCAGTTGGTCTTCTCAATGTGTGTCCTATCCAGCTTCTCTTCCTTAGCTCTGTCTCCACTGGTATATGCTTAGTTCTTTTTCTGAGTTCCTCGTTTATAATCTTATCATACCATATCAGTCCCTCTTTTCTACGTAAACATCCATTTATGAAGGTATGTGGTTTTCTGATGGTTTCACTTAAGTATACATTACATTATAAATGCTTCTTCGCTCGAGTAGTTACCGGGGCCCAATTTTGGGGTGTAAAGAATAGAACCACTGTTACCTGCCACACATGTCATAAGAGGCGACTAAGACGGTTTGGCTGAAATCGGATGCACGTGTCCGCTAGGAATGCTAACCCGAAACAAATGCTTTGCAGAAAACGGATGCACCAGGCCGTAAGGCGTATAACATGGTGCAACGATCCCTCACAATGAGGAATGGGATAACGGATTCTACTGCCGCCAATCTGCCTCGGAGCTTTAGCCACGCAGTAAGAATGTCAGCCCTACCATCACGAGGGTGGTCTAAACTAATTGCTGGAAGAGATCGGCACAAACGGGGAAGCAGAAATCATAGGAATTATATCCTACAGTTTGCAGACTTGAAAAGAAAGAGGTGGCCAACTTACACCAGCGTCCAAGACAAACTGTATGAAGTGGCTGATAATCTGAGGCAGACGGTTGCCTTTATTAGAGAATCCGAAATCCCAATCTAGTGAGAACGCAGAAGATGAAGAAGAAATGCTTCTTAATGCACAAGTTACGGAGTGAAAGGATTCGCGCATTGTAGCTTGAACCTGAAACAAAATAGTAGTGATCATCATTCTTCTGAAAATCACAAAGGCAGATCGGACTGCGTTTATTAAGAAGAATCCAAATCCCAATCTAGTGTGAACGCAGAAGACAAACTGTATGGCGTGGCTGAAAATCTGAGGCAGACGGTTGCCTTTATTAGAGAATCCGAAATCTCAATCTAGTGATAACGCAGAAGACAAACTGTATGGAGTGGCTGATAATCTGAGGTAGTTTCTTTCTTCTGTCCTTCTCTGCTTTTTTGCCGCTAGGCGTAGCAGGTTTAACTGATGATCGGTTTTCGAGATAATGCACGCTCGGTCGCTTGATATGGTGTGGTATTGTGGAGTTTTAAGATGTCTGTAACTCCATCAATCCATCTTTTCTTGGTCTGCCCTTTCCTCTTGATGATTCCATTTTCAGGTTGTACGCTCTTGCAACCGAAATCCCAATCTAGTGATAACGCAGAAGACAAACTGTATGGAGTGGCTGATAATCTGAGGCAGACGGTTGCCTTTATTAGAGAATCCGAAATCCCAATCTAGTGAGAACGCAGAAGATGAAGAAGAAATGCTTCTTAATGCACAAGTTACGGAGTGAAAGGATTCGTTGTTGTGCTTGGAACCTGAAACAAAATAGTTATGTATCATCATTCTTCTGTAAAACCACATTTATGTGGCCCTCAGACATTATGTATACCTGCTTGTTATTAAACTATCAAACCACGTTATCAATTTCATTAGTTGACCTTTATATTACATTTTATTTTCCACAAATGTTAACTATGATTGAATTGTTTTGTTACATGCTTCTCAGACAAGGGTTCTCATTCTTTCTTTCTCTCTAGACTCATTTCTAGTGATTGCAAAATATGTGTGACTTTGTGGCACACGTTTAGAACCGCTATTAGTTGCAGTAACAAATGATGTAACCTACCAGCTAGCCCCATTGTTAAGGTACCTAAAAGTCGATGCTTTTTATTTACTATGGTAGCTTTCCTAGATTCTATATTAGTCGTTTATGACATGCCTTGTAGGTCGCAGTGGTCCTATTCTTTGCTTCCCTTGCGGGCCCCGGCACCATGACTTCTCAGATATGTAAAATATACATGATACAGAACATTATTCGCCCGTGTGATGCCGGGGCACACAAGGGAAGCAAAGAATAGTACCACTGCGACCTACAATGCATGTCGTAAGAGACGACTAATGTAGGTACTAGGATGCTACCTAGTAAATAAAAAGCATGCCAGAAATCGGATTGCTGGCCTACTTGTAGGCGCATAACTGGCACAACGTACAATCGCTCTTAGACTCAGATCACATACAAATCACAAAGAGTGGTTGACAAGTGGTCGATGTGGAACGTTCGAAGAAGAAGCTTCCCTTGCGGGCCCTGCCACCACACGAGCGACTTCCCAGATATGTAAAGTATACATACTACAGAACAGTATTTGCATGCGTTAAAACATTAAAAAAAGAACAAATCCAAACTGTGCTAGTACGCTGTTAAAAGTCAACTAAAAATCAATAATTTGTAACAGTCGTTACATGTACTGTCGCAAAATCAGTTTCAATTGATAGAAGAAAACTAGTCACGACAGAGATGAAATGTCTACGCAGAATGCTGGGAGTAGCAAGAAGAGATGTGTTTAGCAATGCAGACATCAGGAAAAAAAAGCGGGTACAACATCATTACTGAACTTCATCAAGAAATAACAAATTAAATGCTTGGGCAACATACGCAGATTACCGACAGGCAGTGCCCCACAAAGAGCAATGTTACTCGGATACAGTAGATACAAAGCAAATTGCCGGGCACGCAAAAGGTGGACCTCAGAGATAACAGGCAACGAAAGACACTGTTTATAAAGCGCACAGAAAAGCCTGTTCTAGAAATCTTTTTTTATCCTGACGTTGTGAAACAAAACATGATTGGAGAAAAGAAATGATTGAGGTGATGGTGTTACATATGAGTATATGTATCGTGATAAGCAATCAGACTGAGGTGTTCCTACCAGAGAGGGGTGCGTAGAGTTGAATTGTGTGTCATGACCGTGCGAAATGGAGCATACCGAATAATACTTTACAGCCTGGAAATGAAGATTAAGGTCGTTACTGCTGCGCTCCAATTATTCACTGAAACTTCTTTTTCTTTGATCTAATCCTATTTTGCCTCACAGGGTCAGGTTACCACGAGATTTATAGAACTGTCCTATGTGCGCGCTTCATAAACACTATTTTTTTGTCGCCTCTGTTATCTCTGAGGTCCACAAACTGCTTACTCGTTCCTTGCATTGGAACGATCAAAACTATCGGTTGTGGTATTAATGGAATGTTGTCTGTCTATGCTTCCCATCTCTTGGGGCGTAAGTAGATCTTCTTTTGGGGTGTACATGGCCTGAAGGTTAGATGCCCGTCTCTCGTTTCAAAGATACTCAGTTCACCCCTTCGTGGAGCCATCTGAATATTTTTCCATAGATCTCTGATCTCATTGTAGGTGAGATCAAGTTTCTAGTCTTATCAGAGACCGACAATAAGACGTAGATACTATGCTCAAGCTGAGCACGTAACAGAACCATTGTCAGTTCAAAAACAAAAATAACAGGCTGGAAAGTCGCTGCCCGGGAACAATTAATTAGAAATATTAAAAATAAAATTAATGCAAAATATTGTTACAATTTTCAAAAATACATCGGGTTCCTTCGTCGGTGCTAAGGAGTTCGTGCACTGCCACTGAGATCTGCCTGAGTAACAACGAAATCGGAGCACACATGGTTACTTACAGAAGGGGAATGAATCAATCAATATCTGCGGATGTTTGCGATAAAATTGTCTTTTGTCTAGACTTAACTGTCTTTTGTAGTTCACCTAGAAGTACTTGTAGTTTTGATTGTTTGTATGATTGATTGTTCGATCGATTGATTATTTGATTGATTGTTTGTTTGATTGTTTGTTTGATTGATTGTTCGATTGCTTGTATGATTGATTAATTGTTTGTTTTGATTGGTTGTTTGATTATTTGATTGTTTGTTTGTTTGATTGATTGTATGATTGTTTGTTTGATTGGATTGTTTGTTTGATTGATTGTATGATTGTTTGTTTGATTGATTGTATGATTGTTTGTTTGATTGATTGTATGATTGTTTGTTTGATTGATTGTGTGATTGATTGATTGTGTGATGGGTTGTTTGATTGTTTGTTTAATTCATATATTGATTGATTGTTTGTTTGTTTAATTGATTGATTATAACACTTTAGTGAATAACCATGTGTGCTCCGTTTTAAATTAAATTTTAAAAAAATACATGACGATCTCAGCGACAGTGCATGAACACCGTAGCATCGGAGATGGTTCCCGAAACAGTTGGTTCGCCCGTGTGGTGCCGGGGCCCGCAATGGAAGCAAAGAATAGTACAACTGCAACCTACAAGTCATGTTGTAAGAGGTGACTGATGTAGGAACTAGGGAAGATACCCTCGTAAATAAAAAGCAGCAGAAATCGGATGTGCTGGCCTACTTGTTAAATACAAATAAGATTCAGACCTTTGTCAATGAATGTCTTCGGCGGATTCTCAGACTGAGATGGTATGATAGAGTTGCAAATATAGACTTGTGGATAAGAAAAGAACAGAAACACAATATGGCCTAGATTAAGAGGAGAAAATGGCGATGTGTCGGGCATACCCTACGGAAGACACAGTCGAGTGTTACTAGACAAGCACTTGAGTGGAACCCGCAAAGAAAGAGGAAAAGACGCCCGAGTGGTTACCGTGGCCCAAATTTGGGGGGCAAAGAATAGAACCACTGTTACCTGCCACGCATGTCGTAAGAGGCGACTAAGGAGGTTTGGCTGAAATCGGATGCACATGTCCTAAACCTGTAGAAATATATGCGTTTATGGGCCTACCAAACCAATGTGCAACGTATACACGTTCTTGGCAAAGATCAAACATATCACAAAGAGTGATTAAAATTAGTCGTAAATAACGAACGCAAAGTAGAAGAAGAAGAAGAGAGGAAAAGAGAACGTCCTAAACAGACCTGGAGATGAAGTCTTCTTGAGGAACTGAAAAGTGCTCGACTATCCTGGGAGACCATAAAGAAAACAGACCTGGAGATGAAGTCTTCTTGAGGAACTGAAAAGTGCTCGACTATCCTGGGAGACCATAAAGAAAACAGACCTGGAGATGAAGTCTTCTTGAGGAACTGAAAAGTGCTCGACTATCCTGGGAGACCATAAAGAAAACAGACCTGAGATGAAGTCTTCTGAGGAACTGAAAGTGTGACTATCCTGGAGATCATAAAGAAAACAGACCTGGAGATGAAGTCTCTTGAGGAACTGAAAAGTGCCGACTATCCTGGGAGACCATAAAGAAAACAGACCTGAGATGAAGTCTTCTTGAGGAACTGAAAAGTGCTGACTATCCTGGGAGACCATAAAGAAACAGACCTGAGATGAAGTCTCTGAGAACGAAAGTGCTCGACTATCCTGGGAGACCATAAAGAAAACATCAAGAGATCGGGAAAAGTGACGAACAACCGTCGAACCCCTATGCTCCACGAGGAGCTGAGAGGAATAAGTAAGTAAGTAAGAGTACTCTTCTTCTTCTTTGCGTTCGTTCTTTACGACGACTTTTAATCCCTCTTTGTGATATGTTTGATCTTTGCCAAGGACGTGTATACATTGCACATTGGTTTGGTAGACCCTAAACGCATAGACTTCTACACGTTTAGGACACATGCATCCGATTTCAGCCAAACCTCCTTAGCCACCTCTTACGACATGCATAGTAGGAAATAGTGGTTCTATTCTTTCCACCCCAAATTGAGGCCCTGGTAACCAATCGGACGTAAGAGTATTCTGACCTTTGTCTTCCAATCGTGCTGATCTGAAGTTGTCAAAAATAACCTACAATTTTTGACCGACATTCGAAATCATGTACTGTAGTTATGACATACTGTTATTGATTGGTACTCAGACTCCCTGTCTAACGTTGTTGTTGTAGCTCGACCACACTCCTGCATTATTTACAGTATTCATTACTGATCCACAAGTGTATACTCAGTTCCAGAAATCGTGTGCGTATTCTTTAAATAGAAGACTGGCCGCCTGCACAGCGTGTTCGTAGCTCTTTGGACTACGGGTGACAAACTCCCTGTGAGCGCGGGTTCAATTCCGCAGGCTGGCAGAAAAGCCACAGGCTCTCCAGATTCACGGTGTTCGTGGCACCGAACCGAAGGGTTACGATGTCCATGGCACCGAGCCGAAGAGCTGAAAGCTCAAGTGCTTCTGGATCGGAAAACAAAATATAGAAGACTGAGAGTTACTATCTACTTTACACGCTATTCTGTTCATCATTGTGCAATATTCCTTTCACTTTGACTTTTGTACTGATCTTCTTTTGTTGTCCCACTGCTTACCAGTCATAGTTTTCTGTTTTTGTCTTGCGCTGCTCTTGTGGCTTGGGTGATAGTTATTTTTGATTTTTAACAGGTTTCTGTTATCCCATCTAACCATTTTTTTCGTGGTCTTTCTCTCAGCCTTTTTATTTTATTTTAGAAGACTCTGTATACTGTGGAGTTTGCTTGCATTATTTTTTAGTGGCTGAACCACTGCATTCTTTGTTTCTCAATGTAATTCAAGTAAGGTTCTTTTCCAACTTTCGTTCTCATGCTGATGTTGGTGACTTGTCTTGTGTTGTTGGTAACTTTTCGTAGGCATCGCATTTCAAATGTTGTTATTTTTTGGCGACTGCTTTGCTCATTGTCCTTGTTTGGCTCAGGTAACACAAAGAAGGTATGAAAATGTACGGAAAGTGTACTGCGTACTGATGACCCAGATTAATCTCTCTATCTAGGGTTATTTTTTCTGGCACAGACTACTAGGGGTTGTCTGTGATGTAGTTTGACCTGGTGATTGATTGATAGGACCATCATCACTGCACTCCGGTGAGTAACCATGTCTACTACGATCTATTCTTACACAGGGCGTTATTAGCGGCAGTGGACGAATTCCGTAGCACCGGCAAGGGTCCCGATGTAATTTTGAAGATGGTAAAGATATTTTGTAAGAATTTTATTTTCAATCTTTTCTAATGAAATTTTCCCGGACAGCCGCTTTTCAACATGCTCTTTTCGATTTTGAACTGTTAAGGTTTTTTTTACATGCTGAATTGACCTATTGAATATAGCTGTTACTGTTTAGTCGTCTCATTGCTAGGTTTTGGAGTCTTGTGTCTTTCATTGTATAACACGGCATACAGCTTAACGTTTCTGCCAGTGTTAGTACTTTCGTATTTCTGAGCCGACCGTGGGGTGCCGGGGCTCACAAAGGAAACAAAGAACAGTATCACTGCGACCCACATTGCTTGTCGTAAGAGGCGACTGATGTAGGACCTAGGGAAGCTACGCTAGTAAATAAAAAGCATCGCGGAAATCAGATGTGCTGGTCTACTTGTAGCGCATAACTGGTACAACGTACAATCGCTCTTTGGCTCAGATCACATACAAATCACACAGAGTGGTTAACAGATTGGTCGATAAGGAGCGTTCGAAAAAGTATTTCTGAGCTTGTCTCTTCTCTCTCTCTCTCCTCCCCTCATTATTTTCGTAATGATTTTGTTAATTTTTAACTGCTTCCGTGCTGACTCTCAGTGCCTGGTTTTTACAACTTATCCAGCCAGCTCTAGTAATGTGGTTTTTGATGCTGGGCACCATACAGCTGACCCATATTCCAGATGTGGTCGAATGCTCTGCTGGTAAACTTTACTGAGTGTGTTCTGCGCTTTTCCACCCCTCCACCCCTCTATATGGTTTCACTTAGGTTTCTCAGCATGTCTAACTTCCTTCTGGCATTTGTTGCTGTGTTGCTATCTATGATTGAATATAACTCCGAGATATGTAAGATGCTTTGTTGCTGTGTTGCTTGCTATCTATGATTGAATATAACTCCGAGATATGTAAGATGCTTTGTTGCTGTGTTGCTTGCTATCTATGATTGAATGTAACTCCGAGATATGTAAGATGCTTTGTTGATGTTTTGCTTACTATCTATCATTGAATATAACTCCGAGATATGTAAGATGCTTTGTTGCTGTGTTGCTTGCTATCTATGATTGAATGTAGCTCCGAGATATGTAAGATGCTATGTTGCTATCTATCATTGAATATAACCTGAGATATGTATGATGTTGCTTGTATCTATGATTGAATATAACGAGATATGTGATGCTTGTTGCTATCTATGATAAATATAACCCGAGATATGTAAGATGATGTCTTGCTTCTATCTATGATTGATATAACTGAGATATGTAAGATGCTATGTTGCTATCTATGATCGAATATAACTCCGAGATATGTAAGATGCTGTGTTGCTATCTATGATTGAATATAACTCCGAGATATGTAAGATGCTATGTTGCTATCTATGATTGAATATAACTCCGAGATATGTTAGATGCTATGTTGCTATCTATGATCGAATATAACTCCGAGATATGTAAGATGCTATGTTGCTATCTATGATTGAATATAACTCCGAGATATGTTAGATGCTATGTTGCTATCTATGATCGAATATAACTCCGAGATATGTAAGATGCTATGTTGCTATCTATGATCGAATATAACTCCGATATATGTAAGATGCTATGTTGCTATCTATGATCGAATATAACTCCGAGATATGTAAGATGCTATGTTGCTATCTATGATCGAATATAACTCCGAGATATGTAAGATGCTATGTTGCTATCTATGATCGAATGTAACTCCGAGATATGTAAGATGCTATGTTGCTATCTATGATCGAATATAACTCCGAGATATGTAAGATGCTATGTTGCTATCTATGATTGAATATAACTCCGAGATATGTAAGATGCTATGTTGCTATCTATGATCGAATATAACTCCGAGATATGTAAGATGCTATGTTGCTATCTATGATCGAATATAACTCCGAGATATGTAAGATGCTATGTTGCTATCTATGATTGAATGTAACTCCGAGATATGTAAGATGCTATGTTGCTATCTATGATTGAATATAACTCCGAGATATGTTAGATGCTATGTTGCTATCTATGATCGAATATAACTCCGAGATATGTAAGATGCTATGTTGCTATCTATGATCGAATATAACTCCGAGATATGTAAGATGCTATGTTGCTATCTATGATCGAATATAACTCCGAGATATGTAAGATGCTATGTTGCTATCTATGATCGAATATAACTCCGAGATATGTAAGATGCTATGTTGCTATCTATGATCGAATGTAACTCCGAGATATGTAAGATGCTATGTTGCTATCTATGATCGAATATAACTCCGAGATATGTAAGATGCTATGTTGCTATCTATGATTGAATATAACTCCGAGATATGTAAGATGCTATGTTGCTATCTATGATCGAATATAACTCCGAGATATGTAAGATGCTATGTTGCTATCTATGATCGAATATAACTCCGAGATATGTAAGATGCTATGTTGCTATCTATGATTGAATGTAACTCCGAGATATGTAAGATGCTATGTTGCTATCTATGATCGAATATAACTCCGAGATATGTAAGATGCTATGTTGCTATCTATGATCGAATTAACTCGAGATATGTAAATGCTATGTTGCTATCTATGATCGAATATAACTCCGAGATATGTAAGATGCTATGTTGCTATCTATGATCGAATATAACTCCGAGATATGTAAGATGCTATGTTGCTATCTATGATCGAATATAACTCCGAGATATGTAAGATGCTATGTTGCTATCTATGATCGAATATAACTCCGAGATATGTAAGATGCTATGTTGCTATCTATGATCGAATATAACTCCGAGATATGTAATATGCTATGTTGCTATCTATGATCGAATATAACTCCGAGATATGTAAGATGCTTGTCTTCTCTGATCAAATCACCATTTATTTTGATGGCGAAGTGTCTACGAAGAATGCTGGGAGTATCAAGAAGAGACCAGTTTAGAAATGAAGACATCAGGAAAAAGTGGGTACAACATCAGTGCTGAACTTCATCAAGAAACAACAAATTAAATGGTTGGGCCACGTAAGCAGATTACTAATAGGTAGTGCGCCATAAAGAGCAATATTACTCCGATACAGTGGATACAAAACAAAAGGTCGGCCACGCAAAAGGTGGATCTCAGAGATAACAGAGGCGACGAAAGACACTATTTATGGAGCACACAAAAAGCCTGTGCTGGAAAACTCTTCTTACTCCGAAGCTGTGAGGCAAATCAGGATTGGAGAAGAGAAAGAAAGACAAGGCACATAAAGAGGCTCGCCTCAGGAGTCTCCTTTTCGACCTGACGCTGAAAGGCAAAACAGGATTAGAGGATAGATAGATAGAAGTTTGTAGATTTGGAAATAGGGAAGAGCGGAGTGCTGTACTTGTTTTTGTTAATGATGAAACATCATATGTTTACCCTTGAGCTTAATTACGACATATATAGCTGGTGGGACGGATTAGCGCAACACATAAGCACTTATTACTATCATATCGACTTGGGCACAAGAGCGTTGCGGGTTCAATCCCATACTCGACGTTCCACAAACGAAGAAAGGAATTGGCACACATACTTCCTGCATTAGAACACATTGTAATAATCGGTAAAATCGAGGGTTGACGAGACAGAGGAAGACAGAGAGAGAACATTTTGCATAACCTGCGCCCGTGTGGTGCCTGGGTACGCAAGGGAAGCAAAGAATAGTACTACTGCAACCTACAATGCATGTCGTAAGAGGGAACTGATGTAGGCCCTAGAGATGTTACCCTAGTAAATAAAAAGTAGCGCAGAAATCGGATGTGCTGGCCTACTTGTGGGTGCATAACTGGCACAACGTACAATCGCTCTTAGGCTCAGATCACATACAAATCACACAGTGTGGTTGACAAGTGGTGGATGTGGAGCGTTGGAAGAAGAAGTAGAAGGATAACCTGATTTCATGGCACTGTAGAGCGTCATCTAAGTTGATAGCAAACACCAAAGACAGAGATTTGTGGAGATCCGTGATCGCCTACGCCAGCCGGCACGGCACCTGATGATGATGATGACCTCCTGCACACTAGCTATGAGAAATGTGAAGTGACTTCATACACTAATGTCTGAAAAGGCTACGGGAAACTTTTGCACACTTTGTGCAGCACTTCACCAGGTCATCATCAAAGATTGCAACTTTCGTTCATTGTTCTGTTGTTGTCTTTCGTTCTTATCAACTATGTTAGTCACCCTTTGTGATCTGTGTGGCTTGCGCCGAGAACGTTAGCCTATCTATTTATCTATCTATTCTCTAATCCTGTTTTGCCTTTCAGCGCCAGGTCGAAAAAGGAGACACCTGGAGCATGCCTCTCTATGCACCTGGTCTTTCTTTCTTTCTCTTCTTCAATCCTGATTTGCCTAACAGCTTCAGGGTAAGATATTTCTAGCACGGGCTGTTGTGTTTGCTTCATAAATAGTGTCTTTCGTCGCCTCTGTTATCTCTGAGGTCCAGATATATGAGAACGTTAGTACATTAGAAAAATACGACGTATAGGATAGACACATTCTCATTTCGACTACAACGTTAAGAGTGGTAGCTCTCTCTCTCTCTCTTTCTCTCCCTTTCTCTCTCTGTGCGTTTTAACCTGGTGTCCTCATCCAACTCATGTCAAGTCTTCCTGTCTCTAGCTATCTCCTGCAGCTCCCTTGAGCTCTTATTTATATTGTTGATTTCTGCCTCCTAATCTCGTCTCCATGTATTTCTCGCCTCCCTTCTTTCGCTGCCCTGCAGGGTTCCAGGAAAGGACCCTTCTTGTTATATTACCCTACGGTTTTTGCAAAGTGTATGCTATCCAGCGCCAGCGTCTTTTTTCAACCTCTTGGTTCACTGGAATATGTCTTGTTCTCTCCATAAGTTTCTCATTTGTGGTCCTATCATACCATCTTAGTCCTTCTATTCTGCACAGACACCAGTTGATGAATGTTTGCAATTTATGCGCTATTGTTTTAGTTGTTCTCCATGTTTCTGACCCATACAGTAGAACTGCTTTAACATTAGAGATAAATATCCGAATTTGTGTTCTAGATTTGATTTATTTAGACTTCCATATTTTTCCCAGTGCAATGAAAGCTCCCCTTGCCTTTTGTATTCTTATTTTGACATCTCTATCTGTCCCACCCTCTTTGTCTACATTGCTGCCCAAATATGTGTATGATTCTACCTCTTGAAGTGGGATTTCACCCAGGGAGATCAAATTGTCGTTTGCCTGGTTAATTCTCATTATCTTTGTCTTTCCCTTACACACACACTTGATCAAAGGTCCCAGCAACTAGGGCTAAACTTTCATAAGGATGGTAGCTCTGCAATCAGGAACAAAAATCGTGCTAAATTCCAATGCAACTTTATGCTAGGTGGTTTCCAAGGAATGTTTTCCGCCCTTTCATTTTTGAATGTATAAGACAATTTTACCCCACACCTGATGTTTAAAATACATTTCATTTAACAACCTAATTTTGTTTCAATAGTACAAGCTGTTAGTGGTGCCTTTGTACTTAACAGTACGTTGTAGGGAAATAGCAGGCACATGCTAGAAATGTGCAGCGTTTAAGTCGTTTCTGATTATAGTGAATGCCAGTGAATCTCAGTAAAGGAACGGTGCCGTAATTGCTTACACCTGGCTGTGCCGTTAAGTTTCAAGAAACCACATGGGCAAGTTTGAGATTGACTAGGCTTATTTTTCTTCGTTTTAAGCATATTTCCTGTTGTGCAGAGGTTGACCAGGGAGGTGATCAAGAAGTTAGTCAGGAAGTTGACCAGGAAGATGATCAGGAAGTTGACCAGGATGTGCACAGAAAATTGACCAGGGAGTTGACCATGGCGTTGACCAGAACGGCCACCAGGGAGTTGATCAGAAAGTTGACCAGGGAGGTGATCATAAATGTGACCATAGTGTTGACCAGGGAGTTGATTAGAAATGTGACAAGGGAGTTGATCAGAAATGTGACCAGGAGTTGACCAGAAAGGCCACCAGGAGTTGATCAGAAAGGCCACCCGAGAGTTGATCAGGAGGTGACCAGAAAGGCCACCAGGGAGTTGATCAGAAATGTGACCAGGGAGTTGATCAGAAACTTGACTAGAGAGTTGTAATACAACTCTTAGTAGTTAAACAACATTTTTAGATATAACAGTCAACTTCTCATGTGTTTGGTGAGCAGATTGACTTTTGGATGTCTGTTGCAGTCGAAGACTGAGCATGGATGGGAATACCCAATGTGTCATGACCTCGATCGCATAATATAACCTAGCTGCTGTTTGTCTGCATTCGTTCATATCAAACCAATTTAATTACTATTTATGATCTGTGTTGTTTGCGTCGAGAACGTGAGCACTCTGCACTCAGGTTAAGCCCATGCAGTATATAGGGCAGCTACATCATAATTTAGGCCAAAGTGTATGCATATTATCCAACAGGACATTTCTACAGATGAATAACTGTAATGTTCTACAAAGAACACCCCCCCCTCTCCCCCACACACACACACTTTGAATGACAACATCTGGAGTTACACTATAGCATGGTATCAGATCTGATTTGTCAAAGGGAAGCCATCAGAGCTGACTCATAACAATACTCGCATCTGTGTCATCATCAAGTAGCTTGTCACTTCCGGAACTTGACTCCCATGACAGCAGTCCTGAAAAACTCGTGTGTTCTGTTCAAGTTGATCGGCGTGAGCAACAGTAATTCTCAGATCGTCAATGACATCTTGCACCCATCGTCTTCTAGGTCTTCCTCTCATTCTTCTTCCAGGCATCATTCCCTCCAAAATTATCTTTATAGGCACTCATGTCGTTTGATGTGTCCGAAACTTTTAATTTTCCTGGTCTTTATGTTCTTTAATAGCCAAATATCTTTAATATCAAGCTGTTGCAGAACAGAAACGTTTGTTCTTTCTCTGTCCATGATATTCTAAGTACTCTTCTGTAGCATTTGCATTCAAATGCATTAGTGATCTTCTCCCCAGCTTTGTCAATGGTCTGTGTCTCACAACCATATGTTGTTAAGGGAAAAATAGCTGTGTTGTTTCAGTTTCGGTCAACGTGGAAGACCTAAGACCACTCTTCGAAGAACAATCCAACAAGAAAGTAAACTATTGGGATGTAAAACCATACAAGATCTCCAACTGCTAGCAACGAACCGCATCATAAGAAGATCTAAAACCTCTGCCCTATGTGCCACCTTTGGCACGAAAGGAACAAACTAACTAACTAAGTTTCAGTTTGGAATATCTTCATTGCACTCTGGACATGCCCATAGGTGCTCCGATCTCCTTCGCAATATCTCCAACAGCGTCCAGCAACTGACCGTACCAGTTCGATTTTCATTGATGAGCCTACTCATATACTTATTATGCTGTTCTTTTCTTGCTACTCCAATCTTCAAACCCAGCTCCTGCAATCTAGTAGTTGACGTGAATTGGTTTAAATGAAAATCTTCTTTGCGATATACCTATAAAACTATATACCCACAGAAGGGGGAAGATAACAATGGTGTAGGTATTCCCTGGTCCTCATAGCTTTAACAATAACATAACAGATGCTTAACTATCACGTTATCAGTCATCCGATCAGATTAAATAACGTCGCCACTTTGTAGACTGTCTGTCTACAGGGGAGTCTTAGACACTGCCTGTTTCTCCTCTTTCCGATCGTATACTCTAACAATGTCTGTATTGTAATATTATCAATGCTATAATCGCACATATCAAAAAGTTAATATCTTAAACCTGTTGAACACTTGGTATCTACAGCATATTTAATCAGGGTAAGCAATTGACATCGTCTGTCGACTCACTTGATATTAATATCCGTCCCGCCCGAGTGGTTACCCGGGCCCAAATTTGGGATGTAAAGAATAGAACTACTGTTACCTGCCACGCATGTCGTAAGAGGTGACTAAGGAGGTTAGGCTGAAATCAAATGCATGTGTCCTAAATGTGTAGAAATCTATGCATTTAGGGGCCTACCAAACCAATGTGCAACGTATACACGTTCTTGGCAAAGATCAAACATATCACAAAGAGTGATTCAAATTGGTCGTAAAGAACGAACACGAAGATATAAGGTGACTATCCGTCTGTTTGTTGTTAAACTGTTAAACACAACAACTTTGTTAGAGGGCCGACACATTTGATTAACCAACACACATATGGGATTAATCATTCAAGATATTGGTAAAGCCATTAGAGAAGATGTTCTTCTTCTGCGATCAACTTCTCTTCTGCAACCGGTCCCCCATAGTTTGTCTTGTAGTGTTGTTTCTTTTGGTCAGATCTCCATTCTCACACTACTCACACTAGGTCAGTCTTGCAGGATGTGCTTTGGGGACTGCTTAGGTGTTCCACAGGTGTAGGCTGCCGAGTCCCTGAGACCCATTCTGTGGAGGTGTGCTCTGAGACTGCAGTGTCCTGTTCTAAGTCTAAAGACTGTGGCATGTGCTTTTCTGTTTAGAGAGAAGATGTATGTACCCAAGGGAGGATGTGATGTACCCAAGACATTAAGCAACTACACCGCCTGTGTATTGCCTGGGCTCGCAAGGGGAGCAAAGAATAGTAACACTGCGACCTACACGACCTTTCGCAAGAGGCAACTGAGGTAGGTGTCTATGGAAGCTACCCTAGTAAATAAAAAGGTTCGCAGAAATCAGCTGTGCTGGCCTACTTGTAGGCGCATAATTGGCACAACGTACAATCGCTCTTAGGCTCAGATCACATACACTTCACAAAGAGTGGTTTAACAAGTGGTCGATATGGTGCGTTCGAAGAAGAAAAAAATATTATCAATAATGTTCCTGTGACATATGGTCTTGCGGCATCCATATGGCCATTCAGATCTGATACTATCCAACCGTCTAACACCAGGTGTTGTACTTCAAAGTGGGATTTTGTGTTTGTAATATATTATTTCTTTTTCGAACTCTCCATATCGACAACATGTTAACCACTCTGTATGATTTTTTGTATTGATCTGAGCCTAAGAGCGAGTGTACGTTGTTCCACTTATGCGTCTATAATTAGGCCAGCACATCCGATTACTGCGATGATTTTTATTTACTAGGGTAGCTTTCCTAGGTCATATATCAGTCGCATCTTAGGAGATGCCTTGTAGGTCACAGTGTTACTATTCTCTGCTTCTCTTGCAAGGCCAGGCACCACACGTAGGGTAATATATTAATAATAATAATAATAATTCCTCTCGTACCGTTATTCGTTACATAGGGCCTGCAAGTAATTTCTCCATACCGCTCTATCCTGGGCAACTCGCTCAATCTCCTTCATGGAACTGAGACCGATATTTCCTGCCTCTCTCAGCAAAGTTTGCTTCAGGGTCTCCTTAGGTCGACCTCTCTTTCTTGAACACTTTGCATCCCACTTCAATTCCTGCTTTGATATTCGTTGATCATTTCTCCTCAAGGTGTGCCCAACATATCTCCATCTTCTCTTTCCTATAACAGTTGTCCCTAGTGGTTGACTAATATATTAATAATATAATATGTAATGTAAAACCTGCATATCAAAGTGCATTGGCTCATAAATAACATCATGTCCCTGAAGATGAAATATTTCGGCCACTAAACTTCACAGTGGTTTGTAGAGAACGGTAATTGAAGGCATGTTTTCTGGAGTACGAGGCAGGGGACGACCAAGACGAAAGTGGCAGCATGACATGAAAGAAACATTGAATATGTCGCTGGAGGAGACCTGAGAACTTGTTCTTAGAGGCAGAGAGTTTTTCATGCAGGCTGTGATGAAAGTGATGTTCCGGGACATGCTACTACAGAAATATATTAGTTATCAGTCTGTACAAATATGTGCCCTGTTGGATAATATGCATACATTTTGGCGGATTCAGATGTGCAGGTATTACATGATGTAGGTAGCTGACAGGCTCGCAACGTACTCATGTTCTCGGCGCAAACCACGCAGATCACAAAGAGTGATTAATTTGGTTGATAAGAACGAACGCAAACAACCAGCGATGTTATATCTAGTTAAACAGCTACTCTGTACTATAGTTAAACAACTACTCTGTACTATAGTTAAACAACTACTCTGAACTATAAATATATCTTGTGTTTTGTTTACTTCTTCTTCTTTGCATTAGCCGCTATGAATTCAGGCGTAGCCATGCGTCTGGTGTGGCGCTTCTGACTGATTTTTGCGTGAAAGCCTGTTTACCATTGTATTGGTTTCCTTGGCGAAACACGTAATCACAAAGTACTGTAGTTTTACAAATTACAAAAACAATGACTTTAAATAGCAACGTTTGGACCAACAAGGCCTTTATCAAGCAAACGAACAACAGGAGTGACGAATTAAAAAAAAAACCATGTTACATATGGACGACTAGATACGGAGACATTCAAACGTTTCTAATGTAAATCTGGGAATAGAAACGAATAACGAAATAAATGTAACACAAAAAACACACTTAAAACACCAATCAAATAGTTTTACTGCAGTCTCATATATATTGTGATTATTGGTTTCTTTGCCATACAGGCGGGCCTTCTTCGACTTCAGAGTTAATTTTGTTGACTTTATTGCACTTTCTTTCATTATCATCATTCATTAGCTTGGAGGGTCCCTTGGCTAAGTGGTTAAGGCTTTGCTTTACGTTCCGAAGTTCATCGGTTCGAATTCGGACCGCGTTGCTCTGTTCACGGGCGAATTTTTTCCAGAGACCCTAGAAATGTTGTCAGAACTACGGAGTTCGTGTTTTGTGCAATACCCTAGGTATGTGGCATGCCATTTCTGTAGAAAGGGACCGAGCCATATGGGGTACAGCCCGGCTTAATGAAGTCAATCTTTCGGTTTTAGACTCTTTAGATCCAATAGCTTGATCTAAGCAGAACTTTGCCACTCTAACAGTCCTACGAAATGTATCTCTCTATTAGGACAGATGTCTTGCCTCTGCAACATTCATGCTCAGATTATCATAAACATCCTGAATCCATCTTCTCCGTGGTCTACCTCTTCAAGTATTTCACAAAACACGAACTCTGTAGCTCCAGCAACAATTCTAAGGGATTTTCTGAAATAAATGCACGCATGAACCGAACGACGCCATCCAAAGAGGAACCCCCAACCTCCAGTACGCAAGTCAAACTGGTTAGCCACAGCTTCCACATAATGTGGCTTCTATAAAGCAGTTTATTTTTCTTCCGTGGGTTCTGTAAACAGATGGAAAATTGTGTCCTATAACTTTCTGTAATTGCACCTTTTATACAGTACGTATGGGTGTGAAGCATGGGCATTTAATAAAGCAGTGGAAAAACATATATGTGCTTTTGAACATGTGTTACAGAAGAGTCCTTCGTATATCTTGGACAGAGAAGATAACAAATAGATCTATCCAGAAAGAAGTCAAAATCAAAGAAAACTGGCTGATGTTGCAAATAAGAAAGATAAAATTAAGATATTTTGGACATATAAAAAAGACGTGAAGGACTGGAGAAGATCATCATGGAAGGAGGCATACCGGCAAAGAGAAGAAGAGGAAGACCACGGAGAAGATGGATTCAGGATGTAACTGATGGTTTGAACATGACGGCTGCAGAGTCAGGACATCTGGTCTATGAGAGAGAGAGAGAAAAAAAATTCCGGAGGACTGTTGGGGTAGCAAAGTTCTGCTCAGGACAAGCTATTTGATGATGATGATGATGCAAGTACAAATATGCGTGATTTCTGGCTTTTAAAAAGCTCTTTATTACCATATGATCATGCACGTTATCATATATAGTGATAATCTTTGAGGCATACGATAATGTTTGTGGTTGTCTGTATCACAAACTGCCAGCAATGAAATGTAACCATGTATATATATATTTTTCTTTCTTCGGTTTCAAAGCTGTGCATTAATTATCGTTAAGTTATGCGCTGTTGTATCTCTCAAGCTTCCGGTTCATGTGTTCTGCATCATCTCCTGTGTTGACACCGTGCTGTTAGGGTGTCAGGTGTCCCTCTTTGAATATTTTTCTTATACGGTAGTAGCTTAAGTGGTAGTAGCTTAAGTGGTAGTAGCTTCAGTGGTAGTGAGCTCGATCACAAACCAAGCGTACCTGGTTCAAACTCCGCGGCAGGCTATTTGGAAGCAAATTCGTTTCTGTGGGTTTTTTAGTTAATGTAAAAATAGTCCTCACATTTCAGAAAGAATGAGGTAGGCGATACCAGAGCATTCTTGTCAGGTGTCCAAACCATTTAATCTCATCTATAGACAAACTCATCATCATCATCAAATAGCTTGTCCTGAGCAGAACTTTGCCACACCAACAGTCTTCCGGAATTTCTCTCTCATAGGCCAGATGTCCTGCCTCTGTAGCCGTCATGTTCAAACCATCAGTTACATCCTGAATCCATCTTCTCCATGGTCTTCCTCTTCTTCTCTTTGTCGGTATGCCTCCATCCATGATGGTCTTCTCCAGCCCTTCATGTCTTTTTATATGTCGAAAAACTCCCGAGTGGTTACTGGGGCCCAAATTTGAGGTGTAAAGAACCACTGTTACCTGCCACGCATGTCGTAAGAGGCGACTAAGGAGGTTTGACTGAAATCTTATGCACGTGTCCTAAACGTGTCTATGAGTTTAGGGGCCTACCAAACCAATGTGCAACGTATACAGTTCTTGGCAAAGATCAAACATATCACAAAGAGTGATTAAAATTAGTCGTAAAGAACGAACGTAAAGAAGAAATGTCCAAAATATCTCAATTTTCTCTTGTTTATTTGTAGCATCAGCCAGCTTTCTTTGATTTTGACTTCTTTCTGGATAGATCTATTTGTTCTACTCTCTGTCCATGATATACAGATGACTCTTCTGTAACACTTATATTCAAAAGCACAAAGTGTTTTTTCCACTGCCTTATTAGATATCCATGCTTCACACCCATATGTATAAGTATTGCTTTGAAAAATCGACAACTCGTTTACTGTGATTGATGGCTACGTCCTGTAATGGATATGCCACGAATTTCATTAGTACAGTATAAATGAGAGCCACGTTTCTCTCTGCAAGCAGTTAATTCTTATTGTTTATATTTGTTGGCCTACACGCTCTGATATAACCAACAAAATTCTCGTCGTTAGGTTGAAAGAAACGGGCCTCGGCTTAACGAGGCTTAAATCCCCTGTATATATTCGCCCGTTTCGTGCCGGGGCCCGCAAGAAAAGCAAAGAATAGTACCACTGCGACCTACAAGGCATAAGTGTAAGAGGTGACTGAGGTAGGGCCCTACCTAGGGAAGCTGCTCTAGTAAATAAAAAGCATCGCAGAAGTCTGATGTGCTGGCCTACTTGTAGTCGCATAACTGGCACAGTGTACAATCGCGCTTAGGCTCAAATCACATACAAATCACAGAGTGGTTAGCAAGTGAACGATATGGGACGTTCGAAGAAGAAGAAAATGATTGGCGAGACTTGGAAAGGATATCATTACACATAAAAGAGTTGTCATGTATATTGAGGTCCTGTGCTCTAGAGGTTAATATTGTTACTAGTATTATTTGTACCAATAACTATTTTCTCTTTCCTTTCACAGAACTATGGTGCCTTTAGTCCATCCTGGAGTTGGTTGAAAACTCTTCTTGTGCATTATTGAGTACTCGAGGATAAGTTAAGAACTTTGCTGCCTTAATGTCTGACGTCTCGTCAACATCTACATGAGGATGATTTCAACAACCGACATTTATCAGTAGTTGATACCCGGTTTATATAAATATTTTTAATTTAGCAGTACTATTAACATTTCAGTGGGCGTCTGTAGCTTAAGCGGGAGTGAGCGCGATCACAACCCAAGCGTACTTGGTTCAAACTCCGCTTCAGGCAGTTTTGAAAGCAAATTAGTTCTCCTGAATTTTTTTCGAATGGTAAAAATAGACCTCATCGTTCAGAAATCAATGACAAACTATTGAACGTATACGTGGTGCCTAGAAAAATCAACGCTTCGTTTACTGTGGTTAATGGCGACGTCCTGTAAAGGATATATCACGATTAACATTTTAAAAATATATACAAGACAGCTTGCAGGTATAATATAATTTGGGACGGAATTCTACTTCATCTAACATTCTGAAATTTATTCAAAGAAAGGAATTGCCAGTATAAGACAAATACCATCTATAAAAGAGCGTGGCATGGAATGGTACTAGTGTGAAAAGGTGCGATTTTGAACAAAGGTGCACACTGTTGTGAAAGCATTAATATGTGCGGATTGTGCTTGTTCTGTAAGGAATTTACATTGCTCTGTAGGATGCATGATTCTAGAGGTAGATTAGATGAACATAGATTCTACAGTGCGGGATGAACTTTTAATGCGTGACATATGCATTTAGGGCAGTTTTTACCTGTCTAACACCGATTTATGTCTAATGCAGACATTACAGATACGGAGGTAGAATTAAAGAAAAAAAACGGTTGTTCTTATCTAAGGATTATATTACGGAGTAGAAATCAAGTGATGACGAACTGACTGAAAATGGAGCAGGTGCCTAAAGTTAAAGAGGAGAAACCATCCACACCGCAACAACCACAACATCATCAACATCTTAACCATCAACAACAGATTCAAAATCTGCATCAGCAGTTACAGTCACCTCAGCCACGTCAAAATCATCACCAGCAGCAGGGACAACAGCTACAACAACAACAACAGCAGCAATTTGTGCATCTTCAGCAATTTCCTCCACAGCAGTTGCAGGCTCTTCTGTCTTTACAGTGAGTACAACTTAGTGAATTATTTTCTCTCATTGTTATTTTTCTTATCTGAATGTACTCAATTACTAATATATAAACCAACGACAAATAACAACATTCAATAAAAAGGGATCAGGTACTAGAGCCAAGGAAAGACCAAGAAAAATATGGAAAGAAAATATCAAGAACACACTAAATAAACACGGATCTAACACAACACGGGTGACTCATCTGGCCCTGGAACGCATATGAAAGCGCCCATCCTACGCTTAACGTCAAGAGTGGACAACCAATTCCATCATCCACATTGGGAAAGACAATAGGCTAATATGTTTGTGAGAGAGCCGCAGTAGCTTACTTGTTAAACTCGGTTCAGAGCCGCAGTAGCTTACTTGTTAAACTCTGTTCAGAGTTGCAGTAGCTTAGTTGTTAAACTCGGTTCAGAGTCTCAGTAGTTTAGTTGTTAAACTCGGTTCAGAGCCGCAGTAGCTTAGTTGTTAAACTCGGTTCAGAGCCGCAGTAGCTTAGTTGTTAAACTCGGTTCAGAGCCGCAGTAGCTTAGTTGTTAAACTCGGTTCAGAGCCGCAGTAGCTTAGTTGTTAAACTCGGTTCAGAGCCGCAGTAGCTTAGTTGTTAAACTCGGTTCAGAGCCGCAGTAGTTTAGTTGTTAAACTCGGTTCAGAGCCGCAGTAGCTTAGTTGTTAAACTCGGTTCAGAGCCGCAGTAGTTTAGTTGTTAAACTCGGTTCAGAGCCGCAGTAGCTTAGTTGTTAAACTCGGTTCAGAGCCGCAGTAGTTTAGTTGTTAAACTCGGTTCAGAGCCGCAGTAGCTTAGTTGTTAAACTCGGTTCAGAGCCGCAGTAGCTTAGTTGTTAAACTCGGTTCAGAGCCGCAGTAGCTTAGTTGTTAAACTCGGTTCAGAGCCGCAGTAGCTTAGTTGTTAAACTCGGTTCAGAGCCGCAGTAGTTTAGTTGTTAAACTCGGTTCAGAGCCGCAGTAGCTTAGTTGTTAAACTCGGTTCAGAGCCGCAGTAGCTTAGTTGTTAAACTCGGTTCAGAGCCGCAGTAGTTTAGTTGTTAAACTCGGTTCAGAGCCGCAGTAGCTTAGTTGTTAAACTCGGTTCAGAGCCGCAGTAGCTTAGTTGTTAAACTCGGTTCAGAGCCGCAGTACAGTTGTTAAACTCGGTTCAGAGCCGCAGTACTAGTTGTTAAACTCTGTTCAGAGCCGCAGTAGCTTACTTGTTAAACTCGGTTCAGAGCCGCAGTAGTTTAGTTGTTAAACTCGGTTCAGAGCCGCAGTAGCTTAGTTGTTAAACTCGGTTCAGAGCCGCAGTAGCTTAGTTGTTAAACTCGGTTCAGAGCCGCAGTAGCTTAGTTGTTAAACTCGGTTCAGAGCCGCAGTAGTTTAGTTGTTAAACTCGGTTCAGAGCCGCAGTAGCTTAGTTGTTAAACTCGGTTCAGAGCCGCAGTAGCTTAGTTGTTAAACTCGGTTCAGAGCCGCAGTAGCTTAGTTGTTAAACTCGGTTCAGAGCCGCAGTAGCTTAGTTGTTAAACTCGGTTCAGAGCCGCAGTAGTTTAGTTGTTAAACTCGGTTCAGAGCCGCAGTAGCTTAGTTGTTAAACTCGGTTCAGAGCCGCAGTAGCTTAGTTGTTAAACTCGGTTCAGAGCCGCAGTAGCTTAGTTGTTAAACTCGGTTCAGAGCCGCAGTAGCTTAGTTGTTAAACTCGGTTCAGAGCCGCAGTAGCTTAGTTGTTAAACTCGGTTCAGAGCCGCAGTAGCTTAGTTGTTAAACTCGGTTCAGAGCCGCAGTAGCTTAGTTGTTAAACTCGGTTCAGAGCCGCAGTAGCATTGTTAAACTCTCGGCAGTAGCTTACTTGTTAAACTCGGTTCAGAGCCGCAGTAGCTTAGTTGTTAAACTCGGTTCAGAGCCGCAGTAGCTTAGTTGTTAAACTCGGTTCAGAGCCGCAGTAGCTTAGTTGTTAAACTCGGTTCAGAGCCGCAGTAGCTTAGTTGTTAAACTCGGTTCAGAGCCGTCAGTAGCTTAGTTGTTAAACTCGGTTCAGAGCCGCAGTAGCTTAGTTGTTAAACTCGGTTCAGAGCCGCAGTAGTTTAGTTGTTAAACTCGGTTCAGAGCCGCAGTAGCTTAGTTGTTAAACTCGGTTCAGAGCCGCAGTAGCTTAGTTGTTAAACTCGGTTCAGAGCCGCAGTAGCTTAGTTGTTAAACTCGGTTCAGAGCCGCAGTAGCTTAGTTGTTAAACTCGGTTCAGAGCCGCAGTAGTTTAGTTGTTAAACTCGGTTCAGAGCCGCAGTAGCTTAGTTGTTAAACTCGGTTCAGAGCCGCAGTAGCTTAGTTGTTAAACTCGGTTCAGAGCCGCAGTAGTTAGTTGTTAAACTCGGTTCGAGGCTAGTGGTAACCGGTTCAAGCCCACAGACTAAATCAGCGTAACCTTTAACCGAACAGACTCAATCTAGCGTAACCTAACCGAACAGACTAAATCTAGCGCAACCCTAACCGAACAGACTAAATCTAGCGCAACCCTAACCGAACAGACTAAATCTAGCGCAACCCTAACCGAACAGACTAAATCTAGCGCAACCCTAACCGAACAGACTAAATCTAGCGAACAACGAACAGCTAATCAGCAACAACGAACAGACTAAATCTAGCAACCGCGCAAACTGCCAACCTACAACAGGCTAAATCTAGCGCAACCCTAACCAAAGAGGCTAAATCTAGGTAACCTAACCGAACAGACTAAATAGTCCTCTAACACGACCCTAACTCAACAAGCAGACTAAATAGTGTTATGGGGCAACCATAACCACTTTTATGTGATTGTAACTGTTTTGTAGTACACCTGTGTCTCTACTGTTTGTTTGTTTGTTTGTTTAGTAGGGGATTAAAGCCTCTTTAAGCCGAGGCACGCCTTTTTCAACCTAAGGCGAATTTTTTATTGGTTATACTTCAATTCTTCCATTATGATGTGTTCTGTAGATCCATTCTTAAATTTGTTTTAAGCATCGTGTTGTTCTCCTTTTACACACCCTGTGTTGCTGTTCTACACACCCTGTGTTGTTCTACACGCCTTGTGTTGTTCTACACACAATGTGTTATACACTCACGGTGTTCTACACACCATGTGATGTTCTACACGCCTTATATTGTTGTTGTACACGCCTTGTGTTGTTCTACACACACGGTGTTGTTCTTTACGTCATGCTCTTTTCTACACACTATGTGTTGTTTTACACACCCTGTGTTCTACATGCCTTGTATCGTTCTACACACGCTGTATCGTTATACACACGATGTGTTGTTCTACACACCTTGTGTTGTTCTACACACACTGTGTCGCTCTTCACCTAATTCTTTGCGCTACACAACATGTGTTGCTCTATGTAACTTGAGATGTTGACATCTGTGCCTTATATTATTACTATTATTACCTTTAGTCATTCTGCACTGTTCGTGACTGTTTCATTGATTTAATAGAAGTAGTCTGGTAATAAGCGACATCATTTACAACTGTAACGCTGAGTTTGAAACTGTAAGAACGGCAGAGAAAACCACAGGGAATTAGACAATGACGGAGAAGCGCAGATGGTGAAACCGTCTTATGATCTGCCTATTAGTCATAGCTTGATGGTCCACAGGCGTTCAGGGTGCTATGTTAATGGGTCGGTCTACCGGCGTTCAAAAGGCTATGTTAATGGGTCGGTCCACCGGCGTTCAGAAGGCTATGTTAGTGGGTCCACATGCGTTCAGAAGGCTATGTTAGTGGGTCCACCGGCGTTCAGAGTGCTATGTTAGATGGTCCACAGGCGTTCAGGGTGCTATGTTAATGGGTCGGTCCACGGCTCGAGCAGTTATGTCCACCGGCGTTCAGAAGGCTATGTTAGATGGTCCACAGGCGTTCAGAGTGCTATGTTAATGGGTCGGTCCACCGGCGTTCAGACTATGTTAGTAGGTCCACAGGCGTTCAGAAGGCTACGTTAGTGGGTGCACATGCGTTCAGAAGGCTATGTTAGTGGGTCCACAGGCGTTTAGAAGGCTATGTTAGTGGGTCCACCGGCGTTCAGAAGGCTATGTTAATGGGTTCACCGGCGTTCAGACGGCTATGTTAGTGGGTCCACAAACATTCAGAAGGCTATGTTAGTAGGTCCACACGCGTTCAGAAGGCTACGTTAGTGGGTCTACGGGCGTTCAAAAGGCTATGTTAGTGGGTCCAAATGCGTTCAGAAGGCTATACTAGTGGGTCCACTGACCACATAATGACCACTGACATTTTCTTACGGTAAGTTGAATGGTAAATGTAAATTATCTCTCGTCCGCATGTTCTTGAAACTACTCATTAAAAAAGTTGAAGATACAGAATGAAGAACACTCGTATTGCCCGAAGAAGATAAGGAAAAAACAAGAACAATTCATAATTGAACAACTCGCATTATGAACATGATATCAGCTGAAAATGCTATCATTGTAGTTAAAGAAACCGAGGCAGCATCGAGGAGATAAATGTAATCAATGCCTGGACATCCGCTCTGCTCATCACTGGAGTTCGATTTTTGGTTCTAAAATGAAACGGGAAGGAATGACACAGAAGATTTCACAATGGGTGTAATTAAATATTTATTCATTTGAAACGCTTTTCTTGAAGTCATCTCAATTTATGCTTTGTATGATAGATAGAGGAAGGAATTGGTGAAGCGAGTATAGAAAATAAGAAGAGAATGTTAAAGAAAAAAAACAAGCAGACAAATAGAGTTGTAACATTAGTAGGAGAACAAGCTTGATGAATTGCTCTCTATTTTCGTTTACCTTTATATCTATCCGCCCATATGATGCCTGGACCCGCAAGGAAGCAAAGAATAGTACCACTGCGACCTACAAGGCATGTCGTAAGAGGCGAGTGATGTAGGACCTAGGGAAGCTATCCTAGTAAATAAAAAGCATGCAGAAATCGGATGTGCTGGCCTACTTGTAGGCACATAACTGGCACAACGTACAATCGCTCTGAGACTCGGATCACATACAAATCACACAGATTGGTTAACAAGTGGTCGATATGGAGTGTTTGAAGAAGAAGAAGATATCTATCTATCTGTTTATACGTAATCATGACACAGGACAACTGCGTCTTCTTCTTTTCCACGATTTACTTCTTTATAGAAGTCTTCTTTGCGTTCGTTCTTTACAACCAATTTTAATCACTCTTTGGATATGTTTAATCTTTGCCAAGAACATGTATACGTTGCACATTGGTTTGGTATGCACCTAAACGCATAGACTTTTACACGTTTAGGACACGTGCATCCGATTTCAGCCAAACATCCTTAGGCGCCTTTTACGACATTTGTGGCATGTTACAGAGGTTCTATTCTTCACACCCCAAATTTGGACCCCGGTAACCAATGGGGCGTTTATAGAAGTGTTGAGGGGGCGTAGTGGCTTGTTTTAAGGCGCTTCGTAAGCTGATATTCATTTTCGTAAGGCTGTTATATATCTATATATATTCTTATCCTTATCTGTGTTTTATCCTGATCTATTATGTGCTATTTTATCGTTGTATTTCTGTCTAAGCGATGTCCTTGTATCCGTTTAAGAGTTTTAAAGCCGAAGGATTGACTGGGTTTTACCCCATATGGCTCGGTCACTCTCCGCAGAAATGCACACCACCTGCCGAGAGTATTGTACAGAGCACGAACTCCGTAGCTCCGGCAACAATCCTAGGGGTTTCTGGAAAAAAAACTGCACGCAAGACAAAGGGCTAAACCACTCAGCCACAGAGACCCCCGCTCTGTATCCGTGTTTTATGGAATGCTAACCCGAAACAAATGCTTGCAGAAAACGGATGCACCGGGCCGTAAAGGCGCATAACATGGTGCAACGACACCTCACAACGAGGAATGGGATAATGGATTCTACGGTCGCCAATCTGCCTAGGAGATTTAGCAACGCAGTAAGAATGTCAGAACTATCATCACGAGGGTGGCCAAAACTTACTACGGGAAGAGGTCGGCACAAACGGGAAGCAGAAATCATAGGAATTATATCCTACAGAACTGCCCCAGTATGCAGACTTGAGAAGAAAGAGGTGGCCCACTTACACCAGCGTCCAAGACAAATAGCTGGTGATATTCTGAGGCAGACTGCGCCTTTATTAGAGATCGAATCCAATCTATGAGACGCGGAAGACAAGCTGTATGGCGTGGCTGATAATCTGAATAGACTGCTGCCTT
This sequence comes from Arion vulgaris, assembly GCA_020796225.1. Taxonomy (NCBI): domain Eukaryota; kingdom Metazoa; phylum Mollusca; class Gastropoda; order Stylommatophora; family Arionidae; genus Arion; species Arion vulgaris. The sequence goes on along the minus strand of CM036755.1, from coordinate 68,314,327 downwards.
ATTAGAGAATCTGAAATCCCAATCTAGTGAGAACGCAGAAGACAAACTGTATGGCGTGGCTGATAATCTGAAGTAGACTGCTGCCTTTATTAGAGAATCTGAAATCCCAATCTAGTGAGAACGCAGAAGACAAACTGTATGGCGTGGCTGATAATTTGAAGTAGACTGCTGCCTTTATTAGAGAATCTGAAATCCCAATCTAGTGAGAACACAGAAGACAAACTGTATGGCGTGGCTGATAATTTGAAGTAGACTGCTGCCTTTATTAGAGAATCCGAAATCCCAATCTAGTGAGAACGCAGAAGAAGAAGAAGTATTCGTGTTTGAGCGATTTTGTTTATTTTTATCGGTATTCAATAATCGTTATCTTATCAAATCTGTGAACCCTTTATACATTTTTTTGGGCATGGATTTGTGTGTTCTTTTTCAATTTGTGGGTTCCGTATCTCCTACTTCTATGCGTTCGGTTTTGTATCCTCGTCTAAACCATGAGATGGGTTGCTTCTATAAAGTTCCCTGGAGTTCCCCATAGCTTGATCTGTAAGCTTCGTTCATGAGGCCATGTTTCATTTCGTTGATGTATGTATGATGGACATGACTGCAGGATGTGCTCTGAGTCTGTGTTTCAGTATGTCATGCACTGTGCAGTCTGTGTTCAGTCTGTTGCACACTGTGCAGTCTGTGTTTCAGTCTGGCATGCACACTGTGAAGTCTGAGCAGGCTTTATTCTGTGCTTGTGATGGTTGAGCCTGTAGTGTCCTGTTCAGAGGCGAAAGATTGGTGTGTGCTGTTTTCTGTTTAGTCTGCTGATGGGATCTTGTGGGTGTGATTCGATTTAAATCCTTGAATTATCTTCAGTTACTTGGTTCTCTTTAATTCTGTATCGTATGTTTGAAGTGTTCTCAATTATACTGCATGTTCTACATGCCATAACCTACTTCCCATTTGTTTACCACTCTTTGTGATTTGTATGTGATCTGAGCCTAAGAGCGATTGTACGTTATGCCAGTTATGCGCCTACAATTAGGCCAGCTCATCCGATTTCTGCAATGCTTTTATTGACTAGGGTAGCTTCCCTAGGTCTCTAGCTCAGTCGCCTCTTACGACATTCCTTGTAGGTTGCAGTGTTACTATTATTTGCTCCCCTTGTGAGCCCCGGCAATACGCAGACTAACCTAACCTACTAAAAGCTTCACTTTAGGGCTTACAGTTAGTGATTTTCTAGTCTTAAACATGGTCTTTAAGGGATTACATACATTAACATAATGTATTACTACACGCAGCGACAGCTCTGTTCAGGATGTGCAGACAGAGCTGAGGCATATCAGCTAAGACAGCGGTTCCCAAACGTTGCATTACTGCGGGCCCCCAAAAGTTTCTATATATGAAAATGAACAAGAATGAATTATCTGTGTGTTACAATAGTAACAAGCAAGGAACTAGCAAGGAATATGGATTAGACATTACAGAAAACAAAAACTATGGTTATCAACAAGGAAATGGAGAAACCTAAAATGAATTTTTTTCCCCCGATCCAGAAGCACTTGAGCTTTCAGCTCTTCGGCTCGGTGCCATGGACATCGTAACCCTTCGGTTCGGTGCCACGAACACCGTGAATCTGGGGAACCTGTGGCTTTTCTGCCAGTCCGCGGAATTAAACCCGCACACACAGAGGACTAGTCACCCGCAGTCCAACGCGCTACGAACACGCTGGACAGACGGGCAAAATGAATATAAAAATACATGGAGAATTACTACATCAAGTAAAAGCTTCTTATATCTCGGTCAGATGATAACAGATGATGGCAGATGTATAATAGAAATTAAAAGAGAATAGGAATGGCCAAGGATAATTTCAATAGTATGAGAAAGTTACTGACATCCAAACAAATTACAAACAGGCTAAAAATGAGAATGATTAAATTCTATATATATCCTATATTAATGTATGGCTCAGAAACATGGACAATGAACAAGCATTTAGAAGACAGAATTGATGCATTTGAGATGTGGATATATAGAAGAATAGGCAGAGTTTCATGGACAGAAAAGCAGACAAATAAACAAGTTTTAGGAAAACTAGGCATGAAGAAACAATTATTAAGAGAAATAAAATTCAGACAATTAAAGTATTTTGGGCACATAAAAAGGCATGACACCATGATAAAACATTTACTAGAGGGAAAGTTGAGGGGGGGAAGAGCAAGAGGAAGACCGAGAGATAAGGGGGAGGAAAACTTTAAGAAATGGACAGGTTACAGTCTGGCAGTGTGCAACACCAAGGCGAAAGACAGAGGATGCTGAGATTCATTGCAGCCAACCTTCGATGTGGAGACGGCACCTGATGATAATGACAATAGTAAACGATGTCTGCAATTTAACATTTTAATAAACATCAATGAAAACATTAGGCCTATAGAATCCAAATAAAATGCATACTTACCGCCAAATCTGAATGAATACTTCACCTCTACAGTTCACAAAACTAATTAATTTTCATAATGTACCCACATTTGCATGTTTGAAATATCAAAGATCATAATATTTCTTCAAGCACTTGAAGACCCCCGTGAGTGTACCTCACGGATCCCAGTTTGGGAAACGCTGAGCTAAGTGACTTGACTCGTCAACTTTAAAAAAATATTATGATTTAATTTCACCTGGCGACATACCTTAATATGTCGCACAAGCGAAAGAAAAATAAAACAAACAACACTTTGACAACGTAAATTAGAAGACAGTGAAAGTCTTTAGTAAAGAAAACGAATATTGAAATTGAACATAAAATAGAAGGAATATCACTGAACATTTCCCTGTGTACACTTGAGTTAACGGATTTATTGTAAAAACAGTTACAAATCTGTAAGGGCATGCATTGTCCGTCAGAGAAAATCGTGCGGAAAATTAAGCCGCTTTTTTTTCTAGTGTTTCCATTCAGTAACTCATTTTTTGTCCAACGGCCAATTAAAGACAACTTTGTCATCGCCACTCCTGTTCAAAGATGACGCAGTGTTTAATTTATCACGTTTCAGGGGCTTCATAATCCGAGACCGATGTCGAGGTCGTTGTGTTCTTGTGGTCAAATGACAGTCCTATTCTGTGTTTTTTCATTCTAACGCTCTCTATCTCTCTCTCATCCGAAATGGACATGCCCGCACCAACAGCTTCTTACAAAGAAACCACAGATGGCCGAGTTCTTCTATCAGGGATCGCTACAAACTCGGTTGTAATGGTCATTCTGCCCTATCTGTCTTAGCCTTGTAATTTTTTTCTTGTTCTATCTCAACTTTCCACTATTTTTTTCTGTCTCAGCTTTACCAGTTTTGGTTCTATTCTCAAATGTTCACTCTGTTGTTACTCTATTTCAACTTGCCACTCTTTGTTCTATTTCAACTTTCCACTCTTTGTTCTATTTCAACTTGTCACTCTTTGTTCTTGTTCAACTTGCCACTCTTTGTTCTATTTAAAATTTCCACTCTTTGTTCTTTTAAAACTTTCCACTCTTTGTTCTATTTCAGCTTTCCACTCTTTGTTTTATTTCAGCTTTCCACTTTGTTCTATTTCAGCTTTCCACTCTCTGTTCTATTTCAACTTTCCACTCTTTGTTCTATTTCAACTTTCCACTCTTTGTTCTATTTCAGCTTTCCACTCTCTGTTCTATTCCAACTTTCCACTCTTTGTTCTATTTCAGCTTTCCATTCTTTGTTCTATTTCAACTTTCCACTCTTTGTTCTATTTCAGCTTTCCACTCTCTGTTCTATTTCAGCTTCCACTCTCTGTTCTATTTCAGACTTTCCACTCTTGTTCTATTTAAACTTTCCACTCTTTGTTCTATTCCAACTTTCCACTCTTTGTTCTATTTCAACTTTCCACTCTCTGTTCTATTTCAGCTTTCCACTCTTTGTTCTATTTCAGCTTTCCACTCTCTGTTCTATTTCAGCTTTCCACTCTCTGTTCTATTTCAACTTTCCACTCTTTGTTCTATTTCAACTTTCCACTCTTTGTTCTATTTCAACTTTCCACTCTTTGTTCTATTTCAACTTTCCACTCTTTGTTCTATTTCAGCTTTCCATTCTTTGTTCTATTTCAACTTTCCACTCTTTGTTCTATTTCAACTTTCCACTCTCTGTTCTATTTCAACTTTCCACTCTCTGTTCTATTTCGACTTTCCACTCTCTGTTCTATTTCAACTTTCCACTCTCTGTTCTATTTCAGCTTTCCACTATTTTTTTTTCAACTTTCCCACTATTTGTTTTATTTCAACTTTCCACTCTCTGTTCTTTTAAAATTTTACATTCTCTGTTCTTGTTCAGCTTGCTACTATTTGTTTTATTTCAACTTGCCACTCTTTGTTCTCACTCTTAGATGTTGACGCTCCTCCGTGCCTTGAAGTCAGGCCGTCTAAATTTTCTCTCTCTTTGTCTTTGTTTGTCTCGTCTCTCCTCGATTTTACCGGTAGTCACAATATGTTCTATTCCCCCTCCCGTTCTCATCACATGTCCGAAAAATGAAGACTGCCTCTTTCTTATATTGATAATACGTGTTCTCTGTGTCTTGACCTCATTCAACACCTCCACATTCGTCATTTAGCAGTCCATGGGATTCTCATCATTCTTCTGTAAAACCACATTTTCTATCTGTTTGTTTACTCTCCATGTCTCGCATCCTTATGTCAGTATTGTCTTTATGTAGCACCGTATAACCACAGCCAGGCTATAGCCGTTTTAGCTATAGTAGTTTATAGTTGGCTCTGGTATAACTCTCCTTCTGACCTCCCTGTGACTTGTTGCGCAGAATACTTTATTTAATCTACCATATTCTGATCTTTATTTCTGATCTGCATCTGCCATTTTACGTTACCAGGAGTATATATCTATTAACCAGGACATCTCATATTTATATTTAGGACGTAAACCACACATATCACAATGAGTGTGATCATATTTGTTTGATAAGAAAAACGCAAAGAAGAAGAAGAAGAAGAAGAAAATCAGCTAACTCATGGCCTACTGAATGACCGAAATGATCCGAAAAATCTCGCTTGACATTGTCACAGTACATCTTACTTCTTGTTGGCTGACATTTGTGCCCGACTTTTATTTTCTATCCTTAGTGCACTAATCTTTGTGCCCTCTATTTCGCCTCGTTGCATCTGCTATTACACATTCTGTTATCTAAACTCGAGGTTACTTTCCTACCGTATATCCCCGAATAAAACACTGATATTTTCATTGTACGCACACAGAAATAGATATAAAAATCAAGTTGAATGCATTTCTTCTTCTGCGTTCTCAGTAGATTGGGATTTCGGATTCTCTAATAAAGGCCGCCGTCTGCCTCAGATTATCAGCCACGCCACACAGTTTGTCTTGGACGCTGGTGTAAGTGGGCCACCTCTTTCTTCTCAAGTCTGCATACTGGAGGCAGTTCTGTAGGATATGTTCTGTTGTCATACTTGCCAAGCCACAGGTCGTTGGTGCCTATCTTGAATTTAGAAAAATAGATGTCTGCGAAAAATAATGAACACAAAATGGAACGAATTCAGAAGTGGTAAAAATCAGAGAAATGTCTGGTCAACCACTAGTCACAACTGTTATAAGAAGGGGAAGTTGGAGATATGTTGGGCACACCTTGAGAAGAACTGATCAACGAATATCAAAGTAGACATTGAAGTGGGATACAAAAGGTTCAAGAAAGATAGAAGGACCTAAGGAGACCCTGAAAAGAACTTTGCTGAGAGAGGCAAGAAATATCGGTATCAGTTCGATGGAGGAGATTGAGCGAGTTGCCCAGGATAGAGTGGTATGGAGAAATTACTTGCAGGTCCTATGTAACGTATAACGGTACGAGAGGAAGTATTATTATTATACACACACATAATCTTGATAAGATAAACTGTGCTGCTGCCTTTGAGAACAGCAATTGGCCATGCCCCCTAAATTTATAAAGTTATACTGAGAGTGCAGAAGATCTAGAAATGGGGAGAAAGTATAATATCGTGCTAAACGCAGCTGAAGATTAGACGTAATTAATTATTTCAGCTGATCAGTATTTTATTCTCAATTAGGGCTGATAAAGACTACGACTACTATAATAATAATAATAATAATAATAATTTCTCTCTCTCTCTCTGTCTGCCTTTTTAATCCGGATTGGGGCATAGGTCCTCAACCAACTCATGGCAAGTCTTCCTATCTATATCTATCTCCTGCAGCTCACCCCAGCTCTTCTTTGTATTGTTGATCTCTGCCTCCAAATCCTTCCTTCCTTCCTTTCGCTCGCTTGAAATATTGTATATACATTCAATGTTGTCTCTTGTATATACTTCTCTGTACTTTGTAGCTCACACAGAGGTCCGTCTAATTTTCTGTCGAGTGTTGTTTCGTCAGGCCAGTGAGTTTCTAGTCTCCATGTATATCCAGGATTCCCTTTCTTTCACTGTCCCTGTAGGTTCCAGAAAAGGACCCTTCTAATAATCTTCTTCACCTTTCAACTCCCAACGGAGCACAGGTCTTCAACAAACTTCTTCCAGCTCTTCCTCTCTCTTGCCATCCCTTCCAATTCTTTCCATGTTTACCTACCGTTTTAATATCAGCCCCCAGCTCTCTTCTCCAGGTCTGTCTAGACCTTCCCCTACTCTTCTTTCCCTGCGGGTTCCAAAACAATGCACATCTTGCAATGCTTGCAAGTCTTCTCAATGTATGTCCTATCCATCGCCAGCGTCTCTTCCTTAGCTCTTTCTCCACTGTTATCTGTTTAGTTCTTTCTCTGAGTTCCTCGTTTGTAATTTTATAATACCATCATGTTTGTTGAAGATTTGTTGGCTTAATTTTTCTACGGGGTGAGGTAGCCAGCCCCACTCCCCCTCCTTAGTCACCTCTTACAACATGCCTGGCAGGTAGACATTGCTGCATAATATAGTAATAATAAAGTAATAATATATTAATACAAATAGTAACTGATTGATTTATAGGACTAGCATCATTGCACATCCGTGAATAACCATGTGTGCTCCAATCTCTTTCTTATACAGGAAGATCACAGCAGCAGTGCACGTACACCGTAGCACCTGTGAGGGTCCCCGATATAATTTAGAAGATGGTGAAAATATTTAGTATAAATTCTATTTCCAAATCTTTCTAATGAATTTTGCTCGGGCAGAGGTTTTTCAGCCTGCTTTTCTCGATTTTTAACTTCCATAGGTTCTTTTACCTGGTCAATATGAACACGGGACTTACGTTTTATCCGATAAAACTATCAACTCGATCTCACCTACACTGAGATCATGGTTTTCTTCAAAAATTTCCCGCTGGCTCCACCGGGGAGCAAACCGAGTACCTTTGTAACGACAGGCGAGCACCTAACCTCTACGCCACAGTGATTAATAGTAACTATTCTCTGCCAGGAGTTAATTCTTATTGTATGTTTATTGACCTACACATCACCATTTTCTCCTGTTAACCTTGATCGTTGTAGGTTTATGACCGTTATAACATACATTTATCTGAATTCTTTGTTTATTAGGACAAGTGTGGTATACATTAAATAAAAACCAATTCTTAACCTTGTCTGTTAGGACGAGTACGGCACACAATTGTTTCATTATTTCTATGTTTGGTTTTCACATTTCATTATGCTACTCATATCCATAAGTTTGCGCCCCGTGTGATGCTGGGGTACGCAAGGGAAGCACAGAATAGTACCACTGCAACCTACCTTTCTTTCTTTCTCGAATCTTGTTTACCTCACAGCGTCAGGTCAAGAAGAGATTTCTAAACCGGGTGACCTACAATGCATGTCGTAAGTAAGGACTGATGTAAGCCCTAGGTATGCTACCTAGTAAATAAAAAGCAGCGCAGAAATCGGATGTGCTGACCTACTTGTAGGCGCATAACTGGCGCAACGTACAATCGCTCTTATGCTCAGATCACATACAAATTACACAGAGTGGTTGACAAGTGGTCGATATGGAGCGTTCGAAGAAGAAGAAGAATATCCATAAGTTGCAACTACAGCAACAACAACAATCTGGTTATTCATTTACTTATTCCTCTCCGCTCCTCGTGGAGCATAGGGCTTCAACAGTTGTTCATCACTCTTCTCGGTCTCTCTGGCTGTTCTCTCTATGGTCTCCCATGATAGTCGAGCACTCTTCAGTTCCCCATGAAGACTTCGCCTCCAGGTCTGTTTAATAAATAGGACGTCCTGTTTTTCGTTTCCTTGCAGGTTCCACTCAAGTGCTTGCCTAGTGACACTCGACTGTGTCTTCCGTAGGTTATGCCAGACGAAACAACCTGGTACTACACCAATAATAAAAGAAAAATGATAGTACAAGTCTCACACAACTATTCAAACATCTTCTATCATCCTGGTGTCCCCTCACTTATTTTGGGGATCTCTGTAGCGTAGTGGTTAGCTGCTCGTCTACAATACCAAATATAACCGGTTCGCTCCCTCGTTTAGCCATCGGAATATTTTTTCAGAGATCCCTGATATCAGTGTAGGTGAGATCGAGTTTCAAGTCCTATCGGAGACGGACGATAAAACGTAGGTCCCGTGTTTAATTTGAGCACGTAAAAGAACCATTGGCAGTTCAAAATCGAGAAGAGCAGGCTGGAAAGTCGCTGCCCAGGCAAAAGTCATTAGAAAAAGATAAATCAATCAATCAATCTCCGTCAGACTCTGATTATGTTGTCACACACCCTTTTTTCCATTTCTTCTTTCCTCTAATCATGTTTTACCTCACTGCGTCAGCATAAGAAGAGATTTGCCTCACTGCGTCAGGATAAGAAGAGATTTGCCTCACTGCTTCAGCATAAGAAGAATTGCCTCACTGCGTCAGGATAAGAAGAGATTTGCCTAACTGCGTCAGGATAAGAGATTTGCCTCACTGCGTCAGGATAAGAATAGATTTGCCTCACTGCGTCAGGATAAGAAGAGATTTGCCTCACTGCGTCAGGATAAGAAGAGATTTGCCTCACTGCGTCAGGATAAGAAGAGATTTGCCTCACTGCGTCAGGATAAGAAGAGATTTGCCTCACTGCGTCAGGATAAGAAGAGATTGCTCACTGCGTCAGGATAAGAAGAGATTTCTAGAACTGGCTTTGGTGTGCTCTTCCTAAACAGTGTTTTTCACCGCTTCTATTACCTCTGTGAAGTCCACCTTTTACGTGGATGGCTTTTTGCTTTGTACCCACTATATCGGGGTAACATTGCTCTTTCTTCTTCTTTTTTTTTTCTTCTTCGAACGCTCCATATGGGCCACTTGTTAAAACATTTTTTATGGTTTGTATGTGATCTGAGTCTAAGAGCGATTGTACATTGTGCCAGTTATGCATCTACAAGTTGGCCAGCACATCCGATTTCTGCACTGCTTTTTATTTACTAGGGTAGCTTCTTTGGGCCCCTACTTCAGTCGCCTTTTGCGACATGCCTTGTTACTATTGTTTGCTCCCATTGCGTGCCCTGGCAGCACACTGTTTCAAATGGAACGATATAGATTTCCATGAATCTCTACAGAGATATATGTACAATTTAATTCTATTATTTTTGAGAATTACTACTTTTATATCAATTGTAGTTTAACCTCAATGAAGGGCTGGAGAAGACCATCTTGGAAGGAGACATACCGGCAAAGAGAAGAAGAGGAAGACCAAGGTGAAGATGGATTCAGGATGTAACTGATGGTTTGAAGATGACGGCTGCAGAGGCGGGACATCTGGCCTGTGAGAGAGAGAAATTCTGGAGGACTGTTGGGGTGGCACAGTTCTGTTCAGGACAAGCTATTTCATGATGGCGAGTTTCATTAAATTAGTCTCACTGCTGGAAACGACTCTCAAAATTTGTCGCCCTGTAACCGTGACGTAGTTACAAAAAATATGTCACCCGTTCATTATACATTTTCGTGCATAACTGTTCCAGGTTCGGGATTTCCATGCATCTCACATGGAGTTTAGTGTTCACAAAATTGCACTGGAAATTAACTTGTACCTAATGATTTAACTCTATAATTCGACTGTCCAGAACAGCAAATCAAATTATATGACAAATGACACCAATTTTGAAATGCGAACATGTCACAAGGAACACGAAAAGAGCATTGTTCAACATAATCTTTCTCCCAACATGCTATTAGTGCCAAACCTGAACGCTGACATCAAATGATAGAAGAAAACTAGTTACGACACAAACGAAGTGTCTACGCAGAATGCTGGGAGTATGAAGAAGAGACCGGTTTAGAAATGAAGACATAATTGAATGAAGCACTGAGTCGGTAGAGATAATTTTTCAGTCGTCCATTCTCAGACGAGTTGGCGTGGTCTTATACACAGATTAAACTCAATACAAACAAATCAAATGTGTGCTCAGTCTTACTGTATGGATCAGAGCCGCTGCTGTACGCCAGCGAGATATGGGCAGTTTAGATATGTGAAGGCAGTTGATGGTTAAGTGTGTATTCCTTGCCATCTTCTGGCATCTCCTGCAAACCCTGCTTGATTGATGCTAAACGTATAGACTTTGTCTTTCCTTTGGATGAAACAGTAGGGTAGAGAGGGTGTTTGTGCAAAATGGGCAAGGCACATTCTCCATATCAGCTTCCCAGGCTAGGCACAAAGAGAGACGGCACTTCATCTTTGCTTTCGGCTCGGGCACAACACGGAAAGCAACAGTTACATAGAAACAAGACAAATAAACCTCTTAGGAATGTAGTGCGTTGAGACCATGAGGTCGCAAGCTAAACCACTTCCACACAAGCTATTTACGCAGACTACTAAAAATAAACTGGCAGGACAAAATTCTAGATACGTCTTAATTGACAGTGGGTGAACCACCCGTGTGTTGTGGGGGCTCTCAATGAGAGCAAAGAATAATAACACTGCGACTTACAAGGTATATCGTTAGAGGTAGGGCCTAATGAAGCTACCCTAGTAAGTAAAAAGCGTCGCAGAAATCGGATATGCTGGCATATTTGTAGACGCGTAAATGGCACAACGTACACTCGCTATTAAGCTCAGATCACATACATATCACAAAGAATGGTTTAACAAGTGGTTGATATTGAACGTTCGAAGAAGAATCAAATCCGTAACTTCTGAAGTCGGAGAAGACACGCCTGTATAGCAGGGAACACTGATAAAAATGGAAAGCATGCTTTCACACAAAAATGAAGTGCCATACCAGGCTAGGCCTGAATTCATAGCGGGTGACCGTAAGAAGAAGAAGAAGAAGATATTAATTGCGCAAGAAGAAGAATAAGAAATCCGTCAGTCAGGTCCAAATGTTTTCTTAACTGTCTAGCATATTTGTTATTATTTGTTGTGATCCAAGAAGAAGCCGAAGCAAATCTCTCGGTTTTGACAGCCTAAATCTGGCTCGCTGACATCGATTTTTCATTTTGCTATCTCGCAACAAGGAAGGAAACGTTTATGATTGTAACTGATATTGATTTGTAGAGCGTCTGGGCTCACCGCTGGGCAGTCACATATTGGACAATGACAGAAGTCTTCATTGCACATCTTTTTATTATTGTGTTTGATTATATTCCGCTCGTACCGTTGTTACACGTTACAAATATCCAGGAAGTAAGTTCTCAATACAGCTTTAACAAATGGGTTGATTGATTGATTGATAGGACCATCATGATTGCACTTCAGTGAGTAACCATGTGTGCTCCGATCTCTTTCTTACACAGAAAGATCTCAACTGCATTGCACGAACTCCGTAGCACCCGGCGAGGTCCTGGTGTAATTTTGAAGATGGTGAAAATATTATTGTAGGAATTTTATTTTTAATCTTTACAAATGAATTTTGACCGGGCAACGGCTTTCCAGCCTGCTCTTCTCTATTTTGAGCTGCGAAGGGTTCTTTTACGGGCTCAACTTGAGCACGAGACCTACGTTTTATCGTCCGTCTCCGATAGGACTAAGAACTCGATCTCACCTACACTGAGATCAGCGATCTCTGGAAAAATATCCATATGGCTCCACGAGACAGCGAGCCTGGTACCTTTGAGACGAGAGACAGGCTCCTAACCTCTACCCCACAGAGACCTCACAAAAAGGGTTTAGTGGCGAAGGATTGACTTCATTGCATCATTTGTGTTCATATCTCAGCCCCCTGTATTCTGCACAGACACCATTGGGGACGCTAATAAAAAGGAAAGCATGCCTTCACGCAAATATCAGTCAGAAGCATCATCATACCAGGTGCCAAGACTACGCCTGAATTCATAGCAACGAATGCAGAAGAAGAAGAAAAGAAGATACGCATATGAAGGAAGTACACTAATCACTATGCCATCTCTGCTCTTATTATCTATCTGGAAAAAAAATAAAATCGTGGCATAATCCTTTTACATGACCTAGCCATCAACCACTGTAAACGTCTAGTTGATTTTCTACGCACCACTTATACGTTCAGTAGTTTGCTATTGCTTTCAGAACGGTGAGGTCTATTTTTACCTTTCGTAAAAATCCCACGGAAACGAATTTGCTTCCAAACTGCCTGCCGCGGAGTTTGAACCAGGTACGCTTCTGTTATGATCGAGCTCACTACCGCTTAAGCTACATACGCTCACATTATCGATATACGGAGTATATTAAAGAGCTAACCTAATGATAGACCATCTGTCGCGACTGTGCAGGAATTCCTAAATGCCTATTAGACGGCTAGCCACATCTGATAAATGACTTCTTATGACCAGCTGTTGGTTGCGTTTGTGAATGTGTAACAATGTGAATCTAAGTATGTTTTTTTAATTGCTATTCATAACCAGTATCGCCCGACATACTTGCGCCGTCCAGGCTATTCTATCTATCTACAGTGTCTATCTATCTATCTGTCTGTCTGTCGGTCGTCGTCGGTCGGTCGGTCGGTCGGTCGGTCGGTCATCTGCCTCTGTCCGTCTGCCTATTTGTCTGTCTGCCCCTCTGTCCGTCTGTCTGCCTGCCTGCCTGTCTACCTGCCTGCCTGTCTACCTGCCTATCATCTATCTGTTTGTCTATCTATCTGTCGGTCTGTCTGTCTCAAAGTTTTTTCCATCTCCTCTATCTCTATCTGTCTGTTTGTATGTCTGAAACTGCCTACCCCTTGGTCTATCGGTCTTTCCGTCCGTCTGTATATTTATGTCTGTCCTCTCTTTCTAATCAGATCTATTCAAATGTCTAATCGTAGTGTTTGTGTAATCTGTCTGTCTATTGGCGGTCAGTCTTTTTTAGGTTTTCCAGCCCGCTATCTGTCCGAACATGCATCGTTTATCCACTTTCTATCATTATGCTTGTATGCTAACATACCCACTAACTCAATACCCAATTCACGGCCCAAAATAGGACCCCTGGTTCATAAAAAAATTCATATAAATTTATTTGCTAAAGGAAGGTGCATTTTCTGTTGTCTAAGGGCTTCAATATTAATATATATATGTCAGGGTCAAATCTCATATTGCTATCTTGAGGCTTTCTTTCATGGTGGAAAACATACATGACCCACGTTAACGAAATTTACAAATGGGAGAAAACTGTGTTTTAAAAATGTAATGTGAATTTAGTCTAGTGTCAGGGAAATCGTCCGTTACAGTATAGTACTAAGATCAAGCTTTACAATGACTCGATTGGGTTAATTGAATGCCATACACTGTATCTAGGGACAAAAGAAAGACAATTGAAGACATTTTCTATATCGAATTTTTAGAGGGTAGGGCTGTTCAAAAATAATTTTGAAGCATATTTTGGGATCACAAATAAAAACTCTTTGCGTAATTTGATTGTAGAGATGCAATACTAATATAATATGATGAATTTGAAAAATCGATATATTTAACATATAATGACCCAACCGTCAGTAACATAGTGCCTTAAATATACACGAGAGGAGATAGAGATAGAGGGAGGGGAAAGAAAGAAACTACCAAATTATAAAAAAATTAATCTTCACCCAAATCCTCCCCTAGAGAATTTAATGTCGACGCCCTTGACTTCATCCTAGCAAAGTATTTATATGTGGTTGTATGTGTACCAACACCTTATCTACACACAAGCTGAATCACATTTTACTATCTGTTTGTTGACCAGTTTTTATCAGTCTGGATTATGTATATAACAACAGATAAGATTATTTATAATAATGGTGCTTATGTTATGTTAAGTTTCGTTTATAGTTTACCAAATCAACACAGCAGGGATGCTTGTTTTCTTTGTATAATATATCAATAAATAGTTGTTGACGGTAGCGGCGGATTTGTTTGTTTGTCTAGGGTTCTACACACGAGAGTTGTTGTGTGGTGAACTTTAATCTTTTGTTTATTCTCTGTGTACTTTTTCTTATGTTCGCCCGCTATTGTTTTTCTCGCCCGTGTGGTGTCGGGACCCGAAAGGGAAGCAAAGAATAGTACCACTGCGATCTACAAGGCATGTCGTAAGAAGCGACTGATGTAGGCCCTAGGGGTGCTACCTAGTAAATAAAAAGCAGCGCATAAATCAGATGTGCTGGCTTACTTGTAGGTGCATAACTGGCACAATGTACAATCGCTTTTAGGCTCAGATCACATACAAATCACACAGAGTGGTTGACAGGTGGTCGATGTGGAGCGTTCGAAGAAGTTCTTCTTCTTCTTTGTTTTGGAACGCTTCATATCAACCACTTGTTTACCTCTGAAGTAGGAAAAGGATACTTCCTGTATGGCGGGGACTCTGATAAAAGAAAAGCATGCTTTCACGCAAAAATCAGTCAGAAACGCCATACCAGGCACCCTGACTACGCCTGAATTCATAGCGGGTGAACGTAAGAAGAAGAAGAAACCACTCTGTGATTTGTATGTGATCTGAGCCTAAGACTGTAAGGGGCCAGCTAGGCGCTTAAAAGTAGGCCAACACATCCAATTTCTGTGACGTTTTTTTATTTACTAAGGTAGCTTCCCTAAGCCCTTACCTCAGTCGCCTCTTACGACACGCCTTGTAGGTCGCAGTTCTTTTCTTCCCTTGCGAGCCCCGGCAATACACGGGAAGTTCGCGCGCTATGAATTCAGGCGTAGTTAGGGCTCGTGGTATGGCGCTTCTGACTGATCTTTACGTGAGAGCATGCTTTCCTTATCAGTGTCCACCGCCATACAGGCGCGCCTTCTCCGGCTTCAGATGTGATCTATATACTAATTGTATCTCTCTCTTGTTTCTTTATTGGGGCATATGCTCTCAAACATCTCATCCCAAGTCTGTTTATCTTTAGATATATCCCGTAGCTCCTTCCAGCTCTTCTGTATATTGTTAATATTCTTCTTCTTTTCTTTTGTCGTCACACTGCTACCGGGTTGTTGCCCAGTTTCATGGTTTTCTGTTTTTGCCTTGCTCTGTTCTAGGGGCTTGGATGGTAGTTATTTCTGCTTTTTGATAGGATTCTGATGTTCCATATAACCAATTTTTGGAGGTCTTCCTCTGGTATTTTCCCCTCCTGTTCTGTTGTAGAAGACTCTGTATACAGTGCAGTTTGGTTGCATTTTCATTAAATGGCCGAACAACTTCATTCTTTGTTTCTCAATTTAATTCATTTTGTTAATCTCTGCCTCCAAATCTCTTCTCTGTGTATTTCTAGGCTTCCCTGTCTTTCGCTTTCCAATGTGGGTTCCAGGATACGGACTATCTTGTTTTATTGTATTCCGACTTTCTCAAGGTGTGTCCTATACAACGTGAGCGTCTTTTTCTGTACTTCCTTGTTAAGAAAGGCGTGAGGTGTTGTAAGGGGAATGTTATTTTTAATAGAATCATCTTGTGTGGTTGTAGTTGTGTGTGAAGGGGGAGGGATGAGTTAAGTGTGTGATGTGTGTTGAGAGTAGACTGTGTGTGAATTTGTGTGGGAAAGAGAGGGAGGGATATTGTGCGTCTGTTATGGTAGATTGTGTGGACGTTTGTGTGGGAGAGAGAGAGCGATGGTGTGCGTGTGTTGAGAAGTAGATTCCTCTGTGTGTGGGGGTGGGGAGGGGGAGGGAGGTGAGAGAGATAGCGTATGTGTGAGAGGTGAAGGAAGGACAAATGAGAGAAAGAAAGGAAAAGAGAAAAGGCGTGATCATATGTATGAGAAATAGAGGAAGAAAAATGGAGAGAAGAAGAAAGTGAGATAGCATATGTGTAAGATAAAGAAAGAAAAATGTAAGAGAATGCGTTCAGATGTTATAAAAGAAGCGCACACACAGACACGCACACACAAAAACACCATTGTCTTCAGCTGATGTAGAACTGTTTTCGCTTGTGCATCAACTACCACACCAGTCTCCTTTAGCCTGGACACAATGTGACAAATTTCCACCATCATCTGTTGTTGTTCATTGATTGATCGTTGTGTTTGTGTTGTCCAGTCTTCTCCCAGTCCCTTTACGTTTCTGCTTGTGACTGTCGCTAATGTTTGCACTTTCTAGTTTTTCAACGCGCATGTGATTTAAGCGCGGGTTTGAGCAGTACTGACCTGTAGGCCGTTAAAAAATCGAACCAGGTCAAAGCTAAGGAAAAATAACTACCTGGTCTGCACCTTTTCCTTATTGTTTTTTGTTGGGTATGTATTGCAATGGACAATGTGGTAGTAGGCGTAGTAAAATATGTTGTCGTGTTACCTGTATTAAATCGTTAATAAGTATAACTACAAATACAAAAGCAATGATTTATCAACAAATTAAAACGAAGTGGATTCTCCGTAGGAAGAGGTTAATTCTTATTTTTGTTATGTTTGTTGGCTTGTATGCCTTGTTGTTATAACCAAAAATACTTCTATGAGGTTGTGTGTTGTTGTTGGCGTGTACGCCTTGTTATAACCAAAATTACGTCTTAATAAGTTGTGTGTCGTTGGCTTGTACGCCTGGTTATTATAACCAAAAATACGTCTTAATAGGTTGTGTGTCGTTGGCTTGTACGCCTGGTTATTATAACCAAAAATACGTCTTAATAGGTTGTGTGTTGTTGGCTTGTACGCCTTGTTGTTATAATTGTTGGCTTGTACGCCTTGTTGTTATAATTGTTGGCTTGTACGCCTTGTTGTTATAATTGTTGGCTTGTACGCCTTGTTGTTATAATTGTTGGCTTGTACGCCTTGTTGTTATAATTGGTTGACGCCTTGTTATAATTGTGCTTGACGCCTTGTTGGCTTGTACGCCTTGTTGTTATAATTGTTGGCTTGTACGCCTTGTTGTTATAATTGTTGGCTTGCTTGTACGCCTTGTTGGCTTGAACGCCTTGTTGTTATAACCAAAAATACGTCTTAATAGGTTGTGTGTTGTTGGCTTGTACGCCTTGTTGTTGGCTTGTACGCCTTGTTATCTTATCTTCTCTTAACCACATTTGCCGTGAAGCGTCGTGGGGAGAGTTAGTTTAAAAAAAATCTTTTGACAGGTGTGTTGCGCTTGACGTTGTCAGTCCATGCTTTCGCAGGGACTCTGAGATGTTATCTATCCATCGTGTTCATGGCCTGCCTCTTGCTCTGCGCCCTGAGTGTCGATTATTGTAGGCACGTGATGGTAGTAAATGTGGTTCCATTTTCATTAGATGGCCGAACCACTTGATTCTTTGCTTCTCGATGTACTGTATGCATGGTATAGTACCAACGATGCTTCTGATATTCTCGTTTCGCACTCTATCTCTCCTTGTAACGTTGACAGCTTTTCGTAGACATCTCATTTCACATGTTGTAATCTTTCTTCTTGTGTCTTAGTCAGGGGCCATGTTTGGCACTGATAGCAGAGAGTTGGAATAAATATGCAGTTTATCAGTTATCGTTGTACGCCTTGTTGTTATAACCAAAAATACTTCTTATTAGGTTGGGTGTTGGTTTTCTTATCAATCGAGGTAACCACTCTTTATGATCTGCGTGGTTCTTCTCCGATGCAGTATCTCTCTCAGCGTGTGGCAACTAACGACAACGGTTATTTGTTGGTTTACTTTTCTTCTTTGACCACCAGCACAGTGTTCTTGTCTAGCTACACATAATTACACTTGACATTCTTGCAGTCTGGTTAGTGTTGTAGATTCACCGCTATTACTTGAATCATTTACACGTCCCCTCTCCCTTAGGGTATATGTCTTGAACGCCCTGGCCTTCTTTTCCCATCCGCTGTCCATCGGCGAGCTGTCCTAGCCAATGTCCCTGCTGACATAACTTGACCAATCAAATTCCATCTTTGTCTTGTAATGATCATCTCAATTGATAATATCGTTCATCTCGTGTTTCTAAGCCTCGTCTTTCCGTATTTTTAGACTTCCCTCTATTTCTTTTGCCTTGCGGGTTCAAGTAAAGAGTCCTTACTATAATCCCCACGGGTTTTTATCAAGTTGTATCATATCCAGCGCCACTAGTTTTCATAACCTCTTGGTACACTGCAATCTGTCTCGTTCTCTTCATAAGCTTCTCATTTGTGACCCTTTCATACCATCTTCTTCTTCAAATGCTTCATATCGACCACTTGTTAACCACTCTTTGTGATTTGTATGTGATCTGAGCCTTAGAGCGATTGTACGTTGTGCCAGTTATGCACCTTCAAGTAGGCCAGCACATCCGATTTCTGCGACGCTTTTTATTCCCTAGGTTCTACAACAGTCGCATCTTACGACATGCCTTGTAGGTCTCAGTGGTACTATTCTTTGCTTCAATTGCGGACCCCTGTACCACACGGGTGGTCATACCATCTGACTCCCTCTATTCTGCGCATACACTAATTGAAGAATGTTTGCCGGATACACTAATTGAAGAATGTTTGCCAGATACACTAACTGAAGAATGTTTGCCGGATACACTAATCTGAAGAATGTTTGCCAGATACACTAACTGAAGAATGTTTGCCAGATACACTAACTGAAGATTGTTTGCCGGATACACTAACTGAAGAATGTTTGCCCGATACACTAACTGAAGAATGTTTGCCAGATACACTAACTGAAGATTGTTTGCCGGATACACTAACTGAAGAATGTTTGCCCGATACACTAACTGAAGAATGTTTGCCGGATACACTAACTGAAGAATGTTTGCCGAATACACTAATTGAAGAATGTTTGCCAGATACACTAATTGAAGAATGTTTGCCAGATACACTAACTGAAGATTGTTTGCCGATACACTAACTGAAGAATGTTTGCCAGATACACTAACTGAAGAATGTTTGCCGGATACACTAACTGAAGAATGTTTGCCGGATACACTAACTGAAGAATGTTTGCCAGATACACTAACTGAAGAAAGTTTGCCGGATACACTAACTGAAGAATGTTTGCCGGATACACTAACTGAAGAATGTTTGCCGGATACACTAACTGAAGAATGTTTGCCAGATACACTAACTGAAGAATGTTTGCCCGATACACTAACTGAAGAATGTTTGCCAGATACACTAACTGAAGAATGTTTGCCGATACACTAATGAAGAATGTTTGCCAGGATACACTAACTGAAGAATGTTTGCCGGATACACTAACTGAAGAAGTTTGCCGATACACTAACTGAAGAATGTTTGCCGGATACACTAACTGAAGAATGTTTGCCGGATACACTAACTGAAGAATGTTTGCCCGATACACTAACTGAAGAATGTTTGCCGGATACACTAACTGAAGAATGTTTGCCGGATACACTAACTGAAGAATGTTTGCCGGATACACTAACTGAAGAATGTTTGCCCGATACACTAACTGAAGAATGTTTGCCGGATACACTAACTGAAGAATGTTTGCCAGATACACTAACTGAAGAATGTTTGCCGGATACACTAACTGAAGAATGTTTGCCGGATACACTAACTGAAGAATGTTTGCCAGATACACTAACTGAAGAATGTTTGCCAGATACACTAACTGAAGAATGTTTGCCAGATACACTAACTGAAGAATGTTTGCCGGATACACTAACTGAAGAATGTTTGCCAGATACACTAACTGAAGAATGTTTGCCAGATACACTAACTGAAGAATGTTTGCCAGATACACTAACTGAAGAATGTTTGCCAGATACACTAACTGAAGAATGTTTGCCGGATACACTAACTGAAGAATGTTTGCCAGATACACTAACTGAAGAATGTTTGCCGGATACACTAACTGAAGAATGTTTGCCGGATACACTAACTGAAGAATGTTTGCCGGATACACTAACTGAAGAATGTTTGCCGGATACACTAACTGAAGAATGTTTGCCCGATACACTAACTGAAGAATGTTTGCCGGATACACTAACTGAAGAATGTTTGCCAGATACACTAACTGAAGAATGTTTGCCGGATACACTAACTGAAGAATGTTTGCCGGATACACTAACTGAAGAATGTTTGCCGGATACACTAACTGAAGAATGTTTGCCGGATAC
Organism: Arion vulgaris; assembly: GCA_020796225.1. Taxonomy (NCBI): domain Eukaryota; kingdom Metazoa; phylum Mollusca; class Gastropoda; order Stylommatophora; family Arionidae; genus Arion; species Arion vulgaris. Next base: position 68,294,002 of record CM036755.1, on the reverse strand, counting down.
ACTAACTGAAGAATGTTTGCCAGATACACTAACTGAAGAATGTTTGCCAGATACACTAACTGAAGAATGTTTGCCAGATACACTAACTGAAGAATGTTTGCCAGATACACTAACTGAAGAATGTTTGCCGGATACACTAACTGAAGAATGTTTGCCAGATACACTAACTGAAGAATGTTTGCCCGATACACTAACTGAAGAATGTTTGCCAGATACACTAACTGAAGAATGTTTGCCGGATACACTAATTGAAGAATGTTTGCCGATACATAACTGAAGATGTTTGCCGGATACACTAACTGAAGAATGTTTGCCGGATACACTAACTGAAGAAAGTTTGCCGGATACACTAACTAAGAAATTTGAATCTAAAGTTTGCCAGGATACACTAACTGAAGAATGTTTGCCGGATACACTAACTGAAGAATGTTTGCCGGATACACTAACTGAAGAATGTTTGCCAAAATGCGATACACAATCTGAAGAATGTTTGCCGATACATAATTGAAGAATGTTTGCCGGATACACTAATTGAAGAATGTTTGCCGGATACACTAACTGAAGAATGTTTGCCCGATACACTAACTGAAGAATGTTTGCCGGATACACTAACTGAAGAATGTTTGCCGGATACACTAATTGAAGAATGTTTGCCGGATACACTAACTGAAGAATGTTTGCCGGATACACTAACTGAAGAATGTTTGCCAGATACACTAACTGAAGAATGTTTGCCGGATACACTAACTGAAGAATTTGCCGATACACTAACTGAAGAATGTTTGCCCGATACACTAACTGAAGAATGTTTGCCGGATACACTAACTGAAGAATGTTTGCCGGATACACTAACTGAAGAATGTTTGCCAGATACACTAACTGAAGATTGTTTGCGGATACACTAACTGAGTGTTCGATAACTAACTGAAGAATGTTTGCCGATACACTAACTGAAGAAGTTTTGTACCTATGATTCCATCCTAACTGAGAATGTTTGCCGATCACAACTGAAGAATGTTTGCCGGATACACTAAATGAAGAATGTTTGCCGGATACACTAACTGAAGAATGTTTGCCTGATACACTAATTGAAGAATGTTTGCCGATCATAATTGTAGATTTTCGGTCACTAATAGGTTGCTCGGATCTTCCTACTCAAGAAAGTTTGCTCGGATATCACTTGAACAAGTTTCGGATACATCGAAGAATGTTTCCGGATACACTAATTGAAGAATCGTTTGCCGGATACACTATTGAAGAATGTTTGCAGATACACTAACTGAAGAAAGTTTGCCAGATACATATCTGAAGATGTTGCGATACACTAACTGAAGAATGTTTGCCGGTTACACTAATTGAAGAATGTTTGCCAGATACACTAACTGAAGAATGTTTGCCAGATACACTAACTGAAGAATGTTTGCCAGATACACTAACTGAAGAATGTTTGCCAGATACACTAACTGAAGAATGTTTGCGGATACACTAACTGAAGAATGTTTCCGGATACACTAACTGAAGAATGTTGCCAGATATTTAGTTGTTCTTCAATTTAGTGCTCGTCTCGTTCCAAGGTGCTGATTCACTTCCGTGGAGACATCAGGATATTTTCCCCAGAAATCTTTGATCTCAGTGAGGTAAGATCGAATTTCTAGTCATATCGAGACGGACGATCAACGTAGTTCAAGTTGAGCACGTAAAGAACCATTGACAGTTCAAAATCGAGAAGAACATTCAGAAAATCCGCTGTCTGGCAAAATTCATTAGAAATATAAAAAATAAAATTCCTACAAAATTTTCACCATCTTCTTAATTTCACCGGGACCTGATGGTGCTACAGAGTTTTGTACTGCAACCAGATCTTCTTGTGTAAGAAAAGATCGGAGACACATGGTTACTCACAGAAGTGCAATGATGATGGTCTATCAATCAATCAATCGATCTATTAGTTATTCTCACGTTTCTGCCCATACAACAGAACGCTTTAAAGATTGAGTTAAATGTTCAATTTTTGTTCTAGGTTTGACTTTATTAGACTTGAGCAAATCTCCTTGGAGTTAAATGTTCCAATTTTTGTTCTAGGTTTGACTTTATTAGACTTGAGCAAATCTCCTTGGAGTTAAATGTTCCAATTTTTGTTCTAGGTTTGACTTTATTAGACTTGCGCAAATCTCCTTGCACGATGAAAGCTTTTCTTGGCTTCTGTCTTCTTACTCTTTATTCATTCCTCTATCTTTGTCTATATTCTTTTTTCGCCTTTCGACTCCCACGGAACACAGATCTTCAACAAACTACTTCAACCTTCCCTCTCTTGACGTCCCTTCCAATTCTTTGCATATCTTGCCTATTCTTATAATATGTCCCCAGCTCTCTTCTTCTGGTATTTCTAGGCCATCCCCCACTCCTCTTTTCCTACGGGTTCCAAAACAATGCCTGTCTTGCAATGCTTCCGGTCGGTCTTCTCAACGTGTGTCATATCAATCGCCAACGTCTCTGTCTTCTTAAGCTCCTTGTCCTCTGGCATCTGCTTAGTACATGTACTTTCTCTGAGTTCCTCGTTTGTAATCTTATCATACCATCACATTCTCTCTGTTCTACGTAAACATTAATTTACAAGTCTGTAGTTTTCTGGTGGTTTCCTTTGTTGTTCTCCATGTTTTCGAGCCATACAACACCATTGATTTCACATTTCTCTACATTGCTGCCCAATTATGTGTATCATTTTACCTCCTGATGTTGTGTATCACCCAGGGATATCAGGTTGTCGTTTACTTGGTTAATTCTTATCTTGAGCTTTTCTTGATGAATGTTTAAACCTTGTTGTTGTTACCTTCGAACAAGTCTGTTTAGTTTACTTAGGTCTTCATAAAAGTCTTTTCCGAAATAATATTCAGTGTTTGTCTTGCCCCGAATTCTGTAATATCTTTTGATATTCGTGCGTAGCAAACATGACGACCAGTGATTGATAAGTAACTCAACTCTGCATTCCAGGATACACCGCTTACTACAGGCTTGTGTGTGTACTTGTTGTTAAACCACTTTATTTCCTTTTATCTATCAATGTAAACATTATGGCACCTTCGAAAATCGTTTATAATGTAATAAAAACGCAGAGCCAAGATCATAAAAACATGGGCGGAAACACGAGAGTTAACTACATTGAAGAATGTTTTTGTGTTGGATAGATCGGCTGACAAGAGGAAAACAATGCTCGTGTGTTTTCTCTGTATATCAGGTGTTAGCCAGGCTCACTTGGGAGGCCGATCATGACTCTTTACAGCAGTGCTGTTCAACGTTTTTATATATTAGGGCGCATCTGATTGATGGTTGTGGGGGTCCGGGCGCCATGTAACGATTGAAATGCTACTACTGCTGCTGCTACTACTACTGCTACTCGCCCAAGTGGTTACCGGCGCCCAAATTTAGGGTGTAAAGAATAGAACCACTGTTACCTGCCACGCATGTCGTAAGAGGCGACTAAGGAGGTTTGGATGAAATCGGATGCACATGTCCTAAACGTAGAAGTCTATGCGTTTAGGGGCCTACTAAACCAATGTGCAACTATACACGTTCTTGGCAAAGATCAAACATATCACAAGAGTGATTAAAGTTGGTCGTAAAGAACGAACGCAAAGAAGAAGAAGACTACTGCTGCTACTACTACTGCTACTACTGCTGCTGCTGCTACCATTTCTACTACTACTGCTACTTTTACTGTTGCTACTTCTTCTGTTATCTTCTATTGTTCTGCTACTACTACTACTACTGATAATACCACTACCACTACTAGTACTACTAATACTACCACTGCTGCTACTACTGCTACAACAACTACTACTTCTACTACTACTACTGCTACTAATACTACTGCTACTGCTGTTACTGCTGCTACTACCACTACTACTTGCTGCTACTAGCTATTACTACTGTTGCTGCTACTACCAGTACTTCTACTGCTACTACTACTTCTGCTACTACTACTGCTGCTACTACTACTTCTACTACTGCTACTTCTGCATTACTATTGCTACTGCAACTGCTACTCTCTACTGCTACTACTACTCTACTACTGCTCCTGCTGCTACTCTGCTCTACTACTCTCTCTACTACTGCTACGCTACTGCTCTACTACATACTACTTCTTCTACTATTACTTCTACTGCTGTTACTACTACTGCCGCTACTACTATACAGCCGCTGCTACCGCCGCCATTAATAATAATAATAACAGTAAAAATAACAATAATAGCGTTAACATAGTTGAGATGTCGACGCTCAATCCACTAAACAAGCAAAGGGTGGGTTTAGTGGGCAGTAAATTTTTACAAAATAAAACAAGATTTAAAAAAGCGGTAAGATCGTGTTCATTGGAGTGCTACAAACATAATATCAATATAGATGGAGACTGCAGTCAAACTATGTAGTAATGGCGAAACACGTAATAACAAAGTACTGTAGTTTTACCAAATACACAAACAATGACAATACACAGCAACGTTTCGACCAAAAGGCATTTATCAAGCAAACGATACAACAAAAGTGACACATATTTTAGTCACATATTTACATTCATTTTTAACCGTTGTAGTATCTTTGTCAAAGTCTATATGTGGTGATCTGTGACATTCGTGACTTTTGTTGTATCGTTTGCTTGATAAAGGCCTTTTTGGTCGAAACGTTGCAGTGTATTGTTATTGTTTTTGTAAAACTACAGTACTTTGTTATTACGTGTTTTGTCATTCTACAAAAATAATACTGAAAAATAGTGTTTTGTTTCAATCGGATAACATTAAAGCCTGCATGATAAAACAGGGCGCCATGAATGTATGACACGGGCGCAATGGCGACTGCGGGCGCTTTCCTTTGACAGTGCTGCTCTCCAACATCCTGCTTTATGTTGTGTTATCAATCATTGTTGTAGTTTACTCATCTCCAAGAGGTTAAATTCCCTTGGATGAAAATTTGTGTGGTCTTCATCACCCGTGATGGACGAGCATCATGAGGTTAAATTAATCTACGCTGTATCGTCTCTTTCTGTTACAGCCAGGACACAAATAATTAATATTAATTAAAAATGTCCACACATTTTCACTTTTTAAAATTACGTAATGGACCCTCGTCGATGCTACGGATGGTCGTGCACTGCCTCTGAGATCGTTATGGGCAAGAACACGATCGGAGCTCATATTGTTCCTAATTGAAGTACAATAATGGTGGTACATTTAACTGATCCCTGCAAAATTGGGTCTACACGGTTTGTTCTACGCTTCTTTCTGCATCTAACTGAGCTGGGAGTTACTAGTGTTTCTTAAGAGGAAAAGCGAAAGGTGAAAAAATCGGTAGTCTGTTGATGACTAGTTTAAAAAAAAAATGTGGTCTATTGCTGAAGAATTGACTTCATTGCACCTGGTTTTATTCCATATGGCTCGGTCTCTCTCCACAGAAATTGCACGCCATCTGCCCAAAGTATTGCACAAAGCAAGGACTCCGTAGCTTCGACAACAATTCTAGGTGTCGCTGGAAAAAATATACTCGTGAACAGAACGGCGCGGTCCGAATTCGAACCTACGCCCTTCGGAACGCAAGGCAAGGGCTTAACCACTTAACCACAGCCCAAGCCAACCATACCTACCAGTAGCGTAGACCAGGAAACTGACCGCGAGGTTAAAGACTAACCAGTCTCTGGATAGCTTAAGGCCAATGCTTTTTTATTTTTATCCTACGTATGGAGACGAACCCGAATCCTTCTGCTTCTAATGCTCCATATCGACCACTTGTTAACCACTCTTTGTGATTTGTATGTGATCTGAGCCTAAGAGCGATTGTACATTGCGCCAGTTATGCGCCTACAAGTAGGCCAGCACATCCGATTTCTGCGATGCTTTTATTTACTAGGGTAGCTTCACTAGGGCGTACATCAGTCGCCTCTTACGACATGCCTTGTAGGTCGCAGTGTTACTATTCTTTGCTTCCCTTGCAGGCCCCGGCACCATATGCGCCACTGGCACAACGAACTCGTGCTCTAAGACGCAAATCACATACAAGCCACACAGAGTGGTTGAACAAGTGGCTGATGTTAAGCAAACAAAGAAGAAGAAGAAAACTGCAAAAACTTGATACAAGTATAACTAATAAAGAGACCGATATTTTGGAACATCAGAATTTGGTTGACCATTGTCCTCCATATTAGTCTACCTTATTGGTTGGTGGTGGCGTCTGTGGCCTAGGGGATAGTGACTCGGTCTATTAACCCCGACGTTCTGATTTCGAAACACCCTGCGGACAATTTCGTTGCAAATTGTTTCGCGTGGATTTTAACAAAGGACGATGGCACCACCCGTTCAGAAAGCAATGGCAAACTGCTGAACGTAATCACAAACAGCATTACAAAGCTGGGTTTGATTCGCAAAGTACTGTAAAGGATATGCAATTAATTTTTTTATTGTGGTTGGAGGGTTTGTGTGCCTTTAGGATCCTTCAGACTATGTCGGCGGGAGTCAAACTCCTGAACCAAGCCGAAAGCCGCGTGCCCAGCGTGTTCGTAGCGCGTTGGACTACGGGTGACAAGTCCTCTGTGAGTGCGGGTTCAACTCCGCTGACTGGCAGAAAAGCTACAGGTTCCCCAGATTTTCAGTGTTCGTGGCACCGAACCGAAGAGCTTTAAGCTCATGTGCTATTGGATCGAAAAAAAAAAAAAAAATAAAGCCGAACAGACTGAAGGTGAAAGGCCAGCCCAAAAAGGTGGGGGCAGGATGGGGCCTCATAAGGCGACAGCACAGAACCCACCAGCGAGTGGTAAATGCTCTGGCTGCAACCAACCCATCCCCAGCTATGGGACAAATAGCAGTCGTCCTCTCTCTTGAGGACGACCTCCTTTTTGTGGTCTTGTCTTCTACTTCTATGACACTTTCCTTTAGAAACATGAGCGCCAGTAGAAAAATGATTAATACCACACATTTTCAGAACAGCGAAGAACTATAAGAATAACATAAGGTGGGTACGAAACCTCAGTTCATTGATTGATTGATTGATAAGATCATCAGCATTGCACTTCCATGAGTTACGATATGTGCTCATATCTCATTCTTGCACAGGAAAATCTCAACTGCATTGCACGAACTCCGTAGCACCTGCTAGGACACCTTATGTAATTTAGAATATAATGAAAATATTTTGCAGGAATTTGAAGGAAAAAATTTTCAAATAAATTTAACCAGGGCAGCGGCTTTCCAGTCTGCTCTTCTCGATTTAGATTGACAAGGGCTCTTGTACGTGCTCAACCTGAACACGGTATCTACGTTTTATCGTCCGCCTTCGATAGGACTAGGAACTCGATCTCACCTACACTGAGATCAGGGATCTCTGGAAAAATATCCTAATGGTTCCTGGAGGTAACGAACCGAGTACCTTTGGAAGGAAAGCTTCTAACCTCTACACCACAGAGAGATTATCCATGCCCAACGTGACTTCCTCAATAGAAAAACAGTTCACTACGGAAAACACTCAATAGAGATATCTGTATTTATGGCTCAGGCTGTGCACAGTCAAAAAAAAAGTTATGAGTAATAAATACAGCCTTGATAAACTGTAACCACAACCTTTAGAAATAAAAAATACAGCGTTAAAACTTTTGCTTTCTTAATGTTCTCTTAAATGGGTTTTGAAGTAATGTACACCGGTTTGTAAAAGCGACAGCTGATCGTTCTTGAAAATTTGCATTGAAAACCTCCTTCAACATATTTTATCGTTGAGATTGTTGCATCGGCGACGATGGGAACAAAAGATGCGTTGTTATATTGATGCTGGGGTGGATTGTAAACAAGCCTTGCTTTGCATCCATGTAACAACAACATTTGATGTTTTTTTTTAGTTTAGGTTCAAGAATAATTTTCTGTTAATGTAAGAAGTTCCTGGATGTTTACGAGTTATTTGTTGGTTTAACTGGAAGGGAAATTCGCAGTGGTTTGTTTGTGTGTAGGTTCTCTACCCCCCTCCTGATTTCATAGCGGGCGAACTAGAAGAAGTTATGTGATCTATATCATGCACACTACGTGTCCAGTCCTCCACTGCAGCAGCCATTCCAAAGGTCACCTGCTCATCTTACTCATGAGAAGATGGTTATTATATTTTCTTACTCTATCCCGAAAAATCGTAATGACGGAGATGAGGTTCCATAGAAGAGCTGCAGGAGTGGCAATAAGAGACACAATTAGTAATAAAGAAATCAGAAGACGATACGGAGAGCGAACCCAGTAAACGCTAGTTGAAATCGGACACTTCACCGAAGGATAAGAACTTTAGCTCCAAATGGTACTGAACGATGTGACGTAAAATTGCGTTCTTGGCAAAGGCTGTGTATATATCACAATTAGAATGATGAACATGGCCGAAAAAGAACGAACGCAAGAGAGAGAGAGTGAGAGAGAGAGAAGATTGGATGTGAAACCAGTTATGCAATTCATAAAAGAACAACAGATTAAATGGTTTGGACACCTGACAAGAATGCCCTGCCGACTACCACAGAGAGCCACACTGAAAAAGTATAACGAATATAGAGCAAGAGGAAGACCACGCAAAAGATGGAGCGACGGCATCAATAATAGACTTAAGAAAATAAATTACAGCGTACAAAGTGACCGCGAACAAGCACACACAAGATAACTACACCCCCTCCTTCCCATAACACTTCTATAAAGAAGTAAATGGCATGGTCATTGGAGTCATTCGTATGTGTCGGTTCCTCCCTGCCAATAACGAGACCTGCCTTCCCGGGTTTGTCTGGAGTCGCCTAGATGATTTTAGCCAGGGGCGGCTCGTCATTAAGGGCCTGTGGGGCCCGGCCTCACAAAAACCGAAAGGGAAATAACTTCCCGGAATAGACAAATAATAGTAAATACTAAAAAAACATGATTTTTCCGAAAATTTGTGTCTGGCCCCACCAAGAAAAATGACGACGAACCGCCACTGATTTCAGCCTTTTGTCTTTGGACTCGCCAACCCAGGCTTTTATGCAAGGTATGCCAACAGGACACTATTGGTTAACCACATATACTCGTGGGAAAGTGTCATAGAAGTAGAAAAGACAAGAAAAAGGATGTCATCCGCAGGGGATAGAAAGTACGCCTGCTATTTGTCCCATAGCTTGGGGATGGGTTGGTTGCAACCAGAGCATTTACCACTCGTCGGTGGGTTCTGCGCTGTCACCTTATGAGGCCCCATTTCAAAGAAATAAATGATGGAAGAGAAGAAGAATACGAATCTACCCCGGAGACTTTAATATATCTTCTTCTTCGAACGATCCATATCGACCCCTTGTTAACCACTCTGTGTGATTTGTATGTGATCTGAGCCTAAGAGTGATTGTGCGTTGTGCCAGTTATGCGTCTACAAGTAGGCCAGCACATCCGATTTCTGCGATTCTTTTTATTTACTAGGGCAGCTTCCCTAGGCGACTCTACCTGAGTCGCCTCTTATGACATACCTTGTAGGTCGCAGTAGTACTATTCTTTGCTTCCATTGCGAGCCCCGGCACCACACAGGCTGCTCTAATATATCAATATGGCTAGGTTGTGTTGACAAAAGGAATAAGACTCAATTTCAGTGTACTTTAACATTCATGTGCTCGGGAGACGCCTGTAATATTCATGTTTTTGTCTGACTAATCTATTGTCATGTCGAAATATATTCCGTTTGGCTTTAGCTGATAGGGTTCACAACACTCCAGGTGCCATATAAACCAGTTCTTACCCAACCACGTCCTTTCTTTTCATCAGCTCCGGATGTGGGTGTACGACGGGCGTATTTACCTTTTCACCCGTGCAGCCGGGAGGGCACAAACGCTTGAGCGCACACAAAGCTGTATTTGCATTACAATGTGATTTTGAATGATCGACTTTCAGGTTTTCACGGTTGAAATGAGAAAAATTAAAATATCCACGCTGGTGCTAATTTTTGTATTACTTTTTCTATTCCTGTTCTCTTTCTCGATATCAAATCTTCCATTTCGTTTCCACCATGCAATATCTCTTCTACTTCATAGTCTTCCATTTCTCTTCATTTCGTTTTGCCATTGACACACGCCTTACCGTATTCATAGCTACAATCTTCCTGTGTAAGAAAGAGGTCGGAGCACATATGTTTACTCACCGAAGTGCAATGATGATGGTCCAATCAATCAATCAATCAATCAATCAATCTTATTCATGGGTTTTGTTGCTAATTCTTATTCTCTTTGTTTCTCTTCTTCATCAGATTCTCATTTTCTATTCCCCCTTTCATCTTCTTCTTCGAACGCCCCATATCGACCACTTGTTAACCACTCTTTGTGATTTGTATGTGATCCAAACCTAAGAACGTTATGCCAATTATGCGCCTGCAATTAGGCCAGCACATCCGAGTTCAGCGACGCTTTTTATTTACTAGGCTAGCTTTCCTAGGCACATACCTCAGTTGCCTCTTACGACATGCCTTGTAGGTAGAAATGTAACTATTCTTTGCTCCCCATGAGAGCCCCGGCAACACACGGGAAGTTTTTGTTCAAATTCTTCTAAATCATCAAATTGACATCTATCTCATTTTTTCATGTTCTTGAGATGGAATTTTTTTCCAGCACTTTGTATAATATCTGTTTATTTGAAAGGATTTTGTTTTCTTCTTTAATGTTTGTGTAAGCCCGCCTACCCAGCGTGTTCATAAGGGTTCATTTACGTGTTCAACTTGAACACGGGACCTACGTTGTATCTTCCGTCTCCGATAAGACTAGGAACTCGATCACACCTACACTGAGACTAGGAATATCCGAAAATATATTCATATGGCTCCATAAAGGAGCGAACCAAGTACATTTGGAACTAGAGTTGAGCACCCAACTCTACCTCACAGAGACGAGACACCCGCGGAGATCTTCTGTTGTAAACAACACACTGTTTCTATTCCGAAAGGAAACTGCCTATTCGCTTATCTAACCAAATTCAGTAATCGAAGATATCTAACGATTTATCTATCTACTGCATACAGATATTTCTACATATCTGAGGGAGCTCATTAACAGGGCTCGCTAATGTACACAACGGACTTACGTAATATTCGAATTACACAATGCTCTCCGTAACGAAAGCTCTATTTAAGTAATTATCTCAAATGTATGTATTTCAACATGGAAAAGAGAAGCTTAAACGCGCTAAAAACAATATAAATTATTATAAGTTTAACAAGTCGATAGAAGAAAGAGATGTGTAGCTACTACTTATTAGATGTTTTATTACGCCCGAGTGGTTACGGGGCCCAAATTGGGGTGTAAAGAATAGAACCACTGTTACCTACCACGAATATCGTAAGAGGCGACTAAGGAGGTTGTGCGTGGGGCTAGCTACCTCACACCGTAAAAACACTAGATGGCTACAGAACGGAGAGAGAACCGAGTAAACGCTGGCTGAAACCGGACAAGGATAAGCACCAGAGCCATATTGTGCTGAAGATGTGACGTAAAACACACAAATGCTAAGGCTGCATGAAACAGATTTCCACATGCATAGAATTTATGGGGAGATCTCGTACATCGGTCTGGGCGGTGATCGCGAGAGAGAGAGCCTTTTCTACTACTCTAAAAGGGATAAATGCGACGAATTTGCTGCATTACACAGTTTCCCTATATGGCTCCGCCCTTGTCGGTAGAAATGTCTAGCATATCGCAGAAGGCACGAACACAGTAGTTCCAGCAAGAATCCTAGGATCTCATGAAAAATTTGCCCATGCTGCTCAGTCCGGATTCGAACCCACAACATTCTGAGCGACAGGCAAACTTTTTAACCACTTCACCATATAGAACCCGTTCATTGTACTACCGGCTGTCACTGCTGTCGTATCCGCAAGTCTGTCTTCTCGTTCATTTCCCTTGTCTTCAGTATTTCTGTGTAGGAAAATAAAGACGACTCTACATTCATGATCTCGGCTCAGACTCCTTGTATTGTCTCCTCACACAACCAGATCATCTTTGAGTCACTAAAAACATGCTCTTTGAGTCACTACGAACATGCTCTTTGAGTCACTAAGAACACGCTCTTTAAGTAACTATGAACACGCTCTCTGAGCACTAAGAACCACTCTTTGAGTCACTAAGAACACGCTCATTAAGTAACTACAACATTGCTCTTTGAGTCACCAAGAACACGCTCTTTGAGTCACTAATAACTTGCTCTTTGAGTCACCAAGAACACGCTCTTTGAGTCACTAATAACACACTCTTTGAGTCACTACGAACATGCTCGTTGAGTCACTAAGAACTCGCTCTTTAAGTTACTACGAACACGCGCTTTGAGTCACCAAGAACACACTCTTTGAGTCACTAAGAACATGCTATTTAAGTATCTACGAACACGCTCTTTGAGTCACCAAGAACATGCTCTTTGAGTCACCAAGAACACGCTCTTTGAGTCACTACTAACTTACTATTTGAGCTATTAAGAAAAAATACCTGGGCGGCGCTATGCGTCTCTAGCCAAAATGTATGCGATATACATATCAAAGACAACATTTTGTATAGAGATCTCTCTAAGAGCCGTTATTCAAATCCTTAACAATCAAACCTTTCAAGCAAAGTTGCAAAATATTGCTACTTTCTTTCACAGACGCAATGAGACGTAACAGTAACTATAATAATCATTTAAAAAACGACATGAAAATTGCATTGCATGAAAAGTGAGAGGGAAACATAACGTTTGAATGAAAACATTCTCAAGAAAGTGTCATATGTGCATTCCAAATATTTATTCGTGTTTTACTATGTTCAATGACCAAGAAGAGAGAATTTATATATGTATACATCTGCTGTGACTCGGTTATTAAATGAGGTATTTACTGCAGTACAATAAGGCACTGGTATCTTCTTCTTCCTTCTTCTACGTTTTCACTAGGTTGGGATTTCGGATTCTCTAGTAAAGGCAGTCGTCTGTCTCAGTTTATCAGCGATGCCATACAGTTTGTCTTGGACGCTGGTGTAAGTGGGCCACCTCTTTCTTCTCAGGTCTGCATACTGGGGCAGTTCTGTAGGATATGTTCTGTTGTCATATTTGCCAAGCCACAGGGGCACATGTCGTTGGTGCCGATCTGGAATTTAGTGTACAGGTGGTGTCTCATTCTGTTGTGACCCGTCCAGAGGCGAAGTATGACTGTCTGGTCCCTTCTGGACAGTTGGTAATATCCATCTTTTTTGGGTGTTCTTTATCCCATTTTGCTTTGTTGGCACTGGTATCTATCTGACTTAAATAAATAATTGATAAATATGTGCATAATTATGTGCCTGTAACTCCTCCAACAATCCTTTGGGTCTATGGACAAAATGCACTCCTGAACAAAACGGCGCTGTCCGAATTCTCTCTTTCGCGATCACCGCTTAGACTGATGCACCAGATTTCCCATCAATTCTTATTCATGTAGAAATCTGATTCATGCAGCCTTAGCATGTGTGTTTCGTCACATCTTTAGCGCAATTTGGAGCTCTGGTGCTTATCTTTCGGCGATGTGTCCGGTTTTAGCCAGCGTTTACTGGGTTCGCTCTCCGTCAGTCTTGGGCACTCCCAAGTCCTGCAAGGCAGCAGGTTGATATTTTCTTTTAGGGTAGCTACACTTAGACAACCTTCCCTCCCGGGTTGTTGAGCGTCATCTGCCCAGGTTACCAGTCTTTTTTTGACTACTTGGTTTGTCTGCCGTCCAGTTCTGTGCACGGATTGCTCCGCTAGGCTTTGATGGCCCGCCCATTTTCTCTTCGTCACTTGTGCTCACATTGTTGGTCCGAATTTGAACCCACGACTTTCGGGATGCAAGCAGAAACTTAACCTATTAGCCACACACATTATTCACATGGAAATTCTTCTTATTTTCTTCTTCGAACGCTCCATATCGACCACTTGTTAACCACTTTTGTGATATGTAGTGATCCGAGCCAAGAGCGATTGTACGTTGTCCAGTTATGGCCTACAAATAGACCAGTACATCCGATTTCTGCGACGCTTTTTATTTACTAGGTAGCTTCATGGCCCCTACCTCGTCGTCTCTTACGACATGCCTTGTAGGTCGCAGTGTTCTAGTCTTTGATTCCTGAGAGCCCCGGCAACACACGGGTGATACACCTCTATGACCATAATCCGGCAACACACGTGGTGATACACCTTCTGATGACCGATGAATCCCGGCAACACACGGTGATACCCTTCATGACCGATGAATCCTCCGGCAACATCAGGCGTCGATACACCCTTCTATGACCGATGAATCCCCGGCAACACACGTGGTGATACACCCTTCTATGACCGATGAATCCCCGGCAACACACGGGTGATACACCCTTCTATGACCGATGAATCCCCGGCAACACACGGGTGATACACCCTTCTATGACCGATGAATCCCCGGCAACACACGGGTGATACACCCTTCTATGACCGATGAATCCCCGGCAACACACGGGTGATACACCCTTCTATGACCGATGAATCCCCGGCAACACACGGGTGAAATGGAAATGATATAGCTATCAATCGTCTTATCTATCTATTTCTCCGCCTACCACCTTTATTTCTCTTCTTCGTTCTCTATCATTGTCGGTCTTGTGTCATACGATATCTTTATAGCAAACTAGTTATCACTGAGCGGCTAACGTTATCAGTCTGTACACTTTTAATTTATAGAATGTTTCAAAGTCCAAATATGTTTACCTCTTATTTACAAACCTCGGAAATATGTTTTTCTTCTTTTGTAAAACTAACTTTTCTGAATGGTCAACATTTCGATAAGATTGTTTGCTTTTTTGATTATATTCTTCCTGTTCTCGTTCTTATTTTCCTCCTCCGTCTTATTACTTTTTTATTTCCTTCCTTTTATTCGTCATTTTTTTTTCATTCTTCTTCTTTTTATTCCCATTCCATCCCATTCTATTCGTTTTATCATCCCATTCTTTGTCTTCTTCGTTCTGTATTTTTTCTTCATCTCCATCATCATCATTTTATCTTTTATCATGCACTTTTTATTCTTTTTCTTTCTCTCTGTCATCATAATTTTCATTTTTTGAGAACCTACTTTTTCTTCATTTGCTTTCTTTTTTCTTCCTTTCCACCCATATAATTTTTAAAAATCTCCTTCGCCTGCTTTCATTTTTCTTCTTTTTTTCTTTTTTATCGTTATCATCTTCTCCTTCATTATATTCTTTTCGCCTGAGTGGTTACCAAGGGGGCCAAATTTGGGGTGTACAGAATAGAACCACTGTTACCTGCCACGCATGTCGTAAGATGCGACTAAGGAGGTTTGGCGGAAATCGGATGCACGTTTCCTAAACGTGTAGGTCTATGCGTTTCGGGGCATACCAAACTAATGTGCAACGTATACACGTTCTTGGCAAAATCAAACATATCACAAAGAGTGATTGAAATTGGTCGTAAAGAACGAACGCAAAGAAGAAGAAGAAGATTATATTCTTTCTCTTGTCCCAATATTTAGAATGTAAATGCAATCTTATCATATGTATACACAGCTGTTTAGTTTTTGTTTAGTTTAGTCGTCGGATCACCATCACTGCACGTCGAACAAATTAGTCCATAAGTGCTCCGATCTCTCCCTCAGTATGTCCATCAGCGTGTGGCGACTAACGACACCGGTTCTTTGTTGGTTTACAATTCTTCTTTGTCTGCCAGCGTAGCGTTCTTGTCGAGCTACACCACACTTAACTTTGAGTTCTTGCAGTCTGGTTAGTGTTGTAGATTCACCGCTATTAAATGAATAATGTACACGTCCTCTCCCCTTAGGGAATTTATAATATCAGCCTGGTCCATTGCTCGCCCGCTTTGTCATACATACAAGCCTATCTGCACGTTCATTCCCCCTTACACAGCTGTGTCGGACAAGAAAGTGATATAGAGGAATAGTTCTCTCAATCTTCAGAACACTTGTTGAAGCCATGTTGTCTACTTTTCTTGTTGTTCAGTTTCGGATAACATTTCACCCGTGTGTTGCCGGGACTCGCAAGGGGAGCAAAGAATTGTAACGCTGCGACTATGTACAATGCATGTCGTAAGAGACGACTAAGGTAGGGTCCTAGTGAAGCTACCCTTGTATATAAAAGCTTCGCAGAAATCGGATGTGCTGACCTACTTGTAGGCGCATAACTGTCATAATGTAAATCGCTTTTAGTCTCAGATAACATACAGATCACAAAGAGTGGTTAGAAGTGATCGATATGGAACGTTTCGAAGAAGAAGAAGGATAACATTTGATTAAATACACACTTTGTGACGACATTGTGCGCAAGCAGCTTTTCTCTCAATCTAAAAATGATCTTTAGTTGTATATTGGGAATACACTACACACTCAAAGTGTGTTACGTACGTGTATCACTGATATAATTAAAACTAAACAGCTGTTACACGCGTGTACAACATATTTTTTTTAATTACATTTCCCCACTGTACCGTTATACACTGCATAGGGCCTGCGAGCAATCTCCCCATAGCGCTCTATCATGAGCAGTGGCGGCTCGTCATTAAGGGCCAGTGGGGCCAGGCCACATCAAAATAATTGTAACGTGCATTTATTATTTAATAAATTAAAATATAACCTAATCCAGAACCACGATTTTTCCGAAAATGTGTGTCTGGCCCCAGCAACAAAAAGGATAACGAGCCGCCACTGATCCTGAGCATATCCTTCAAACTCTTCTACTGAACTGACTCAGATATTTCTCGCCTTTCCCAGTTAAGTTAGTTTCATGGTTTCCCTAGGTCGTCCTTTTCTTTCTTGAACCATTTGTCTCCCATTGCTATGCCACCTTTGTGATTCTTTGATCATTTCTTAACAGAATAGCCCAACATATTACCATCTTGTCCATATCTATTAACAGATGTTTCCCACTCTGATGACCGATATGTTAATTTCACTCCTTCTCCTATGAATTGATACAATTGACTCTGTTCATTTTTTGATAAACTTTTTCTCGATGCAATTTAGATTTCAACTCTGCTTTCCATATGTTTTAAACATTTTCCAACTCTCGCTGTCCAAATGTTAGGATTGATACAACATTTTCCAACTCTCGCTGTCCATATGTTAGGATTGATACAACTCTCGCTGTCCATATGTTAGATTGATACAACATTTTCCAACTCTCGATGTCCATATGTTAGGATTGATACAACTCTCTCTGTCCATATGTTAGGATTGATACAACATTTTCCAACTCTCGCTGTCCATATGTTAGGATTGATACAACATTTTCCAACTCTCGATGTCCATATGTTAGGATTGATACAACTCTCGCTGTCCATATGTTAGGATTGATACAACATTTTCCAACTCTCGCTGTCCATATGTTAGGATTGATACAACTCTCGCTGGCCATATGTTAGGATTGATCACCAACTCTCGCTGGGCATATGTTAGATTGATACAACACATTCCAACTCTCGCTGTCCATATGTTAGGATTGATACAACACTTTCCAACTCTCGCTGTCCATATGTTAGGATTGATACAACATTTCCAACTCTTGCTGTCCATATGTTAGGATTGATATTCCCAAATCTCGCTGTCCATATGTTAGATTGATACAACATTTTCCAACTCTCGCTGGCATATGTTAGGATTGATACAACATTTTCAACTCTCGTTGTCCCCATGTTAGGATTGATAATCAACTCTCGATGCATATGTTAGGATTGATACAAGCATTTTTCCAACTCTGTCCATATGTTAGGATTGATACAACATTTTCCAACTCTCGCTGTGCATATGTTAGGATTGATACAACATTTTCCAACTCTCGCTGGCATATGTTAGGATTGATACAACATTTTCAACTCTCGCTGTCATATGTTAGGATTGATACAACATTTTCCAACTCTCGCTGTCCATATGTTAGGATTGATACAACACTTTTCAACTCTCGCTGGCATATGTTAGGATTGATACAACATTTTCCAACTCTCGCTGTCCATATGTTAGGATTGATACAACACTTTTCAACTCTCGCTGTCCATATGTTAGGATTAATACAACATTTTCCAACTCTCGCTGGCCATATGTTAGGATTGATACAACATTTTCCAACTCTCGCTGGCATATGTTAGGATTGATACAACATTTTCCAACTCTCGCTGGCCATATGTTAGGATTGATACAACTCTCGCTGGCATATGTTAGGATTGATACAACATTTTCAACTCGCTGGCCATATGTTAGGATTGATACAACACTGAAATTGAAAATTCTTAATTTAGTTTTTTTAAACTATATAACTTGAAGCTCCATATTTTATTTAGATCTTTAAAAACGGATGTTGTTTTGACAATTCTTAGCAAATTGTCAGATTTATTCTCAGAATGTGCCCCCTAAAATACATAGTATGTTTGTTTTGGGGATACACCAAGTGGCAGCTCGTCATTGAGGGCCAGTTGGGCACGGCCCCACCAAAAATAATGATCACTGAATACACCATATGGGGAACTTGAGAAAACTTACATCGTCGTAGTTAATATTATATTTAGACAGAATCAACGGAGATATTGATACCTTTAGATTGGCCACTCATCCTTATGTTGCCAGGGCCCCACAATGGGAGCAAATAATAGTTCCACTACGACCTGCAAGGCATGTTGTAAGAGGCTAATGACGTAGGGGCATAGGAAAGATACCCTAGTAAATAAAAAGCGGCGTAGAAATGGGATGTGCTGGCCTACTTCTAGGCGCATAACTGGCACAACGTACCATCGCTCTTATGCTCAGATCACATACAAATCACAAAGAGTGGTTAACAAGTGGTCGATATGGAGAGTTCAAAGAAGAAAACAACAATAATTTCAACATACTTGTTGATTTATTTTATAGACATAGAAAGTCCATGCAGATTTCTAGGGAGTGTTCTGTTATTGTTCTCATTATCAAGATAGCTGATTTAATGACCTTTCTTGAAAAAATGAAAATCATGACATATCCTAAAGGACGTAGCCATCAACCACAGTAAACGAGTCGTTGATTTTCTAGGCACCACTTATACGTTCAGTAGTTTGCCATTGCTTTCTGAACGGTGAGGTCTATTTTTACCTTTTGTAGAAATCCCATGGAAACAAATTTGCTACCAAACTTGCCCACCTTGGGGTTTCAACCAGGTACGCTTGGGTTTGTGATCGAGTTCACTATGGCTTGAGCTACAGACGCTCACCTTTCTTAGGATATACAAAAATATAACAATGACAAATAAGAAGAAAAAGAAGAGAATCCATCGGACCGTTATACTGAAAACAAGAGTAATTTCTACAATAGATGTCTGCGAACATAAAGTGAACATAAAATGGAAAGAATTCAGAAGTGATGAAATCAGAGAAATGTCTGGTCAATCACTAATAACATCTGTTATAAGAAGGAGAAGATGGAGATATGTTGGACACACCTTGAAAAGAAATGATAAAAAATATCAAAGCAGGTATTGAAGTGGGATGCAAATGGTACAAGAAAGATAGGACGCCTAGGGAGACCCTGAAACGAACTTTGCGGAAGAGGTAAAATATCATTCTCAGTCAGTTCCATGGAGGAGATTGATCGAGTTACCCAGGATATATCGGTATAGAGAAATTACTTGCAGGCCCTAATTTAACGTATACCGGTACGAGAGGAATTATATTATTATTAATTTCGCCGAGTGGTTACCGGGCCCAAATTTGGGGTGTAAAGAATAGAACCACTGTTACCTACCACGCATGTCGTAAGAGGCGACTAAGGAGGTTTGACTGAAATCGGATGCACGTGTCCTAAACATGTAGAAGTCTATGCGTTTAGGGGCCTACCAAACCAATGTGCAACGTATACACGTTCTTGGTAAAGATCAAACATATCACAAAGAGTGGTTAAAATTGGTCGTAAAGAACGAACGCAAAGAAGAAGATTATTAATTTCAACATACTTGTGTATTAATTTCATAGACCTTATAGACAAACAAGTCCATGAAGATTTCTAGGGAGTGTACTGTTATTGTTCCCATTATGAAGATAGCTTATTTAATGACTTTACTTACGATAAATCCATATTGTTTCTTTGCTAATTCTACCTAGATGTTCCCTCATTTTCTTAACATAATAATCACTAATAATATCTCTATACCATACCGTTCATAAAGCTAATTATTCGTTGCCGTTCAGGATCGATGGTTGTGGATATTTGTTTTTTCAACCTATAGTGCAATGAGCATTGATTCTGATAGCTCCTCCTCCACCTCATCTGACAGTGTATTGTTGAAATCATAGATTGAATTCCGCCCGTGTGGTGGCGGGGCCCGCAAAGGAAGCAAAGAATAGTACCACTGCAACCTACAATGTATGTCGTAAGAGGCGGGTGATGTAGGCCCTAGGGATGCTACCTTAGTAAATCTTCTTCTCCTTCTTTGCATTCGTTCTTTACGACCAATTTTAATAAATCTTTGTGATATGTTTGATCTTTGCCAAGAACGTGTATACGTTGCACATTGGTTTGGTAGGCCCCTAAACGCATAGACTTCTACATGTTTAGGACATGTGCATCGATTTCAGCCAACCGTAGTAAATAAAAGCAGCGCAGAAATCGGATATGCTGGCCTACTTGTAGGTGCATAACTGGCACAACGTACAATCGCTCTTAGGCTCAGATCACATACAAACCACACAGAGTGCTTGACAAGTGGTCGATATGGAGCGTTCCAAGAAGAAGAATAGATTGATTTGAGAATACAGGTAAGTTGTTTCATATTCTGAATGTATATCGTCTCCGCATCATAACTTGGACTGCAATGAGAATATTCGTTGACATCTTGGTTTCAACAGAATCCCTATTGTAATCGTCATTGCAAAGGAACCCTCATTATATATCTTGGTTGCAATAGAGTCCTCATTATAAATATTTTTTGAGGTGGATTCCCCCATTATACCTATTGGTGCAATCATCATATAAATCTTAACTGCAATGGAATTCCCATGGTAAATCTTGGTTGCAATGGAATTCCCATTGAGATCTTGACTTCAGTTGAATCCTTATTATAAATATTTGTTTCATTGGAATCCTCATGGATTCGAACTGGTCCGGATTCGAACCCACGACCTTCGGAAATCAAGGGGAGGGCGTAACCACTTAACCATAGAGACCTAGTACCAACTGTTATAAGAAGGAAACGATGGAAATATGTTGGACACACATTGAGTAGAAATGGTCAAAGAATGTAAAAGCGGGCATGGAAGTGGGGTGCAAAGGGTTCAAGAAAGTGAGAATAGCCTAAGGAGACCATGAAACGAACTTTGCTGAGAGAGGAAATATCGGTCTCAGTTCCATGGAAGAGATTGAGCGAGTTGCCAAGGATAGAGCGGTATTGAGAAATTACTTGCATGCCCTATATAACGTATAACGGTACGAGAGAAATTATTATTATAAAAGAGACCCCCATGAGAAAAGTACTTATCACTTCTGAACACGCCACTGATCTCAACCGACTTCGTATTCAACCACCATAATTAACTAATCAAACAAAGTTGGAACCAAGGCAAGGTTTGACAGGGTATGACATCTGTATGATGGGGAACACTAATCAAACAAAGTTGGAACCAAGGCAAGGTTTGACAGGGTATGACATCTGTATGACGGGGAACACTAATCAAACAAAGTTGGAACCAAGGCAAGGTTTGACAGGGTATGACATCTGTATGACGGGGAACACTAATCAAACAAAGTTGGAACCAAGGCAAGGTTTGACAGGGTATGACATCTGTATGACGGGGAACACTAATCAAACAAAGTTGGAACCAAGGCAAGGTTTGACAGGGTATGACATCTGTATGACGGGGAACACTAATCAAACAAAGTTGGAACCAAGGCAAGGTTTGACAGGGTATGACATCTGTATGACGGGGAACACTAATCAAACAAAGTTGGAACCAAGGCAAGGTTTGACAGGGTATGACATCTGTATGGCGGGGAACACTAATCAAACAAAGTTGGAACCAAGGCAAGGTTTGACAGGGTATGACATCTGTATGACAGGGAACACTAATCAAACAAAGTTGGAACCAAGGCAAAGTGTGACAGGGTATGACATCTGTATGACGGGGAACACTAATCAAACAAAGTTGGAACCAAGGCAAGGTTTGACAGGGTATGACATCTGTATGCGGGAACACTAATCAAACAAAGTTGGAACCAAGGCAAGGTTTGACAGGGTATGACATCTGTATGACGGGGAACACTAATCAAACAAAGTTGGAACCAAGGCAAGGTTTGACAGGGTATGACATCTGTATGGCGGGGAACACTAATCAAACAAAGTTGGAACCAAGGCAAGGTTTGACAGGGTATGACATCTGTATGACGGGGAACACTAATCAAACAAAGTTGGAACCAAGGCAATGTTTGACAGGGTATGACATCTGTATGGCGGGAACACTAATCAAACAAAGTTGGAACCAGGCAAGGTTTGACAGGGTATGACATCTGTATGACGGAAACATAATCAAACAAAGTTGGAACCAAGGCAAGGTTTGACAGGGTATGACATCTGTATGGCGGGGAACACTAATCAAACAAAGTTGGAACCAAGGCAAGGTTTGACAGGGTATGACATCTGTATGACGGGAAACACTAATCAAACAAAGTTGGAACCAAGGCAAGGTTTGACAGGGTATGACATCTGTATGACGGGGAACACTAATCAAACAAAGTTGGAACCAAGGCAAGGTTTGACAGGGTATGACATCTGTATGACGGGGAACACTAATCAAACAAAGTTGGAACCAAGGCAAGGTTTGACAGGGTATGACATCTGTATGGCGGAGAACACTAATAAAAAAAGGAAATCAGGCCTTCACACAAAAATCAGTCAGACGCGCCATATTAGACGCCATGACTACACCTGAATTCATAGCGGGCGAACGCAAGAAGGAGAAGAAGAAGAGTATGACATAACGCCTGAGGGTATCTGGGGCGTAGAGGTAATTTACTCGCTTTTCGTGCCAAAGGTACTTGGTTCGCTCCCTCGTTGAGTCATCGGGATATTTTCCAGAGATCCTGATATCAGTGTAAGTGAGATTTAGTTCCTAGTTCTATCGGAGATGGACTATAAAACATAGGTCCCGTGTTCAATTTGAGCACTAAAAGAACCCTTGTCAGTTGAAAATCGAGAAAAGCAGGCTAGAAATCCGCTGCCCGGGGAAAATTCATCTGAGACCTTCCTTTGTAAGAAAGAGATGGTAGCACACATAGTTTGTCACCGAAGTGCAATGATGATGGTTCTATCAATCATTCAATCAATCAATCAGACTTAAAGCCTGCAGCTACCTTCCCAGCGATTTCTGTTACTTTATCACTATCAAGAACATCATTTAATTACCTCATCTTTGCAATAGATTAACGGATTTTTATGTGCCTGTCGAACCGGCAATTATGTTTGGCTTTCATGCTTTGCCGCCATTATAACAGTGACGTGTGTCGTAACGATCGGCAGTGTCGGAATCTGTCATTGCAGGGAGATAATCATCTGACTGTGTTATTATGGATGTGTTTGAGCAGATTATAGTACGCATCTGCAGGGTATATTGCCTCCCTTATCTAGGTTGTTTGTATTGGAAAGTTCGTGAAAGAGGAGTGTTGCAGTTTTGTTCAGGGATCGCTGATGTTATGTTGTGGTAATGTTGTAATGTTGTTGTAGTCTTCTTCTCGAAATCTCCATATCAACCACTTGTTAACCACTCTGTGTGATTTGTATGTGATCTGAGCCTAAAAACGATTGTATGTTGTGCCAGTTATGCGCCTACAAGTAGGCAAGCACATCCGATTTCTGCAACGCTATTTATTTACTAGGATAGCTTCCCTAGGTCCTACATCAGTCGCCTGTTACGACATGCCTTGTAGGTCGATGTGGTACTAGTCTTTGCTTCCCTTGCAGGCTCCGGTACCACACGGGCTATTGTTATAGTTATGTTGTAGGCGTGTTGTAATATTGTTATAGTTATGTTGTGTTCATGTTGTAATGTTTTGTTCATGTTGTAATCTTGTAGTTATGTTGTGGTCATGATGCAATAGTGTAGCTATGATGTGGCCATGTAGTTATGTTGTTATCATGTTGCAATATTACAGTTATGTTGTGTTCATGTTGTAATATTGTTATAGTCTTCTTCTACTTCGAACGCTCCATATCGACCACTTGTTTAACCACTCTGTGGGATTTATATGTGATCTGAGCCTGAGAACGATTGTACGCTGTGCCAGTTATGCGCCTACAAGTATACCAGCACATCTGATTTCTGCGACGCTTTTTATTTACTAGGGTAGCTTCCTAGGCCCCTACCTCAGTCACCTCTTACAACATGCCTTTGGTTCGCAGTGGTACTATTATTTGCTCTCATTGAGAGCCCCGGCAACACACAGGGTGAATAATAGAACAAGAATTGAAAGAAAGAAATCATAGCTGGAACACAAGGCGGACAAGAAGAGAAAAGAATGGTGTGCATTTGTTTGTATATAAGCGCCAGGGGAGTCACAGGCTGGAGAGAGAAAGAGAGAGAAACAGAGAGACAGAGAGAGAGAGAGAGACTATATCGATACCTTTCTAGCTGACACACTTCTAAGACAAATTGATTATATCGATAACCCTTTAACTGACCCAACTTTAAGACAAACCTTCGCCAAAGCACGTTTTGTTCTCTTGTAGTAGTGGTTAAAGTAACGTTTGTTTGACAAGAGAAAGTTGAATGTCCCATACATAATTCTCTTTTATCTTTCCTGTGACATGGCTGATGTTTCTCCTCGTTCAACCTCAGGTTCAACACCCGGTGTTCTGTATTTTAATCATCCAATTTATATATAGCAAATATAGATTCTCGTTTCAAAGGCACTCGGTTCGCTCTCTCGTGGAGCCATCGGGATATTTTCCCAGAGATCACTGTTCTCAGTGTAGGTGAGATCGAGTTCGTAGTCCTATCGGAGATGGATGATAAAGCATAGGTCCCGTGTTCAATTTGAGCACGTAAAAGAACACTTGGCAGTTCAAAATCGAGAAGAGCAGGCTGGAAAGTCACTGCCCAGGCAAAATTCATTAGAACCGATTAAAAATGAAATTCCTACAAAATAACTTCACTATCTTCAAAATTACAAAGTGAACCCTCGCCGGTGTTACGGAGTTCGTCCACTGCAGCGGAGATCTTCCTGTGTAAGAAAGAGATCGGTGCACACATGGTTACTCACCGAAGTGCAATGATGATGCTCCTATCAATCAATCAAATAGAGATTTGGGTATCATTGTGTTCTCACAGGGACAAAACTCGACGTCTACTTTTCCTTATTGTTGTCAACTTATCAATCCATCATCATCAGGTGCCGTGCCGGCTGGCGTAGGCGATCATGGATCTCCACAAACTCGAATACTGTCAGATAATTAGTGTGTTGGTTAACTCTTATAATACGACAGGCCATTTGAAAAACCATTATGGCTGTGTCTTCTTCTTCTTCTGCGATCAACTTCTGCTATGCGATTACTGCGGTATGTGTCATAAACAGGGCGGTGCGCTTGAGGTTTTCACCGGTTCCCCATAGTTTGTCTTGTAGTGTTGTTTCTGTTGGTCAGATCTCCATTCACACTTCTCAGACTGGGACAGCCTTGCAGGATGTGCTCTGGAGACTGCTTAGGGTGGCAGTATCAATGTTCATACAAGTTACCTCACGATCCAAAACATTAAACAGAAACACAAATATTGTCAAAGCACTTTTGATGATGTCCGGTAATTCTTTCTTATTCTTCAAACACTCCATATTGACCACTTGTTAAACCTCTCTTTGTGATTTGTATGTGATCCGGGCCTTCTTGTTATTATTCTTCAAACACTCCATATTGACCACTTGTTAAACCTCTCTTTGTGATTTGTATGTGATCTGAGCCTAAGAGTGATTGTACGTTTGCGAACTATGCGTCTACAAGCACATTCGATTTCTACGACGCTTTTTATTTACTAGGGTAGCTTTCCCAGACGTCTACTTCAATCACCTCTTACGACATGCCTTGTAGGTCACATAGGCTACCAATCTTTGCTCCCCTTGCACTCGTTTCCACCACACGGGCGGCCAGTACATTTGATTTCTACAACGCTTTTTATGTACTAGTGTAGCTTCCCCAGTCGTCTACCTCAATCGCCTCTTACAACATGCAGTGTAAGTCACCGTGCTACTATTCTTTGCTCCCCTTGCGAGGATGGCCACACACACAGGCGATATCGTGTAACTAATTACTACAGAACAACGTCCTATAACTCTTGCTAAACAGCAACAAAAATGCCAGTAGTTGCGTCATATTTCAGAGACATGATCTCCCTTTTGTTTTATGTCTCCTGTATTTGTTATCCAGCATTGATATATTGTTTGTGCTAACAACCAGGATTCTGACGTCGTTAGCATAGCTCAGTTTCCGGTATCAGTATTGATCAATTTCAATTAAAAAAACAACAACAACATGGGTTGTATGTTCGATACTGTTTGTAGTAACCATAGAAACAAGTCCGAGTCTTGATGTTTATAATGTCTATCACTACGTAGGGCTGGCTGTGAATTCTATGGAGATATTGACACTTCAGATTAACGTTTTTGTGTGTTTGTGTATGTATTAATTTTTCGATCGCTGCAAACATTTTATCATTGTTGTTTGTCTGTCACTTGTTCTTGTCCTGACGAAGTTTTGTTGTAGCCATCTTCTTTCTTTTCTCTTATTTATTTTGCCTTACAGCGTAAGGATAAAAATAAATTTATAGACAGGGCTTTTGTGTGCGCTTTATAAGCAGTATTTTGGTCGTGGCCTCCTCATATCACATTGAACGTCTTCAGCTTAAGCGGTAGTGAGCTCGAGCACAATCCAAGCATACCTGGTTTAAACTATGCGGCGGGTAAGTTTGGAAACAAATTTGTTCCCTTGGATTTTTACCAATGGTAAGAATAGACTTCATCGTTCAGAAAGCAATGACAAACTGCTGAACGTATAAATGGTGCCTAGAAAATCAACCACTCGTTTACTGTGGTTGATAGGGAAGTCCTGTAAAGGATATGCCCCGATTTTCATTTTTCTCTTACCACGGAAGCCCACCTAATTGTCTAATGCCCTTATTGTAGGTTTATACGTGTGTATGCCTTTCTGCATGAGAGCATTTCGTTATGTAGGGCCTCATGTTTTTATATGTTCTGTCTATCTGTCTGCCTGTCTGTCTGTCTATCATCTGTCTATCATGTCTATCATCTATCATCTGTCTGTCATCTGTCTGTCATCATCTGTCTATCATCTCTGTCATCTGTCTATCATCATCTGTCTGTCATCATCTGTCTATCATCTGTCTGTCATCATCTGTCTATCATCATCTGTCTATCATCTGTCTATCATCTGTCATCATCTGTCTATCATCATCTGTCGATCATCATCTGTCTGTCATCATCATCTGTCTATCATCTGTCTGTCATCTGTCTGTCATCTGTCATCATCTGTCTATCATCATCTGTCTGTCATCTGTCATCATCTGTCTATCATCTGTCTATCATCATCTGTCTATCATCTGTCTGTCATCATCTGTCTGTTATCATCTGTCTGTCATCTGTCATCATCTGTCTGTCATCATCTGTCTATCATCTGTCTATCATCATCTGTCTATCATCTGTCTGTCATCTGTCTGTCATCTGTCTGTCATCATCTGTCTATCATCTGTCTATCATCATCTGTCTATCATCTGTCTATCATCTGTCTATCATCTGTCTATCATCTGTCTATCATCTGTCTGTCATCTGTCTATCATCTGTCTATCATCTGTCTATCATCTGTCTATCATCTGTCTTTCATTGGTCTGTCATCTGTCTATCATCTGTCTATCATCTGTCTATCATCTGTCTATCATCCGTCTGTCATCTGTCATCATCTGTCTATCATCTGTCTGTCATCTGTCATCATCTGTCTATCATCTGTCTATCATATGTCTATCATCATCTGTCTATCATCTGTCTATCATCATATGTCTATCATCTGTCTGTCATCATCTGTCTATCATCTGTGTATCATCATCTGTCTATCATCATCTGTCTATCATCATCTGTCTATCATCATCTGTCTGTCATCTGTCTGTCATCATCTGTCTATCATCTGTATGTCATCTGTCTGTCATCATCTGTCTATCATCTGTCTGTCATCTGTCTATCATCATCTGTCTATCATCTGTCTGTCATCATCTGTGTATCATCTGTCATATGTCTATCATCTGTCTATCATTGGTCTGTCATCTGTCTATTATCTGTCTATCATCTGTCTATCATCATCTGTCTATCATCTGTCTATCATCATCTGTCTATCATCTGTCTGTCATCATCTGTCTATCATCTGTGTATCATCATCTGTCTATCATCATCTGTCTATCATCTGTCTATCATCATCTATCTGTCATCATCTGTCTATCATCTGTGTATCATCTGTCTATCATCTGTGTATCATCTGTCTATCATCTGTCTATCATCTGTCTGTCATCATCTGTCTACCATCTGTCTATCATCTGTCTGTCATCTGTCTATCATCATCTGTCTGTCATCTGTCTGTCATCTGTCTGTCATCATCTGTCTATCATCTGTCTGTCATCATCTGTCTATCATCTGTCTATCATCTGTCTATCATCTGTCTCGCTGCTGTCCGTCCGTCCACCCGCCCGCCCGTCCGTCCACCCGCCCGCCCGTCGGTCTGTCCTTCAGTCCCTGTCTGTCTTTCCGTCCGTCCGTGTCTGTCTGTCTGCCTGCCTGTCTGCCTGCCTGTCTGCCTTTCCACCCGTCCATCCGTATATGTCTGTCTGCCTGCCTGTATGTCCGTACGTCCGTTTCTGCCTATCTGTCTTTCCGTGTTTGTCTGTCCGTCTGTCTGTCGGCTGTCCGCCCGTCGGTCGATTGGTTGATCGGTCGGTCATTGCTCGGTCGGTCCAACGATCGCTCGTGAACAAAACAAAGTAAATAAGATTACTCAAGAATCGAATTGACCTATTTCTAATTAACTAAATAATTTTCAGATTAGTCACCTCTATACAATTATGAGCAGTAATATTAGCATAGACGGAGAAAACTACCAAGAAGTTCAAACTAAAATTAACCATGGCCGCCAGCAACATAAGTCCGACTAGCGCAGACGGGAAATTACAAATTCCTGTTTAATGAGGGCTTGTTTCTGTATATGTTTGATAGAACACTGCATGCTTTTTTTTTGCAATTTTACTAAATTATATGAGTCCATTGTTATTTATTGATGAAAAAAGTGTTAAATAATACTGATATTCCATATTGTTAAACTTAAATTGTAACATAATATAACCTTAATTTAGCATGTTGTGTTTAAAAAAAAAATGAATTGATCTCTATACAACAATACTACCATCACGTGCCAACAATAATCGACACTCAGGGCGCAGAGCACGAGGCAGGCCAAGAACACGATGGATAGATAGCATCTCAGAGTCCTGCGAAAGCATGGACTGACAATGTCAAGCGCAACACACCTGGCACAAGATAGAATACTAACTCTCCCCACGACGCTTCACGGCAAATGTGATTAAGATAAGATGACAACAATACTGGAATGCGAGGTCACACGACGGTTGTGGTCTTATTTCCGATGATTTTTACATGAGTCCACCGGCCGTATGTTATCGGAGGCCCTGAATTAACAAAGTCATGCCTGCTTTCGCTTTCTTCTTCTTTGAACGCTCCATATCGACCACTTGTCAACCACTCTGTGTGATTTGTATGGGATCTGAGCCTAAGAGCGATTGTGCGTTGTGCCTGTTATGCGCCTATAAGTAGGCCAGCACATCCGATTTATGCGCTGCTTTTATTTACTAGGGTAGCATTCCTAGAGCCTACATCAGTCGCATCTTACGACATGCATTGTAGGTCACAGTGGTACTATTCTTTGTTCCCTTGCGGGCTCCGGCACCACACGGGTGGCTTTCGCTTTCAACTATCTTCGCTTAGTATGGTACTTGCCAGCGTTCTCTCTGAGCAATAGTTTATTCAACTATCTTGGCTTGGTATGGTACTTAGCAGCGTTCTCTCTGAGCAATAGTTTATTCAACTATCTTGGCTTGGTATGGTACTTAGCAGCGTTCTCTCTGAGCAATAGTTTATTCAACTATCTTCGCTTAGTATGGTACTTGCCAGCGTTCTCTCTGAGCAATAGTTTATTCAACTATCTTCGCTTAGTATGGTACTTGCCAGCGTTCTCTCTGAGCAATAGATTATTCAACTATCTTCGCTTAGTATGTTACTTGCCAGCGTTCTCTCTGAGCAATAGTTTACATTATTTAACACACATGTAAAGTGTTGTGTTATCTGAGGAATGGCGGGTGACGAAGAATAACACACCAAAACTACACACATTCATCAACGTATTGATTGACTGATTGATAGGGGACCATTATCATTGCACTTTGGTGAGTAACCATGTGTGCTCCGATCTATTTCTTACACAGGAAGATCTGAGCTGCAGTGCACGAACTCTGTAGTACTGGCGAGGTTCCCCGATCTAATTTTGAAGATGGTGAAGATATTTTTGTAGGGATATTATTTTTAATCTTTTCTAATGAATTTTAGCCCTGACAGCAGCTTTATAGCCTGCTGTTGTCGGTTCTGACCTGCCAAGGGTTCTTTTACCTGCTCAAATTGAACACGGTACCTACGTTTTTTCGTCCGTCCCCGATAGGACTAGGAACTCGATCTCACATACACAGGGATCTCTGGAAAATATCCAGATGGCTTCACGATGGAGCGAACCTGGTAGCTTAGGCACGAGAGATGCGCACTTAACCTCTACGCCACAGAGAGCCCTAAATGTCTATTTATTGACCATATTCATTGGCTACGGTGTGCTTCCGATGGGGTTCTACTTCTCCCAACCCTAGGAATTATGAATTGTCACTCTTTCCTATAGTACAATGGGGAGCACCGAGCTTTCTTGAAAACCCAGAAAAAAACCATAGTTCTAGTAGTGTAGTACTATGCTTAGTGCTGCGGAGACTCCTACTCAGGTAGTGTTCAGCTGGGGTTCTTAAAACTCCTTATTTTCTCTCCACTATAGAACTAATTGGTTTTGTTGGACAGCGAGCTGGTGTTCAGAATACGCGTATGCCATCTCATTACTTGCTCATTTACTAACAGCGCACAAGAAAAAAAACAGGCATACTGCACAAACGCATCCAATAAGTCGGGTTGTACGTAAACCTCAAAAGACGGGACCTTTTAATAGTAAAAGCTGGCATGGGTCACATGATATCATACCAACCCTTTGATCTTCTAAATACGTAGATAATATGATACTCTCTATGTTATGTGATCCTTTTGTACAACGTCTGCATTTATTAAGCACATGTGGTGCCATCTATCGCCGGGTCATATTACCATTAATTTAACTCTGTTTTAGTTTGCAGAAAGATAGGGTATATGCTTTTGTTGAAGTCTGCCAAAAGGTAGCAATTGTGCGTCGTCGATTTGAATCAACGAAAAGGTGTTAGGAAAATTACTACTTTTCCTGAAAAGCTGCACATCGACCAATTGTTAAACCACTCTTTATGATTTGTATGTGATCTGAGCCTAAGAGCGATTGTACATTATGGGCCTACAAATAGGCCAGCCCATCCGATTTCAACGACTCTTTTTATTTACTAGGGTAGCTCCCATACCCCATTACCTCAGTCGCCTCTTACGACATGCGTTGTAGGTTGCAGTTTTGCTATTCTTTGCTCCTATTGTGAACCTCGACAACACACGGGAGCAATTACAGATCTGTGCGATGAAATAAACAGAACAGGGCACATACCAATAGATTTCTCTCTCTCTTGCGATCACCTAAAAGACCGATGTACCAGATCTCTCCATAAATTCGTCACATCTTTAGCGCCATTTGGAGCTCCGGTGCTTATCCTTCGGCGATGTGTCCGGATTCAGCCAGCGTTTACTGGGTTTGCTCTCCGTTAGCCTTTGGCTGTCCCTAGCCGTCCTGCAAGGCAGCAGGTTGGCTTCTACACACTTAGGACACGTGCATCCAATTTAAACCAAACCTTCTTAGCCACCTCTTACGACATGCGTGGCAGGTAACAGTGGTTCTATTCTTTACACTCCAAATTTGGGCCCGGTAACCACTCGGGCCCAAATCAATAGATTTGAAAGTATGTATACGTAGCCCTACCTTAAAAAGTCAAACGCAATAGAATGCACACATTTTATAACAATTAAATTTTGGAATCATGTGTTACAAATACTAATAAAGAACATGCAGGAGAGAATAAAATAGAAAACTGAGAATGAAGTTAGCCAAGAACAACTCTGTTTCTGAAAGAACTGCACACTGATAATAAAGACAGCAGCGGACCTTCACGCAAAAATCAGCCAGTAGCGCCATACCTGGCTACGCTTGAATTCATAGCTGGAAAGCGCAAGAAAAAGAAGAAGAAGAAGAAAAGGAAAGAAAGAAATGTAATACTAGAGAAACAAATTAAGAAAAGTACATAGGAGCCTACCAAACCAATGTGCAACGTATACATGTTCATGGCAAAGATCAAACATTTCACAAAGAGTGATTAAAATTGGTCGTAAAGAACGAACGCAAAGAAGAAGAAGAAGAAGAAAAGTACACAGAACAACGAAATATCATATATGCATGCTTGACAGATTACAGGAACATTTCTAAACAGAATACAAGGTGAGAAACTACTTCAGTGACTCGAAGACATAGGCTTGGATGGGAAAGACATCAGAATGATCAGCAACTTATACTGGGAACAAGAAGCAACATTAAGAAATGATAGAAAAAAAACTAATCGCAACATATTGACATATGTGTTCAGATGAGTGAGGTGAGAAAGCGATGTGTTTTCTATGTCTCATCCTTTTTAACCTATTTAACATGGATTCCCAAACTTTTCCGGCCCACCGTCCACTTTGCACAACATGAACTTTGTAATGCCCTCCCCATTACAGCAGTTTGCCAACGCCCCCACACACACACACATATACATGCTCTATTTTCACGTTGACATAGAAAATTGATATATATTTCTGTCATACATGGTCAATTTTCAAATGATTATATACATGAAATAGAAAATTGATGAAAAATGGATCGTGTAAGATGGGTATAAGATGAATTAAAATGCAGAATTCAAATTTTTAATGATTATTCAATAGCAAAATCACGAAAAAAACTCCCCGAAAATGCTTCTGAACCCACGATCGCCTCCCCTCCCATCCCATGGAAGGCTTCAGCGCCCACAGAGGGGCGGTACGCCCACTTTGGGAAACGCTGATCTATACAGAAAAAATAAATATTTAAACAAAAATAGAAGTGATACCAGGACTTAACATCAATGAACGTCTCTGTGGTGTAGAGGTTACGTGCTCGCCTCTCGTTCCAAATGTATTAGGTTCACTCCCTCGTGGAGCCATCGGGATATTTTTTTTAGAGCTCTCTGATCTCAGTGTAGGTGAGATCGAGTTCCTACTCTTATCGGAGACGGACGATAAAACGTAGGTCCCGTGTTGCAGTTGAGCACGTAAAGAAACCATTGGCAGTTCAAAATCGAGATTTGCAGGCTGGAAAGTCGCCGCCCGGGCAAAATTCATTAGAAAGATTAAAAAAGGAATTGCTACAAAATATTTTCACCATCTTCTAAATTACATCGTGGACCCTCGCCTGTGATACGGTGTTCCGTGCACTGCCGCTGAGATCTTCCTGTGTAAGTAATAGAGCGGGGCACACATGGTTACTCATCGAAGTGCAGTGATGATGGTCATATCAATCAGTGACCGAATACTAAATGAGCTAAGATATGCAGAAAATACATTGATATTAGCGGGCAGTCGCCTGGGTGGTTACCGGGGTCCAAATTTGGAGTGTAAAGAATAGAACCACTGTTACCTGCCACGCATGTCGTAAGAGGCGACTAAGGAGGTTTGGCTGAAATCGGATGCACGTGTTCTAAACGTGTAGAAGTCTTTGCGTTTAGGGCCTACCAAACCAATGTGCAACGTTTACACGTTCTTGGCAAAGATCACACATATCACAAAGAGTGATTAAAATTAGTCGTATAGAACGAACGCAAAGAAGAAGAAGAAGAAGCGGATAGCAAAAAAAAACTACAAGAACTATTAGAACAAGTTAGCAACAGAAGTAATATCTATTACCTGGATAAGAGTAAAAAAATAAACAATGGTATTAAACTTCTTCTTCCAACGTTCCATATCGACCACTTGGTAACCACTCTGTGTGATTTGTATGTAATCTGAGCCTAAGAGCGATTGTACGCTGTGCCAGTTATGCGCCTACAAGTAGGCCAGTACATCCGATTTCTGCAACGTTTTTTCAGAAAGAACTCAAAATCAAAGAAAACTGGCTAATGCTACAAATAAGAAAGAGAAAATTGAGGTATTTTGAACATATACAAAGACACGAAGGGCTGGAGAGAACGATCACGGAAGGAGGCATATCGGGAAAGAGGAGAAGCGGTAGACCACGGAGAAGATGGGTTCAGGATGTAACTGATGGTTTGAACATGACGGCTGCAGAGGCGGGATATCTGGCCTACAAGAGAGAGAGAGAGAGAGAGAGAGAGAGAGAGAGAGAAATCGAAGAGAAGGACGAAGGCAAGAGAGAAAGAGGAAGACAGGTGTATAACTGGGAGGGAAACATAATGAGGTGGGCAAGGGCAAATATCTGACAGAGTGTACAGTAAGGGCAAGGGGCACATATTTGATGCCCATTACAGCGCGATGTGCGGAAACCTGCAAATCGGGTCTGGTCAGAGCGGATCAGATCATATCTGGAGTAAACCAAGGGAGGCTTGCGTTGATACGTAATAAATTAGCGTTTAAAGACAAAGACACGTATGCATCAACAAGCAGACATGAAGTGTTAGTTGTATTATTAATTTTTGCTTGCTTATGTGATGACCATTACAACAAAAGTTGGATGCGGAGACGGCACATGACTGATTGATTGCGAGTCAGTTCGTCGTTCAGACGTGATCGCGGTGTGTTGCTGGCTTAAGTTAGCCGTGGCATCATCAGCACATGTGTATGTCAGTGTGTGAAATGCGCGAACGCGGGCAGACTGCGCTCGCTAAAGCTGGTCCGCGGAGGAGAGACTTATTACGGATAACCCACAGATGCAGTTTCACCGCCCCCCTTCTCCCCTGCTCATCTCTATTCATGACAAGTCGTTGGTTGTTCCGTGTGGTGGCGGTGGCGGCGCATATTCCGATAACTATGCATGTGACTGCTGGAATACTTTGACGGTGAATTCTTCATAATTCCTAGGTGACGTTTCGGTATTTTGATCTGCGTGTAACATTAATTCATAACTAGCAGTTACACACAAACACATCTGCCTTGTGGTTTTGTGCAACGTAGTGTGTGTTCTGATGTCGGAGTGTGTATTTCTGTGTTTGTGTGAGTTTTTAAGTTACAAACTCGTTTGTTTTGAAGTGATTATGGGAAGAGTAGTTGTTGTATCAACATTCAGTGAACAGTTGTATTATAAGTAATAGTAGTAGTTGTATTATACGTAATAGTTGTAATTGTATTATAAGTAATAGTTGTTGTAGCAACATTCACTGAATAGTTGTATTATAAGTAATAGTTGTAGTTGTATTATAAGTACATAGTAGTAGTTGTATTATACGTAATAGTTGTTGTTGTATTAAAAGTAGTAGTAGTAGTTGTATTATAAGTAATAGTTGTAGTTGTATTAAAAGTAATGGTTGTAGTTGTATTAAAAGTAATAGTTGTAGTTGTATTATAAGTAATAGCTCTAGTTGTATTATAAGTAATAGTTGAAGTTCTATTATAAGTAATAGTTGTAGTTGTTCTATTATAAGTAATATTTGTTGTTATAAGTAATAGTTGTGTTATAAGTAATAGTTGTAGTAACGTTCAGAGAACATTTGTATTATAAGTGATAGAGTTGTAGTAATAATATTCAGAGAATATTTGTGCACGTGTGTTGCCGGGGCCCACAAGGGTCTCTGTGGCTGAGTGGTTAAGTCCTTTGCCTTGCGAGTCGAAGGTCGTGGGTTCGAATCCGGACCGCGTCGTTCTGTTCACAAGTGCAGTTTTTTCCAGAGACCCTAGGATCGTTGCCGGAGCTACGGAGTTCGTGCTTTGTGCAATACTCTCGACAGGTGGCGTGCCATTTCTGCTGAGAGGGGCCGAGCCATATGGGTAAAACCGGTCCAATGAAGTCAATCCTTCGGGTTTAAAACCCTTTTTAAACAAGGAAGCAAAGAATAGTAACACTGCTACCTAAAGGCATGTCGTAAGAGGCGACTGAGGTAGGGGCCTAGGAAGCTACCCTAGTAAATAAAAGCATCGCAGAAATCGGATGTGCTGGCCTGTAGGCGCATAACTTGCACAACGTACAATCGCTCTTAGCCTTAAATCACATACAAATCACAAAGAATGGTTAACAAGTGGTTGATATGAAGCGTTCGAAGAAGAAGAAGAAGAAGAAGAAGAAGAGGATAGTGTGACATTACAAGTAATAGTTGATGTAGTGAGTACAAGGTATTTGTAAATGGTAGTATCAATATATGCGCACATTGTTAGTTCTTCTTCTTCAATCATTCAGCGGCACTTGAGCTCTTGCTTTTCGGCTCAATGCTATGTTAGTAGTAGTACCTGATTGTGTTTGTAAGTTATTCTTAACCCTTTCGCTGCTACATACTTTCCGAAGGCTGAGCTAAAAATAGCTACTCTTTGTTTCTAGGTCACAAACGTGAATGTACGCCTATAGCAGTGACAGTAGCAATGTATAACGTGTTAACATGTCTTTAGCCCACAGAGGAGAGATAATTACAGACGTGTTAATGCGTCTTTAGAAGTGAATGGGGAAAACGTATATATACGTCCTTAGTAGCTAAGGGGAGACTGCAGTAAAACTTAGTAAAGTAGCGAAACACGTAAGAACAAAGACTTTAGTTTTACAAAATACAAAAACTATATAAGTTATATATTTACTTCATTTTAAAAAAATTGTTTCTCTTCTTTTCCACTTCTAGTTTTTGTGTGTGTGTCTTTTTGTGTGCATTTATTTAGGTATTCGTTTTTATTCCCAGATTTTCATTCTGAACGTTTGAATGTCTCCGTATGAAGTAGTCCATATGTAATGTTCTTTGAAAGTCATCACTCATGTACCGTTTGCTTGATAAAGGCCTTTTGGTCGAAACGTTGCTGTGTATTGTCACTGTTTTTGTATTTTGTAAAACTAAATTACCTTGTTCCTACGTGTTTCGCTAAGTTATTCTTTTGTTCCGTATAATGTTTTCCATTTATCTGGCCTTGGAGGAAGGAGGATCTTCCTGACATCATCTAGTTCAGTGTTTCGCAAAGTGGGCGGTATCGCCCACCTGTGGGCGCTGAAGCCTTCCAGGGGGCGATAGTGGGTTCAGAATCTGGGGGTGGGCGTGATTTTGCGATTGAATAATCATTAAAAATTGGAATTCTGCATTTTAATTCATCCTATGCTCATCTTACACAATCCATTTGTTTCATCAATTTTCTATTTCATGTATATAATCATGTGAAAATTGACCATGTATGACAGAAATTATTATCAATTTTCTATGTCAAAGTGAAAGTAGAGCATGTATATATATATGTGTGTGTGGGGGACGGTGGCAAACTGTTATAATGGGGAGGAGGGCGTTACAAAGTTTATGTCGTGCAAAGTAGGCGGTGGGCCGAAAAAGTTTGGGAATCTATGATCTAGCTCTTGGCACATGAAGAGGTGAGAGTGAATGGTTTTCATGATGATGTGCACACAGCTGGCACTCTAGGGAATGTTGCATTGTTAATAAGATTTATAATTATTGTTCGGGTGAACGGTTTTCAAACTGTGACATCGTAATTAGTGTTATGTGTCTTGTGTCATTTGCTTGGTAAGGATCTTTTGGTCTGAACGTTGATTGAGTAGGGTTTTGTACATTGTAAAGTAAACATACATTACTAGTCACATACGAAAGAAATCAAGTACTATCGCACCACAGCCAAATATAAACTTATGGGCCTGTGGACTCATGGGGAGAAACCCCTGACCTAGTTTCAGTTGGTGGGGCTGGAATTTATATATGATTGATATAATACTGCAAGCTTTTTGCAATTTTACTCAATTCTGTGAGTCTATGGTTATTTATTGGTGAGAAATATTCATAATATTGATATTCCTTATTGTTAAACTTAACTTGTTGCATAATATAACTTCGATTTAGCATTTTGTGTTGATTTTAAAATAAATCCATCTATATACAACAATACTGGAATGCGAGGTCATGGGACCGGTTGTGGTCTGATTTCCCATAATTTTTACCTGAGTCCGCAGGCCCATAAGTTTATAGTTGGCTGTGATCATGCCCAGTGATGTCTTGTAGGGCAGCACCAATCTCTCTGCAACTTACTTGATCGGTGGTCGTGATTTGTAAAGTATCATTTGGCTTGTGTATTTCTCATTTCATTTTTCAAAGTTCTCTGTCATGATGTCAGTTTTCAATCTCTCTTCTTTCTATGGTCCACGACATGTCGTTGTCAGTGTAACATCTTCTTCTAACATTCCATATCAAACACTTGTTAATCACTCGTTGTGATCTGTGTGTGATCTGAGCCTAAGAGGGATTGTACATTGTGAAAGTTAATGCACCTACAAGTAGGTCAGCATATCCGATTTCTGCGACGCAATTCTATTTACTAGGATAGCTTTCCTAGGCCCCTACCTCAGTCGCCTCTTACGACATGCCTTGTAGCAGTGTTACTATTCTTTGCTTCCCTTGCGAGTGCCGACAATACACGGTCGACAGTGTTACATCTGAGGTTGTTGCCAATCCTCCTTCTTGTTCTTCCTGGCGATCTCTGGTTATGAACATAATTAATTTTAGCCACACACTGGACAGTCAACTTGAGGTCGTCACTTAGTTTTCATGTTGACTTGATGTGACCATATGTTGTTTCTCAGCTCCACCAGGGTAGGGCAGTCTTGCAGGACATGCTCCTTATTTAGCTAAGAGATTGACACTTCCATTGCTTTCAATTTATCGCCCTTGTATTGCCGGGGTCCCTAGGGAACAAATGATGGACAGTTGGTGGACAGAAAAAACGATTTGAAGATACTCTTAAAGTGCCTGTAAAATGCGTTGATATGGGCACCACGTGTTGGGAATCACTTGTGTAAGATATATGGCGCTGTAACCGCACAAGAGGAACCCTCGCTGCTGAGAATCATCGTACTGTTGATGCGCAGAAAAAACGAGCTTTGTGAGAGACTGAACACCCGCACGTCTAACCTGGATCATGTTGATAGTGGATTGTGTTTCAGAAGTGAGCACACGTCTGAGGCTGTTATCATCGCTTGCGATGGACGGCTATAATAATAATAATACTTATTATTTATTATTATTTATTATTATTATTATTACCCAATCAATGCTATATAGTCAGAGACATGTCTGGTCAACCACTAGTGACAACTGTTATAAGAAAGAGAAGATGGAGATATGTTGGGCACACCTTGAGGAGAAATGATCAACGAATATCAAAGCAGACATTGAAGTGGGATGCAAAGGGTTCAAGAAAGAGAGGTCGACCTAAAGAGACCCTAAAACGAACTTTGCTGAGAGAGGCAGGAAATATCGGTCTCAGTTCCATTGATGAGATTGAGCGAGTTGCTCAGGATAGAGCGGTATGGAGAAATTACTTGCAGGCCCTATGTAACGTATGTACGAGAGGAATTATTATTATTATTATTTTAATGCTATATCGTCGTTTCTATTAGAAAAGTCCCACTTGTGAAATTTGTTCCTGGTCAGAAAGGTCCCACTACGGCCAGTCACTGGACGCTGTTGGAGATATTGCGAAGGAGATCGGTGCACTTATGGACATGTGTGGAGTGCAATGAAGATATTCCAAACTGAAACTGAAAAGTCCCACTTCTACTGGGAAATTTGATCCTGTGACCACGCGTCGACGAAACAAATGCACTAACTACTACGATATCGCATCTCACGTTCCTTGATTGTGGGCCTATCAAATTGTGTTTCTAGGCTAGAATAGGTGTTTCGTGTTGTCCAGGAGACGGAGGATAGTCTCGTAATTGGAAGAGATCTGTATCACTTGAAGGTTCAGGCATTCCCTATGCGCACTGCTGAAAATATTTATACAGAAATATATATATATATATGAAAATCGTGGCATATCCTTTACAGGACGTAGCATCAACCACAGTAAACGAGTCGTTGATTTTCTAGGAACCACTTATACGTTCAGTAGTTTGTCATTGCTTTCCGAACGGTGAGGTGTATTTTTATTGTTTGTAAAAATCCAAGGGAACTAATTTGCTTCCAAACTTGCCTGCCGTGGAGTTTGAACCAGGACGCTGGGTTGTGATTGAGCTCACTACCGCTTAAGCTACAGCTTATACGCAAGTAATTGTCCAGAATCTCTTGAAAAAGAGATTTAGGGATTAGCTGAAAGGCAAGAGAGACAACCCGCAGAGACAGCGAAAGAAGAGGAAGCCGAGAAATACATGGAGACGAGATTTGGAGGCAGAGATTAACAATTATAAAGAAGAGCTGGAAGGAGCTGCAGGAGATAGCTAGAGATAGGAAGACTTGGCATGAGTTGGTTGAGGGCTTTTGCCCCAATCCGGGTAAAAAGGTAGAGACAGAGAGAGATAGAGAGAGAGAGATAGAGAGAGAGAGATAGAGATCGAGAGAGAGATAGAGAGAGAGAGAGAGAGAGAGAGAAAGATAAATATCCCGGCAAAGAGGAGAAGAAGAAAACCATGAAGAAGATGGATTCATGATGTAACTGATGGTTTGAGCATAACCGCTGCTGAGGCGAAACATCTGGCCTATGAAGAGAGAGAGAGAGGGGAGAGAGAAATTCCGAAGGACTGTTAAGGTAACAAAGTTTTGCTCAGACAAACTATTTAATGATAACGATATTGGTGATATTATCAGTCTTTAATCTTTCGCCTCAAATTATTCAAATTGCCCCCTGTGTGTAAGTCTCAGGTTGAAAACCATTTCCCAAAACGAAAATAGGGACTGCTATTAAATGCAGACGGGTATTCTTCTAGTTGGTAATTAACACCGAATACAGCAGGCCATATCGAACATCGAGGGAGGGGCATGCAGATTGGTGTTGTGAAACTAGTGCCAAAATTTGAAAGACTAATGAAGGGCAAAAAAAAACCCCACAACAACGCACGCGCGCATGCACACACAACACACATACGTGCATATTAAATCCGGTAAATTTCGCACACACAAATGTGAGAACTTAAGCTATCTGTTCCGCCTGTGTGGTGCCGAGGCTCGCAAGGGGAGCAAAGAATAGTAATGCTGCGACCCACAAGACATGTCGTAAGAGGCGACTTAGGTAGGGGTCTAGGAAAGCTACCTAGTAAATAGAAAGCATCGCAGAAATCGGATGTGCTGGCCTACTTGTAGGCGCGTAACTGGCACAACTTATAATCGCTCATAGGCTCAGATCACATACAAATCACAAAGAGTTGTTTAACAAGTGATCGATATGGAGCGTTCGAATAAGAACATCTTGAGAAATCTTGCAACGTCAGACGTAGAAAACGTTGGGAAGCTTAAATCTCCCAGGTTCATCGCGATTACTGGACGAGGAAACGGTTACATAGCACTGATATCATAATCAAACAGTAGGGTAGACCAGCCTCGAACATTCCGCCCGTTAGTGGGGAAAGGCGTGTGAAGTCGTTACGAATGTTTCGCGTGAAGAGTTGGAATTTGAAACAGCAGGAGAAGGGAATAGTTTAGGTTAACCGTTTCTGTTGATGTCATGATAATGGAGAGAGAGAGAGAGAGAGAGAGAGAATAACTTGATATGCATTGAATACACAACATTGCATGAAGTTCCAACATTTTGTTATCGTAATGTGTGTGTTAGTATTGTGGAAAAACTGTACACATGTAGGTGAAATGTGTAGTTGAACAGTTTCTTCTTCAAACGCTCCACATAGACCACGTGTTAACCACTATGTATGATTTGTATGTGATCTGAGCCTAAGAGCGAATGTACGTTGTGCCAGTTATGCGCCCACAAGTAGGCCAGCACATCCGATTTCTTTGTTGCTTTCTATTTACTAGGTAGCTTCCTAGGTCCTACATCAATCACCTCTTACGACGTGCCTTGTAGATCGCGTGGCATTATATAACATACATTAAGATATTACATTCTTCAAACTTTCAAAGATAAGAAAATAAGGAAAGTCTGTATTGTTGTAGCAATTTTTTTATATTGGGGGCCGCACTGTCTGCTTTGCGAATTATTTTGTCTCCAGTGTATTTCATTGTTGATTTAACATTTAATCTGATCCATTTGTACAGTTACAGTCATGCTGGTTTCAGTCTCAGTCGTGTTTGCTTTGTTTCAACTTTCAAATATTGACATGTTCTCACTGTTAGTAGACGCTGACCAAGTGACATTTTGTAAAGTGATTTGGTGGGCTCGGTGTAACATACGACTGACTTACTTGACTTATT
The DNA here is from genome assembly GCA_020796225.1 of Arion vulgaris. NCBI lineage: Eukaryota > Metazoa > Mollusca > Gastropoda > Stylommatophora > Arionidae > Arion > Arion vulgaris. The sequence continues at coordinate 68,251,409 of CM036755.1, read as the reverse complement.
ACTCGTAGAGCACAGGGCCTCAATAGTTGTTCGCCACTTTTCCCGGTCTGCTTTCTGTTTTTTTATGGGCTTCCAAGATAGTCCAGCTTCCTCCCCTTCTTCTCTTACTCTGCTTCTCTTCCACCATTTACTTCTTTATAGAAGTGTTGGGAGGGGCAGGGGGCGGCGTGGTGATCTTGTGTGTGCTTGTTTTAAGGCTCTGTGTAAGCTGATATTCATTTTCGTAAGGCTGTTCTTGATGCTGTCGCTCCATATTTTGCGTGGTCTTCCTCTTGCGTTGTACTGTTATACTTTTTCTGTGTGGCTCTCTGTGGTAGGCGATACCAGGGCATTCTTGTCAGGTGTCCAAAATATTTAATCTGTTGTTCTTTTATGAATTGGTTTCACATCCAGCCTTCTTCTGATTTCTTGATTTCTAATTTTGTCTCTTATTGTCACACATGCAGCTCTTCTAAGACACCTCATCTCTGTCATTATGATTTTCTGCTTATTAGCTGCTGTTATTGGTCATGTTTGACACTGGTAACATAGTGTTGGCCAGACTTATTGTCACACATACAGCTCTTCTAAGACACCTCATCTCTGTCATGATTTTCTGCTTATTAGCTGCTGTTATTGGCTATGTTTGTTGAGGAATCCACTCAAGTGCTTGTCTAGTGACATTCGACTGTGTCTTCCGTAGGAGAGTATGCCCCGATCCATCGCTATGTTCCTATTGTGCTATTTAACAAAATATAAGAGATAGAGAGTTTATAAACATCATAAAAGCAAAACAGTGTCATCATCATCAGATGCCGTAGGCGATCATGGATCTCCACAGATCTCTCTCGCGATCACCGCTTAGACTGATGTACCAGATTTCCTCATAAGTTCTTATTCATGTGGAAATCTAATTCATGCAGCCTTAGCATTGGTGGGTTTCTTCACATCTTCAGCGGGTTTCGTCACATCTTCAGCGCCATTTTGAGCTCTGGTGCTTATCCTTCGGCGTTGTGTCCAGTTTTAGCCAGCGTTTACTGGGTTCGCTCTCGGTCAGTCTTTGGTTGTCCCCAACCGACCTGCAAGGAAGCAGGTTGCTAGTTTATTTCATGGTAGCTACCCTTAGACAACCTTCCCTCCCGGATTTTTGAGCGTAATCTACCCAGGTTACCAGTCTTGTTTTGGACTACTTGGTTTGCCTACCATCTAGTTTTGTGTACGGTTTGCTCCGCTAGTCTTTGATTGTCCCCAATCAAACTTCAAGACAGTAGTAGTTCTCTTCGATTAGAAACGCGATTGTTGTTCTCAGGTCCACAGATCTTCTTCTTCGAACGCTCCACATCGACCACTTGTTAACCACTCTATATGTGATTTATATGTGATCTGAGCCTAAGAGCGATTGTACGTTGTGCCAGTTATGCGCCTACAAGTAGGCCAGTACACCCGATCTCTGCTATGCTTTTTATTTACCAGGGTAGCTTTCCTAGGTCCTACATCAGTCGCCTCTTACGATATGCCTTGTAGGTTGCAGTGTTACTATTCTTTGTTCCCTTGCGGGTCCCGATACCACACTGGCGGGTCCACAGATCTAAGAAGACAATAAAGTGTACTACTACTAAAGTGCTTTCTGTTTTTCTTTTTTGGGTTTGTTTGAACACCCGTGCTTAGCATTTGTAACTCCTGTGCAAGAAATGTTTTTGTTGTCGTATTGACTTCCTCTGTGGCGCCTGTTGCCTAGGGAATAGGGACTCAGTCTATTAACACTGACGTTCTGAGTTCGAATCACACTGCGGACAGTTTGGTTGTAAATTGTTTCGTGTGAATTTTTACAAAGGACGTGGCATCACCCGTTCAGAAAGCAATGGCAAACTATTGAACGTAATAATGCTTAGAAAAATCACAAACGGCGTTAAAAGCTGGGGTTGATTCGCAAAGTCCTGCAAAGGATATGAAATTAACTTTTTAAAGTGACTTCTTCATGTGTTCCTTTTCCTTTACATTGCAACTATTGTTATATAGCACAGCACATTGTACTTTACTTTGAGCTTATTCATTGAAATCTTTGAAGTTATTTATGAACGCAATTTGAATAGAACCATAGTCATCATAATTGATTGGAAAATGTGAAAACCTCTCAAGTTTATTGTTGCCTATAATCAAGTTCTTTGGTGGAGCGTCTGGTCGAATGAATTAGAGCTCGGTTCCTATCGGGAGACGCGGGCTCAATCCTCGGTATGGCCAATGAGATTTTTAAAGTCGTGTGCATGAAAAAAATATTATAACCTAAACAGTTTTGCGGCGACTGTACTAGCCATACGGCCATTACATTGCACAGGAACATGCCCCCATGTTCTAAACTGACTTTGTTTCTTCTTCTGCGTTCTTACTAGATTGGGATTTCAGTTTTTCTAATAAAGGCAGCCGTCTGTCTCAGATTATCAGCCACACTATACAGTTTGTCTTCTGCGTTCTCACTAGATTCGGATTTCGGATTCTCTAATAAAGGCAGCCGTCTGTCTCAGGTTATCAGCAACTCCATACAGTTTGTCTTGGACGCTAGTGTAAGTGGGCCACCTCTTTCTTCTCAAGGCTGCATACTGGGGGCAGTTCTGTAGGATATAATTCCTATGATTTCTGCTTCCCGTTTGTGCCAACCCTTCCCGCAGTAAGTTTTGGCCACCCTCGTGATGGTAGGTCTGAGATTCTTACTGCGTGGCTAAATCTCCCAGGCAGATTGGCGACCGTAGAATCCGTTATCCCATTCCTCATTGTGAGGGACCGTTGCACCATGTTATGCGCCTTACGGCCTGGAGCATCTGTTTTCTGCAAGCATTTGTTTCGGGTTAGCATTCCCTAGTGGACACGTGCATCCGATTTCATCCAAACCTCCTTAGTCGCCTCTTACGACATGCGTGGCAAGTAACAGTGGTTCAAGTTTTTACACCCCAAAATTGTCTCCGGTAACTACTCGGCGTGAACTGACTTAACAAGCGATATTACAAGCAGTAACGACAGTTTTGTTGTTGTTTTTTCTTCTTCAAATTATCCAGTTCTTCAGCTTATTGTCAGACTGAGATGGTATGATAGAGTTGCAAACCAAATTATCCAGTTCTTCAGCTTATTGTCAGACTGAGATGGTATGATAGAGTTGCAAACACAGCCCTGTGGAAAATAACAGAACAAGGGCCCATGATGACTAAATTTCATCATCATCAAATAGCTTGTCCTGATCAGAACTTTGCCACCCCAACAGTCCTCCGAATTTCTATCTCTCATAGGCCAGATGTCCTGCCTCTGCAGTGGTCATGCTCAAACCATCAGTTACATCATGAATCCATCTTCTCCTTGGTTTTCCTCTTCTCCTCTTTGCCTGGATGCCTCCTTCCATGATGGTCTTCTCCATTTACGATTGTGGTCACGATTTACTCCTTTAGCTTTCTGCGTAACCGTGGTGACACACACAAGGGTGTGGTGGTTGTCTATCAGGGTTTACTCTTCTAGCCTTTAGCTCTCCCGAGCCTCCCTCCACAAGGCAATGCTATTCTGTACATGTAAGCTAACGTGTGGATGTTCTTATGCTGGCGTTTTAAACAAGCTGATGCCCGTCTGCCCAGAGTGTTCGTAGCGCGTTGGACTACAGGCGACAAGCTCCCTGTGAGTGCGGGTTCAATTCCACGGGCTGGCAGAAAAGCCACAGATTCACCAGATTCACGGTGTTCGTGGCACCGAACCGAAGGGTTACGATGTCCGCGGCACCGAGCTGAAGAGCATAAAGCTCAAGTGCTTCTGGATCGAAAAAAAAATGCCGGTGTTTTAAACAAGCTGATTGGGGTTGAGCACTTAAGTAAAAGTACGACTTGTACAGAACCCGTTTCCATTGTGTGTCATATATTTTGGAAAAGGAGCATAGTTTTCTTTGAACTGCGGCAAGCAATGGACGATGCGGTCAACATTGCACTGGCCTCCTTTACTTCCCATTGCTACTCATGTGCTCAACCGAGGCTTAGTCGACAGGAAAACCGTTCGCTGTTGGGAAAAAAAATCCCGCTTTTAACTATGGATCGAATCGAGGCCACCTGTGTAAGTAACAAATGCACTAACTACTTTTCTATCGCGGTTTTCTGTCCACAAAATAGTGGGTGTCCTGAATACATTGACGTCAATTCAAACCAGTGTCCTAGTAATGAGACTCTTTCGTTTAATCTCTTCATGGTTTGCCGTGCCACATCGATCGTGCAGGGCGAGCTTAAGGAAGGCTAAGATAAGATTCTAACATGCTAGATAAAAAGTCTTTAAAATACGGTTATGTTTTCTCGAAACCTGTGCCAGGCAATAAATAACAGCTGTTGTAACTGGTCCAGGTATAGGAATCTATGCCAGCAGTATATAACAGCTGTTTCTCTCTGGACTCAAGTATCAGAATAAAAAGACATTGATGTTTTTTGCAAGCCGTAAATAATGTCAATTTTTCAATCTGTAGATTCTGAAAGGGAAATCTAAAACAAACAGAATAACTGACTTGGGTTCGTTGTTCCTGGTCCATGTGTTTCTATACACCTAGTCTATGCATCCATGTGTATCTATACAACTAGTCTATGCCTCCATGTGTTTCTATACACCTAGTCTATGCTTCCATGTGTATCTATACAACTAATCTATGCCTCCATGTGTATCTATACAACTAGTATATACTTCCATGTGTTTCTATACAACTAGTCTATGCTTCCATGTGTATCTATACAACTAGTATATACTTCCATGTGTTTCTATACAACTTATTCTTCTTCTGCGATCAACTTCTGCTATTCGACTACTTCGGTATGTGTCATAAACAGGGCGGTGCGCTTGAGGTCTTCACCGGTCCCCCATAGTTTGTCTTGTAGTGTTGTTTCTGTTGTTCAGATCTCCATTCTCACACTACTCAGACTGGGGCCGTCTTGCAGGATGTGCTCTGGGAACTGCTTAGGTGCTCCCTTGGGTTTTTACAATTTTGTTCCGCCCGAGTGGTTACCGGGGCCCAAATTTGGGGTGTAAAGAATAGAACAACGATTACCTGCTACGCATGTCGTAAGAGGCGACGAAGGAGGTTTGGCTGAAATCGGATGCACATGTCCTAAACGTGTAGAAGTCTGCGTTTAGGGACCTACCAAACCAATGTGCAACGTATGCACGTTCATGGCAAAGATCAAACATATCACACAGTGATTAAAATTGATTGTAAAGAACGAAGTCTTTATTGATTGAGTGCTATTACCATCATCATTGCACTTCGATGCTTAACCATGTGTGCTCCGATCACTTTCTTACACAGGAAGATCTCAGCGGCAGTGAACGAACTCTGTAGCATCGGCGAGGGTCCTCGTCTTTAGTTTCCGACGTCGTAAACTTTCGCCAAACTCAGCGATGGTAAGGTTGATTAATGGAACCATTATCATTGCACTTCGGTGAGTAACCATATGTGCTCTGATCTCTCTCTTACACAGGAAGATCTCAGCTGCAGTTCACGAACTCCGTAGCATCGGTGAGGGTCCGTAAGGTATCAGTCTTAAGCCGGATGAACTGATGATCGTCTGAAATAAGGAAACGAACATTGCCCCCGTTCGATACGAAAGCTCTAGCTACGACGGCTCTCAGAATTTAACGATTGATTTCCAAAGCTCACTCACGGTGTCACTGACGTACGGAGAGGGGAGGCGGGGGGTGTTTGTTTGTTAATTAAAATGCGAGTGTCACACGACAATGCTCGTGATGTTGATCACACAGAAAGTCTAAAACGGATAGTTGGTGGTTGTGAAGAGTGCAGTCAACGCGCTCGCTGCCTGACTTGACTGTTCTCGGAATAAGTGACGTCGCGTTGCGAATATCGAATGGCGAGACTGTCACTGAGTGCCGCGCCGATAGTCAGCAGGCGTGGGGGGTCTTGTCGCGATCACTCGAATAGCACATTATCCAGGAAGCAACTATCGTCTGTGCCTGAAGCAGTACTGGAAGAAGAAGAAGAAGAAGCCAAACAGTGCGTGTTTTTTGTTTTGTTTTGTTTTGTTGACGGAGATTATATCATATTTTCCCATTAACCAGTGCGCCTTTCGCGTCTTTACAACTTATTACTTACTGTATGTCCTTCACCAACCATACTGTGCCAAAAATGCGCGTGTGTTAACACATACATGAGACTTAACACAGCAGTGATACGTGACTAGTAATGTGGCCTGTGTGCACTTTACATAAACTGCGGTCCTAACTAGATAATGCTGTGATAATTAACCGTTAAATAAATCGTACGACTACTTCACATCTTCATATGAACTAGTTCTAAGCTTCATATGAACTAATTGCACGCTTCATAGGAACTAGTTATAAGCTTCATATGAACTAGTTATAAACTTCATATGAACTAGTTGTAATCTTCATATGAACTAGTTATAAGCTTTATATTAACTAGTTATAAGCTTCATATGAACTAGTTAAAAGCTTCATATGAACTAGTGTTAAGCTTCATATGAACTAATTTTAGCTTCATATGAACTAGTTCAAAGCTTCATATAAACTAGTTCTAAGCTTCATATGAACTAGTTTTAAGCTACATATGAACTAGTTCAAAACTTCATATGAACTAGTTATAAGCTTCATATGAACTATATATAATCTTCATATGAACGTGTTCTAAGCCTCATATGGACTAGTTCTAAGCTTCATATGAACTAGTTATAAGCTTCATATGAACTAGTTATAAGCTTCATATGAACTAGTTCTAAGCTTCATATGAACTAGTTATAAGCTTCATATGAACTATATATAATCTTCATATGAACGTGTTCTAAGCCTCATATGGACTAGTTCTAAGCTTCATATGAACTAGTTATAAGCTTCATATGAACTAGTTCTAAGCTTCATATGAACCGGATATCCGCAGTAGATCCAAACGACAATGTGTTACTGTATAATGTGATAATTAAGGTGAAATCTCGCACGTTAGGACAACAACCACTCCAGGTCACAACACGTCTCTCTCTACTCTAGTCTTCCATGATACCTTCCGTTCACCAGGTGCCTGGTCTCTTGCGTAATACTCAGTGCGCCGTCGGTATCTATCAGTGCCTAGTCACGTCTTTAGTCAGTGTTTATCAAAGTTTATCATTGTGGACTGTCTGTGTATGTGCCGTGTGTATCTGCCGTGTGTATCTCGCCAAATAATCGAATAGTTATGTGATTTAGCTGTGCAGTTCGCCTTAATTAAAGTGTTCATGCTCGGTTAAGTTACTGGCAAAGGTGACGGTGTTGCTGAGTAGCTGTGAGCTTGATTCGCGCTCAATTAGAGAGGTGTACATTTGATTTCTACGGAATCGTTGCCTATGCGACTATGTAAGTGATCTGACGTTGATACTGTAGGCTAAATGATAGGGACTGAACAACTATGATGGAAAACTGATTGAATAAACATCGGTTATATTTGATTTTAAATCACGGACTGCTTAATGTGTCTGTTAGTGTCAGTCTATAGTCATGTATTATAGCATATAGTCATGTATTATAGCATATAGCCATGTGTTATAGCATATAGCCATGTGTTATAGCATATAGTCACGTGTTATAGCATATAGCCATGTGTTATAGCATATAGTCATGTTATAGCATATAGCCATGTGTTATAGCATATAGCCATGTGTTATAGCATATAGTCATGTTATATCATATAGTCACGTGTTATAGCATATAGCCATGTGTTATAGCATATAGTCACGTGTTATAGCATATAGCCATGTGTTATAGCATATAGTCATGTGTTATAGCATATAGTCATGTGTTATAGCATATAGTCATGTGTTATAGCATATAGTCATGTGTTATAGCATATAGTCATGTGTTGTAGCATATAGTCATGTGTTATAGCATATAGTCATGTGTTGTAGCATATAGTCATGTGTTATAGCATATAGTCATGTGTTGTAGCATATATCCATGTTCCATATCAGTCTATATCTAGTATTGTTCTTCTTCTAACGCTCCATTTCGACCACCTGTTAACTACTATGTGTAATTTGTATGTGATCTGAGCCTAAGCGTGATTGTACTTTGTGCCAGTTATTCGTCTATAAGTAGGCCAGCACATCCGATTTCTGCGATGATTTTTATTTAGTAGGGTAGCTTCCATAAATCCTACACCAGTCGCCTCTTACGACGTGCGTTGTAGGTCGCAGTGATACTATTTTTTGCTTTCCTTGCGGGCCCCGGCACCACACAGGCGATAGTCATGTTCTATATCTTGTCATGTTCTATATCTAGTCATGTTGCCCGCCTGCCCAGCGTGTTCGTAGCGCGTTGGACTACGGGTGACTAGCCCTCTGTGAGTGCGGGTTCACTTCCGCGGGCTGGCAGAAAAGCCACAGGTTCCGCGGATTTACGGTGTTCGTGGCACCGAACCGAAGGGTTACGATGTTCATGGCACCGAAGGGTTAGGATGTCCATGGCACAGAGCCGAAGAGCTGAAAGCTCAAGTGTTTCTGGATCGATGAAAAAAAAATCCAGTCATGTTCTATATCCAGTCATGTTCTATATCTAGTCATGTTCTATATCCAGTCATGTTCTATATCCAGTCATGTTCTATATCCAGTCATGTTCTATATCCAGTCATGTTCTATATCCAGTCATGTTCTATATCCAGTCATGTTCTATATCTAGTCATGTTCTATATCTAGTCATGTTCTATATCTAGTCATGTTCTATATTTAGTCATGTTCTATATTTAGTCATGTTCTATATCTAGTCATGTTCTATATCTAGTCATGTTCTATGTCTAGTCATGTTCTATATCTAGTCATGTTCTATATCTAGTCATGTTCTATATCCAGTCATGTTCTATATCCAGTCATGTTCTATATCCAGTCATGTTCTATATCTAGTCATGTTCTATATCTAGTCATGTTCTATATCTAGTCATGTTCTATATTTAGTCATGTTCTATATTTAGTCATGTTCTATATCTAGTCATGTTCTATATCTAGTCATGTTCTATGTCTAGTCATGTTCTATATCTAGTCATGTTCTATATCTAGTCATGTTCTATACCTAGTCATGTTCTATACCTAGTCATGTTCTATATCCAGTCATGTTCTATATCCAGTCATGTTCTATATCCAGTCATGTTCTATATCTAGTCATGTTCTATATCTAGTCATGTTCTATATCTAGGCATGTTCTATATCTAGGCATGTTCTATATCCAGTCATGTTCTATATCAAGTCACGTTCTATATATATAGTCATGTTCTATATCTTGTCATGTTCTATATCTTGTCATGTTCTATATCTAGTCATGTTCTATATCTAGTCATGTTCTATATTTATAGTCATGTTCTTTATAACGTTCTATAAGTCCTGTTCTTATATTTTTTTATCGATTTCGATTCCCGTCTCCTACTGTTGTAAAACTACCGTTGTCTACCTAGTCTTATCTTGTATATTGCTTAAAGACTAGAATTCTAACACAGGTCAGACTACGAAAGCAGAGCGAGCTAATGGCGCTCCTGTGTGTGTGTGTGTGTGTGTGTGTGTGTGTATGTGTGTGTGTGTGTGTGTGTCTGTTAAAATTTAGTAGGAGCTGGATTTTCTTGTATCGGTTTAACATAAAATGGGATTATAAAAATATGTGTGGCTGGTTAAACCGAAGAAACATTGGTTAAACTTGGTACAATTTGAAATCTCTTTTTTATATGGGTCTTTTGTCTCGGTACTATGTAATTTATTATCTCGGTACGTTGTGATTTATTGCGTCGGTAGAGTTCGATTTATTGTGTCAGTACGATATAATGTATGCGTTGGTACGATACGATTTATTATCTATGTACGATATGATTTATTGCGTCTGTGCGATATGATTTATTGCGTCGGTACGATGTGATTTATTGTGTCGGTACGATGTGATTTATTGCGTCGGTACGATATGATTTATTGCGTCGGTACGGTATGATTTATTGCGTCGGTACGATATGATTTATTGCGTCTGTGCGATATGATTTATTGCGTCGGTACGATATGATTTATTGCGTCGGTACGGTGTGATTTATTGTGTCGATACGATATGATTTATTGCGTCTGTACGGTATGATTTATTGCGTCGGTACGATGTGATTTATTATCTCGGTACATTGTAATTTCGGTACAGATTAATGTATATTCTCACTTACAGTATGATCTTTTGTTCTCACCACAGTGTAATTTATGATCTTTGCAGAAAAAAGTGCTATCTCGTTATAATGTGATTTATTCTCTTGGTTCATTGTGATTTATTATCTCAGTGGATTCTGAATTTGGAGCCGCGATAGCGCAGTATGTTTGCACGTACATCGTTAACGCGTGATCCTGGGTTCATGTTCCACAGTAGAATGAGATTGTTTCCCTACCGTAACCCACTCTCATGTAGACCCAACCCTCAATTGGGTACAAGAGAAAAATTCAGCCGGTGTGATGTTGATCACGTTACTCGTCGTGTAACTGTTGTTACTGCATGTAGCGCCGTTTTTCAAGGCGATGTAGGATCTCTTCTTACAGGGGGATTCATTTTCTTTTGGTATATTGTGATTTATAATTTAAGCACAGTGTGTTTTATGATAAATTTTTGCAGTCGGATTGATTGGTTCGGTATAGTTCAATGTGTTATCTCGATGTATAGTGATTTATTATCTCGGTACACAGTGATTTATTATCTCGGTACACAATGATTTATTATCTCGGTACACAGTGATTTATTATCTCGGCACACAGTGATTTGTTATTTGTGTACAGTGATTTATTATATCGGTACACAGTGATTTATTATCTCGGCACAATGTGATTTATTATCTCGGTACATTCATATTTTTTTTATCTTGGTATATAGCTGTTTATTATTTCGGTACATAGAGATATATTATTTTAGTACATACTGATTTATTTTTTTCGGTACATAGAAATTTGTTATTTCGGTACATAGAAATTTGTTATTTCGGTACATAGAGATATACTATTTCGATCCATACTGATTTTTATTTCGGTACACATACTGATTTATTATTTTGGCACAGTGATTTATCGTTTCGGTACGTAGTTATATTTATTTTTTTGGTACATAGAGATTTGTTATTTCGGTACATAGAGATTTGCTATTTCGGTACATAGTGATATACTGTTTCGGCACACAGTAATTTACTATTTCGGCACACAGTGATTTATTATTTCGGTACATAGAGATTGATAATCGATTCTTACAGTGTGATTTATTTTGTGTGTGATGTGAACGATTTCCTATCGGATTAACTGTAGAAACTATCTAAAATTTGATTAACTGAAGAACCTATGTTGTTTGAATTTGGAGAAGAAAAAAACGTGAAGACATCTTGTGACTATCTTGATACTGATTGTCATGGTAAGTATGGAATTTTGTAATACTGTTTTTTAAATTATAGCGACTCTTGTCTTTAGCTTATTGTATTCATCTTTATGTTTTTAACGGGTTTTAAAGGGTTTTAAAGCCAAATGATTGACTTCGTTGCACCGGATTTTACCCCATATGGTTCAGTCCATCTCCGCAGAAATGGCACGCCACCTGCCGAGAATATTGTACAAAACACGCACTTCGTAGCTCCGGTAACAATCCTAGGGGGTCTTTAGGAAAAAATGCACCCGTGAACAGAACGGCGTGGTCCGGATTTGAACCTACCACATTCGACTCACAAGGCAAGGAATTAACCACTTAGCCACAGAGACATGTGATTGTATAGAAGAAAAGTATGCAGTCATTTACTCTCATGACTAGCTTTGCGCTCCTCGTATCATCCTCGGTGCCTGCTCCAGGTCAAACATATTTAAATTTCATTCTATTTATGTTTATGAGGCTTGTTGACAGCTTTAGGATTTGTATGCATTCTCGCTTTAGTTGTATGCAGTAATTTTTCTATCTCTTTTGTCGTTTCATTTGTTTAGGATATCATTGAGTATCATGTAAACTTGTGTATGTTGTTAAATGTGGACGGGAACAGTGGTGGTGGTATTATTAGTTGTGTTAGCCTTGGAGCCAACGGGATATTTTTCCAGAGATCCCTGATCTCAGTCTAGGTGAGATCGAGTTCCTAGTCCTATCGGATAAGGACGATAAAACGTAGGTCCCGTGTTCAATTTGAGTACGTAAAAGAACCCTTGGCAGTTCAAAATCTGGAAGAGCAGGCTGGAAAGTCGCTGTCCGGGCAAAATTCAATAGAAAGATTTGAGAGAAAAAAAATTCCTACAAAAATATCTTCACCATCTTCAAAATTACATAGGGGACCCTCGCCCGTGCTACGGAGTTCGTGCACTGCAGCTGAGATCTTCATGTGTAAGAAAGAGATCGGAGAACACATGGTCATTCACCGAAGTGCAATGATGATGGTCCAATTAATCAATCAAGCAGTTGATGTGTAGGCATATAGTGATGTTGACTGTATTTGTTGAGGTATCAGTAGTGGTGGTATTAGTAATGGTAGTAGTGGTGACGAACGGAAAGTAGAAAATGTGAACAGTTTTGAATATTTTGGTTCACTGCTAACAACAGATGGAAATGGGATGAAGGAAATTAAAAGAAGAACAAATATGACTTTACAAAAAATTAAACAACTCAAAATAGTATGGAACTGATAGGGAAACAAAGATCAGAATACTAAGAGCATGCATATTCCCAGTGGCAACGTATCGATGTGAAGCATGGACATTTAATAGAGCAGTGGAAAAACATATAAGTGCTTTTGAATATAAGTGTTACAGAAGAGTCCTCCGTATATCATGGACAGAGAAAAGAACAAATAGATCTATCCAGAAAGAACTCAAAATCAAAGAAAACTGGCTGATGCTACAAATAAGAAAGAGAAAATTGAGATATTTTGGACATAAAAAAAGACATGAAGGGCTGGAGAAGACTATTTTGAACAAAGACACGTGTATATATATATATATATAGTTTTACCTAAGTTTCATAAGGGCTGGAGAAGACCATCATGGAAGGAGGCATCACGGCATAGAGGAGAAGAGGGAGAACACGTAGAGGATGGATTCGGGATGTAACTGATGGTTTGAACATGGAGCCTGCAGAGACGGGACATCTCTTCTATGAGAGAGAGAGAAACTTTGGAAGACTGTTGGGGTGGCAAAGTTCTGCTCAGGACAAACTATTTCATGATGAGTAGTGTTGATGTTTGAGTAACGTTCTGTGTTAGTATTGGTGACTCGCACTGTCCACTTTTGACGCTAGATTTTCTTGAGTATCTAGAAAGTTCTGCTCAGAGCCAAGTGTGTTCTGCATTGGTTTTAAACAATCGATGCTGTAGTGTATCTGCTACATTCTGCATCCATCGACCTCTAGGTTTTCCACTCTCTCTAATACCAGAGTGTCAGCTAAGTGGGCGGACTCTATTTTCATAAGATGTCCATGTAGAGTTTATGAACTGTTTAAAATAGACGCATTTAACAACAGACGGACGTGGTTGACAGATTTATCCTGGGAGTTCACAGCTTCTAAGTTTAGACGTATTTAACAACAGACGGACGCGGTTGACAGATTTATACTGGGAGTTCACAGCTTCTAAGTTTAGACGTATTTAACAACAGACGGAAGCGGTTGACAGATTTATCCTGGGAGTTCACAGCTTCTAAGTTTAGACGTATTTAACAACAGACGGAAGCGGTTGACAGATTTATCCTGGGAGTTCACAGCTTCTAAGTTTAGACGTATTTAACAACAGACGGACACGGTTGACATATTTATCCTGGGAGTTCACAGCTTCTAAGTTTAGACGTATTTAACAACAGACGGACGCGGTTGACAGATTTATCCTGGGAGTTCACAGCTTCTAAGTTTAGACGTATTTAACAACAGACGGACCGGTTGACCGATTTATCTGGGAGTTCACAGCTTCTAAGTTTAGACGTATTTAACAACAGACGGACACGGTTGACAGATTTATCCTGGGAGTTCACAGCTTCTAAGTTTAGACGTATTTAACAACAGACGGACACGGTTGACAGATTTATCCTGGGAGTTCACAGCTTCTAAGTTTAGACGTATTTAACAACAGACGGACACGGTTGACAGATTTATCCTGGGAGTTCACAGCTTCTAAGTTTAGACGTATTTAACAACAGACGGACACGGTTGACAGATTTATCCTGGGAGTTCACAGCTTCTAAGTTTAGACGTATTTAACAACAGACGGACACGGTTGACAGATTTATCCTGGGAGTTCACAGCTTCTAAGTTTAGACGTATTTAACAACAGACGGACACGGTTGACAGATTTATCCTGGGAGTTCACAGCTTCTAAGTTTAGACGTATTTAACAACAGACGGACACGGTTGACAGATTTATCCTGGGAGTTCACAGCTTCTAAGTTTAGACGTATTTAACAACAGACGGACACGGTTGACAGATTTATCCTGGGAGTTCACAGCTTCTAAGTTTAGACGTATTTAACAACAGACGGACACGGTTGACAGATTTATCCTGGGAGTTCACAGCTTCTAAGTTTAGACGTATTTAACAACAGACGGACACGGTTGACAGATTTATCCTGGGAGTTCACAGCTTCTAAGTTTAGACGTATTTAACAACAGACGGACACGGTTGACAGATTTATCCTGGGAGTTCACAGCTTCTAAGTTTAGACGTATTTAACAACAGACGGACACGGTTGACAGATTTATCCTGGGAGTTCACAGCTTCTAAGTTTAGACGTATTTAACAACAGACGGACACGGTTGACAGATTTATCCTGGGAGTTCACAGCTTCTAAGTTTAGACGTATTTAACAACAGACGGACGCGGTTGACAGATTTATCCTTTGATTTAATTGATCCTAATTTCACTGACATATTTGTCTGTGTGTTGCCTGGGCTCTCAAAGGGAGCAAAGAATAGTAACACTTTAACCAAAAAGGCATGTCATAAGAGGTGAATGAGGTAGGAGCCTAGGAAACTACTCTAGTAAATAAAAGCGTCAATAAAAACGTCACAGAAATTTATTTACTAATGTTGTTGTTGTACCTTGTTGATGCTGGTTCTACCTGAGAATTGTTGCAGTCGGGGAAAATTCTCTCTCTCTCTCTCTCCCCTCCTCTTTTTGTGTGGAGATTGATCCTAGGACCGCAAGGCTACCAAGCTCGTAAATGTAACTCCGATCGCCATTACTTCCTAATGTTTTTCTTTTGTTTGTACCTTGTTGAAGCTAGATCTACCTGAGAATTGTTTTCCGCCTGCCCAGCGAGTTCGTAGCGCATTGGACGATGGGTGACAAGCCCAGCCCCCTGTCAGTGCGGTTCAATTCCGTGGGCTTGCAGAAAAGTCACATGTTCTCCAGATTTACGGTGTTTGTGGCACCGAACCGAAGAGTTACGATGTCCATCGCACCGAGCCGAAGAGCTTAAAGCTCAAGTGCTTCTGGATCGGAAAAACCCAAAACCTGAGAATTGTTGCAGTCGGGAAAAAATCCAAGTGGGAATTGATCCTAGGACCTGAAGCGTATGATGCTAGTAAACATCACTCCGGTCTCCTTTACTTCCCAATATTTTTCAGGTACCTTGTTGATGCTAGATCTACCTGAGAAGTGTTGCAGCCTGGAAAAAATCCACCCCCCTTTATGAAAATCGATCATAGAACTGCGAGCCTACGAAACATACATACTAGCTACGTTATCTCTGGTTTCCTCGTTTACTATCCATTAATTCATTCATGCGTGTTACTGTTTCTACAAATTGGCCGTATCTTCCCACATTTCTCGTTGAAATGTCAGCATGCAATAATGTTCACTGAGACGGCACTCTGCATGTTCATACTGTTTTGTGTGGGGGATAAATCTGTTTTAGATATGCAGAAAGTGACATTTTTATCACCGGGGCACTTTTGAAAAATATTGAATTGCGGTTTTATGTGCACTAAAGAGCATGTCATATTTATATCACCTCCACACACACAGAGATGCAGCAGCGCACGTCTGAGGCTGTTGTCATCATCGCTTGTGATGGACGGCTATTATATTTATATATATTCCTTTCGTATCGTCATTTTTCATACACGTTCATTGTCTGCAACAGACGTGAGCGTCTGTAGCTTAAGCGGTAGTGAGCTCGATCACAACCCAAGCGTACCTGGTTCAAACTCCGCGGTGGACTAGTTTGGAAGCAAATTCGTTTCCGTGGGAGTTTTACGAAAGTTAAAAGGGAGAAGAGATCTGCTACATTATGATGAAGTCGATTGTTGTCTGGAGCTCATCTCTGGTGCCATGTAGTTTTGAATGTAGTGTTGTTTTGTAGGGCCGACATTTCTTTCTAGGGAGGACATACAGGGTCTTGCAGAACATGTTCTGTGGTTTGTTCAGCAGTGCCACAGGGGCACAGAGGGAATGGGGACAATCGTAGCCTGTGTAGGTGTTTGTTCAGTCTGTTATGACCTATCCTGAGTAGGAAGATGATTGTCCATGTCTGTCAAGTGTGTGGTAGTCATCTTTGCTTAGCTTAGGTTCTTTTCTAATGTGGCAACTCGCTCAATCTTTACTGGTGTGGCGTCCTCTCTTGCAAGTTTCTGTAACGGAAAAGATGTCCTAAACAGATCTGGAGACAGGCCCTGGAGGCTAAATCTGCTGACAGCATACTACAAAACACAAAAAGAAAACTTGCTCAGCTTTTAGAAAAGGCAGAAATTCACTTGTAGTGGATTCCAGCTCACTGTGGCATTGCAGGCAATGAGAGTGCCGATGTCTTAGCTAAGGAGGACATTGCCAAAGAGCAAATTTACCAACCCTGTCTTTTCAAGAGGTCAAAACCCTCATACAGAGAAAATCTGCAGTAGACTGGAAGACAAACACTGGATATGATTATGGAAAAGACTCCCTCAAATACCTAAGCAGAACAGATCAGGTCATTATATTTTGACTTCACACCGGAAACTGCAGACTCAACAAACACTTATATAGACTAGGAATAAGTCAAACAGCTCTCTGCCAGTGTCAACAGGCGGAACAGACACCAGAGCATATCCTGCAAGACTGTCCTCTCCTGGGTGAGCTGAGAAGCAACATGTGACCACACCCATTCGACCTGAAAACTAAGCTTTGGGGAAACCTGACAGACCTGAAGCTGACTGCCCAGTTTGTGGTCCACAGTAAATTAAGCGCATGACCAGAGATCGCTGAAGAGGAAGATCTGGAGACGAAGTCGGAGAGAAATAAGTCAGAGCGCCTAATATAGTACATCTGACTGATATTTGCGTGCAGACTATTTTTTCTTCTTATCAGCTTCCTTGCTACCTCACATACAAACACAACACATGATGATGATGTATTACAATCTGTACCTCACAAACTCAGAAAATGAGAAGCATTATATGACAAGTCATTGTCAATTGATATCAGAATGAAAGTTATACAGTGCTACATAGAACCAATACTGACATACAGATGCGAGTCATGGACGATGAAGAAACAGATCGAAAAAGCTCTGAGGGCCACAGAGATGTGGTTTTACAGAAGAGTGGTGAGCGTCCCATGGACTGCTAAAATGACTAATGTTAAGGTGTTCAATGAGGTCAAGGCACAGCGTAAGCTTATTATCAATACAAGAAAGAGGCAGTCATCATTTTCCCGACATGTGATAAGGAGGGAATGTTTAGAACACGTTGTAACAACTGGTAAAATCGTAAACATAGTGATCTTGTGTGTGCTTGTTTTAAGGCACTTTGTAAGCTGATATTCATTTTCGTAAAGCTGTTCTTGATGCCGTCGTTCCATCTTTTGCGTGGTCTTTCTCTTGCTTTGTACTCATTATACTTTTTCTGTATGGCTCTCTGTTGTAGGTGATACCAGGGCATTCTTGTCAGGTGTCCAAACCATTTAATCTGTTGTTCTTTTATGAATTGCATGACTGGTTTCACATCTAGTCTTCTTCTGATTTCTTGATTTCTAATTTTGTCTCTTATTGTCACACCTGCAGCTCTTCTAAGACACCTCATCTCTGTCATTATGATTTTCTGCTCATTAGCTGCTGTTATTGGTCATGTTTGACACTGGTAACATAGTGTTGGCCAGACTTATTGTCACACCTGCAGCTCTTCTAAGACACCTCATCTCTGTCATTATGATTTTCTGCTCATTAGCTGCTGTTATTGGTCATGTTTGACACTGGTAACATAGTGTTGGCCAGACTTATTGTCACACCTGCAGCCTTTATTTATTGTCCACCATCTTGGACAAACCATTATGAACATTTCTCCATTATCAATAATTCTGTCTTCCATCTTCTCTTTCCAGTCTTGTTTCTTGAGTATCACTGTTCTTTCTATCATTGTTTCTAACTCATTATTTGTTGTTAAGAGAAATCAAATGCAGACAAGTAAAATATTTTTGCACATAAAAAGGCACATCTTCTTCTTCTTTGCATTCGTTCTTTACGACCAATTCTAATCACTCTTTGTGATATGTAAGATCTTGTAGATCCAGAACGTGTATATGTTGCACATTGGTTTGGTAGGCCCCTAAACACATAGACTTCTACACGTTTAGGACATGTCCATCCGATTTCAGCCAATAAAAGACATGACACCATGATAAAATCTTTACTAGAGGGGAAAGTTGAGGGATGAAGAGCAAGAGGAAGACCGAGGGATAAGTGGGAAGGAAACTTGAAGAAATGGACAGGTTACAGTGACAGGTGGCAGTTGCAACACCAAGGCGAAAGACATAGGATGCTGGAGATTCATTGCAGCCAACCTTCAATGTGGAGACGATACCTAATGATGATTTGTTGTTTGGTCTGAGGTCACCGTGCTTTAAGAATAGATAAGAATTATCATGTTTCTGATGATTGTGATATTTTATCTCTTTACGATTGTTGATATTCCTTTGTTGTTTTTCTAATACATATTCTCTCTCCCTTTATTGCTATATTTAAATTATTATTTTATGTCGACCCCACACACGCTGTCTCGGGGAGTGGCGCTCTGTGGCTAATTGGTTAATTATCTGCACCGGCCCTATCCTTGCGAGTCGAAGGTCTTGGATTCGAATCCGGACCGCGCCGTTCTGTGCACGAGTACATTGTTCCCCCAGAGCCCCCTAAGATTGTTGCCGGAGCTACGGATTTCGTGCAATACTCTCAGCAGGAGGCGCCATTTTGCGTAGAGGACCGAGCCATCTGGGGTAAAACCCGATGCAATAAAGCCAATCCGTCGGCGTTTAAACTCCCTTTTTTCATTCGCATTGTTCTGCCTCTACTGTATACCAATTCTCTTTCAGCCATTCTCATTCTCCTTATTCTATCTCTTCGTTATATCCTTGGTCTCTCTACCCATTTCTTACTGAGGGTCATCATCAAATAGCTTGTCCTGGGCAGAACTTTACCACCCCAACATTCCTTCGGAATTTCTCTCTCTCATAGGCCCGCCTCTGCAGCCTTCATGCGCAAACCATCAGTTACATCCTGAATCCATCTTCTCCGTGGTCTTCCTTTTCTTCTCTTTGCCGGTATGCCTCCTTCCATGATGGTCTTCTCCAGCCCTCCTTGCACCGAATAGTACCATTGCGACCTACAAGGCATGTCGTAAGAGGCGACTGATGTAGGGCATAGGGAAGGTACCCAGGTAAATAAAAAGCATCGCAGAAATCGGAAATGTTGGCCTACTTGTTGATGCATAACTGGCACAATGTAGAATCGGTCTTAGGCTCAGATCACATAAAAATCACACAGAGTGGTTAACAAGTGGTTGATGTGGAGCGTTCGAAAAAGAAGATGCTTAAAAAAAATCCTGAAATCCGTCATAAACTGCCTGATATAAGAATAACATACATAATTCATTATTTTGCTTTAACTAGCGCGAGTGTTTCACGAGAGCTTAACTTACAAACAAGTGTGCAATTAGCAATCCGGACTATTGACACAGGTGGTGGTATTCACTACTTCAAAGACAAATCCTAAACGTAAACAGATAGAGAGAAAGAAAGATTGACATTTTTTTACAGACTGAAACAAGTGGTGGAATATGTAACACAAGGTGATTGAAGTTGAGATTTGAACTGTATACACATACGAGGAGGAGGTCTCTGTGGCTGAGTGGTTAAACCCTTTGTTTTGTGAGTCGAAAGTTGTGCGTTCGAATTCGCGCCGTTCTGTTCACGAGTGCATTTTTTCCAGAGACCCTAGGATTGTTGCTGGAGCTGCGGAGTTCGTGTTTTGTGCAATACTCTTGGCAGGTGACGTGCCATTTTTGCGGAGAGGGACAGAGCCATATGAGGTAAAACCCGGTACAATGAAGTCAATCCTTAAAAATACATACGAAGAAACACCAATGTGTTTGACAACGTCAATCATGAGAACCTTACCAAAATGTTAGAAAGATTGAATATCGACTGTTTAGAAAAATTGAAATTCTGACAAAATATTTTCATCCTCTTCTAAGTAACATTGGGAACTCTCGCCGGTGCTACGGAGTTCGTGCACTGCCGCTGAGATCATCCTGTATAAGAAAGAGATCAGAGAATATATGATTACTCACCAAAGTGCAATGATGAAAGTCCTATCAATCAATCCGCCCGAGTGGTTACCAGGGCCCAAATTTGGGGTGTAAAGAATAGAACCACTGTTACCTGCCACGCATGTCGTAAGAGGCGACTAGGGAGGTTTGGCTGAAATCGGATGCACGTGTCCTGAACGTGTAGAAGTTTATGCTTTTAGGGGCCTACCAAACCAATGTGCAACGTATACACTTTCTTGGTAAAGATCAAACATGTCACAAAGAGTGATTAAAATTGGTCGTAAAGAACGGACGCATAGAAGAAGAAGAATCAATCAAAGAATCAATCAGTCAATCAATTAATCAACCGACTGCAGAGATCTACGTTTGTTTGTTATGTAGGCAATTATAGCCTCTGAAAGTGGAGACACGCTTATTTCAACTTAAGAACGAGCCTTTATTGTTGATAATATAAGGGTTTTAAAGCCGAAGGATTGACTTCATTGCCCCGGGTTTTACCCCATATGGCTCGGCCCCTCTTTGCAAAAATGGCACGCCACTTGCACAAAGCTCGAACTCCCTAGCTCCTGCAACTTCTTCCATTGCTCTATATCGACAACTTGTTAACCACGCTGTGTGATTTGTATGTGATCTGAGCCTAATAGCGATTGTACGTTGTGCCAGTTACCCGATTTCTGCTCTGCTTTTTATTTACTAGGGTAGCACCCCTAGGGCCTACATCAGTCGCCTCTTACGACATGCATTGTAGGTTGCAATGGTACTGTTCTTTGCTTCCCTTGCAGGCTCCGGCACCACACGGGAGGCTCCAGCAACAATACTAGGGTCTCTGGAAAAAACCGCACTCGTGAACAGAACGGCGCTGTCCGGATTCAAACCCACGACTTTCGGATCACAAGGCAAAGGACTTAACGACAGAGACCCCCTATATTGTTGATAATATGAGAGCGTGTAGGCCAACAAACATGAGCAAGAAGAATTAACTCTTTCGGAGAATTTATGAATTAAAGGTTTGGGGATCGCGAGAGAGAGAGAGAGAGAATTAAAGATTTAAGAATCATTAGAATATATGTTGACAACAACTGGTTTCGCCTACCACAGAGAGCCACACAGAAAAAGTATGAGTACAAAGCAAGAGGAAGACCACGCAAAAGATAGAGCGACGGTATCAAGAACAGACTTACGAAAACGAATATCAACTTGCAAAGTGCCTTAAAACAAGCACATACAAGATCACTTACTACACCCCCACATCTTTCCCCAACACTTCTATAAAGAAGTAAATGATGGAAGAGAAGAAGAATATGAACAACTTGCTGCCATAAGAGTAGACAAACGGATGGCAATTTTCCAACAGATCAAAAAGGAAGTTAGACAAGGGTGTGTATTATCGCTTGATCTATTCTCTCTGTGATAAGAAAGACATGTTTTATGAGCAACTACAAGATCAAATTAACAAGAATGAATATAAAATGAAACGAATTTAGAAGTGATGAAATCAGAGAAATATCTGGTCAACCACTAGTGACAACTGTTATAAGAAAGAGAAGATGGAGATATGTTGGACATACCTTGAGAAGAAATGATCAACGAATATCAAAGCAGGCATTGAAGTGGGATGCAAAGGGTTCAAGAAAGAGAGGTCGACATAAGGAGACCCTGAAACGAACTTTGCTGAGAGAGGCTAGAAATATCAGTCTCAGTTCCATGGAGGAGATTGAACGAGTTGCCCGGGATAGAGCGGTATGGAGAAATTACTTGCAGGCCCTATGTAACGTGTAACGAACGGTACGAGTGGAATTATTATTTTTCTCATATAGACTCGGGAACAAGAGGGTTTTGGGTTTAATCCCACACTCGACGTTCCACACCTAAGAAAAGGAGTTGGTCCTGCTACCTGACCTATACTACATCATAATTGAACCTTCTCATGTTCATAAACATAAGCCAGATTAGCTCCCTTGTCAACTGGGCTGCTTTTATCTTGAACACCCTATATATCACAATAATAATGATGAAATTGGTCGTAAAGAACGAACGAACGAACGAAACAAAAAACAACAACAAATAAAGAGCAGAGTAGACCAGACAATAGTTCCAGCCACAGTTTTCTCTCTTCAACTTTTCGAACAAGTCTGAATAAGTCGTGCCATGACCAGATCTTGATGTTGTCATTCCAGGATTTTCTCTGTCCTCATCGTCTTCTTCCAACCTCAGCTTTTCCCTGTAAAATAATCTGAGAAAATGACTCGTACTTCATTATATGTCCGAGCCAGACAAGCTTACGTCTTTTCAATACTAATTAGTTGTATTATATGTGATGGAGAAATCTATTTCAAAAATATTTTCTTAAGTTCATTATGTTGTGTATGCAGTCAAATCTTTGAATAATCTGTGCATTATGAATACGACGATGTACCGAAACCTACAAATCTGAGATGATCAAATCGGATCAGATCAGATCTGGAGAGAACCGTGGGGAGGCTGTGGTAATACTAAGTAAGTTGACGATTTTGTACAAAGACACGTGTATATATATATATATATATAATTTTACATACGTATCTTAAGGGATACGATTACAAACGAGGAACTTGGGGAGAAAGAACTAAGCAGGTACCAGTGGAGAAAGAGCCCAAGAAGAGACGCGATGGATAGGACATACATTGAGAAGACCGATCGGAAGCATTGCAAGACAGGTGCTGTTTTGGAACCCGCAGGGAAAGAATAGTAGGGGAAGACCTAGACAGACCTGGAGAAGAGAGATAGGGGCTGATATTAAAAGGATAGGTAAACATGGAAAGAGTTGGAAGGGATGGCAAGAGAGAGGAAGGGCTGGAAGAAGCTTGTTGAAGACGTGTGCTCCGTTGGGAGTTGAAAGGTGAAGAAGATCATAAGGATTAAAAAGACCATCATGGAAGGAGGCATACCGGCAAAGAGAAGAAGAGGAAGAGAACGGAGAAGATGGATTCAGGATGTAAGTGATGGTTTGAACATGACGGTTACAAAGGCAGGACATCTGGCATATGAGAGAGAGAAATTCTGGATGACTGTTGGGGTGGCAAAGTTCTCCTCAGGACAAGCTATTTGGTGATGATGATTACATAAGCAAGCAAGAAATGACGAAGTGGTCTCAATGGCGAAGTGGTTACGTCGTTTGCCTGTCGTACTGAAGGTTGTGGGTTTGAATCCGGACCAATACACATTTGCTATTTTTTCATGAGATACCTATTATTGTTGCCAGAGTTACAGAGTTCATGCTTTGTGGCATGCCATCTCTGCCGATAGGACGGGCCATATGGAAACCCGATGCAACAAGTAATTATTCCATTTTGATTTTCTCATCTCTTTCTGTGTGTCGGGGTCTCTGTGGTTAAGTGATTAAGTCCTTTGCCTTGTGAGTCGAAGGTCGTGGGTTCGAATCCGGACCGCGCCGTTCTGTTCACGAGTGCAGTTCTTTTCCAGAGACCCCTAGGATTGTTGCTGGAGCAACGGAGTTCGTGCTTTGTACAATACTCTCGACAGGTGGCGTGTCATTTCTGCGGAGAGGGACCGAACCATATGAGGTAAAACCCGGTGCAATTAAGTCAATCCTTCGGCTTTAAAACCCGGCTTTATCTCTCTTCTGTGTCTTTTTAACCTCGTCTTTGATGCGCAACAAATCGTGGTGACCTACCTGCACCAGGTGAATACAACATATTCTATCATTTTGCTGAACAGGTGAACAAATCTCACCTTCGTCCTCGGTCTAGACACCTTCCCCCAACCAGCGCATAATCTGACGGAACTAATGAATGAATAAAACAAATAATGATTTACCACTCATCATCATCATCAAATAGCTTGTCCTGAGCAGATTTACCACTGCTTAGTTACTAACTTTTATTTGTTACGCTAGAACAATCAGTGTCTTATTGTCCAGTACTAACTCTTAAAATAAAGGTTATCCTCATAGATTCCCAAACTTTTTTCGGCCCCACCACCCACTTTGCACAACATAAACTTTGTAACGCGCCCCCCCCGCCCCACATATATACATGCTCTGTTCTCTTTGACATAGAAAATTGATATATATTTCTGTAATACATGGTCAATTTTCTAATGATTATATACATGAAATAGAAAATTGATGAAAATATAGATCGTGTAAGACGGGCATAAGATGAAATAAAATGCAGAATTCAAATTTTTATGATTATTCAATCGGAAAATCATGAAAATAATTTATTTTAAAATATTTATTATTAATTTCTTCTTTAAGGAGCCACCGACCCCTAACCGCCTGAACACCCTCCAAATCCTTCTGAACCCTCTATCGCCCCACTAGAACTCTTCAGCGTCCACTGGGGGCGGTACCGCCCACTTTGGGAAACGCTGGTCCAAACGATGAAACGTTAGACAAATCAATACCTTTAGTAGTTGTGGTCTCCGTCCAAATATTGTTTACATTTTAGCTTTACTGATTAACTCAGGCGGAACACAACTTGGACCGCAAATCTTGACCTGTCCTCTAGGGCCCATTATTTGTTCTCCTATATTAAGTCTTGAGATTGTCCACGTGATCATACTGTAAGGAATATCACCACTAACACACTACCGATCTGTGTGTAATATATACAGTGTGTGTGTGTGTGTGTGCATACGCAAGGACCGTGTTACATGTGTATACTGTACTTTTGACTTGTGAAGAAAATAAGTGAATTCTCTGTTGCAGGTAAGTTCTATGTTTATTTCTTTTCGTGTTGGAAGTTGGCATATATTTGTGTAGATGATCTAGTAGTTCGTTATAAAAACTATATCATCATCAGGTGCCGTGCCGACTGGTGTAGACGATCTCCACAAATCTTTGGTGTTTGCTATCAATTCAGAAAACTATTGTACCGAAGGTAAAAGATAAAAAAAGAAAAAAACTAGACGAAGCATTACTTATTATCTTCATCTTTCTGTTTTGTAGAAGTAGTTTTCATTGCGGTTTTCCCACCCTTGTGTTGCCGGGGCTCGCAAGGGGAGCAAAGAACAGTAGCACTGCGACCTACAAGGAAGTGATCGATATAGAGCGTTCGAAGAAGAAGAATTGCGATTTTCCGAGTATGAATAATGTTTATATTTACTTTTGAGAGTTTGTGATTAGAATAATGCTTCTTTTTCGTTAGCCCGATATGAATCCACGCGTAGTCATGACTCATGTTAACACCTACAGAACCACGAACCGCCGGAAAAACCATTCTGGTAGTACCAATTTTCCAACGATCCACATCACCAACCAAAACATGAAATAGATTTAAAAAAAATTATTCCCGGGGTTCTATCTATCCATCTATCCATCCATCTATCCATCCATCCATCTCCTCTTCATGTCCCGATTGAAATATAATGCTTCCACAAGAGACTTTCACTGTTGACTTTCTACCAACCGTCGCCCACGTCAGGCCACACTCCTTCAACTCTTTCTCTACCGTTCTTCTCCATGTTTCATTTGGACGTCCAGGCCTTCTCTTCCCATCCACTGTCCATCTGTGAGCTGTCCTAGCCAATGCCCTCACTGGCATACAACATACATGTCCAAACCATCTTCATCTCTTAATGATGGTCTCCAAGGATGCACAGTCTGTTTGTTTCAAAAGCTCCTCATTTGTTATGGTATTTGGCCAGAAAATTTGCAGGATTCTTCTTAAACATTTACTCTGAAATGTCTCCAACTTGTGTATTATGTGTTGGGTCATTTTCCAGCATTCACTACTGTATAATAGCACTCCCAGTACATTACTTCTATATATTTTAAGTTTTGTCCTAAGATTGAGTCCTTTTGTTGCCTGGGTTTCACTTGTTACTTAATTGTGTATAATTCCTTGTAGAATACATATGGTGACTTTATAAAATAGAGCTTTTTAAATCTGCACTTTCTGATTTATTAAATCGCCTGAGTGGTTACCGGGGCCCAATTTTGGGTGTAAAGAATAGAACCACTGTTACCTGCCACTCATGTCGTAAGAGGCGACTAAGGAGGTTTGACTGAAATCAGATGCACGTGTCCGCTAGGAATGCTAACCCGAAACAAATGCTTGCAGAAAACGGATGCACCAGGCCGTAAGGCGCATAACTTGTGCAACGACCCTCTTGTGGAAGCATTATGTTTAAATTACTGCTGCCCTCCATTGGATCTCTGGGACTTCATTTACTGGGGCAGTTGTTGTGTCTGACTCTCAGTCGATGCTTCACAAGATCCGAAAGGGCAGGTTTCGGTATGAGTGGATGTCGTCTATAGAAGTTTCTAACCTCCAGCGGCTTACGTGGATATACTGTCCTGGGTATGCAGGTGTTTACGGTAATGAGAGAGCGGACAGGCTAGCATCAACAGCATCGATTGTTGGGGAGTTGAAGATGGATAAGGGGATATTCTTCGGTCTCTTCGCGACTGCCTGTTGGATGAGGACACTAAAATCAATGTTGAATCGATCAAGCGATTTAGGCAGTTTGGAGTTACCCGTTGTACAAGTCGAACTGGATGCTTGAGAGGCAGAGTGAGAGGTGTATTTAATCAGCGAGCCACAGGAACCATCAGTATGCATACTCTTCGATATCTGTTGGGAAGACTGAGCACCTGTGGGTCTGCCCGGAGTGCAATGACGTCAGTTTAGTAACCAATAATCAATAATCAATCAATAGCGACCCCTCACAACGAGGAATGGGATAACGGATTCTACGGTCGCCAATCTGCCTCGGAGATTTTGCCACGCAGTAAGAATGTCAGACCTACCATCACGAGGGTGGTCAAAACTTACTGCGGGAAGAGGTCGGCACAAACGGGGAAGCAGAAATCATAGCAATTATATCCCACAGAACTTCCCCCGGTGTGCAGACTTGAGAAGAGAGAGGTGGCCCACTTACACCAGCGTCCAAGACAAGCTGTATGGCGTGAGGCAGACGGCTGCCTTTATTAGAGAATCCGAAATCCCATTCTAGTGAGAACGCAGAAGAAGAAGATTTATTAAATAGTGCTGTGGTGGTTAACAGAAGAAATTTATTTCGCTAGAGCACCATTTATTAGAAATGTTATTCTTAGAAACAACGTGTATAAACGCAGTTACAGTGGCCATATTTTTATCTGAAAAAGAACCCCGCTGAGAACCATTGGTTTAAACAGATCTGTTTACCACAAAAATATAACATAGTGACTGATATATAAACCTTGGTACAGCTTGTTTCCCTACGACGCCATTTCATGTTTTTGTTTACCTGATAGCAGAGCATCTATCACACAGTGGTCTTTAATTTTAAAGTGTTTATTTTTTTGTTTATTTATCTACGCTCCTCGTCGAGCATAGGGCAGATTCTTCTTCTTCTTCGAACGCTCCATATCGACCACTTCTCAACCACTCTATGTGATTTGTATGCGATCTGAGCCTAAGAGCGATTGAACGTTTTGCCAGTTATGTGCCTACAAGTAAGCCAGCACATCCGATTTCTGCGCTGCTTTTATTTACTAGGGTAGCATCCCTAGGGCATACATCAGTCGCCTCTTACGACATGCATTGTAGGTCGCAGTGGTACTATTCTTTGCTTCCTTTGTGGGCCCCGGCACCACACGGTCGGCATAGGACAGCAACAATTGTCCCCCCACTTTTTCTTGTCTTTGACTGTATGGCGCACCAGGATAGTCCAGCGTCCTTCAGAATTGTTTGTATTGTGTCAGGACCATGCATCTTTTTTTTTGGTCTCCGATTTCTTTTTTTTTTCTATCTTCTCTAATTATTCGTCCTCTACAACGACTTCTTCGCCTACTACTACTTGTTCTTTCCCTTCTTCATATTTGTTTCCATCTCCTTTCCATTATTCTACTACTACTACTACTGCTACTACTACTACATTTTTGCTGCCATCATCATCATCTTTCTTTCTTTTCCCCAATCCTGTTTTGCTTCACATCGTTAGGATAAGAGATTTCTGGAACGAACAAACCCTTATGCGCGCTTCATAAATAGTGTCTTTCGTCGGCTCTGTTATCTGTGAAGTCCATCTTTTGTGTGGCCGGCCTTTTCCTTTGTATCCATGTATCTGAGCAGCATTGCTCTTTGAGGCGCAGTCTGTTTTTAGTCTGCTTATGTGACCGAACCATTTAATTTGTTGTTTCTTGATGAAGCTTAGTACTGATGTTGTACCCACTTTTTCCTGATGTCTTCATTTCGCAACCGGTCTCTTCTTGTTACCCCCAGCATTCTGCATAGGTACTTCATCTCTGTCGTGACTTTTTTTCTTCTATCATTTGATGTCAGCATCCAGGTTTGGCACTGATAGCATAATGTGAGGAGAAAGATTGTGTTGACATTGCTCTTTTTTCATCATCACGATGTTTCTTGGTCTCCATCTTCCTGTTCTTCTTACTCCACTACTCTTTCTTCTGTGGCTGTTTACTTTATGGCTTGTCAGGATAATTCAGGTCCAACATAGCACAAGATCCAGAATGGCAGGTTCGTATGAGGAATGTTGCCTATAGAAGTTTCTAACCTCCAAAGGCTTACGTGGATATACTGTCCTGGGCATGCGGGTGTTTACGATAATGAGAGAGCGGACATGCTTGCATCAACAGCATCGATTGTAGGGGAGTTGAAGATGGATAAGGGGAATGTTCTTCGGTCTCTTTGCGACTGTCTGCTGGATGAGGACACTAAAATAGATGTTGAATCGATCAAGCGATTTAGGCAGTTTGGAGTTACCCGTTGTACAAGTCGAACTGGATGCCTGCAAGGCAGAGTGAGAGATGTGTTTAATCAACGAGCCACGGGAACCATTAGTATGTATACTCTTCGATATCTGTTGGGGGAGACTGAGCACCTATGGGTTGCCCGGAGTGCAATGACGTCAGTTTAGTAACCAATAACCAGGATAATTCAATATCCTTCAATTCCTCATATAACTCCGTCTTAAGGTCTATTTGAAGCGTCCATTTTTTCGTTTACTTTGCGGAGTTCCACCCCAAGTGCTGGTCTGGTGACACACATGTCTTCATTTTTCTCTGCTCATATCGCAATCCATCTCCTGCTACCTTTGTATTTATGTGTGTTCATATCGCAATATATTCTCCCACTTTATATCAAGTCGATGTCTTTCTCTGTGCTAATGTTTCTCTGTGCTAATGTTTCTCTGTGCTAATGTTTCTCTGTGCTAATGTTTCTGTGCTAATGTTTCATCTACTCTCTCTGCTACCCATGTTTCTCTGTGTAATGTTTGTTATGATCGAATCTTCTCCTTTGTTGATGTTTCTCTCTGATGATTTCTCAACCCCTTTGCCATCCTCTCTGTATGTATACTATATGTCTCTGTGTTTATATCTGATTCTCTGTCTCACCCCCCCATTAAATGCTTGTTTATATTGATTATCTCTACACCCTCCCCATAAATTGTATAATGTTGGACTCTAATGTTGGACTCTAATGTTGGACTCTAATGATTAGGTTGTATTTCATTCCTCCTCTCTTTCTCACTCTCTCTCTCCCATTCTCATTTTGATAATATATGTGTTAATATCCCATTCTCTGTCTCTAGCTCTTTCTCTCTTCCCTTATTTGGATAATATATGTCTCTGTGTTAATATTTCATCATCTCTTCTTTCTCTTCCTCTCCCCTCATTTGGATAATATATGTCTCTGCGTATATCACATTCACTGTACCTTCCTTCCCCAAATCATTGTGTAATGTCTCTATCTCTATGACCGTATCACAATCTTCCTTTCAACCTACATTAATTTAGCTATGATGTATTTGATTGGTCGTCTATTAGCAGCCTCCCCCTAATTCACGGAAACAAACTATAAATAGCAACAGTATTTGAATGGTTGGTCTATTAATAGCTCCACTAATCATATTATTTGCAGAATATATATATAGTTACTTTCTAACACTACCAATGTGTATCACTAATTATCATCGGTTGCTATGGAGTCGTGGTGTATTTTCTTGCCGAAGATAAAACATCCAGTTTTCGCGTCTGTTTAAAGAAGTTAATGTCGATTGTTTTGCGTCAGCAGTTTGGAGTGTTTGTTTAGTTTGTGGATTTGCTATATTTTCTGTCAGTCTGTCTAGCTTTGCGATTTGTTGACAATCATTATCGGCTGTCGGTCTGACGGGAGATATCGACCCATCGTCAGAGTTGTCGGTGTGTATGTGTGTCTGTCAATATTAAATACTATTCTGTTTTGTCGAGTCTTCTGTTTGCTTACCTGTCTACATTCAGTTTGCTTACATGCCTACCTTCACTTTTCTTATCTGTCTACCTTCTGCTTGCTTACCCGTCTACCTTATGTTTGCGTACCTATTTTCTGTTTGCTCACCTGTCTACCCTCTGCTTGCTCACCTGTCTACCTTCAGTTTGTTTACCTGTTTGCCTTCAGTTTGCTTACCTGTTTGCCTTCAGTTTGCTTACCTGTCTACATTATATTTGCTTACCTGTCTACCTTCAGTTTGCTTACCTGTCTACCCTCTGCTTGCTCACCTGTCTACCTTCAGTTTGCTTACCTGTCTACCTTCAGTTTGCTTACCTGTCTACCCTCTGCTTGCTCACCTGTCTACCTTCAGTTTGCTTACCTGTCTGCCATCAGTTTGATTACCTGTCTACATTCTATTTGCTTACCTGTCTACCCTCTGCTTGCTTATTTGTCTACCTTCAGTTTGCTTACCTGTCTATCCTCTGCTTGCTTATCTGTCTAGCCTTCAGTTTGCTTACCTGTCTATCCTCTGCTTGCTTATCTGTCCAGCCTTCAGTTTGCTTACCTGACTATCTTCAGTCTGCCTACCTGTCTACATTCTGTTTGCTAACCAGCCTACTCTCTGTTTGCTTACCTGTCGATCTTCAGTTTGCTTACCTGTCTACCTTCTGTTTTCTTTTATGCGTACACTTCGTTTGTCTACCTTACGTTTGCTTAGCTGTACATTCTCTTCGATTAACTAATTACATTCTGTTTGTTGACGGGACCTACCCTACCGTTTATTTGCTTGTCTGTCTATAATGATATGTTTGCGAAACTAACATATCTGTCGTTTGTGTAGCAGTCAATTTTCTGTATGTATACCCGTTCGCTTTCTGTTTTGAATAATGGAGATTTGTAATGCTGACAAGGTGTGAATAGATAGAAATAATGGAGATTTGTAATGCTGACAAGGTGTGAATAGATAGAAATAATGGAGATTTGTAATGCAGACAAGATGAGACAGGATATAAATAATGGAGATTTGTAATGCAGACAAGATGAGACAGGATAGAAATAATGAAGATTTGTAATGCTGACAAGATGAGAATATATAGAAATAATGAAGATTTTTAATGCTGACAAGATGAGAATAGAAATAATGAAGATTTGTAATGTAGACAAGATGAGAATAGAAATAATGAAGATTTGTAATAAAGGTTAGATGCTCGCCATTCGTTCCGAAGGTACTCGATTTGCGCTACTCGTGGAGCAATTGGAATATTTTTTCCTCAGAGATCCCTGATCTCAGTGTAGGTGAGATCGAGTTCCTAGTCTTATCGAAGATGAACGACGCACCCACTTGTATTCAAATTTCCTTCCTCTCATAAATCTGTATTCAAATGTGAAATGACACAAACGTATCAGACATGTAATGGTATTAGGAGATAATAGAAATATTCTTATATTTCTTCTCGCCCGTGTGGTGCCGGGACCCGCAAGGGAAGCAAAGAATAGTACCACTGCGACCTACAAGGCATGTCGTAAGTGGGGACTGTGGTAGGGGTCTAGACAAGCTGCCCTAGCAAATAAAAAGCGTCGCAGAAATCGGATGTGCTGTCCTACTTGTAGGCGCATAACTGGCGCAACCTATAATCGCTCTTAGGCTTGGATCACATACAGAGTGGCTAACAAGGGGTCGATATGGAGCGTTCAGAGAAGAAGAAAATATGATATAACGCAAACGTATCAGACAGGGAATGATATTAGAAGATACTAGAAATATTCTTATGTGTTTTCTCACTCGAGTATCTTTGGGAATCTTCTTCTTGTGTCGTCACACTGCTACCGTGTGTTTTGTCGTCACACTGCTACCGTGTGTTTTGTCGTCACACTGCTACCGTGTGTTTTGTCGTCACACTGCTACCGTGTGTTTTGTCGTCACACTGCTACCGTGTGTTTTGTCGTCACACTGCTACCGTGTGTTTTGTCGTCACACTGCTACCGTGTGTTTTGTCGTCACACTGCTACCGTGTGTTTTGTCGTCACACTGCTACCGTGTGTTTTGTCGTCACACTGCTACCTGTGTTTTTCGTCCCCTGCTACCGTGTGTTTTGTCGTCACACTGCTACCGTGTATTTTGTCTTGCGCTGTTCTGGTGGCTTGGGTGATTGTTATTTTTGCTCTTTCACAGGATTCTGCTATGCCATCTAACCTTGAATTACATTGAGAAACAAAGAATCTTTGTGAATGTTGGTAGTAAATCTAGGTTTTGATGTCTCCTTTAAGCCCACAGTGAGCATTCATATCTACATTCTTTGTGTGAACGTATATTATTAGTGACCTGATCCACCCGTGTATTGACGGGGTCTGCGAGATGAGCAAAGAATAGTAACACTACGACCTACAAGGCATGTTGTAAGATGTGACTGAGGCACGGGTCTAGGGAAGCTAATCTAGTAAATAAAAAGTTGTGAAGAAATCGGATGTGATGGCCTACTTGTAGGCGCATAACTAGCACATCGTACAACACTCTCAGATCACATACAAATCACAAAGAGTGGTTTAACAATTGGTCAATATCATAGATTCCCAAACTTTATCGGCCCACCGCCTACTTTGCATGACATAAACTTTGTAACGCCCCCACCCACTCTTTATAACAGCTTACCAACGTCTCGTCTCCCCCATATATATACATGCTCCATTTTCACTTTAACATAGAAAATTGATATATATTTCTGTCATACATGGTCAACTTTCAAATGATTATATACATGAAATAGAAAATTAATGAAAAAATGGACCGTGTAAGATGGGCATAAGATGAATTAAAATGCAGAATTCCAATTTTTAATGATTATTCAATCGCAAAATTACGAAGAAAAACTCCCCCAAATTCTTCTGAACCCACCATCGCTCCCCTGGAAGCTTCAGCGCCACAGGGGCGTTCCCCACTTTGGGAATCCATGGTGTACACTCACGCACACACGTATATTTGAACTGTTTATAGATAAAGCAATGATGTATCTTATACCGTGCTTAAGATTTGTACAATATGATGTGCCTTTGAGATGAGATGAGAGAGATAGATAGATAAAAGAGAGAGATGTGAAAAGAGAATGTCATATGAAGTACGAGAAAAAGAAAATATACAGGAGACGACACAATATGATATAGGGAGGCATAGAAATACTTGGAGACAGAGATCAACAATATACAGAAAAACTGGAGAGATCTGCAGGATTATAGTTATGAAGACTTGGCATGAGTTGGTTGAGGGCCTATGCCTCAATCGGGGTTAAAAACCAGGGAAGAGAGAGAAAGGAGGAAAGTGCACATTTTGCAACAGTAATGTTCCCACAGTCATGGCGTTACGACACCTCTAAATCT
Source organism: Arion vulgaris (assembly GCA_020796225.1). Lineage (NCBI taxonomy): Eukaryota > Metazoa > Mollusca > Gastropoda > Stylommatophora > Arionidae > Arion > Arion vulgaris. The sequence continues at coordinate 68,217,342 of CM036755.1, read as the reverse complement.
TTAAGGATAGTTCCCTTGCTGTGAAATATAGTGCCGCTGACAGCCAGTTAGTGAGGGCCGATTAAGCCAACGGTTGGTGTCCGTTTCGAGCCGTAGGTCGAAACACGTTATCCGTGAGAGCATGTGTATGTATTGAAAGTGGTTCGAGCGATTGTACGGCACGTTTTGGTTTCACTTGTGTGGGTTATGCGGAAGAGAAACACGTTCTAGCGGAATGCCCTCTGGATATGAAGTCAACGAGCTATGGTTCAACACAAGTGTTTCTCAACCCGTGATTAAGCCCAGCCCTCCACTACATGGAAAAAGTAAATAAGAACGGATATATGGCGTAAAGAGATTTGTTTGGGTCTTAATAAGATGACAGAAAACAGTGGTGATGGTTAACAAATACATTTTGACTAAAAAGGATCTAAAGCCGAAGGGTTGACTTCCATTGCACCGAGTTTTACCCCATATGGCTCGGTCCCTCTCCGTAGAAAGGGCATGTCACCTGCCGATAGTATTGCACAAAGCACGAACTCCGTAGCTCCGGCAATAATCCTAGTGGTCTCTGGAAAAAAATGCGCGCGTGAACAGAACGGTGATGTCCGGATTCGAACCCACGACATTTGGAATGCAATGCAAGTGCTTAACCACTTAGCCACAGAGACTAAACCACTTGACCACTTCCAAGTGATGGATAACCTTGGTACAGGAGAAAACAAATAAAACTCACGATGAACGCTACATCCATTGTCTGTCGAGACTAACATGATGTCATCATCTTAATTTGAAAATGGTGTGCCCTGATTTAAAAGGGCATCAATTACCCTTATAGCCGCTCCCCCCTTCCCCAGCTTTTAAAAGTAACGTCCATTTTTAAAATTATAAATAAAATATGGAACTGCAAGTTATATAGTATTAAAACTAAATTACGAATTTTCAATTCAAATGTTGTATCAATCCTTACATATGCCAGCGAGAGGTGGAAAATGACTAAAGATATAGAAAGTAAGTTGAATGCATTTGAAAATAAAAAGGGTTTAAAAGCCGAAGGATTGCTTCATTGCACCGGGTTTTACCTCACGTCGGTCCCTCTCCGCAGAACTGGCACGCCACCTGCCGAGAGTATTGTACGAAGCACGAACTCCGTACCTCCATCAACAATTCTAGGGGTCTCTAGATTTGAAATTAGATGTCTGCGAACAATAATGGAACATAAACTGGGAAGAATTCAGGAGAAGTGATGAAATCAGAGAAATGTCTGGTCACCCACTAATAACAACTGTTATGAGAAGGAGAAGATGTAGACATGTTGGACATACCTTAAGAATAAATGATCAAAGAATACCAAAGAAGGCATTGAAGTGGGAGACAAAGGGTTCAAGATAGAGAGAACGCACTGCAGAAACCATGAAATGAACTTTGCTGAGAGAGGCAAAACATATCGGACTAAATTCCATGGAAGAGATTGAGCGAACTGCACAGGACATAGCGGTGTGGATAAATTACTAGCAGGCCCCATGTAACGTATAACGGTACGACGGGAATTTATATGTTTATACTTGTTCTGATACCTTCTAGGGTGACATGTCTTGTGAATTTTCCGAAATTAGAACACCCATGGTCACTTGCTGTAACGCCCATGTGTTGCCGGGGGCTCACAAGGGGAGCAAAGAATAGTAGCTCTGCGACCTGCACGGTAAGAGGCGACTGAGGTATGGGTCTAGGGAAGCTACCCTATGAAATAAAAAGCGTCGCAGAAATCGGATGTGCTGGCATACTTGTAGGCGCATAACTAGCACAACGTACAATCGCCCTTAGGCTCAGATCACATACAAATCACAAAGTGTGGTTAACTAGTGGTCGATATGGAGCGCTCGAAGAAGAAGAAAACTTGCTGTAAAAATATGAGAATCATTGCTGTAGACTGTATTTGATCACCTGTTTAGATTACGGACCTGGTTTTAGTGTGCCGAACGCCATGCTTAATTTGCATACGCGTGATTAGGAATCCGCTCGCGTAACTGTGACATATTTCACGAGTCCAGAAGATTTAGATAGGGGACACGTCTTTTCTTTTGATCGTCTTCCATGGAAGCAGTGATAGGGTCATATTCAGTCGTGATTAACCTGAGGAAAATACTGTTCTGAAGGAGGAGCGGTGTGTAGACTTCAGCAGTGTCTAGTAGTAGCTGTCGCATGATTGACTTCAAGATATTGTGATACTGAAGGACTGACCCACAGCCAACTCTAGATAACTAGGCTAGACAACTGACTAGGTGTTCCCTGACCTAGATCATAAAAGCTTTCCACAACATAATATCAGGAAGGAAGGCGAGAGGAAGACCGAGGAAATGTGGATAGATAACGTAGTTGAATTCTGACAGGGACTAAGAAAACCATCACACAAGTCACCATAGTTCATACGTACGGTTCAAACTTCACTACAACGGGTCACCCCATAATTGCTCCGTTCCTGTGACAACGAAAATCACACGAAATGATAACAACTGTGAAATGTCTCCTGTGTGAACTAATTCCAGAATGAAACAGCCGTGTCCCGCCACAAAAAACAACATGCACCGCATAAATGCATATGGCCGTCCTATAAAGTGTCAACACAAAACTGTTCATCACTTGAATTGCAATTCATGTCGAACGGAACATCAATCACGACAAAATCCAGCTTTCTGCACCCGCAATATCACTGCAAACGACAGATTGAGTTGGTTCGTCATAACCGCTGTCCGCAATTTTCTGAATACACACAACAAACGCACGATTGACACAGCAAAAAGCATTTGATGTAACATTCATAGCTCACAGCGTTGCTCAAACACAAACTCAGTAACTCGGCTAACGAAACTGGAAAATACCCGACCAAACATGGCGGAAATGCGCTAGCAAAGTCGTGTGAAGAAACAAACAGTTCTGACTCTGAATGGCTCTCCCGCATTCCGTCAGAGAAGCGCAAGACAAACACTTAAAACCACGGCACTGTGTTAACAACCCGGTAACAGTGTGCTGACAAAAGAAGAAGATCGTAGGCTACGTTGTTGCCTACGCTAAATCGCTTGTTACCTTTTGTATAATAAGCTTGTTACCAACACAGCCAACTCTAATATAATATAGTCGGCTGTGGTTACCAAGGGCCTAGGTTCGGCTCATGAGGCTCTAACCACATCGTACCCAGCTTTTATTGTGTATCCTTCAGCGTCCTTCTGTTCTCCGCCGGTTCAAGAGGCTTGACTGGTTATGTAATTTCCCGTGTATGTGTTAAACCCATTTTCACTTTCTTCAGCCGAATGAGATTTTGTCTTCACATTGGATTTCATTTACATGTGTCAATTGTAAATTGGAACTTTAATTTAATGGCCGCGTGTGTTTGATTTCTTGTTTACTATTTTGTTTTTCTATGTCGACATTTCTCCTCTCTGTGAAGCAAAGCTACTATTCTTGGTATGCGTCGTGAAGTTACTGAATTCTTAGTTGTTCGAGTCTGTATTTGTGTAAACTGATCACGCTTGGGCAGTTCACAATTGCCGGAAACCAGTAGCAAGGAGTCAACTTTCAGTACAGGAACCGAACACACTCAACTTATAAATGTTTGAAATATTTGTGAATAAGACATTATAATAAGTAGTTTACTGTTCCGTCCATGTGGTGCCGGGGCCCGCAAGGGAAGTAAAGAATAGTACCACTGCGACCTAACAAGGCATGTTGTAAGAGGCGACTGATGTAAAAGGTTTTTTTATGATGTAAGACCTAGGGAAGCTACCTTAGTAAGTAAAAAGCATTGCAGAAATCGGATGCACTTGTAGGCGCATAACTGGCACAACGTACACTCGCTCTGAGACTCAGATCACATACAAATCACACAGAGTGGTTAACAAGTGGTCGATATGGAGCGTTCAAGAAGAATAAGTTTACTGTTCTAAATTTGCTTGGACATTGCTGTTTGTGTGTTTCTATTGTTTATTTTGTTTTGATATTACCAAACACTGCCTGTTTACTGTGGTTAAGTCGTTGCCTTGCGTTTCGAAGATAGCGAGTTCCAAGTCCGAATAGCACCATTCTGTTCACGAGTGCATCTTTTTCCGGAGATCCAGATGATTCACAACGTAGAATTGATTGCTTGGACCACGACCGACTCCAATATTAGGCCCGTGTTCTAAAAATATTATTTCCATAGAGTGGTCTGGCATTTTGTAAGTAGGTAAACGGTATTGAAAATCAGCGTGTCTTGTTATTTTAAACGATTTTAAGTCCTTGGATATTTATTGACAACAAATATTAGTATTACTGATCTTCTTCTTGCGTTCGTTCTTTACGACCAATTTTAATCACTCTTTGTGATATGTTTGATCTTTGCCAAGAACTTGTATACGTTGCACATTGGTTTGGTAGACCCTAAACGCATAGACTTCTACACGTTTAGGACACGTGCATCAGATTTCAGCCAAACCTCCTTAGTCGCCTCTTACGACATGCAGGGCAGGTAACAGTGGTTCTGTTCTTTACACCCCAAAATTTGGGCCCCGGTAACCACTCGGGCGAGTATTACTGATATTCCCGAGTGTTAAATTGAATTTGCGCGTGTTGTTTTAATCTTAAAATGGGCAAAAAGTGTTGAGTCCCGTGATTGGACCATCATCATTGCACTTCGGTGAGTAACCATGTGTGCTCCAATGTCTTTCTTATACACGAAGATCTCAACGGCAATGATAAGAACTATGTGACAGTTAGTGTATTTGATTATAAGAACTATGTGACAGTTGGCGTATTTGTTTATAAGAACTATGTGACAGTTGGCGTATTTGTTTATAAGAACTATGTGACAGTTAGCGTATTTGTTTATAAGAACTATGTGACAGTTAGCGTATTTGTTTATAAGAACTATGTGACAGTTAGCGTATTTGTTTATAAGAACTATGTGACAGTTAGCGTATTTGTTTATAAGAACTATGTGACACTTTGGCTATTTGTTTATAAGAACTATGTGACAGTTAGTGTATTTGTTTATAAGAACTATGTGACAGTTAGTGTATTTGTTTATAAGAACTATGTGACAGTTGGCGTATTTGTTTATAAGAACTATGTAACAGTTGGCGTATTTGTTTATAAGAACTATGTGACAGTTAGCGTATTTGTTTATAAGAACTATGTGACAGTTAGCGTATTTGTTTATAAGAACTATGTGACAGTTAGCGTATTTGTTTATAAGAACTATGTGACAGTTAGCGTATTTGTTTATAAGAACTATGTGACACTTGGCGTATTTGTTTATAAGAACTATGTGACAGTTAGTGTATTTGTTTATAAGAACTATGTGACAGTTAGCGTATTTGTTTATAAGAACTATGTGACAGTTAGTGTATTTGTTTATAAGAACTATGTGACAGTTAGTGTATTTGTTTATAAGAACTATGTGACAGTTGGCGTATTTGTTTATAAGAACTATGTAACAGTTGGCGTATTTGTTTATAAGAACTATGTGACAGTTAGCGTATTTGTTTATAAGAACTATGTGACAGTTGGCGTATTTGTTTATAAGAACTATGTGACAGTTAGTGTATTTGTTTATAAGAACTATGTGACAGTTGGCGTATTTGTTTATAAGAACTATGTGAATGCATTTTATAGAAGACAGTATTTGTTTATAAGAACTATGTGACAGTTAGCGCATTTGTTTATAAGAACTATGTGACAGTTGGCGTATTTGTTTATAAGAACTATGTGACAGTTAGTGTATTTGTTTATAAGAACTATGTGACAGTTAGTGTATTTGTTTATAAGAACTATGTGACAGTTAGCGTATTTGTTTATAAGAACTATGTGACAGTTAGCGTATTTGTTTATAAGAACTATGTGACAGTTAGCGTATTTGTTTATAAGAACTATGTGACAGTTGGCGTATTTGTTTATAAGAACTATGTGACAGTTAGCGTATTTGTTTATAAGAACTATGTGACAGTTAGCGTATTTGTTTATAAGAACTATGTGACAGTTAGTGTATTTGTTTATAAGAACTATGTGACAGTTAGTGTATTTGTTTATAAGAACTATGTGACAGTTAGTGTATTTGTTTATAAGAACTATGTGACAGTTAGCGTATTTGTTTATAAGAACTATGTGACAGTTGCGTATTTGTTTATAGAACTATGAATTTTTTATACTACGTCTTACTGTCACGGTGTTCAAATTCCACTGTTCGTCGATTCTCCCAGTTCACCCTGATCAAAATTGTGTTCTCGGACTTTCTAAGTCGGAGTATTCGGAATCGCCGAAGCTACTGGTTAAGTGCCCTGCCGCCGATATTATTTAGCCTGAATCAGACCGACCTTCTCTGAGTGCCGGATTACTCGGAATCGCCGAAGCTACTGTTTAAGTGCTCTGCTGCCGATATTATTTATCATGAATCAGACCGAACTTCACGGAGTGTCGGAGTATTCGAAATCATCGAAGCTACTGTTTAAGTGCTCTGCCGCCGATATTATTTGCTCTTAATTAAACCGCCTTCTCTGAGCGTCGGAGTATTCGGAATCGCCGAAGCTACTGTTTAAGTACTCTGTCGCCGATATTATTTTTCCTGAATCATCCCTACCTTCTCTGAGACGATAATTCATTTCTGTTTCCCAGTTCCAGCGAGCAGTTCATGAACATCTACTTTATTATCGAGTTTTAATTTAGGGATAAAGTGTCGCTGTTATCGCTGGGTGAAACGAGTGGGTTGATAACTAGACGATAACAGGAACGAGTTATCAATGATATAGTTACACGTAGATAAATACTGGGAAAAAATAATATACAAATACGTCTGACAAATATAGACTGTTATAGACTCGATATAACAAAATCGTCTTGATATAAATACAATTTGACTTAGCCGTTCCAGACCTTAGAGAATGAAGTCACTTTACTTCACATTTCTAGACCTTAGTTGACAGGAGGTAGGAGGGCTAATTCCTTTTCTCACGTGTGGAACGTCAAGTGGGGGGTTGAACCCACAACCCTCATGTGTCCGAGTCGATCGGCTAATGTTTATAAGTTACGCTAATCAGTCCCACGAGATACGAGACACAAATGCAGACTTCTCTCATGGTACGAGGCACATATCGCTCGTTTGGTGCCGAGGCCGGCAAGGGAAGGAAAGAATAGTACCACTGCTACCTACAAGGCATGTCGTAAGAGGTGGCTGTTGTAGGACCTAGGGAAGCTACCCTAGTCAATAAAAAGCATTTGCAGAAATCGGATGTGCTGGTCTACTTGTAGGCGCGTTATTGGCACAACGTACAATCACTCTTAGGCTCAGATCACATACAAATCGCACAGAGTGGTTAACAAGTGGTCGATATGGAGTGTTTGAGAAAGAAGATACATATGACTGCTACACACATTTGGGGGTCTATCTAGAAATGCAATAGTCAATCAATCAATGGCCTTGCCTGCCGGCGTAGGCGATCATGTCTCTCCACAACTCAATGTGCTTCTATCTATATCCTCCTCGTGTCCCGATTGACACATAAGACTTCCACAAGAGACCTCCGCTGTTGCCATTCTGCTGCCTTTCTACCAACCGTCTCCTACGTCAGGCCACACTCCTTCAACTCTCTCTCCACTGTTCTTCTCCATGTTTCCTTTGGACGTCCAGGCCTTCTCTTCCCATCCGCTGTCCATCTGAGAGTTGTCCTAGTCAATGCCCCCACTGTCATACGACATACATGTCCAATCCACCTCCATCTTTGTCTCTTAATGATGGTCTCCAAGGATGCACAGTCTTTTCGTTTCAAAAGCTCCTCATTTGTTATGGTATTTGGCCAGAAAATTTGCAGGATTCTTCTTACAAGTCTCTCTGTTTGGCGCAGTTAATTATTTATGACGTAAATCTTTTGTCGAACCACGATGTCAGGTCATTCAACATCTTCACCGTCTGCCTCCCAAGATCTCTCTCTTTCTTCTTATATGAATTGTATCCCTTTGTCACCAAATAAAGTTTCTAAAGAAGTAGTACCACCTTCGTCGCGTTATCATGGCTTTCAGGAACATTAAGGAGCAGCATATATCAGTCGCCTCTTACGACATGCCGTGTATGTCGTAGTGGTACTATTCTTTGCCTCCATCGTGGGACCCGGAACCACAATGGCGATAGATTAACTAAAGACAATATATGTTATTTTTACAACCAACTGTTGTCATTCTTCGCCTGTTTATTTTTCAGCATATTATAGATTAGTCATATTTTAGAGAGCAACAGATTAAGAAAATAAGGCGCTTGTTTTTTCAGACGAAATTAACTTTTCTGTCAGTCCATTTAATAATACTTTATCGAGAGTACAACTTAATGAAATCTGTAATTCAAGTTTTTAGGAAATTAACCGGAGCGTTGTCAAGTGGGCAATGGAAAGAGAGATATATGATTAGAAGGGTCCTTTCCTGGAACCCGCAGGGACAGCGAAAGAAGGGGTGGCAGAGACGTACACGGATACGAGATTTGGAGGCAGATATCAACAATATAAAGAAAAGCTGGAGGGAGCTGCAGGAGATAGCTAGAGATAGGAAGACTTAGCATGAGTTGGTTGAGGGTCTTTGCCCCAATTCGGGTTAAATAGGCAGAGAGAGAGAGAGAATGGAAACATCAAGAGATGGACACAATACCCCCAAACCACCACACCCTCCTGTACCAAATGCTTTAAATGTAACCCATTCGCCCTTCTGAAGCTGATATACTGGTTCGAGGACATTTTTTAAGATGCACTTCGGTGAGTAACCGTGAGTGCCCTGATCTCTTTCTTACACAGGAAGATCTCAGCTGCAGTGCACGAACTCCGTAGCACTGGCGCAGGTCCCCGATGACATTTTTAAGATGGTGTAAATATTTTGTAGTAATGTAATTTTTAACTTTTTCTAATGATTTTTGCCCGGGCAGCGGCTTTCCAGCCTGCTCTTTTCGATTTTGAACTGTCAAGAAGTTTTTGAACGTGGTCAAATTGAGCACGCCACCTACTTTTTATCGTCCGACTCCGATAGGACTAATAACTGGATCTCACCTACACTGAGATCAAGGATATCTGGAAAAATATCCAGATGGCTCCACGAGGGAACAAACCGAGTACCTTTGGCAGGAGAGGTCAGCACCTAACATCTAGGCTAATTGATTTCATTGAGTTGATGACATTATACAGGGTGTTCAAGATAATTGCAGCCCCATTGACAAATCGAAAGTTGCCAGATAACCTATCGCGTTGTGTTTATGTACTATTTAAACCGGTTCTGATTAGCTCGTCCTACGTCACATTTGTTCATCGCCCCTTCCCGCACTACAATTACACACCATCACACAACCTTGACGTCATAACTGAACCGTCTCATCTCCATACATATATGCCAGATTAGCTCCATTCATAGGCTGCTTTTAAGTTGAACACCCTGTAGTATACTTCGTTTTATGTTGGCATGTAAATCTACATCGACTTATGTTCTTAGCGACATCAACGAACGTACATGCGGTAGATAATCTGTGTCAGAGACAGATGTGCAACAGAAGTAGGTTAGAGTATGTTTATTGTTTGGCGTGTAGATTGGTTAGAAACATGTTGATTTATCCTGTCGCCCGTGGCTCGAAGGGGACCTAAGGAAGGGGCCTAGGAAGCTACCCTAGTAAATAAAAAGCATTGCAGAAATCGAATGTACTGGCCTACTTGTAGGCGCATAACTGGCACAACGTACAATCGCTCTTAAGCTCAGATCACATACCGACCACAAAGAATGGTTTAACAAGTGGTGATATGCAGGGAGCGGTCGAAGAAGTTTCATTATATGTGTGTTCCGACAGTAAGTCAGTCGATTTTTATTACCTTTTTATTGTTTTTCTTCGACTTTTTCTTCATCTTAGTTGTTCTCTTTATCCTCTATTTCTTTTTCTTCGACTTTGTTTTGGGTACCTTTTTTTTCGAATTCTTCATTGTTCAACGTGAGCTTCTTCTTCTTCGAGCGCTCCATATTGACCACTTGTTAATCACTCTGTGTGATTGATTTGTATGGGATTTGCGCCTAAGAGCGGGTGTACGTTGTGCCAGTTCTGCGCCTACAAGTAGGCCTGTACATCCGATTTCTGCGACGTTTTTTTATTTACTATAGTAGCTTTTCTAGGCCACTACCTCAACCGCCTCTTACGACATGGCTTGTAGGTCGCAGGGGTACTACCCTTTGCTTTCCTTGCGGGCCCCGGCACCACACGGGTGGTCATTTCTGTGAAGAAGGACCGAACCATATGGGGTAAAATCAGGTGCAATGAAGTCAATCCTTCGACTTTAGACCTCTCACCCCCCGTCCCATCCTTCCCTGTCTCTGTGGCTAAGTGGTTAAGCCCTTTGCCTTGTAAGTCGAAGGTCGTGGGTTCGAATCCGGACAGCACCGTTCTGTTCACGAGTGCAGTTTTTTCCCCAGAGACCCCTAGGATTGTTGCTGGAGCTACGGAGTTTGTGCTTGTGCAATACTCTCGGCAGGTGGCGTGCCATTTCTGGTGCAATGAAGTCAATCCTTCGGCTTTTAAACCCTTTTAGTGGTTCCCAATAATATATTTCTACTTGATCCTCTCCCTTCTTTCCGAGTGCCACATGTCGCTAAGCTCGAAAGGTGAATGTAACTTATATTAGCTTGATATAATCAGAACCTAACATTGAAAGACATGCGTCACGACACAGTGCATACACAATAACTGCGCAAATTATCAATTTAAATATAAACAATAAACCAACCGCTATAGTGTTGTTGATAAGCCGGCTAGCATATCTCCGCAGTGATCTTATTGTATATGTATTTTAATAGTGTTTGTATATTTTTTAAAATTATTGAAGTTGCAACATCTTCCTCCTCTTTTCTTCTTCTAACGCTCCATATCGACCACTTGTTAACCACTCTGTGTGATCTGTATGTGATCTGAGCCTAAGAGTGACTTTGTGATCTGAGACTAAGAGCGAGTGTGCGTTGTGCCAGTTATGCGCCTACAAGTAGGCCAGCACATCCTATTTCTGCGACCGCTTTTTATTTACTATGGTAGCTTCCATAGGCCCCTACCTCAGTCGCCTCTCACGACATGCCTTGTAAGACGCAGTGTTAGTATTCTTTGCTCCCCTTGTGAGCCGCAGCAACACACGGTCGATAGTCACAGCAAAAGCATCACTATCTTCCCTAACAACCCTCCTGTTACACTGAACTGTGAAAACCCATCACTACATAAATAACGAACAACCAACCTATCCGTGTAAATAACAATCTCTATGTTTATCCTGTTACGCTCTTGGAGTTTATGACAGCAATAAACACACAACATTCTTCTCTATTCATGGCCTTCCACTGTATTGTGTTCCAGCTATGATTCATTTCCTTCAGTTCTTGCTCTATCGTTCTCCTCCAGGTTGTCTTGGGTCTTCCAAGTTTTCGTTTACCCTCTAAGTCCATCTCAGTGCAGTTTTACTTAATTTACGAAAACTGCACTGTAAATAACAATGTCACACTCAATACTCAATACAATCTGGAAACCAAAGGATTAAACAAAACATAATGTATAGAAGCAGTGTCCTATTAGTGTTATTGAAAGTAGGGAATGGTGGAAAATGACTCATAACATCATACACATATTGGAGAGATTTCGTCTTTCTTCTTCTACGTTCTCACTAGATTGGGATTTCAGATTCTCTAATAAAGGCATCCGTCTGCCTCAGATTATCAGCCCAGCCATACAGTTTGTCTTCTGCGTTCTCACTAGATTGGGATTTCGGATTCTCTAATAAAGTCATCCGTCTGCCTCAGATTATCAGCCACGCCATACCGTTTGTCTTCTGCGTTCTCACTAGATTGGGATTTCGGATTCTCTAATAAAGGCATCCGTCTGCCTCAGATTATCAGCCACGCCATACAGTTTGTCTTCTGCGTTCTCACTAGATTGGGATTTCGGATTCTCTAATAAAGGCATCCGTCTGCCTCAGATTATCAGTCACGCCATACAGTTTGTCTTCTGTGTTCTCACTAGATTGGGATTTCGTATTCTCTAATAAAGGCATCTGTCTGTCTCAGATTATCAGCCACGCCATACAGTTTGTCTTGGACGCTAGTGTAAGTGGGCCACCTCTTTCTTCTCAAGTCTGCATACTGGGGGCAGTTCTGTAGGATATAATTTCTATGAGTTCTGCTTCACCGTTTGTGCGACCTCTTCCCGCAGTAGGTTTTGGCCACCCTCGTGATGGTAGGTCTGACATTCTTACTCCGTGACTAAATCTCCGAGGCAGATTGGCAACCGTAGAATCCGTTATCCCATTCCTCATTGTGAGGTGTCGTTGCACCATGTTATGCGCCTTACGGCCTGGTACATCCGTTTTCTGTAAGCATTTGTTTCGGGTTAGCATTCCTAGCGGACACGTGCATCCGATTTCAGCCTAACCTCCTTAGTCGCCTCTTACGACATGCATGGCAGGTAGCAGTGGTTCTATTCTTTACGCTCCGGTAACCACTCGCGTGGGAGACATTTCAAAATATATGTTTAATATATGTTTAAGAAGAATCCTGGACATTTTCTGTCCAAATTCGGCATCAAATGAAGAGCTTTTTTTCCGATCCAGAAACACTTGAGCTTTTCAGCTCTTCGGCTCGGTGCCATGGACATCGTAACCCTTCAGTTGGGGTGCCACGAACACCGTAAGTCTGGGGAATCTGTGGCTTTTTCTGCCATCTCGCGGAATTGAACCCGCACACACAGAGGGATAGTCACCCGTAGTCCAACGCGTTACGAACACGCTGGGCAGACGGTCAATGAAGAGCTTTAAAAACGATCAAACTGTGTGTGCATCATTGGAAACCATCATTAAAAGACGAAGATAGAGGTGGATTGGTCATGTGTCTCGTATGCCAGTTGGGGTATTGACTAGGACAGCACTCCGATGGACATCAGAAGTGCCTGAACGCCCAAAAGGAAACATGGAGAAGAACGGTGTGTAGAGAGTTGAAAGATTGTGGCCTGATATGTGAAACATTTAGTAGAAAGACCGCCCGAGTGGTTACCGGGGCCCAAATTTGGGGTGCAAAGAACAGAACCACTGTTACCTGCCACGCATGTCGTAAGAGGCGACTAAGAAGGTTTGGATGAAATTGGATGCACGTGTCAAATGTGCAATGTATACACGTTCTTGGTAAAGATCAAACATATCATAAGGAGTGATTAAAATTGGTCGTAAAGAACGAACGCAAAGAAGAAGGAGAAGTAGAAAGACAGCAGAACAGCAACAATTTAAATTTCTTTTGGAAGCCTTGTGTGTTAGACGAGACACGAAGATGATATATACGTACATTGAATGACCGCATCTCTGATTCTACATCCACTAAGTTTTTGCGGTTTTTTTGGTGACAACTGTGAGTTCTCAAATATCTCGCACTTGTAATATTATATACAGTATGTCGATGTGATTATCTGTACTAACAGCGCATACAGAGTCACCAACATCAGCATAAGAAAGAAAGTTGGCACAGTACCTTGCTTGAATTACATTGAGAAACAAAGAATGAAGTGGTTTGGCCACTTAATAAAAACGCATCCAAACTCCACAGTATACAGTCTTCTACAACAGAACATCGGGAAAGAAGGCAAGAGGAAGACTACAGAAAAGATGGTTAGATGGTGTAGCAGAATCCTGTCAAAGAGCAAAAATAACAATCACCCAAGCCACCAGAACAGCGCAAGACAAAAACAGAAAACCACGACACTGGGCAACAACCAGATAGCAGTGTGACGACAAAAGAAGAAGAAGAAGAACAGCGCGTACATAATCTTCCTTCTCAAATATTTTCTTTTCTGCCGAAAACTTTCCAGATTTGTAATTCATATTTGAAAGATTGACATTTTAAACCAGGCATTTGTTGATCATGATGTGTGCACACGTTATATCTAGTGTTTTACTAATCGCACCGATTATTATGAAGTATTAGTTCACGGGTGGTGTATAGAAGTGCACAGTTATCTCTTATTTTTCATGTTTGTTGGCCTACACGCTCTGATATAGCCAATAAAAGGTTCGTCTGAGGTTGAAAGGGCCGTGCCTCGGCTTAAAGAGGCTTTAACTCTCTACTTGCCCGCCTGCCCAGCGTGTTCGTAGCGCGTTGGACGACTGGTGACAAGCTCTCTGTGAGTGCGGTTTAATTCCGCGGACTGGCAGAACAGCCACAGGTTCTTCAGATTTACGGTGTTCGTGGCACCGAACCGAAGGGTAACGATGTCCATGGCACCGAGCCGAAGAGCTGAAAGCTCAAGTGCTTCTGGATGGAAAAAAATAAATAAATAAAAATCTACTTAACAACAAAACAATTTGAAACATTACTACATCTTGTCCCGGGGAATTATCTTGATTTGAAAACGGTACTTTTTTTATTATCTGGAATGTATACAGTCTCTCTGTCACTCTCTCTCTTCTCTCTCTCTCTCTTCTCTCTCTCTCTCTCTCTCTCTCTCACCCACTCTGTGCGTGTGTTCTCATATATGCACGAACACAGGCGTAAATGAAATGTATACATACTTCTCTGATAGCGACACACACACCACCAGTACAACGATACCTGCTGTAGAAAGTTTATTTGGTTAAGATACCAGCGGCTGAAACCAATCTGCTTTCTGTTATCTACATTCGTCCTTCTCTCCTCCTCTCCTCCGGTTTCATCTTCCACTCATCCTTTAAAAGTACATTTGCTAATCTCTGTCTTACCTCATGGTTTCTTTATTGCTATCTTCTCTCACTTTATAAATCTTATCTTGGTCATGTTTGTTGCTTTCTTTCTTTATCTATCACAATTACTGCTGCTGCTACTAATACTACTACTACTACTGCTACTACTGCTGCTACTACTACTACTACTACTACTACTACTACTTTAATACTACTACTACTACTACCCGCCACTACTGCTACTACTACTACTACTCTACTACTACTGCTACTTCTACTACTACTACTACTACTTTTAATACTACTACTACTCTGCTACTACTACTACTACTACTGCTTCTACGACTACTACTTCTACTAATGCTACTACTACAATTACTACTACTGCTTCTACGACTACTACTTCTACTACTACTACTACTACTTTTACTACTACTACTGCAACTACAGCTACTACTACTACTACTACTACTACTACTACTGCTGCTGCTCTGCTGCGCTGCTGCTACCACCAACCAACGCCATTATAACTACTGCTGCCAGTCTACCACTACTACTACTACCGCTACTAATACTACTACTACTACTACTACTGTTCCTACTTCAACTACTACTGCACCCACTACAACTACTACTGCACCTTCTCATCTCACTACTACAACTACAACTACTACTGTTGCAACTCTTGCAACTGCTCCTCATCCTACTGCTGCTATTATTACTACTACCACTACTACTACCATCACTAACCAGTGCCAATACAACCATTGCTGCTAGTCTACTACTACTACTACTACTACTACTACTACTACTACTATACTACTATACTACTACTACTACTACTACTACTACTACTACTACTACTACTACTACTACTACTACTACTACTACTACTACTACTACTACTACTACTACTAATACTATACTACTACTACTACTACTACTACTACTACTACTACTACTACTACTGCTGCCTGCTGCTGCCTGCCGCTGCCGTCGCCAAAGTGCAATGATGATGGTCCTATCGAGCAATAAATCAATAATTTTATATCATAATTTGTTAGGAATATCCATCAGTGCTTAATCTAACAATCATGTTTTAAATGTTTACGATATATTTGAGATTCACCTCAGATCTAATACATTTCAATTGGTGTACCTTCTTCAGAAGCAGAAACACTGGAACAGGTAGTAACGAGAGACATGCCACCTCTGGGATAGCAGGATCTACCTTGCAAACGGAAAACAGTTTCCTAATTGAAGAGCTCGCGCAGCTGATATCCGAGAGCATAGGCACGGATATGAACACACCGCCTTCAGCTCTAACATCCAACAACAGCAGCGGAGGTAGCACCAGTAAAACTGATAAATGCGCTGGTGTTTCCCAGCAGATTAAAACAGGTCAGTAAACTGTGTGTGTCATCATGATGATGATGTGTTCTGGAAATATTTTCTCTCAAACAATTTCTCCTCTTCTTCATCCTCATGGCCCAGCTTCTTTTTTTCTTCTTATGCATTTTCTAACTACAACTACTACTACTATTTTTATTACTACATGTATTACTACTTTAAAGTTAATTGCATATCCTTTATAGGACTTTGAGAATCAACCCCAGCATTTAACGCTGTTTGTAATTTTTCTAGGCATTATTACGTTCAGTAGTTTGCCATTGCTTTCTGAACGTGTGGTGCCATCGTCCTTTGTAAAAATCCACGCGAAACAATTTTCAACCAAACTGCCCGCAGCGTGATTCGAATTCAGGACGTCGGGGTTAATAGACCGACTCACTATTCCCTAAGCCACAGACGCCACCACTATTATTACTACTTTTATTATTACTACTACTATTACTACTACCACTACTACTTCTACCACTACTGCTCCTGCTACAACTCCCGCTGCTGATGCTACTGCTGATGCTACTGCTGATTATCCACTTTTTTCTGCTATCTCTACTTTTCCTTCTTTTCCATCTACTTGCTTATTCTTGCTCTAAAACAACCAAATTTATTTATCTCATGTATAATGCTCACCAATTGACCCTAACATGAAGTGGCTGATTTTTTTTTTTTTTTAGCTGCTCTGAGATATCTGCGCCTTAGACCCATCGCAACCAAAGTCGGCATACATTTATTTCTCTCTCTCTCTCTCTCTCTCTCTCTCTCTCGCGATCACCCCTTAGACTGATGTACGAGATTTCCCCTAAATTCATTCATGTGGAAACCTGATTCATGCAGCCTTAGCATTGGTGTGTTTTGTCACATCTTCAGCGCCATTTGGAGCTCTGGTGCTTATCCTTCGGCGATGTGTCCGGTTTCAGCCAGCGTTTACTGGGTTTGCTCTCCGTCAGCCTGTGGCTGTCCTCAGCCGACCTGCAAGGCAGTAGGTTGCTATTTTATTTTAGGGTAGCTACCCTTGACAACCTTCCCTCCCGGGATGTTAAGCGTCATCTTCCCAGGTTACCAGTCTTTTTGGACTACTTGGTTTGCCTGCCGTCCAGTTTTGTGTGCGGTTTGCTCCTCTAACCTTTGATTGTCCTCAATCTAACTACAAGGCAGTAGTAATACATTTATTTCGGCATCGCCTTCCCTAACTCTGTAAATATGTTTATGACCTTATACAAAATAAGTTGACAGACATCAGGTTCAGCGAACTATAGCTGAACAAGTCCTTACTTCACTACCCAAGAGGCGACTGTTAACAGGCTGTATCATCCCAGTCTGACTAAGCGAGTAGGGCTCATAGAGGAAAGGCAATCCCGGTCCAACAATTTTGTGTGGAAAACGGATGTGTTGACTGAAAGGTGTAGATGATGCAGACTTACTGTAAACTACGACATTAACTATGAAACAACGTTACAAGCGATTTTTTTTCAGGAAAGAAAGAAGCGGAGGAAGAAGAAAATGGTAAAGAAAGAAGCGAATTAAGAAGAAAATGGTAAAGAAAGAAGCTTAGAAAAGTAAAGAAGAAGGGAGAAGAAAATGGTAAAGAAAGAAAATGAACGTGTTTCTAACTGCTAAAATTATTTTTTCCAAACACCTTTAAAGTCTGAAAGAATTCTGGATTCATGTAATGCGAAAGAACAGGCGCAATTTACATACATACTATACTCAAGCATGTAGTCTTTATTTCCATCAGTGTTCCTCAATCTGTTTTAGGTTGGGCCCCACCTCAATGTCTCAAATAATTTAAAACGTCCCCTCCACACAAACATAATAACATCCGGGTTTTGAATAGGTATAACATAAATAAACTTTTCACATAGAATATGAGTATAGATAGAACTATTTTTCAAATAGAATATGAGTATAGATAGAACTATTTTTCAAATAGAATATGAGTATAGATAGAACTATTTTTCAAATAGAATATGGTATAGATAGAACTATTTCAAATAGAATAGAGTTATAGTGACTATTTTTTCAAATAGAATATGAGTTATAGGTAGAACTATTTTTCAAATAGAATATGAGTTATAGGTAGAACTATTTTTCAAATAGAATATGAGTTATAGGTAGAACTATTTTCAAATAGAATATGAGTTATAGGTAGAACTATTTTCAAATAGAATATGATTTTGTAGAACTATTTTCAAATAGAATATGAGTTATATGAACTATTTTCAAATAGAATATGAGTTATAGGTAGAACTATTTTTCAAATAGAATATAGTATGGTAGAACTATTTTCAAATAGAATATGAGTTATAGATAGAACTATTTTCAAATAGTATGAGTTATAGATAGAACTATTTTCAATGAATAGAGTTATAGGTAGAACTATTTTCAAATAGAATATGAGTTATAGATAGAACTATTTTCAAATAGAATATGAGTTATAGATAGAACTATTTTCAAATAGAATATGAGTTATAGATAGAACTATTTTCAAATAGAATATGAGTTATAGGTAGAACTATTTTTAATTCTACCTTAATATTTCCTCTTCTTCTTTTCTCGAATCCAGTTTCACCTCACAGTGTCAGGATAAGAAGACATTTCTAGAACGGGCTTTTATGTGCACTTCACTGCTTCTGTTATTTACCGTCACCAATGAGTAGAAAATATATATTACCTTTTTTTTATATTGTGAAAACGGGCTCGCCGATAGCGAGGTAGACAATTCTAGTGATACCATGCTGTAAAAAGTCTGAAAATATTAATAATATTGATATTCCTTATTGTTAAACTCAACTAGTTGCATAATATAACCTTGATTTAGATGTTGTGTTAATTTTTAAAATGAATCGTCTATATACACCAGTAATGGAATGCGAGGTCACGTGACCGGTTGTGGTCTGATTTCCCACAATGTTTTTTTTATACCTGAGTCCGTCGGCCGGGTAAATAACCAACTACAATTATTTGATTCATTTTGTCTCCCCTTCATCCCTCCTGAGGAAAAATGTATGTGTACGCCCATGACAACGTAATAACGACATTTCGTTGGAATATAAAAAAAATATTTAAAAAATCAAGTAGTAGCATGTACTTTGCGGAACGTTGCTTTCATCGCAGCACACCTGAAAAACTCTGTCTCTAGCAAGTTCTTCCGCCTCTTCCAGCGTCATGTTCAAGGTTTCTTTGATGTCCTGCTGCCACCTTCGTCTTGGTCGTCCCCTTCCTTGTACTGCAGTGACCATGCCTTCAATTATCGTTCTCTGGCCAAAATATTTCTTCTTTCGGGACACGATATTATTTATGGCAAATGCTCCTCGATATGCAGGTCTTATAGAATGTCTTTGTTTTTTTTCTTTACTCGGCTTTGCTACAGTTTTACTGCAGTCGTCCACTATATCGATAATACTTCTCTCTCCAGGATATTCCAAAAACTTTTCTTAACACCTTGTTTCAATAGCGTCAATTTTGTTCTTTAATGTTTGTATTATGGTCCACGATTCACATGCATGTGTTGCCACATGGAGTATAATTGTAATAATAATAATTCCTCTCGCACCGTTATATGCTACATAGGGCCTGCAAGTAATTTCTCCATACCGCTCTATCCTGAGCAACTCGCTCAATCTCCTCCCTGGAACTGAGACCGATATTTCTTGCCTCTCTCATCAGAGTTCGTTTCAGGGTCTCCTTAGGTCGTCCTCTCTTTCTTGAACCCTTTGCATCCTACTTCATGGAATATGCATGTTCTCAAAAGTCTTTTTTTTTTTTTTGGCTTGAAATAAAACAAAGTAAAAATGGCGAGGAAAATATTGTCTGCATGTCTTTGTTTAAATTCTGTGATATTTTAAAGTGTTTCAGACATTTTCCATGCTGATAGTTATCATGGGCTTACAACTTGAAATATTACCATTCATTATTGTAAAAGATTGTGCGGAAAATAATTATAGATCGATGCAGTTTTGGCGAGTAATATACGGCGTTCTTGTGTTGTTCTTCAGTTCAGACGTTTTTCCAAACAGAAGAGATGTATAACAGCGTTTGAAAAATACTTCGCTGAGATCTCAAGTCTCTGGTTGTGAGATCTAAGATCGATACGTCTATACGTAAGCAGAGGAAATTCAGATTAAAATGGGATGCAATTAAGTACAATTATTTTTTTCACACCATAGGACCGTTATTATGGGCATTACGAAGAGATGTTCATCACTGTCAGAGACAAGTTTTTTGACGAGAACATCATCGACCGATATGCTATTGTGATTGTTTAGTTGCCATGACAATGTGTGTGTACGTCTTTATCAGTTTGATGCGGTGCGCCCGTGTGTTGCCGGGGCTCTCAATGGGAGCATAGAATAGTGATACTGCCACCTACAAGGCATGTTGTAAGACGCAACTGAGGTAGGGGCCTATGGAAGCTATTAAACAAAAAGCGTCGCGGAAATCGGATATGCTGGCCTACTTGTAGAGTTTTCGTGTCCGACTCTTAGTCGATGCCTCGGAAGCTCCAAAACGACAGGTTGCGGTATGATTAGATGTCATATGTTGAGGTTTCCACCCTTTATGGACGAGTGGAACTACTGTCGTGGACAGGTGAATATTCGCGACAATGAGAGAGCGGACAGGCTTACATCAACAGCATCAGATCATCGGAAAGGGGACTTCTTGTTGGATAAATAAGCTAAAATTGATATTGATTGTACCCAATGAAAAAAGGAGTTTGGAATTTATCATCATCATCATCAAATAGTTTGTCCTGAGCAGAACTTTGCCACCCCCAACAGTCTTTCGGAAGCTCTCTCTATCATAGACCAGATGTCTTGCCCCTTCAGCCGTCATGTTCAAACGATCAGTTACATCCTGAATCCATCTTCTCCGTGGTCTTCCTCTTCTCCTCTTTACTGGGATGCCTCCTTCCATGATGGTCTTCTCTATCCCTCCGTGTCTTTTTATATGTATATGTTTGAAATTACACTTAGCAAAATCAGAACTTGATGCCTGGGAGGGCAGCATGAGGAATGTGTTTAACCAGCGAACCCTGGAAACCATATGTATGCATACCCTTTGCCATCTGCTGGGAGAAACCGAACAGCCATGGATTGATATAAGCATATTAAAGTTGACGTCTGAGAATAACTGAAAGATTGGAGTAGATGTGCGTAACTGCGCCATGACAGATATTATTGCCACCTGTCTATATCTCTGTGCGTACATATTTCATCCAGTTTCTGTGCCGTTTCAGACACGCTTCATCTTCGGCAGATCTTGTTGTGTTTCTGGTCTGTGTTGTCTTCTATAACCTTTCCATCTCCCGATGTTGACTGTAAGTAGCATGTTGATTTATTTTCCGAAGTTTCCTTCCTCATGGCTAAATATTATAACAACTCTTGCGCGATTGGTGTTATTGTAATTTGATATGTAAGGTATATGATTAGAAACACCAGTGCAATCAATTGCGCACCAAATCTTGATAATTTTTTTTATCTCACTTGTGGTGCACGACTGTTTATTCGTCGATTGTAAATCTTCGATATCTGTTGGGGAGACTGAGCACCTATGGGTCTGCCCGGAGTGCAATGACGCCAGTTCAGTAACCAATTGTTAAACGTACTTCGATAGCATCTGTGTGCGTTTTTGTTTCAGTTTTGAGGTGAAGTATCAGTACTTTCGTTTTAATTTACCCCAAACAACGGAAGATCGGAGTTCCCTGGGGCGTTTCCAGGAGGTGTCCGGTGATTCCCAAACGCACAAATTTACATGAGACTTATTCCATTAACGTTTTTAGGGGTTTCTGTAAAAAAAAAAAACAAGGGCTGAAAGATACATTATTTCCGCTTTTTTTCGTTTTCGTCGTTTTATATTTACTAAGTTTCATGATTTATGTCTTCGGTGATGATCATTAATCAATTGATTGATTAGCCAAGCAGTTTCAGAATTTTCAGCCATCAACAAATAATTTGTGACATACATTTGAGAAATTACATTCCCTGTCCTTAAAATCGACTTTCCTACAGGATAACAATTACATACTAAGAATAGCTACAACATATCTAAAAATAGCCGTACCCTTTCTAAAAATAACTACACTCTTTGTTTGGGGTGAATTAAAACGAAAGAACCGAAGTGCCTATTCATGTCGAAGTAGTAGTAAAGTAAAGGAATCCGTTTTCTTATCATGAGGTATGATGGAGAATATGGTGTTTGACCCATATTTATTTCTTTGAGCATCGTCATACGAAATCCAACATAGATGAAATAAAGCAAATAAAATCATAGGACAAATGGCGCCCACAATTTCGAAATGCAAATATGCCACAACGAACACTAAAAACGCCAGTGTACTGCCGAGGCTCGCAAGGGGAGCAAATAATAGTAACCCTGTCACCTACAAGGCATGCCGTAAGAGGCAACTGAGGTAGGGACCTAAGGAAGCTACCCTAGTAAATAAAAAGCGTCGCAGAAATCGGATGTGCTGGCCTACTTGTAGGCGCATAACTATCACACTGTACAATCGTTCTTAGGCTCATATCACATACAGATCACAAAGAGTAGTTTAATAAATGGTCGATATGGATCGTTTGAAGAAGAAGAACACTAAAAGAGCATTGTGCAACACAATATTTCTCTCAGCATTATACTACCAGTGTCAAACCTGAACGTTGACAACAAATGATAGAAGAAAACTAGATACAACAGAGATGAAGTGTCTACACAGAATACTGCGAGTATCAAGAAGAGACCGACTTAGAAATGAAGACATCAGGGAAAAAAGCGGGTACAACATCAGTACTAAACTTCATCGAGAAATAAAATGAAATGGTTCGGCACATAAGCAGATTACCAACAGACAGTGCGTCTCAAAGAGCATTGCTACTCCAATACAGTGGATACAAACAAAAGGCTGTCCACGATATAGGTGGTCCTCAGAGATAACAGAGGCGAATAATAACACTGTTTGGGAAGCGCACACAAACATCCGTTCTATAAATCTCTTCTTATCTTGACACGGTGAGGCAAAACAGGATTGTAGAAAAGAAGAAAGAATGTTCGATACACTCTGGGTTATGGCAATACCGCATCAGCCATTTTTACTTCCATTCTTTCTCTTGTACCCAAATTAAGGCTGGATGAACTTCCCAAATCGTTGCATATCCTTTACAAGACGTAGCCATCAACAACAGTAAATGAGTCTTCGATTTTATAGGCACTACTTATACGTTCAGTAGTTTGACATTGCTTTCTGAACGGTGAGGTCTATTTTTATCGTTCGTAAAAAATCAAAGGAAACTAATTTGCTTCCAAACTTGCAAGCCGCGGAGTTTGGATGAACATTAGAGCAGTTTAAAACAAAATCCCGTAGCATTTTCAGACCTCAGGGTATGAAGTACCTGTCACTTTACGTTACTGTTGAAAAATATATGTACAAGCCCACTATAAAATTGAACCCCGGACACCCCGCGCCAACGAAGCAAGTACACTTACCGCCGCTGTTGTGCAGATATCGCGCAACTTTGTTGCAAACATAGCACACATTACTTCCGCTGAGATGGCTCAATACTACACAAAGTGTGGTTTATAAGTAAGTGTCTGTCGCGGTAGTAAGCTCGAGCACAACCCAAGTGCACCTAGTTCAAACACCGCGACCTGCAGTTTGGAAGCAAATGTATTCCTGTGGATTTTTAGGAACACTAAAAATAGAATACACGCATACGTTGTGCCTAAAAAATCGACGACTCGTTTCAGTTATCAGGTATGGGGATCGCGCGCGAGAGAGAGAGTTATCAGTTATTTTTTCCCCAATCCAGAAGCACTTGAGCTTTTCAGCTTTTCGGCTCGGTGCCATGGACATCTTAACCCTTCGGTTCGGTGCCACGAGCACCGTAAATCTGGGGAATCTGTGACTTTTCTGCCATCCCGCGGAATTGAACCCGCACACACAGACGGATAGTCACCCGTAGTCCAACGCGCTACGAACACGCTGGGCAGACGGGCAGTTATCAATTATATGACGACTATCATCATAGCACTCCGGACATGTTCATAGGTGCTCCGATCTCCACCTCAGTAAATCCAGCAGCGTCCAGCGGCCCAACACGCCAGTTCGATGTTGATTAATCAATCTCTGCATATTTAGTATATCTCGACTCGTTTACTGTGATTGATGGCAAAGACCTGTGAAGAATATGCCACGATTTTCATTTTCTAGTGAATGGAACTGGTTTTCCATATCTGAAAATCGTACGACTATCTCTTCTCTTTCTCTCTCTCTCTCTCCCCTCTCCTCTCTCTCTCTCTGTGTGTGTGTGTGTCTCCCCCGTTTTTCCTCTATTTTATACTTCGTCTTTTTCTTCTTCTTCATCAGTGATCTAGCAGCACTTGGGTACTTTCCTTTTGTGATCCAGTAAAATGAAAATATCTCATTGAAGAAACGGGATGTCTGTGAGTTGTTTACCCTCCTTGGATAGAAGCTATAATTTGACTTGTTTAAACATTAGAAGAAAATGGGGATTCTAAATGCTGTTCAATGATACAACAGCCAAAGTAGGGTTTTCTGTGCTGCTCAATATAACGAAGTAGTTTTGCCAATGAACAAGCCAAAGTAGGGTTCTGTTTCATGATACAACAGCCAATAGGTTCTGCTCAATGATACAACAGCCAAAGTAGGTGCTTTTCCGTGCTGCTCAATGATACAACAGCCAAAGTAGGGTTCTGGTCAATGTCTAACAGCCAAGTAGTTCTGCTGCTCAATGATACAACAGCCAAAGTAGGGTTTTCTGTGCTGCTCAATGATACAAACAGCCAAAGTAGGTTTTCTGTGTGTCATGATCAACAGCCAGTAGTTTACTGTGCTCAATGATAATAGTTCTGGCTGTCAAACAAGCCAAAGTAGGGTTTTCTGTGCTGCTCAATGATACAACAGCCAAAGTAGGGTTTACTGTGCTGTTCAATGATACAACAGCCAAAGTAGGGTTTACTGTGCATGTCAATGATCAACAGCCAAAGTAGGTTCTCTGTGTCATTCTCCGCCATCAGATTGCCTACTGGTCTTGCTGAGTCATGTTATGCTCTGGGCATGTGTCCAAATGTTTAGTTGAGTTTAGTCGTCGGATCCTCATCTCTGTACATCGAATCAATTAGTCCATAAGCGCTGCGATTTCATCTCAAATATGTCTCTCAGCGTGTGGGCAACTAGCGAAGGAATGTTTATGATAAGAGAGTCATCACTCCCCGAGTCACCGCGATCTTACGAGTGGCAGTTGACAGAAATATGCACATATTGGTTCATTAACCCCAGGTCTAATCAGTATTATTCTGGCTTCTATCCAACTACAGATGGAGCATGCATATTGTTCAACAGGACACCCATTTTTACATATCGAATAGGTTTTATAACAGAAAATTCCGCATTATAATAATTCTCCCCACTTTATGCTTCTTCTTCTTCATCTTTCAACTCGCAACGGAGCACAGTCTTCAACAAACTTCTTCCAGCTCTTCCTCTCTCCTGCCATCCCTTCCAACTCTTTCCATGTTTTATCTATCCTTTTAATATCAGCCTCCAGCTCTCTTCTCCACGTCTGTCTAGGTTATCAGTGCCAAACATGGACGCTGACATCAAAGATAGAAGACTAGTCATGACAGAGATGAAGTGTCTGTGCAGAATGCTGGGGTAACAAGAAGAGACCTTCATAAATGGATGTTTGGGTAGAATAGATGGACTGAGATGGTATGATAAGATTGCGAACGAGGAACTCAGAGAAAGAACTAAACAGATACCAGTGGAGAAAGAGCTAAGATAGAGACGCTGGCGATGGATAGGACACACATTGAGAAGACCGACCGGAAGCATTGCGAGATAGGCAATGTTTTGGAATTCACCAGCAAAGAGAGAGGGGAAGGCCTAGACAGACCTGGAGAAGAGAGCTGGAGACTGATATACAAAGGATAGGTAAAACATGGAAAGAATTGGAAGGGATGGCAGGAGAGAGGAAGAGCTGGAAGAAGTTTGTTGAAGACCTGTGCTCTGTTGGGAGTTGAAAGGTGAAGAAGAAGAAGAACAAGAAGAGACCGGTTGAGAAATGAAGACATCAGGAAAAAAGTGGGTACGTCAATACTGAACTTCATCAAGAAACAACAAATTAAATGGTTCAGACACAAAGCAGATTACCAACATACAGTGCATCTCAAAGAGCAATGCTGCTCCGATACACTGGATACAAAGCAAAATGCCGACCACGCAAAAGGTGGACCTCAGAGATAACAGAGGCGACGAAAGACACTATTTATGAAGCGCACACAAGGGCTCATTCTAGAAATCTCTTCTTACCCTATACCATATACCGATGGGTCGGTTCAACGTGGTGAGAAATCCGGCTGGGGTTTCTTGGCTAATGCGCATGGTAGGGTTGTTGCAGAGCGAAGTGGGGCATACAGGACAACTACTTCTAGTATGAGGATGGAGGTTGAGGCCGTTACTGCTGCCCTCCATTGGATTTCTGGGATTCATTTACTGGGGCAGTTGTTGTATCTGACTCTCAGTCGATGCTTCACAAGATCCAGAAGGGCAGGTTTCGGTATGAGTGGATATCGTCTATAGAAGTTTCTAACCTCCAGCGGCTTACGTGGATATACTGTCCTGGGCATGCGGGTGTTTACGGTAATGAGAGAGCGGACAGGCTTGCATCAACAGCATCGATTGTTGGGGAGTTGAAGATAGATAAGGGGATATTCTTCGGTCTCTTCGCGACAGTCTGTTGGATGAGGACACTAAAATCGATGTTGAATCGATCAAGCGATTTAAGCAGTTTGGAGTTACCCGTTGTTCAAGTCGAACTGGATGCCCGAGAGGCAGAGTGAGAGGTGTGTTTAATCAGCGAGCCACAGGAACCATCAGTATGCATACTCTTTGATATCTGTTGGGGAGACTGAGCACCTATGGGTCTGCCCGGAGTGCTATGACGCCAGTTTAGTAACCAATAACCAATAACTTCTTACCCTGTCGCTGTGAGGCAAAACAGGATTAGAGAAAAGAAAGAAAGAAGAAGAAGAGGATATAATCAGTTATTCTGTAAAATGGTGTCAGATGACAACCCAAAGTAATTTGACAATGAAGGTGCGGGCGGTTATATCGACGGTTACATGGCTACTCATGACTACTCTCGTGTTTTCATACTCAGGGACTAAATTAGTATGGTTCGTAAAG
This sequence comes from Arion vulgaris, assembly GCA_020796225.1. NCBI lineage: Eukaryota > Metazoa > Mollusca > Gastropoda > Stylommatophora > Arionidae > Arion > Arion vulgaris. Next base: position 68,190,051 of record CM036755.1, on the reverse strand, counting down.
TCGAAACAGGAATGGTGAGATGAAACTGAGTGGACATGCTGGTACAGACAGGGATTGGAGAAATCACCTTCATTTTGAAGGTGATTTTGAAGCTGTGAGGGAAATCAGGATTTCAGAAAAGAAAGAAAGACAAGGCGCATAGATAGGCTAGCTCTAGGTGTCTCCTTTTTCGACCTGACGCTGAAAGGCAAAATAGGATTCAAGAATAGATAGACCTTAATTTTAGTCCCTAGGCACGCATGAGTCAGGGGTAATGAACAACCTGATAGACTGGCTGGCACGGCTACGATATCAGAGGGTGCTTCAATGGGACCGAAATGGCATTCTTAACGCATTGAGATAATCTTTCCGAACAGAGTAGTTTCAGGGGTTGTAAATTCCAGTCGCTGACCAGGTTGAAGGAGATGGGTGTCGATATTGGTGCAGCTCGAAAAGAACGACATACCAAGTATTGCAAACAGATTAAAGAAATTACCTTCATTTTCGTACTTGGGTATGCAGGAGTCAGGAGTAATTAACGATAGATTGGGAGACCCTCGCCACTGCGACGGAGTTCGTTCACTGCACCTGTGTAAGAAAGAGATCGGAGCACACATTGTTGCACACAGAAGTGCAATGATGATGGTCATATCAATCAATCAACCAATCAATCAATCATGGTAAAAGATTTATTAATAAATATAAAACTTGCTTGCTGGGCTGCTGGTTTTGTTGAGGCGGAGATCGGAACAGCTATGGACATGTCCGGAGTGCCGTGATGATGGTCTTCATATAACGGACCGACTGTGTGGTGCCGGGGCCCGCAAGGAAGCAAAGAATAGTACCACTGCAACCTACAATGCATTTCGTAAGAGGCGACTGATGTAGGCCCTAGGATGCTACCCTAGTAAATAAAAAGCAGCGCAGAAATCGGATGTGCTGGCATACTTGTAGGCGCATAACTGGCACAACGTACATTCGCTCTTAGGCTCAGATCACATCCAAATCACACATAGTGGTTGACAAGTGGTCGATATGGAGCGTTCGAAGAAGCTGGCACAACGTATATTCGCTCTTAGGCTCAGATCACATACAAATCACACATAGTGGTTGACAAGTGGTCGATATGGAGCTTTCGAAGAAGCTGGCACAACGTATATTCGCTCTTAGGCTCAGATCACATACAAATCACACATAGTGGTTGACAAGTGGTCGATATGGAGCCTTCGAAGAAGAAGATATAACTGACAACTGATGGTGTCAGATTCGACTGATCATTTGAGAAGCTGTCAGTGGTGATTCATGCTACCTTGAAATGTATTACTTGTTTCAACAAACTGGTTGTGTGATTGTTAAATCGTATGTTTACCAAGTTGTCGATAACATAACAGCTTAGAAGATATAGCGTCTTATGTTTATGTCTAGTGCGAGACGGAATAAGTGTTTGTTGTCTATGGCAACACGAAGGTGTTATCTAAATTAGAGCTAAATATCAAGTTAATGTGTTGACTATCACAGACGAAAGATAAACAACAACATTAATAGTTATGTATAATAGTATAAAACACGTAATCACAAAGTGCTGTAGTTTTACAAATTACAAAAACAATAACAAAATACAGCAACGTTTCGACCAACAAGGCTTTATCAAGCAAACGAACAACAGGAGTGACACATTTAAAAAACAAATGGACGACCAAATACAAACGTTTCTAATGAAAATCTGGGAATAAAAACGAATAACGAAATAAATGTAACACAAAAACACACATAAAAACTAGAAATAGAACGGAAGAGAAACAATGAAAAATCTAGTAAATATATAACTTGAATACATGCAACATATACCCATATAGATTACAAGGCATGGGAAGAGAAGTACTAAGAAGCATAGGAATGTAATACGTTGAGCCCACATGGTCGCAAGGTACCATACAAAGAAATCAACCGATTCTCCAGAGCATCAACTACTAGATTTTCATTGTTTCTCTTCCGTTCTATTTCTAGTTTTTATGTGTGTTTTTGTGTTACATTTATTTCGTTATTCGTTTTATTCCCAGATTTTCATTAGAAACGTTTGTATTTAGTCGTCCATTTGTTTTTTAAATTTGTCACTCCTGTTGTTCGTTTGCTTGATAAAGGCCTCGTTGGTCGAAACGTTGCTGTATTTTGTTATTGTTTTTGTAATTTGTAAAACTACAGTACTTTGTGATTACGTGTTTTGTCAATCAAATAGTTGGACTGCAGTCTCATCTATTTTATAATACTATATCAGTTCGCCCGTGTGTTGCATGGATACTCAAAGGGCGCAAAGAATAGTAACACTGCGACCTACAAGGCGACTGAGGTAGGGACCTAGGCGATCTACTCTAGTGAATAAAAAGCGTCGCAGAAATTTGATGTGCTGACCTACTTGTATAACTGGTACAACGTACAATCGCGCTTATGCTCAGATCACATACATATCACAAAGAGTGGTTTAACAAGGAATCGATATAGAGCGTTCGAAGAAGAAGAAGAAGAAGAATTTTTAATGCAGATTTGCTTTGCTCTCTCACAACACATGAACACTCACACACAAATTTAAAGAAGACAACAACACACACGCCATATTTCGGGTGAACAAGGAGGAAAAGAGATACGAATAAATAGAAAAACATTTCAATAATTATTGCAAACAAGCGCATAGAACTAACAGAAGTCATGGTGATATAAATATTGAATATTGAAAAAGGTGCGTTTGTTTTAAATGTGTGTTCCCTCGTGTGAGATTCGAACACTGACAGCAAACATCGAGGGGAAAAATGATCTGAGTACTGGGTATTATATACGTGGACGGGGTTACAAACCAACAAGTCGTCTATCAATTCATTATTGAAAATTAGAACCATGCGAAGAATTACTGGCAGTCAGGGACAATAATGACAGTAATATGGACACGTGACCAGTACTTCCGGTCATGATATAACTTATTCTTCTAGCAATTGTGGAAGGGAAAAAGTGACAGGCTGAAAAAGAGAAATTGACCAACAATATAAATGAGTAAATATGAAAAATGTGGATTTTATAGATATTATGGTGTGAAATTTCGATCAATTTATATTTCTGAATCTAAGTATGTGGGAGGTAGGTGAGTCAGTTTATTTTCTCAATTGTTGAGCGTCGGTTGAACATGAATTGAGCCCACCTCGCTGACAGCACAGTACATAACATAGAAAAAGAACTTGTGAATTTCGGCTGTCAAAAAGGCAGAAATGAACCAACAGTGTATTCTGTTTCACTGTGGCATTGAAGGCAATGAGAGTGTTGATGTCTTGGCTCGTCTGTGTGGTGACGGGGTCCTCAAGAGAAGCAAAGAATAGTACCACTGCGACATACAAGGCATGTCGTAAGATGTAGGGGCCTAAGGAAGCTACCCTGGTAAATAAAAATCGTCGCAGAAATCGGATGTGCTGGCCTACTTGTAGACGCATAACTGGCACAGCGTGCAATCGCTCTTAGACTCAGATCACATACAAATCACAAAAAGTGGTTAACAAGTGGTCGATTTGTAGGGTTCGAAGAAGAAGAAGAAGAAGAATTCTACATTCTCCTTCATTCACTAAACATTTGATTCTTGATCAAACAGAAAACAGTTCTGGTAGCCAGTCAGCTAATGCAGTCCAGCAGAGTCACGTATCATCAAGCAAGCCTTCCTTTGTGCCCAATGATTTGTTAGGATCTATACTGCTGAGGGTAAGTACTAAGTAACTTTCTACCGCCAGTAGATGTAACTACTGCTACCACTACTACTACTGTTGCTGCTGCTACTACTACTACTGCCACTGTTACTACTACTACTGCCACTATTACTACTACTACTGCCACTATTACTACTACTACTGCCACTGTTACTACTACTACTGCCGCTATTACTACTACTACAGCCACTATTACTACTACTACTGCCACTGTTACTACTACTACTGCCACTATTACTACTACTACTGCCACTGTTACTACTACTACTGCCACTATTACTACTATACCTGCTACTATATATATGGCCCTTTTCATCTTTACAGACGGTCAATAGGCAAGTGTTTTACTGTGACAACTTCTGAGTTTTCGCTTTTCTCTTGTTGTTCAGCTCGTACATAAGTCTCTTCTCAAAAGACTCTGCGCCCTTCCGTAATTTGGCTTTCCACACAACTCTGTCACCAGCTAGTCCCTCCCATGTGCTGGGATCTATAGAAAAGTTTTCATTGAGGTTTTGCAGACATCTTTATATCTGAGCAGTGATCTGCCCTGGTGCCTCTTCCTCCGAAAGTTCACAGAACAACATTTGTTTTGGTATGCGATAAGTTTCCATTATTCTCACATGTCACAACCATCTTAGTCGTCTACTGCTAAGCATGCCCATGATGGAAGGCAGATTTGCACGTTGTAGTACTTCAGAGTTGGTTATCTTGTCGTACCACCTGATGTTCATAATCTTGCGGAGACATCGAAGGTGAAAGATGTTAATTCTCCTCTCGTGTCTTGTGTAGGCTGTCCATGTTTCTTAGCCATATAGTAAAGAACTAATTACACAGGCTCGATATATTTGAGTCTTCGTCTGCAATGTCAATTTTTTGTTGTCCCACGCTCGCTTTGATAGTAGGCCGAATGTAGAGTCGCACTCCTATACGAGCGTTGATTTCTTCGTCAAGAGAAAGGCTGGCAGTGACCGTGGACCCAAGATAGCAGAATTTTTGCACTGGTGTTAGATGGTTGCCATTTAAAGTGATATTTGATGTCTTACCTCCCTGACATAATACAACTGTTTTGGAGACACTTATTGTCAGAGAAAAGAGGTCGCATGCCTTTGACAAATTATTAATTAGACATTGCAGTGTAGTCTCACTGTGGGCGACTAAGGCAGCATCGTCAGCGAAAAGGAGGTCCTTGAGAAGTATTTCCGTTGTTTTTGTCTTGGCTCTTAAGCGAGCCAAGTTAAACAGTGAACCATCAGATCTAGTGCGGATGAAAACATCACCATCAGCGTCCCCTAAGGCGTGGTTCAAAAGGACTGCGAAGAAGATACCAAAGAGAGTGGGGGCAAGGACACAGTCCTGCTTGACTCCACTCTTAGCCTCAAAACTATCAGATGTGCTGCTATCGAACTGTATGCTGGCTTTCATGTCCTCATGGAAGGAAACAATCAATTGGAGCAACTTTGGGGACAACCAATATACTTCAATATTTTATAAAGACTTGGCCTGCTGACTGTGTCAAATGCCTTAGTCAGATCCACGAAAGCAATACATAGAGGTTTGCTCTGCTCTCCGCATTTCTCAGTAGCTGTCGAAGGGTAAATATCATGTCAGTTGTTGACCGTCTAGCTCTGAATCCACATTGTGACTCTGGAAGAACACCCTCCGCCAGTTTCTGTAGTCGTTTTGAGAGGACTAGTGCAAAAGCATTGCCTGTTACGCTTAGAAGGGAGATGCCTCTGTAGTTGTTACAATCTCCCTTATCCCCTTTGTTTTTATAGAGTGTCACTATCTTTACATCCCTCATGTCCTGAGGAAATGTTCCCTCCCTCCAGCACTGAATAAGGAGATTGTAGAGGTGGGGCAGCAGGACATCCCTATTGTATTTGAGGATTTCTGCAGGAATGTTGTCTAGTCCTGATGCCTTGCCATTTGAAAGTTTGTTGATTGCTTCGGAAAGTTCCTGCTCCGTGGGTTCGGTATCCAGCTCGGTTTGGTCATGATGTTTCGGTATGATCTGATCGAGGACTGGGTGTGCTGGTTTCTCCACAGAGTAAAGATTGGAATAGTGTTCCACCCATCTTTCGAGCTGTTTGGTCATATCTGTTATTGGCTCACCTGTTTCTGATCTTAGTGGTGCGATTTTTGTTATGTTTGGTCCCAGAGCTACTCTGATATTTTCGTACATTGCCTTGGTGTTGCCATATCTGCAGCATTTTGTATCGCAGAACATAAATTTGACCAGTATTCATTTGCACACCTCCTTGACTCTCGTTGCAATACTGATTTTGTGTGCCGAAGATGGTCCTTTGAACTTTGCGAGGGTTTATTTTTGTAATTTATTAGAGCTCTTTTCTTTTCCTCAAGTAGAGGGCTTAGGGTTGTTTCATTTTGTTCTACCCAGTCTTTGTTGGAGAATTTCTTGGTGCCAAATGAGTCAATGGCACAGTCATATATGTTAGATTTTAGAATGTTCCACTTTTCGTCTACGCTACATTCTCCCATTTCATTCTCACACAGAGCAGTAAACGCCTTTCTGAAAGTCTACCTATTCTCTGTCATCCCCATTTTGGTGACGCTGACTTTGGGTTTGGGTGGTCTTCTTGTTGAATAGGTTTTCCTTGGAAGTATTTTGACTTTGCTGATAACTAGTGCATGATCTGTATCACAGTCCGCGCTGTGGAAAGTACGTGTGATTTTCACTGTGTTGAGGTGTTGTCTGCGTGTGAGTACAAAATCAAGCTGGTGCCAGTGACCTGATCTTGGGTGGCACCATGACACCCTGTGTCTGTGTTTGACAGCAAAAAAAGTATTTGTCACACACATGTTGTTTTGGGAGCAGAATTCAAGCAGTCTTTGACCATTATCGTTGATATTTCCAATGCCATGATGACCCAGGCATACTGGCCATGACTGGTGATCAGATCATATGCGTGCATTTAAGTCGCCCAATATAAACAGTTGCCCATCTACTGGAAATGAATTAACGACATTCTGTAATGAGTCATAAAACTTGTCTTTATCTTCTGCAGACGCTGCTGTGGTTGGTGCGTAGACACATATGATGTTTAGGAGTCCACTTTTACATTGAGTCGTAGTGATATTACTCGTTCTGATGCAGCTACTGGTGTATGAATAGCTTTCACAAGTCTATTGTGCACGGCAAAGCCGACTCCATACAGTCTAGGTTGATTGGTGCTTAGGCCCTGCCAGAAGAATGTGTAATTCTTTTCTTTTACTGAGCCACAGTCTGGAAGCCTGGTTTCCTGTAGCGCGGCTATCTCTACCTGCAGTCTCTCAAGTTCTCTGTCTATGACAGCTGTTTTCCTGATGTCTTTTGTTTTCGTCGGGTCTAGGTTGACAAGTCCGGGACACATGATCCTTACGTTCCATGTGCCAAATCTAAGAGGTTTATTTGTCTTGTTTCTTGTAACTGTTGCTTTCCGTGTTGTGCTCGAGCCGAAAGCAAAGATGAAGTGTCGTCTCTCTTTGTGCCTAGCCTGGGAAGCTGATATGGAGAATGTGCCTTGCCCATTTTGCACAAACCCCTCTCTACCCTACTGTTTTTCCAAAGGAAAGACAAAGTCTATACGTTTGGAATCCAGCAGGGTTTGCAGGAGATGCCAGAAGATGGCAAGGAATACACACTTAACCATCAACTGCCTTAGGGTCCCTCCCTCCGCATTTTTGGTCAAGGTTTACTCCTCTAGCCCTCTGCATTACCGTGCTGACCCACAAGGCAGTGGGGATTTTTGATCAGGGTTTACTTCCCTAGCCTTTGGCTCTCCCGAGCCCCTCTCCACAAGGCAGTGTGTGTAGCAATTACAAATAGTACATACTGGGTAAATAACCTGCTACTATTACTACTACTATTTCCGTTTTTTGCTGCCACTACTCCTACTACTACTGCTGCTATTTTTTCTACATACTAATACTACTATTACTACTACTGCTGCTGCTTTTACTATTACTACTACTGCTGCTGCTGGTACTGCTGCTGCTGCTTACTACTACTATACTACTGCAACTGCTACTATACTGCTGCTGCTACTTTTGCTACTTATTAATACTACTATTAATACTACTATTACTACTACTACGGCTGCTTTTGATGAATATGAACATTGAAATAATATTTCGGATAATTGAGTACAGATCTACTAATAAATAACACTTTCTTCCTCTTCTGCTTCTTCTTCGTCTTCAGAGATCTCTGGTCATGCGCTTAGTTTACTGTGGATTACAAAATGGGCAGTCACCTTCAGGGTTCCACAAGCTTAGTTTTAGATCGACTGGGTGTGGGTGGCCACAAGTTGCCTTTAAGCTACCTAATCAAAGACCTTCTTTTTGCAGACGACCAGACATTAATTGATATCTCAGAACAAGACCACATGAATAATATATGATACCAATCATGTTTTAGGGTTTTAAAGGCTTTTTAAGCCGAGAGATTGACTTAATTGCACCGGGTTTGACCTCATATGACTCGGTCCCTCTCCGCAGAAATGGCACGCCACCTGTTGAGAGTATTACACAAAGCACGAACTCTGTAGCTCCGGCAACAATCTTAGGGTCTCTGGAAAAACTGCACTCGTGAACAGAACGGCGCGGTCCGGATTCGAACCCACGACCTTCGACTCACAAGGCAAAAGCTTAACCACTTAGCCACATAGACCCCTGCACAGAGATCCCTGCACAGAGATCCCTGCACAGAGATCAAGCATGCAATAGTCATAATATGAAAATCAATATAACGAAAACAAAAAAGATGGCAATAGAGAAAGAAGAAAAACCAACAAAGATCTAAATCGGAAACTAAACTAACATAAATGTAAAACTCAAGTTGTACTTAGAAAATATAGTGTCATCAGCTGGCGGATTAAAAATTGAAAATAATAAGGAGAGGTATATTAAGGAAACAAACAACCTGCTGCCTTGCAGGTTTGGCTGGGGACAGTTCAAGGCTGACGGAGAGCGAACCCAGTAAACGCTGGTTGAAACTGAACACACCACCGAGGGATAAGCACCAGAGCTCCAAATGGTACTGAAGATTGTGAATGTACACCCGTTCTTTGTGTTTGGCTGTTTATATATCACAATTAGAAAGATAAAAAAAAAACGGCTGTAAAAGAACGATCGCGAGAGAGAGAGAGAGAGAGGAAACAAACCAATTTATTGTTACTATAGCTTATTTTTCTCTTCCACCCGTTACTTCTTTATAGAAGTGTTGGGAAGAGGAGAGGGCAGGGGGACTTTGCACTTTGTAAGCTGTTATTCATTTTCTTAAGGCTGTTCTTAATGCCGTCGCTCCATCTTTGCGTGGTCTTCCTCTTGCTTTGTACTCGTTATACTTTTTCAGTGTGGCCCTCTGTGGTAGACGATACCAGTGCATTTTTGTCAGGCGTCAAAACCATTTAATATGTTGTTCTTTTATGAATTGCATGACTGGTTTCACATCCAGTCTTCTGATTTTTTTTCATTTCTAATTTTGTCTCTTACCTGCAGCTCTTTTAAAGCACCTCTTTTAAGGCACCTCATCTCTATCGTTATGATTTTCCGCTCACTAGCTGCTGTTATTGACCATGGTTGGCACTGGTAATACAATATTGGCCACAAAATCGTTCTTATACGATTGGCTTTAGTAACTCCGATAGCATCAAAACCATTGTTCATTTGAGAATCATCTTCATCGCACAACGGACATGTCCATAATTGCTCCGATCTCCTCCCAAGCATGTATTTCAGTGTGTTTAGGCTAACAACTTCCGTTCTGTGTTGATTGATGTATCTACTTGGTTTTCTCTCATGGTTTTCCCGTCTTGCCGCACCTATCGGTATGCACAACTTGCGCAACCGAGATAGAGAATACCCTTTATCTTCGTCGTTGAAATATTCAGAGCGTATGTATTCTCTGAGAGCGTGAATGATGTCGCTTCTGTCCATAGAAGACCCATTCTCTATCGTAACATTGCCCGCTAGTGCATCTGCTCTCTCATTGCCTTTCACCCCAGCGTGACCCGGGACAAAGATGAAGGTAAGTATCTGGATTGACGAGCACTAATCCCAAACAACAAATGTGTGTCAATAGACATAAAACGAGCACTATATAATACAATCTTCCTCACAACATTGTGCTACCAATGCTGGACATGGACGATGACAGCCGAAGACAATTATAACGACAGAAATAAGAGTCTTGAGAACAATGCTCAATGTATCAAGAATAGAGAAAATTAGAATTGATCAAATCAAGACGAAAGTGGAAACGTAAGTCACCCAGGTCAAATTGTTGAGTCATGTAACAAGATTGCCTCTAAACATGATACAACAACAGGAAATGAAGCACACAGGTAGTAGGAAATGAAGCACACAGGTAGTAGGAAATGAAGCACACAGGTAGTAGGAAATGAAGCACACAGGTAGTAGGAAATGAAGCACACAGGTAGTAGGAAATGAAGCACACAAGTAGTTGGAAACGGGGTAAGAGAACGGCCAGACAAGCGCTTTACTGATATGGAATAGTCTCTACTTTTCTCTAATCATGTTTTGCCTCACAGCGTCAGGATAAAAGATATTTCTTGAACGGGCTTTAGTGTGAGCTTCACAAACAGTATTTTTCGTAGCTTCTGTTATGTCTGAGATCCACCTTTTGTATTGACGACCTTTTGCCGTGTTTCCATGTATTGGAGTAGCATTGCTCTTTGAGGCACCCTGTCTGTTGGTAATCTGCCTATGTAGCCTAATCATTTAATTTGTTGTTTCTTGAAGTTCTGTACTGATGTTGTGTCCACTTGTTTCCTGATGTCTTTCTGATGGAATATCATTTGTTTTATATAGAGGAGAGAATAAGGAGTTTTAAGAATCTCAAGGGAAGCACTGGAGCCAATTAATGTGATCAATCAATAAATAGTCTGAACCAGTGGCGGCTCGTGGTCAGTTTTCTTGGTGGGGCCAGACACAGATTTTCTGAAAAATCATGGTTTTTGGAGTATTTACTATTATTTGTCTATTCCGGGAAGTTATTATCCCTTTCGATTATTGGTGGGGCCGGGCCCCACTGGCCCTAAAGGACGAGCTGCCCCTGGTCTGAACAAATATTAGGGGCTTTCGGAAAAACAAATGACCAAACACAGGATTGGAACCACAAACCTTTATTTCTCACGGCACCCATTGTCTAGCGCACGCTACAGACAAGCGTTTTAAGAGAACAGTGAGCTAGCTCTTTAAAACACGAATATTGTTTAAATATGAAACGTACAAGAGGACCCTCTCACTGACACTGTACTTCACCCTCGACACCACAAGGGGTACAAGAAGAACAAGATGAGATGGTGAATTTAGTTGATTTGTTATCATTATCATTGGCCCCTTTGTCTCAGGATATTAGATTTTGCGTCACGTAGTTTGTTCTATGCTGAATAATAACATCGTCTGTTGTGGCTGTAATAGTATATTCTGGAGTGGCAATCCTTAAATCTGCCAATCCTTGCCACAGTTGTTGCAGGTGAAATTGGAGCTGATACATAGGATTGTCACTTTGTCTCTCTCTCTTACCTCCATATGTGATGGTGTTTTACCTGTTTTATTTTTGATCCATCCCTCGCTGCCGCTCATCGTGCTTGCTTGTATTTAGCTAACCGCTCCACATTTTCTTTACTATGCTGTATGCAGTTAGATCACACTTGCAGGTGTCAATTAAGCGTAGTAATGGGCGCTCATGCTGTCTTGTACCAGTTGAGAGTTGACCACATAGAATGTCCTTTACGACTCTACCATAGCTTATACGGCACACGCATCCCAGCCATCTCAGGTGTCGCTGACTCAGCAATGTGTACATGCTTGAAATGCCAGCAGTATAGCGTTTTCTATATTGAAGATGTGGTCTTGCCGTCGGATGTTGTAAATTCAGTCACTTGAAGTAGAAGGTGTTAAGGCGATGTTCTTGTCTGGATATGCGTTAAAAAATTCATTGATATCATCATCACGAAGCATGTCCTGCAAGACTATCCCCTCCTGTGTGAGCTGAGAAGCAACATGTAGCCATACCCAGTCGACCTAAAAACTCGGCTTTGGGGAAACCGGACATCTGACTCTGACTGCCCAGTCTGTGGTCCAAAGTAAATTAAGTACACGACCAGAGATCGATGAAGAGGAAATCTGACAGACTGACTGCCCAGTTTGTGGTCCACAGTAAACTAAGTGCATGACCAGAGATCGATGAAGAAGGAAATCTGACAGACCTGACGCTGACTGCCCAGTTTGTGGTCCACAGTAAACTAAGTGCATAACCAGACAGACCTGACTGCCCAGTTTGAGGTCCACAGTAAACTAAGTGCATAACCAGACAGACCTGACTGCCCAGATTGTGGTCCACAGTAAACTAAGTGCATAACCAGACAGACCTGACTGCCCAGATTGTGGTCAACAGTAAACACGATCAGAGATCGCTGAAGAAGAAAATCATCACTATGAAAAGTATCTTCTTCATCATCATCATGTGATCATCCTCTTCCTTACCACGTGTATCACTCTCATCATCATAATCTACATAATATTATCATAATCTCCACCAGCATGTATTTTATAACATTCTCCCACAGGCATTGAATGGATTCCTCTTCGTTGTAAACAGCCAAGGCAAGGTGGAATTCATATCCGAAAACGTGACCCAGTTTCTCAAATACAGTCAGGTACAACCATAATCATATCACATGACTAGGATATTAATAGTGATTTTGTCACGTGATGTGTCATGGAATAATTATTTTGTTGTGTGTTGTTGATTTGGAGCAGTACGTATGTATTACCGGAACGTGTGTTGTTTGTTTGTTGTTTTTGTGTGGATGCGTTTTATTTTGATGTTTATAATAATTAACAAACAGTTACGTACTTAAAATTAATCAACAAAATTAATGAAGACAGTGACAAGTTAAAGTTTCTTGTAGCTTGGACTTGCCAATAACAGAGCGTATATGCGAAGCGACATAGACACGAGTATAGTATGAATGATGGGGCATATTAACATTATGCCTTAGAGCGGTCGCTTATGGCGCATCGGGCACTTAACCGGTTTTAAGTTCATTTCTCGCAACCGACCTTCCACAAGTGAGGAAGTAATTGACCCTCCTACTTCCTGCATACTGGATTTTAGAGACATGAAGTGATAGGTACTTCATACCTTACTGTCAGCAAAAGGCTAATCATCATCAGGTGCCGTGCCGGCTGGTTAGGCCATCATGGATGTCTACAAATCTGTCTCTCGTGCTTGCTATCAGATGTTGTCGCTCTTCCGTGCCATGAAGTCAGGGTATCCAAAATGTTCTTGCTGTTTTTCTCTGCAAAGACTACGGGCATTTTCAGAACGGAAATGACAAAATTATAACAAGATATATTAGATTTGGTAGGCAGTACTAATTTTAACATTCTAAGAAATAAATATTAAATTGATTGATTGATAGAACCAGCATCATCCCACTTTGGTTAATAACCATGTGCGCTCTGATCTCTTTCCTACACGTGAATATCTTAACAGCAGTGCAGGAGATCTGGCAAGGGTTCATGATGTAAATTTTAAGATGGGAAATATTTTATTAAGATAAAATTTAAAAAAAAAAAGAATTTTGTTTGAATGCTTTAATGAATGTTTATTTATTGACGAGTAGTTATGAAATTTTTGTTGTTGTGTGCCTCCTTTGAGTTAACTGTGTACAAATGAGGAAATAACTGCATACGGAAATAGTTAAGAGGAGAAAATGGCGATGGGTCGGGCATACCATACGGAAGACACAGTTGTGTAGAACCTGCAAGGAAAATGAAAAAGAGGACATCCTAAACAGACCTGGAGATGAAGTCGAGGAACTGAAGGGTGCTCAACTATCCTGGGAGATCATAAAGAAAACAGTTAAAGACCGGGAAAAGTGGGAACAACTGTTGAGGCCCTATGCCCCACAAGGAACTGAGAGGAATAATTCCAAGTCAAGTCATGGGAGTCAAGTTCCGACAGGGACAAGCTAAAGATGATTATGATGATATTTGGTGACAACAGGTAGAATTCAGGGAAAGAGAGATCATGGAAGACTGAGGGAGAAGATGTTTGATAGCTTGACATCATGGATCGATACAAGATCAACGACAGAACTGATTACATGCTCCAAGCAGAGAGAGAGTTGTGGAGAGACATGATCACCTACGTCGGCAGGCAAGGCACTTGATTGTGTGATGATATACGTTTATCCCTCTTTCATATCTCTTTAGATCTGCACTCTCACACTATGTTTCTCCTCTTGTTTCATCAAGTCTTTCTTAACCCTTGCACTCTTCGTAGCCGATATACTGGTTCATAGTACTTTCTAAGATGACATAAGGCTAGAATAATAATAATATAATAATTCCTCTTGTACTGTTATATGTTACATATGGCCTGCAAGTAATTTCTCCATACCACTCTATCCTGGGCAACCTGTTCAGTCTCCTCCATGAAACTGAGACCGATATTTATTGTCTCTCTCAGCAAAGACTCTATGAGCATGATACAGAAGATCAAGGCCGGTTATGTACGAAGGCAGTGGATGAAATTAATACAAAACTCATCAATCCAGATACTTACCTTCATCTTTGTCCCGGGTCACGCTGGGGTGAAGGGAATGAGAGAGCAGACACAGTGGCCGGCAATGCTATGATTGACAATGGGTCTTCTATGGACAGAAGCGACAGCATCAACACGCTCAGAGAAAACATACGCTCCGAAGAGTTCAACGACAAAGATAAAGGGTATTCTCTATCTCGGTTGCACAAGTTGCACATACCGATAGAGTCGGAAAACCATGAGAGAAAACCCAGTAGATACATCAATCAACACAGAATGGGAGTTATTAGCCTAAACACACTGAGATACATGCTTGGGAGGAGATGCTATGGACATGTGCGATGAAGATGATCCTTCAATGAACAATCTCAGCAAAGCTCGTTTCATGGTACCCTTAGGTCACCCTCTCTTTCTTGAACCATTTGCATTCCACTTTAATGCCTGCTTTGATATTCTTTGATCATTTCTCAAAGTATGTCCAACATATCTCCATCTTCTTCTTCTTATAACAGTTGTTACTAGTGGTTGACCAGACATTTCTCTGATTTCATCACTTCTCAATGAATAAAGTCAGTATATAGGCTAATTTAGTGTATATTGAAATATAAGTGTGTCAAGAAATAAAAAAAAACACAGAGTGAAAGGGTTAATACATTAATTTTACCTTACCTCCATTCACCTGTCTTCACCTTCATAGAGCTTATTTCTTACCTGTATTTTCTTATCACTTCTTATCAGGATGAATTAGTTGGCAAGAGCATCTATAACATCATACATGTTGGAGACCACCCACAGTTCAGCAATAGCTTGCTGCCTATGACACTCAGTGAGTTTGAGATTTGTTTGAAATTACTATTTTTCCTCTCTCGTATTAAGTGTTTTTTCTTATTCATATTTTTAAAGCAAGTGTTGAGTGTCTATGCAGAATACTAGGAGTATTAAGAAGAGACCAGTTTAGAAACAAAGACATCAGGAAAAAAAGTGAGTGCAACATCAGTACTGAACTTCATTATCAAGAAACAACAAATTAAATGGTTCTGCGATCAATCTAAGATTTCTTTGCATAATGGGAAGGGGGGATAAAATAAACAGTAATAAGATGCTCTCAGATGCCAACTTTGCCATTGTTTAGTTGTAAAAAAAACCCACCTGTCGTTACTGCCTGTAGTACTGCGATTAAGGGCAGTGTAGGACGGGGGGGAATGAGAGCCTGAGGAATTTAATGGTCACATGGCTAGTGCAGTCGCAGTGAAACTGTTCAGTTAGAAATTTTCTTTTATACTCCAACAGAAAAATATCCTTGACCTTACCGTGGATTTAACATAAAATAAACAGCAATAAGATGATCTCAGATGCCAACTTAAATGTTTACAGATCAAGCAATGGTTAGTTAGAGACTATGCATTACCAAAGAGTTTGTATCAGAATGGTATTGATATTTTTCTTCTCTTTTTTTTAATTGAATCTTAGTGGGATGTTGGGAAACAAGTTTGTACAACATCAGTACTGAGCTTAATCAAGAAACAACAAATTAAATGGTTCGGCCACGTAAGCAGATTACCAACAGGCAGTACGCTTCAAAGAGCAATGTTACCCTGATACAGGTGATAACAGGAAGGGACCATCCACGCAAAAGGTGGACCTCAGAGATAACAGGCGAAAAAACCCCCACTGTTTATGAAGCGCACACAAAAGCCAGTTCTAGAAATCTCTTTTTATCTTGATGCTGTCGAGATAAAACAGGATTTGAGAAAAGAAGAAGTAGAAGAAATGTTAAATTTGTTTTGTTTTATCAAGTTAATGATTATGCTCAGATATTTTGATACAAAATGGGACAGCAGCTGTTGGATCATCACTAGATTCATGGAGACAATTTATGTTTTTATTTGGGCATCTGATCATGAGAAACTGATTAGAGAAAAGGAATTCTTAAAAATGTGGCATTATTTAGTCGTAAAAAAAAAAAATTGTCACTACTGCCTGTAGTAGCGCTTTTTAGGGCAGTGTAGGACATGTGCGATGAAAGCCTGAGGAATTTAATGGTCGCTTGGCTATCGCAGTTGCAGTGAAACTGTTCAGATTATAATTTTTCTTTTATGACTCGGACATAAAAAACCCTGGTCTTACCGTATATTTAACATGGGTCTTCTTCGTGTAGTTATGTGTGTTATAATTTATTAATACTCCTTTCTGTCTAGCTTCATATCCAGTGCAACCCTGACCATAAAACAATCATCTGTTGATTACTTACTTGTCAAGTTAGTTTGGGTGTTTTCTTCTTCTTCATTCACTCTAGCATAACCTCTCATAGATCGCCCTTTGTGATAATGTTTTGTGATTTATTCCATCTGATTATACATGTTGTGATATGTTTATAACTACACCTGTGCTTTTCACCCAACATCTGATTTTGTCATGTATTTTATTGTTGTTTAGGTTTGCTCTTTTAGGATTTCTCGTTTTCTTATTTTTATATTATAAAATATTGTCTATATCTGCTATGTTTATTTCTGGTATAAACTTTATCTTTAATAGTTCACACAGTTCCTTGTAGTTTTGTTTTTTCCCCAGTATTGTTTGACTTTTATCTATTCTCTAATCCTGTTTTGTCTTTCAGAATCAGTTCGAAAAATGAGACACCTGGAGCAAGCCTCTCTATGCTCCTTGTCTTTCTCTATATTGTTCTTTACCACCGCCACCTTCTCATTCTACTATTATTTTGTTTGCTCCAATGTAGTTTAAACATTTAGATTGCCATGTTAATATCGTTATGTTTTTCATTTATTCACAGCCAGTGGCTTAGCATGGCCCAGCGATTCCCCAACAACTAGAGGATGCAACTTCCATTGTCGCATGCTTATCAAACCTACTAGTAAGTTCTTAATGTTCTGTCTATCTTGTCATATTTGCAATGAAATGTCCTGGGAAGTTTAAGTTCTCATTGATGGGCCAAGAGTGAGTGTCGTAACATTTGTGAGATATATCTTTTAGACTGATCTAATTTTCAAATTCTGTGTTCATCTTTTCTACTAAGATGGCTTTGGTTGGCAAGTATCTCGTGAAAAAAAGCCCTAAATCTCCATAGTCTACATGAGTTCTTCATCTTCTTCTTTGAACACTCCATATCGACAACTTGTTAATAACTCTGTGGGATTTGTATGTGATCTGATCCTAAGAATGATTGTAAGTTGTGCCAGTTATGCATCTATAAGTAGGCCAGCACATCCGATTTCTGTGGTGCTTTTTATTTACTAGCGTAGCTTTCCTAGGTCCTACATCAGTCGCCTCTTACAACATGCCTTGTAGGTCACAGTGGTACTATTCTTTGCTTCCCCTGATGGCCGCGTCACCACACAGGTATACTGGAGTTAAACTCTAGACCAGTGCTGTCCAATGTGGTGCCGTTGCAATCATGTCGCCCATTTTATACATCTCCGGCACCATATTTTATTCATACAGCTTTAATATTTATCAGAATGTCAAGAAAGAAAGTACCACTCCGACCTACAAAGCATGTCGTAGGAGGCGACTTATGTAGGACCAAGGAAGCTACTCTAGTAAAAGCATCGCAGAAATCAGATGTGCTGGCCTACTTGTAGGCGCATAACTGGCACAACGTGCATCGCTCTTAGGCTCAGGTCACATACAAATCCCCAGAGTGGTTAACAAGTAATTGATATGGAGCATTCGAAGAAGAAGAAGAACTTTCAGTCTCGATTTATTATTTCAGTTGATTATTTTAATAAATTATTGAACAACACCTGCTATTAGATTCATTGAAAAACAGAGACTCAAATGGTTTGGCCACTTAGTGAGAATGAACCCGAATACACCAGTTGCAAGAGCATACAAGCTGAAAATGGAATCATCAAGAGAAAGGGTAGATCAAGAAAAAAATGGATTGATGGAGTTATAGACATCTTAAAACTCCACAATACCACAGCTTATCAAGCGACCAAGCGTGCACTATTTCGAAACCGATCATCAGTTAAACCTGCTACGCCTAACGGCAAAAGAGCAGAAAAGGACAAAAGAAAGAATTTGTTCAATTCATACTTCTTCTACTTTGCATTTGTTCTTTACGTCCAATTTTAATCACTCTTTGTGATATGTTTGATCTTTGCCACGAACGTGTATACGTTGCACATTGGTTTGGTAGGCCCCTAAACGCATAGACTTGCACACATTTAGGACACATGCATCCGATTTCAGCCAAATCTCCTTAGTCACCTCTGACGACGTGGCAGGTAACAGTGGTTCTATTCTTTACACCCCAGATTTGGGCCCCGGTAACCACTCAGGCGATTTCATACTTCTCTTTTATCCATATTGTACAACCTTGTATCACACAGTTAAATTCCACTTATATGTGTCTTTCCTCTTCCTTTCATCCTGTATACACTATTTCCTATGCTAAATACTTTTCATCCTCATCAATCAATGAATTATACATCTACAGCTGAAGAGAAAGATGATGTGGAAGTAAAGCAATCATATGTATCCCAGTATGAGAACATGCAAATCACGGCCATATTCCAATCCAGCTTGACCCAGAAATTGAGCGACCCACAGTTCAGCTCTCCACATTCAAGAGGTACAGTATTTTCTCCTACAATATCCTTGCTAACTCAAGCTAATGTGTTTTTTATGTAATAGTAGTACGTACCTTGCAAAATGTCGCTTTCATCACAGCCTGCCTGAAAAACTCTTGTCTCTAGCAAGTTCTTCTGCCTCCTCCAAGATTTCTCCTTTTCTCCAAGAATCCTCCTTCAAGAAATCATTTTCATGATTTCTTCAATGTCTTGCTGTCACCTTCATTTTGGTCTTTCCATATTCCAGAACAATTTGGACCCCAAAAATGTTTGGTGTGCACATGGTATGTTGTTGAACTACACTTTTCCTTATCCTTTACTTGGGGGATCTTCTTCTTCTTCTTCAAACACTCCATATTGACCACTTGTTAAACCACTCTTTGCGATTTGTATGTAACCTGAGCCTAAGATTGGTTGTGCTTTGTGCCAGTTATGCGCCTACAAGTAGGCCATCTCATCCAATTTCTGTGACACTTTTTATTTACTAGGGTTTGCTTCTCTAGGCCCCTACCTCAGTCGCCTCTTACGACATGCCTTGTAGATTAGAGTGTTACTATTCTGTGCTAGATTACAGTGTTACTATTCTGTGCTCCCCTTGCGAGCCCTTGCAACACACAGGCGACTTTGGGATCTAAATTGCATGTACCTCAGTAGACAGAGTAAGGCTCACCTAAACGGAGAGGAACAATGCAGATTTCACCAAAAAAATTGTTTTGATCCAGAAGCACTTGAGCTTTCAGCTCTTTGGCTTGGTGCCATGGACATCGTAACCCTTTGGTTTGGTGCCACGAACACCATAAATCTTAAGAATCTGTAACTTTTCTGCCAGCCTGCAGAATTGAACCGCACTCACAGGGGGCTTGTCACCCAATGCTGATAAGGAAACCAAGCCCTCATACAAAAATCGTTCAGAGATGCCATATTAGGTATATATTTGTATGTATATATTGAAATAAATTATATATATATTGAATGACTATTTATCTATCTCCCTCCACAGAAGATCAAACGTGCCTTTTGTGTATAGCACGTCGTCTGCCCATGAATGAGAAGAACAATATGATGATTGGAGGTATTAATCAGTTCTCCACCAAACAAGACTTGAATGGGAAAATCATCCGAGCAGAAACTAGGTTTGGGTTTGTGAATTTTGCACAACATTTCTTCATTATACACATTTCATTTTGGAATGTCTTCATTGCAATCCGAACATGCCCATAGGTGCTCTGATCTCCTTCGCAATATCTCCAACAGCGGCCAACGACTGACTGTACCAGGTCAAATTTGATTGATGAGCCTACTCACGTACCTGTTGTGCTGTTCCTGTCTGGCCACTCCAATCATCAATCCCAGCTCTTGCTATCTAGTAATTGACGTGGAGGGTTTAAATGAAAATCTTCTTTGCGACCACACTCTATGAGGGCGTTTGAAATGTCAGCTCTATCCATTGGCTGACCCCCTGATATTATAGCAGAACCAGCCAGCCTGTCTGCTCTCTCATTCCTAATGACAGCCATGTTCCCCAGAACGAGAATAAGTGTAATTCTGCAAATTGTTGATGATTGTAGTGATTCAGTTCATTGCTTGCGAACCGAACCAACCTTCATCCTTTGCGAATCATACTCAGTGAATCACACACGTTTGTTTGACTAATATAATCCATGCTGTGTTTCCGGTTATTTTCTTTGATTATGGTAAACTTTTATCTAACTTCTTCTAACTTGCATTCATTGTTGACTTGAAATATTGTTTATATATTCAATGTTTCCTCTTGTAGCTTCACTATTTGGAGGTCTCTGTGGCATAGAAGTTAGATGTCCGTCTCTCATTCTAAAGGCACTCAGTTCTCTCCCCCATGAAGCCATCAAGATATTTTTCTATGGGTGACTGCATTTATTGTCTCTGGAGACTAACAGAATACCATCATCATCATACTTTCTTTGACATTTTCTTGTGAGCTGAGTAGTTAATTTGATGTTGTTACTTTTATCTAATGTTACCAAATACTTTTAATATCAACTTTCAGATACAAAATATTTCAATTCTAAACAAACATCTATATTTTATTTTTGTTCCAGTCATGGTATGGTCAACTTAGAAGGGTCACTTATCACAGACTTTTGTCATGCAAATGATATTCAGCAACTAAAAAGGCATTCCCAAGATGGTGAGTGTGTATCAATTGAATGATAGTAGGGAAGAAGTTATTGACCGTGTTTAGCACTGGTAACAATAATAATAATAATAATTCCTCTCGTCACGTATACATTACATAGGGCCTGCAATCAATTTCTTCATATCGCTCTATTCTGGGCAACTTACTCAATCTATTCCGTGGAACTGAGACTGACATTTCTTGCCTCTCTCAGCAAAGTTCGTTTCAGGGTCTCCTTATGTCAACCTCTCTTTCTTCAACTCTTTGAATTCCACTTCAATGCCTGGAAACATAGTGTTGGCCAGAAAATCGTTCTTATAAGATTTGCTTTAGTTTTTAGCAATATTTCTCTATGGTTTGCTTGTCAGCAATATATAGTGCAGTTTACATGCGAAGTGCTATAGGTCATTGAGTCATTCTGACTTTAACATATAATTCACGATGTGGAAATACATGTTTGACATTCTCCAGAGTTGGTGCCATGAACACCATAAATCTGGAGAACCTGTGGCTTTTCTGCCAGCCTGCAGAATTTAACCTCACTCACAGGGGGCTTGTCACCCTTTGCTGATAAGGAAAGCGAGCCCTCATACAAAATCTTGCATTGATTACAGGGGCACTAACTAAGATTTGCATGTTGCAATTTTTGTCTTTCTTGAGAGATTCACATGTTAAAATGCAGTCTTATTTCCTAACAGAAACGTCTAGTGTTCGACTCCTGTGCAAGATCAAAAGTTCTATTGGGGAGAAAATAAACCGACGACCTGTACAAACGTGGTAACAGCTTAAGGCAAGCGGTCATTCCTCTGCCCTATATAATCCCCAGCATACTCTCAGAAGCGAGAAAAAAGTACTGTAATTACATTTGAAGTGGGAGAAGGCACGCCTGTATGGCGGTGGATACTGGTGAAAAGGAAAGCAGGCGCTCGCGCAAAAATCAGGCAAAAGTGCATTACCAAGAGCCATGACTGCTTGAATTCATAGCAGATGAACGCAAGAAGAAGTGCTGTAATGATAGATCCACTCCCAGATCTTTTAGCATCTTTTGACCCAACATCTCCGGCTTCAGCATAGTTCTTTATGAGGGTGTGCTTCCTTATCCGGTGGTCAACCAAGACCTATCCACCGGGCATTGTTGACATGGGGATGTTCTTCCATTGTTGACATGGGGGTGTTCTTCAGTCTCTTTGCGACTGCCTGTTGGATGAACCCTACAATAGACGTTGAATCAATCCAGCAATTTAAGCAGTTTATAGCTACCCATGTACAAGTAGAGCTGGATGCCTGAGGGGCAGAGCGAGAAGTGTGTTTAAACCAGCGAGCCACAGGAACCATCAGTATACATACCCTTCGATATCTGTTGAGGGATACTGATCACCTATGGGTCTACTCAAGAGTGCAATGGTGTCAGTTCAGTAACCAATAACGATCAGAGTAACTTCCTTTTCAAACAGTTTTTGACCATATATAGAATCAACAGTTCTGCTAGTTAAATATAGACACCAATTGAAAGTTGACATGGTAACAATTTTGTTTTCAGTGTTGAAGAATGGCCATAACACAAGCGGAGTTTACCGGTTTAAAGTAGCTGATAACTGTTATGTGTTGCTTCAGACGAAGAGTAAATTATTTAACAATCATGTGACTGGGGAACCAGATTTCATTATGTCTACTCACACAATCATTCGGTAAGTACTTTCTTTGCATTGATTAAGTTATTTTGTGCGGTCAGGATTTTTGTTGTTGCATTTATTTAGTTGGAAAATGACTAAAGATATAGAAAGCAAGTTGAATGCATTTGAAAATAGATGTCTGCGAAAAATAATGAATATAAAATGGAACGAATTCAGAAGTGATGAAATCAGAGACATGTCTGGTCAACCACTAGTGACAACTGTTATAAGAAAGAGAAGATGGAGATATGTTGGACACACCTTGAGGAGAAATGATCAACGAATATCAAAGCAGGCATTGAAGTGGGATGCAAAGGGTTCAAGAAAGAGATGTCGACCTAAAGAGACCCTGAAACGAACTTTGCTGAGAGAGGCAGGAAATATCGGTCTCAGTTCCATGGAGAAGATTGAGCGGGTTGCCCAGGATAGAGCGGTATTGAGAAATTACTTGCAGGCCCTATGTAACGTATAACGGTACAAGAGGAATTATTATTATTATTTATTAAATTATTTTGTGCTGTCAGTTTTTTTGTGTGCATTTATGAAATTATTTTGTGCAGTCAGCATTTTTTTGCATTGGTTAAATTGTTTTTGTGTGTGCACTTATTAAATTATTTTGTGCAGTCAGTACTTTCTTTGCATTTATGAAATTATTTTGTGCGGTATGTATTTCATTGCAAGTTCAATAACTTTATTCAGATTTGTGTGTTATGTTGCTGATCTCTCTCTCTCGCGATCACCTAAAAGACAGATGTACCAGATTTCTCCATAAATTCATTCATGTGGAAATCTGATTCATGCAACCTTATCATGGGTGGGTTTCATCACATTTTCAGAGCCAATTCGAGCTCTGATGCTTATCCTTTGGCGATGTGTCCGGATTCAGGCAGCGTTTACTGGGTTCGCTATCCGTCAGCCTTTGGCTGTCCTCAGCCGTCCTGCAAGGCAGCAGGTCGACGTCTACACATTTAGAACACATGCATCCGATTTCAGCCAAACCTCCTTAGCCGCCTCTTACGACATGAATGGCAGGTAACAGTGGTTCTATTCTTTACACACCAAATTTGGGCCCGGTAACCACTCGGGCGATGTTGCTGATCTAATTTTGTGCTGTGTTGTTTTCTTCTTCAAAAGCATGTAATCTATGGGAATAAAAGATATTATTATTAGATAGTCAGTGGCCAGACGCTCTGCCCCCCTTCAGGGGACTTCACACAAGCTTCATGGGCTTGTAGCAGTTAGTGACTCAATGTTGACTGCTAGCGTCAGGGTCATCATAAGAACAAAGCTGACCAAGTCTAGATCAGTACTATGAAAATGAAAAATCGGTACATATCCTTTACAGGACATAACCATAAACCACAGTAAACGAGTCGTTGATTTTCTAGGCATCACTTATATGTTCAGTAGTTTGCCATTGCTTTCTGAACGGTGATGTCTATTTTTACCTTTTGTAAAAATCCTACGGAAACTAATTTGCTTCCAAACTGTCTGCCGGGGAGTTTGAACCAGGTACGCTTCAATCTGGTCCGATAACACTGAACTCTGCGAGAAGCTGTATGGAGAGACGGAGTCCCTAAAAACAATGATAGAATTCATGAAAAGATTTGGTTCATCAGTCTAGGCGGGGACCGAGAGAGGCGACTGACTGTAGAGATACAGGCATCATGTGTCAGTTGCAGTAATAATAGTAATAAAGTAATAGTAACATTAATAAATATAATAACAGACGAAAACTTAATCTTGACTACAAGTTTCATTTTTTTAAAAATATTCTGCTTACGTAAAAACTGAATCATACTGTTATTCAGAAACACATATTTTTGTTGAAATTGGGAATAACGTTTAAGCAGGATGAATAAAATGTGGCACCAGGGATGTATCACACGGATGCCGTGCCATCTGCGGGTACTGCGTTGGACAACAGTGGTCTAGATGATTCATGTTATTTTCTTCTCCAACATTCAGATCCGTATAAAATTACTAAAAGTGTACAGCTCTTATATATCCTGAACTCATTTTTTATGTTATACTGGTCTGGTAGATAGATTAGAGAGCGGCTCCCATGCTAGTGACCCATGTTTATTCACGGTAAGGCCAAGGATTATTCTGTTGTGGGCATAAAGGAAAACTCCTAACGTGAACAGCTTCCGCGATTGCACTCGCCATGCTGCCATTAATTAAATTCATCAGGCTCTCATCCCCCTGACCTACACCACCCTAAAAACGGTACTACAAGCAGTAATGAAAGTTTTTTAACAAAATTTATAAAAACGGTACTACAAGCAGTAATGAAAGTTTTTTAACAAAATTTATAAAAACGGTACTACGGGCAGTAATGAAAGTTTTTTAACAAAATTTATAAAAACGGTACTACGAGCAGTAATGAAAGTTTTTTAACAAAATTTATAAAAACGGTACTATGAGCAGTAATGCAAGTTTTTTAACAAAATTTATAAAAGCGTACTACGAGCAGTAATGCAAGTTTTTTAACAAAATTTATAAAAACGGTACTACGAGCAGTAATGCAAGTTTTTTAACAAAATTTATAAAAACGGTATAACGAGCAGTAATGCAAGTTTTTTAACAAAATTTATAAAAACGGTACTACGAGCAGTAATGCAAGTTTTTTAACAAAATTTATAAAAACGGTACTACGAGCAGTAATGCAAGTTTTTTAACAAAATTTATAAAAACGGTACTACGAGCAGTAATGCAAGTTTTTTAACAAAATAGAAAAAAAATTATATTATTCTTGGAGGATACCTAAATATTATTTCGACTAACAAAAGCAATTCTATCCTTCATTTATCCTTTTGTTCATATCCTTACTAGACGCCCATGTGGTGCTGGGGCCCTCAAGGAAACAAAGAATAGTACCACTGCGACCTACAAGGCATGTCATAAGAGGCGACTGATGTAGGACATAGGGAAACTACCCTAGTAAATGAAAAGCATTGCAGAAATTGGATGTGCTGGCCTACTTGTAGGCGCATAACTAGCACCGCATACAATCGCTCTTAGGCTCAGAAACAAATCACACCGAGTGGTTAACAAGTGGTCAATATGGAGCGTTGAAAGAAGAAGAAGAAGAATATATCCTTACTAGCAATGTTAACCATTAATATTGTTTAATTTTTAATCAGGGAATGTGACTCTGACCTTGAGCTCCGAGGTTCTGCCTCGACAAGTTTGATGAAATCCATCATTGGCCAGTCAATGAATCGCAGTGTCTCTTCAAACTTGGGCACTCTAGCATCTAACCAGATGTTAGCTCAATCTGTCCTGCTCAACAATATCAACATGGGACCTGGTATGGGATTCATAGATCCTACAGGGGCAGAATTAGATGCTTTGGCAGAGTGGGATATCTTTAATAGTCAATCAAGTAAGTTTTTCTTTCTCTATTTTTGTTGGTCAAAGTTTGGAAAGATTGTATGCTAGATCTACTAGCTTCTTCTTCTGTTCTCTAATCTTGTTTTGCCCTACAGTTTCAGGATAAGAAGATATTTCTAGAACAGTCTTTTGTGTGTTCTTTATAAACAGTGTTCTTTGTCACCTCTGTTTTCTCTAAGGTCTAACTTTTGCGTGGACTACCTTTTGCTTTGTATCCATTGTATCGGAGCAGCATTACTCTTTGAAAGGCACTGTCTGTTGGTAATCTGCTCATGTGGCCGAACTATTTAATTTGTTGTTTCTTGATGAAGCTGTGGTACTGATGTTGTACACACTTTTTTTTTCTGATGTCATTTCGAAACAGGTCTCTTCTTGATACTACCAGCATTCTGTGGACACACTTAATCTATGTCATGACTAGTTGTCTTCTATCGTTTGATGTCAGCGTCCAGGTTTGGCACTGATACCATAATGTGGGAAGAAAGATTGTGCTGTACAATGCTCTTTTAGTATTCATGGTGACAGGTTTGCATTTCAAAATTGGGGCCATTTGTCCTATGATTTGATTTGATTTATTGTTTGAAAGTTGATGTTATGTTTGTGTATCAAAATAGGGTGTAAGTTGAGTTTTCCTGATATATTTAGAGGTATGTGTAGAGGTATGTGTAGAGGTATGTGTAGAGAGCTACAAATATCTGGGCTCAATAATTAACAATAACGGTGAGTGCTCCAAAGAGATCTCAAGAAGATTGGCAATAGCAATCAAAAAGTTAAACACAATGAAGAACATGTGGCAAAGCACCTGCAAAATACTAAAATTAAAAATATTGAGAGCATGCATTTTCCCAGTGGCTGCTTATGGTTGTGAATCATGGACTATTACACAGAAATTAAGAACGAAAATCCAGTCCTTCGAAACTAAATGCTACAGAAAGATCCTATGAATACCATGGACAGAAAAAGAAAGAACACTGATGTCCTGAAAGAACTAAATGTTAAAGAGAATTGACTGATAAACAACATACTATACAGAAAAATTAAATACTTTGGTCACATCAAGCGTCACGATGGCCTGGAAAGAACAATACTAGAAGGCAGGGTCCCAGGAGGCAGAGGCAGACCAAGAAGAAGATGGCTACAAGATATTAAAGAAACCATGAACATGACCATCGACGAAGTGGATGAACTGGCAAGAGACAGAGTGAATTTCAGATGTGCTGCAAAGAGAGCAACGTCCTATAAAGGATATGCACCTTGATGATGATGTTTACCATTAATAATTTACTGATATGTTTTCTTTTTAAAAATGTATAAACTCTTTCCATGCTTTTCGCTGCACACTGAGCAATGGCGGAAGTCCGTTGCACACCATTAGCCGCACATACTGCACCATAGAGTTGCTCCCCTTATAAGAAGTCTTTCTAGTTTTACTTCTACTGTTTTAACAATACTTTTTTTTTTTCAACCCGTTATTCTATTAGGTTGTCTACTTTTCTTCAATTTAGTATTTAATAATATATATATATATTTATTTATTGACGAGTAGTTAGAATTTTATTTTTACCTCCCTTGAATGAACTGTTTACAAATTGAGAGTTCCGAGTGGTTACCGGTGCCCAAATTTGGGGTGTAAAGAATAGAACCACTGTAACCTGCCACGCATGTCGTAAGAGGCGACTTAGGAGGTTTGGCTGAAATCGGATGCACGTCCTAAATGTGTAAAAGTCTATGCGTTTAGGGTCTACCAAACCAATGTGCAACGTATACACATTCTTGGCAAAGATAAAAATATCACAAAGAGTGATTAAAATTGGTCGTAAAGAACAACGCAAAGAAGAAGAAGACAAATTGAGAAAATAACTCAGTGTGGAAAGAGTTAAGATAATGTTTTAGATATAAAAGAAAAAATGAACTATATAAGTTTGGGAAAAATATACCTTCATCCTCAAGTTCCTAAACATCACTAGACACACTGTATCCTTCAGAATCATCACTGCTCGAAAACTTATCGTTATTGTTACCATTCTCAGTTACCAGTTTCACCATTACCTGACACACAACAAACACATTTTTCATTCTTAGTGAATAAGAAGATACCCTGTAATATACACATTGGTACATACTATCTATTCCCTGTACTATACATTCCCTGTACTATACACATTGGTACATACTATCTATTCCCTGTACTATACATTCCCTGTACTAAACACATGTGTACATACTATCTATTCCCTGTAATATACACATGTGTACACACTATCTATTCCCTGTAATAAATATTCCCTGTAATAAACACATGTGTACACACTATCTATTCCCTGTAATAAATATTCCCTGTAATAAACACATGTACACGCTATCTATTCCCTGTACTATACATTCCCTGTACTAAACACATGTGTACATACTATCTATTCCCTGTAATATACACATGTGTACACACTATCTATTCCCTGTAATAAATATTCCCTGT
This sequence comes from Arion vulgaris, assembly GCA_020796225.1. Taxonomy (NCBI): domain Eukaryota; kingdom Metazoa; phylum Mollusca; class Gastropoda; order Stylommatophora; family Arionidae; genus Arion; species Arion vulgaris. Next base: position 68,161,461 of record CM036755.1, on the reverse strand, counting down.
AATAAACACATGTGTACACACTATCTATTCCCTGTAATAAATATTCCCTGTAATAAACACATGTACACGCTATCTATTCCCTGTAATAAATATTCCCTGTAATAAACACATGTGTACACACTATCTATTCCCTGTAATAAATATTCCCTGTAGTAAACACATGTGTACACACTATCTATTCCTTGTAATAAACACATGTGTACACACTATCTATTCCCTGTAATAAATATTCCCTGTAATAAACACATGTGTACACACTATCTATTCCCTGTAATAAATATTCCCTGTAATAAATACATGTGTACACACTATCTATTCCCTCCATCTAGATGACAGTCTGGACATTAAACCAATGGTTTCAGATTGTTCCGGCAGCTTAGGAAGCAACAATTGGGAATCCATTCCGTCCATGAAGTCTCCTGCATCTGCCAGCATTCCATCCCCTTTACAGTATGCTCTGCAGAGTGGGTTAGGAAACAATTCTGGTCCCATCAAGAGACCTCCTGTGCTGAGCATGTCTCAGAGAAGCAACTCAGTTACTACTTTCGATGTGTCCCAGAAAAATCCACGATTCACCCCTAGTCCAGGCAGTGGTCCACGCAGCGCTGGTTTTAATCAAAGAATGATGGGAAATTACGCTAACCAGCGTAGTCCTGCATCTATGACCATGACAGGAAATGTCAACCTACAGCAGAATCGTAACCTTGGGGGACAGTTTACGTTAGGTTTTCAACAGAAGACCTCAGTCTCACCATTGATGTCACCTCAGTCAGGTTAGCAAAGGTTTTATTATTTCTGTCTAACTTAGTAAATGTTTTCATATTTTTGATAGTAATAACCAAAAATCATAATGACAGAGATGAGGTGTCTTAGAAGAGCTGCAGGTTTGACAATAAGAGACAAAATTAGAAATGAAGAAATCAGAAGAAGACTGGATGTGAAACCAATCATGCAATTCATAAAAGAACAACAGATTAAATGGTTTGGACACCTGACAAGAACACCCTGATATCGCCTACCACAGAGAGCCACACAGAAAAAGTATAATGAGTACAAAGCAAAAGGAAGACCACTCAAAAGATGGAGTGACGGCATCAAGAACAGCCTTACGAAAATGAATATCAGCTTACAAAGTGCATTAGAACAAGCACACACAAGATCACTACATTTTCCCCAACACTTCTATAAAGAAGTAAATGGTGGAAGAGAAGAAGAAGAAGGAGTGACCAAAAAAAGCAGTTTGAGTGTAGTTTGGTGATTTAAACCAGAGTAGTGCCTTAGTCACAGCCAGTACTTCCATTGTCATGCTACTTGTTGTCATAGTAAATGCACCGCTGACTTCCTTGACCTTTCTGCCGTATGATCTTGTGAAGGCTCATGCAGACCTTTCATGGCAAACTATTCAGCTTGTCTTCTCAAGTTTTTAAAAAAACTCCTTCTTTTTAATCTGTTTTTCCAATTCTGTCGGCTTAATTTTTTCTTCCCAATTGTGTCTTTTCAATTCATTTTTTTCAAAATTATGACTTTTCATTTCTGTTCACAATTATTTTTTTCTCAATCCTGTCTTCACAACTTAAATTTTATCAATCATCTTTGAATGCTTTGTATTTGCATATTTGTTTGCCGCAGTTCTGCTACATGATTGATTGGTTGATTGATAGGACCATCATCATTACACTTCGATGAGTAACCTTGTGTGGTCTTATCTCTTTCTTACACAGGAAGATCTCAGCGGCAGTGCACAAACTCCGTAGCACCTGTGAGGTTCCCGGATGTAATTATGAAGATGGGGAAAATATTTTGTAAGAACTTTTATTTAATCTTTCCAATGAATTTTGTATGGGAAGCAGCTTTCCAGCCTTCTCTTTTCGATTTTGAACTGCTACGCATTCTTTTACATGCTCAACTTGGGCAATGGAACTACATTTTATTACCTGCCTCCGGTAGAACTAGGAACTCGATCTCACCTATACTGAGATCAGGAATCTCTGGAATAATATCCTGATGGCTCTACGAGAAAATGAACTACTTTTGGTAATGAGTACTTTTGGAATGAGAGGGTTCGGCTTCAAACAAGTTATATTATTCAAATAAATATTCCATCTTCATTTTTGTTTTACAGGCTACCCATCAAGTCCTGCCGGTTGGGGACAGTCTCCATCCTCAGTCCCACCAACACCACCAGCAGGAGGTGATTTTAGCCAGTCATTAAATACACCACTGGGTGTTCTTCTGCAATCACCATTGCATAACACTCAGTCACAAGACTCTAACCCTCAATCAGGAATGACATCATTGGATATTAATGGAAGGCATTCAATCTCTTCATCAGGATTTCCCTCTTCATCATTTCTTTCTGCTTCATCAGCAACATACTCAACAGTCATGGACTTGAATGGTCACCAGCAGCAAAATATGGTCTCCTTAGCTGGAAGTGGCAATACTAACAATAGCAATACAGGTGTGTCGTCTCAAAAACTTTGCCAACTGTTGACGCAGAATACAACACCAGAGCAACTTCATTCCCCAAACTCAGTAGATGGACGAAGACCAATAATGAGCAGAGGTCACCAAGGCTCTGGTCAAATTTGTTCTACTATATCTACATCTAACCCAGTGTCCAGTAGTAACAATGGATTACCTTCATCATCATCAGGAGGCATGTCTAGTTTAGGTATGGACTTGCATCGACCAAACAATTTCAACAACATCATGAAATCTCCTGATGACCATCTGCATCAGTCTCCAACAGAGGGACCTGGTCAAAGTCCCCCACAGAAACCTCAGAGCACATCCAACGAGGATGTTGAATCAGAAGTTGCGAATGTCACTGGAATTGATAGCAGTAATCACAACGGCAGAGTGGGGGCGAGTTAGCGGTAATAACAATAACAATGTAAACAATATCGGAGGTGGGAGTGACCGAAGTAACTACATTCTGAAAACTTTGCTTAGTCAAGAGGATGATGATGAACCTTCATTGCTTGACCCAAGCTTGCCTTCACTGCCTTTAAGTTCAGCGGGACATGCAGGAAGTTCCCCAGACTTCCATGGCATGACAGAGAAAAATGAAGCTGAACCAAGGAGAAATAATGCTTTGCTGAAGGTATGTGATTTTTAATACCCAAAATATGTCAAATTATAGCTATGTGTGGATATTTGGAATTGTCAAAATATCAATAATTATTTCTTTAAAACTGTCGTTATTTCCTGTAATACCGCTTTTTAGGGCAATGTAAGACAGGTGGGAAATGAGCCTGTGGTATTTAATGTCCACATGGCTAGTGCAGTCACTGCAAAAATGCTCATGTTAGGTTTTTTCTTTATGCCCCGGCAAAAACTCCTTGGCCTTACTGGGGATTGAACCCAGGTCTCCCACATGAGAGACAGCCCTCTACTCCATTCGGCCAGACACTCTGCAATTGTTTCTTTATGGATAATTATTTTATCTAATCTCTAATGAATAGATTATAATTTAGCTAATCTACAATGAATAGATTATAATTTTAGCTAATCTACAATGAGTAGATTATCATTTTAGCTAATCTCTAATGAATAGATTATAATTTTAGCTAATCTACAATGAGTAGATTATCATTTTAGCTAATCTACAATGAGTAAATTATAATTTTAGCTAATCTACAATGAATATATTATAATTTTAGCTAATCTCTAATGAATAGATTATAATTTTAGCTAATCTACAATGAGTAGATTATCATTTTAGCTAATCTACAATGAGTAGATTATAATTTTAGCTAATCTCTAATGAATAGATTATAATTTTAGCTAATCTACAATGAATAGATTATAATTTTAGCTAATCTACAATGAATAGATTATAATTTTAGCTAATCTACAATGAATAGATTATAATTTTAGCTAATCTACAATGAGTAGATTATCATTTTAGCTAATCTACATGAGTAAATTATAATTTTAGCTAATCTACAATGAATAGATTATAATTTTAGCTAATCTCTAATGAATAGATTATAATTTTAGCTAATCTACAATGAGTAGATTATCATTTTAGCTAATCTACAATGAGTAGATTATAATTTTAGCTAATCTCTAATGAATAGATTATAATTTTAGCTAATCTACAATGAATAGATAATAATTTTAGCTAATCTACAATGAATAGATTATAATTTTAGCTAATCTACAATGGATAGATTATAATTTTAGCTAATCTACAATGAGTAGATTATAATTTTAGCTAATCTCTAATGAATAGATTATAATTTTAGCTAATCTACAATGAATAGATTATAATTTTAGCTAATCTACAATGAATAGATTATAATTTTAGCTAATCTACAATGAGTAGATTATCATTTTAGCTAATCTCTAATGAATAGATTATAATTTTAGCTAATCTACAATGAGTAGATTATAATTTTAGCTAATCTACAATGAGTAGATTATCATTTTAGCTAATCTACAATTAATAAATTATAATTTTAGCTAATCTGCAATGAATAGATTATAATTTTAGCTAATCTCTAATGAATAGATTATAATTTTAGCTAATCTACAATGGATAGATTATCATTTTAGCTAATCTACAATGAATAGATTATCATTTTAGCTAATCTACAATGAATAAATGATCATTTTAGCCAGTTTTCTTCTGCTTCTTCTTCAAACGCTCCATATTAACCACATGTGAACCACTCTTTGTGATGTGTATGTGATCTGAGCATAAGAGCGATTGTATGTTGTGCCAGTTATACACCTACAAGTAGGCCAGTGCTTCCGATTTCTGCAACATTTTTTATTTACTAGGGTACTTCAATCTCTTTCTTATGCTGGAAGATCTCAGCGGCAGTACACAAACTCTGTAGCACCGACGAGGGTCTCTATGTAATTTTGAAAATGATCAAAATATTTTGTCAGAATTTATTGTGTAGTCTTTAAATATTAGCTAGCGCAAACAGTTTAGCTTGTTTACATAGAATAGGACTGAGATAGGATGATAAGATTACAAACGATGAAATCAGAGAAGGAACTAAACAGAAACCTGGGGAAAAAGCTAAGAAATCGACGCTGCGATGGATAGCACACACATTGAGAAAGTCAGACAGAAGCATTGCAAATCAGGCACTGTTTTGAAACCCGCAGGGATAGGAGAGAAGTAGGGGAAGGCCTAGAAATACATGGAGAAGAGAGCCGAAGCTGATATTAATAGACAAAATGTTGAAAGAATCGGAAGGAATGTCAAGGGAGAAACGTCTGAAAAAATTTAGCTGAAGACCTGTGCTCTGTTCAGAGTTAAAAGGTGAAGAAGAAACAGGTTAGTTAGCAGCCAAAAAATAATGAATGTGTTAAGATAAATAATGGATAAATAATTTTGATCATGCCCAGTATTTTATCATTGCTGTTTACAATTATTTCAGAGTTTAGTTATATTACGGTTATTGGTTATCGGTTACTGAACCGACGTCATAGTATTCTGGGCAGACCCATAGGTGCTCAGTCTTCCCAAAATACGTTGAACGTTATGCATACTGAGTGTTAACCACACTCCTCTATCTGCCCCTCAAGCATCCAGTTCTACTTATCTGATTGGCTCCCATAAACCGCTGGGAGCGCTACTATTTATTTGTTTTAAAACGATCTTAAAGAAAAATTCATTAACCTACAAAATGGTATATTACTCATAAAAATGTTAATAATTAAGAAAACTGCAGCTGAATTTGTACAGACACCTGCAATGGGAAAATAGTACCTAAACTGAATTCAGCCACAATCCGTTTTTCAATTTGGTAGCTAATCAGTTAAACAAGTTGCAATTCTAAACTAAGTTATAATAGGGGTCAACCACCAGTCACATTTTGAGAAACACTGGCCTGATATGATTCAAAAATTGATATATGGCTTATCTGAGTAATGTTTTCCACAGCAACTTTTGGGAGAAGAGGCCAAACAAGCAAACCGGAAAGAATTGAATGATAGATTGCGCAGGGAGATTGCAGAGCATGCAGCAAAAACTCAGTATAAAAAATCTTCTGGGACTTCCAGTTCCTCCTCCACAACAGCACCATCTGGTGGTGGCACAACTAAAAAGAGATTACCAAAAACAGGCAGAGAATTACTGAACCAGTTGCTAGACCAAAGTGATGATGAAGATGTCAGTGGTGGAAGTATAACAACCTCTGCGCCTGCTGTAAGTATTTGTAGTAATCTAAGAAACATATCTTGGGCATCATCTTCTTCTTCTTGTTACTGCAATTTTGTGTGGTTTTGTACATGCCATTTTCTGTGCCAACTTTTTCTCCTCTCTTTTATTTTGTGCTGTTATGTGTGATAGTGTGATTATGTGTTATAGACCCAAATCCGGAGGAGGGACCTAAGGCAGTTGATGGTTATGTGTGTGTTCCATTCCATCTTCTGGCATGCCCTGCAAACTTTTCTTGATTCCAAACGTATAGACTTAGTCTTTCCTTTGGATGAAATAGTAAGATAAACAGTTTGGGCAAAATGGGCAAGGCACATTACCATATCAGCTGCGTAGGCTAGGCATAAATGAAGAGAACACTTCATCCTTGTTTTTGGCCCGAACACAACACGGAAATCAACAGTTACGAGAAACTTAGGGATGAGCTGAAAGGCAAGAGAGATAAGCGCAAACTCAGAAGTTGTTACAGTAAAATACTTGCCAATTGACCGTCTACAGAGACGAAAAAGGTCATATAAATAAAAATCCGATAAGGATCAGAATGCGGTAATATACATTTTGTGTTAATTTGACAATGAATCAAATCATAGCACAGTCTGTGGCACATGGCCAAATGGGGCAGAAAAACTGGCACAGGCTGCAGCATTTGGTAGTTAATGTGTTAAATCAACAAGAATGTAGTATAAATATTTATTACTATTATGATTCAAACATAGACAAATATGTAATATAAGTGTTTTGTTTATCTGGCAGTCGATGTTATTGACAGTTGTTGACACACCTCTTCTGTTCTTGTTGGAATTCGTTAGGTTTGTTCTCTCCTCTCTTTAACTATGCACCAACAAAATAATCTTTGATTTTATCATGTCTTGCCCTTTCTTTTCTTAAACTGCTTACGGACAAAGCAATCAACAGCCGTGTTGTCTTATTATTTATCGTTCTCTCCTTTTTTTAACCGTACATGAACAAAGTAGTTGGTGGTCAACACACCTTCTGTGCCTTGTAGTGTAAATGACTGTTCCTTGTTTGTAAACCAAATTATAAGTTATTTTATAGAAGCATTTTTAGAGGGTTGGTGACGAAAATTAGCTTACATATTTTACTATCTATTTAACATACAGGAGAGCACATCCACAGAACTTGACACAGATCATACCTCACGATCCAGACATCAGTCAGAACACCAGGAGCCCCAGTCAACCTCTACCCCTGCCTCACACTCAGAACCGTGTACTCCTCAAGGTCAAACAGTCCAGAAACGGATTAACAGTGTGAATGAAAACATGAGGAGAGGACAGCAGCTTGATGAGTACGTATTTTTATGAGAGTTCAAATGTCTATAAATTATGTTCATTATCTTCTTTCTTCTTCAATTCCAATGTTGTTTAAATCCTAACATATGTCAGCGAGAGTTGGAAAATTGTTAAAGATATAGAAAGTAAGTTTAAAATAGATGTCTGTGAAAAATATTGAACATAAAATGGAACAATTGAGAAGGATGAAATCAGAGAAATGTCTGGTTAACCACTAGTAACAAATGTTATAAGAAAGAGAAGATGGAGATATGTTGGACACCTTGAGAAGAAATAATCAAAGAATAACTAAGCAGACATTGAAGTTGAAGGCAAAGGGTTCATGAAAAAGTTAACACCCTAGGGAAACCCTGAAATGAACTTTGCTGAGAGAGGTAAAAAAATATAAGACTCAATTCCTTGGAAGAGATTAAGCGAGTTGCCAAGGACAAAGCAATATAGAGAAATTACTTGCAGGCCCTGTGTAACTTATAACTGTACAAGAAGAATATATAAGTAAATAAAGGAACCCTTTCATACCTCGTGGTATATAGGTCAATACAGTGTTAGGCCTGTATTTTCATTGACCGTCGGCACACGATGGGTGATGTGGTCAGCATCACGCCGGCCGTCTTTACTTTCCCAGAGCATGTCTGGTACCCAGTTGAGGCTGGGTCGACCTGAGAGCCGTTGCGGTCGGGAAAATTCCACGCGCATTGCGGGAGCTGAACCCAGACCACCAGCCTTGCGAGCGAGTTCACTAACAACTACGCTACAGCGGCTCTCAAGAAGAATATATATATATCTTCTTTTTCTTCAATCAGTTCATCGTCTCCTTATTTCATTTGTACAATCTCCATTTTTATTAACTACAGAACTAATGTATTTATAAAATTGTCAGCATATATTTATTATATTCTAATCAAATTTGCTATATTATTTTATATTCCTCTCGTAACATTATACTTTACATAGGTTCCTCAAATAATTTCTCCATGCTGCTCTATCCTGGACAACATGTTCAATATCCTTTATGAAATTGTGTCCAATATTTCTCACCTCAGGAAAGATTGTTTCACAGTTTCCCTAAGGCGGAACCATTTGATTCCCACTTCTGGAGTGGTGAGAAAAGAACAGTACAACAGACATATAAGTAGGCTTATCAATCAACATGAAATTGGTATGGTTAGTCGCTGGACAATGTTGGAGATATTGCAAAGGAGATCAAAACCCCTATGGACATGTCCGGAGTGCAATGAAGATATTCCAAACTGAAACTGTCTGCTTTGTGATTCTATGATCATTTCTTCTCAGAGTATGCCCAACATATCTCTATCTTCTCTGCCCTATAACAGTTGTTATTTTAACTCTTTCCACGCCAATCGTCGCACACTGTGCCACAGCATATTCCTTTGAACGCCATTCCCCTTACACTGCGCCATTCGAGTTGTTTCGTTTAGACAAATATTTCTAGTTTCATTTCTACTATTTTACTTCTACTTTTAACATTGTTATTCTAGTAGGATGTCCAGTTTTCTTCAGCTTAGTATATAATAAGAGATATATATGTTTTTTTATTGACAAGTAATGATTTAAAAATAAAACAATTGCTTTTTAAAATTTCCTGGAATTAACCGTGTACAACTTAGGAAATAACTGAGTACGAAAAGAATTAAATTTGCTATATGCTCAAGTCATAAATTTTTATTTTTCGATCCAGATGCACTTCAGCTTTCAGCTCTTTGGCTCAGTGCCATGGACATTGTAACCCTTCAGTTCAGTGCCACGAACACCATAAATCTGGAGAACCTTTGGCTTTTCTGTCAGCCCGCGGAATTGAACCGTACTCACAGGCGACTTGTCACCCGTCATCCAACGCGCTACGAACACGCTGGGCAGATGGGCCAAGTAATAAGTAATACATTATATTTCTTGTTGGCATTTCATCATCATCAAATAGCTTGTCCTGAGCAGAACTTTACCACCCTAACAGTTCTCAGGAATATCTCTCATAGGCCAGATGTCCTGCCTCTACAGCCGTCATGTTCAAACCATCAGTTACATCCTGAAGCCATCTCCTCCATGGTCTTCCTCTTCTTCTCTTTGCGGTATGCCTCCTTCCATGATGGTCTTCTCCAGCCCTTCATGTCTTTTTATACATCCAAAATATCTCAATTTTCTCTTTCTTATTTGTAGCATCAGCCAGTTTTCTTTAATTTTGAGTTGGCTCTTACACAAAGAAATATATTTCTTTTTCAGATTACTTCACAATCTCTGGTCAAAGGATGACTTCTCCCCCAAGAACCAGCAACAACAGATGCCCAGCAGTAGCAGTAACATAAAACGTAGAAAAATTTCAATGCCTGATGTGGACAGTAGTGACGGAGTTGGAATAGACATGGAGCAACCCAGTACGTCGTCGGGGGGCTCAACTGCACAGCAAAGTGAACTGTCCCAGAGAAATGCTTTACTAGCACAGCTGCTCAGCAAGAAAGCTCAGAAAGAAACTGTTGTAAACACAAATATTTCCATTAACCCAACTGGTGTCCCTCAGAACCGTTATCCCAGGAATCTCATAGATAAAGTAATCACAATTAAGTCAACAGATGAAACAGAAAATGTTGGGAAGAATTCTGGGGATAACCAGGGCGTCTTATTTCTTGGAAATGTCACTAGTAGTAGTACTTTATCTAACATCAGCATGTCAAACAATATCTCTGTTACTACACACAATACAAGCATGTCTGACTATCTTAGTAGTAGCTATTCTAGTAGCCAACCATCAGGGGATATAGATTCAGGTATCAATGGAATGGACATGTCATCAGAAAGTCAACTAAGTCATTTCCAAAGTTTGTTAGATAGAAATATTGCATTGTTCAATAGTGACTCTCTTGTGGGAGATTCCATATCGGGTATGGGACGTGCTGATTCCACAGAAAATGATCCTCTGCTTCAACAGATATTGCAGCAGGCTGCAGATTTGCATGAGGATCTGCAGAAGAAGATGGGGGCTAATTCTGATGTTAATCAGGCCTCTTCGGTAGGAATGATAATGCCTGGTATGGGTGGCGACACAGGCTCGGGAGGAGGAGGGTTGAATATCAATACAAATATATCATCTGTCAGTTCCATAGCTCAAGCCTTATCTTCCTCATCTGTTCAGCCTTCTATGCAGAGTAGTCTGAACCTCTTGCAACAACAACAGCAGCCGTTGCAGCAGCACCAACAGCAACATCAAGAGCGACTTCGTCTTCTGTCCAGTCAAAAAGTACTCCAACAGCAGTTGTTGCAACACAAACAACAGCAGTTACATCAAAAGTCTCAGGACAATAACAACTTATTATCCCTGTCCCAACAGCAGCAGCATCACCATCAACAACAACAACAACAACAAACATTTTTATCACCACCACAGCGGCCTTCTTCAACCACATCTATATCACAGTTGTCTTTAACAACTACATCATTATCATCATCAGTGTCTTCATCATCCCAACAGAACATGCAGCAGCAGCAGCAACAACAGCAGCCCCTCATAGGTGATATGGACTTGGATGATGAATCCAATTTAGTAGCTCAACTTGAAGAGATTTTCAAGGAGACTGGTAACTGGCCAAATATGGATAACTTCATGTCTAATTCTAACCAATCAAGGCAAGATCAGTCTAACGAACAGCTTGTGATTGATGGAATCAAGCGACAGTTGATGGGTGAGGAACCCTTAATCTCATCTCAGCAGCATCAACAGCATCATCAACAGCAGCAGCAACAGCAAATGCTCGGAAACATTATGGATAATAATTCAATGATGAGTCGACAGAATTTACAGGTTTGTGCCATTAAAATAAATACTACTTTTCAAATATTAGATCTGATCAAGGAAATGTAGTGATCTTGTGTGTGCTTGTTCTAAGGCACTTTGTAAGTTGTTATTCATTTCTAAGGATGTTCTTGATGCCATCGCTTCATCTTTTGCATGGTCTTTCTCTTGCTTTATACTCATTATACTTTTTCTGTGTGGCTCTCTGTGGTAGGCGCTACAGGACATTATTGTCAGGTGTCCAAACCATTTAATCTATTGTTCTTTTATGAATTGCACAACCGGTTTCATATCCAGTCTCCTTCTGATTTCTTATTTTGTCTCTTATTGTCACACCTGCAGCTCTTCTAAGACATCTCCATCATTATGATTTTCCGCTCATTAGCTGCTGTTATTGACCATGTTTGGCACTTGGTAACATAGTTTCAGTTTGGAATATCTTCATTGCACTCGGACATGTCCATAGGTGCTCCGATCTCCTTGCAATATCTCCAACAGCGTCCATCGACTGATCGTACCAGTTTGATTTTGATTGGTGAGCCTACTCAGTTACCTGTTATGCTGTTCTTTTCTTGCTACTCCAATCTTCAAAACCCAGCTCCTGCAATCTAGTAGTTGACGGAGATTGGTTTAAATGAAAATCTTCTTTGCGGCCACACTCTATGAGGGCGTTCAAAATATCAGCTCTATCCATTGACTGGCCCTCTGATATGGTAACATAGTGTTGGCCAAGAAAATCGTTGTTATAAGATTTGATTATAACATTTCAGATATTCACCAGAATCTTTGTAATTTTTCTTTTGCAGCACTCTCTTCAACAGAAGCTTCATGGAGGTGTGCCCATCCAGCAGCAACAACAACAACAACAGCAGCAGCAGCAACTTAATCAAGTGTCAATGGGCCAGAGTTTGACTGGCTACAACACAAGTGCTCAAGGTCTCCGGCAGGGAATGCAAGGAGCTTTTAGTCCAGGAATACCAGGACTGCGGCCACAACAACAACAGCAGCAGAGACAACAATTACAACAACAGCAGTTACAACAACAGCAGTTACAGCAACAGCAGCAGCAACTGCAACAGCAGCAGCTACAGCAACAACAGTTGCAGCAACAACAGCCAGGATATACGCCGCCCAGAGGTAGTTTACAATATATTTCCTTTCTTGGTTATTGCTTGGTTATTGTTTATCGAACCAGTTTTGACAGCTTTGAATATGTTCAACAATGGACCACTGTTTTCTTTGTGCATGTTCAAAGATGGATCACTGTTTTTTTTGAGCATGTTCAAAGATAGACCACTGTTTTCTTTGTGCATGTTCAAATTGACTTCTCTCAGTGGTTATCCGCCCAAATTTGGGGTGTAAAGAATATAACCAATGTTACCTGCCACGCATGTCCTAAGAGGCGACTAAGGAGGTTTGGATGAAATCTGATGCACGTGTCTGGTAGGAATGCTAACCCGAAACAAATGCTTGCAGAAAACGAATGCACCAGGCCGTAAGGCGCATAACATGGTGTGCAACAACCCCTCACAATGCGGAATAGGATAACGGATTCTACAGTCGCCAATCTGCCTTCGAGATTTAGCCATGCAGTAAGAATGTCAAACCTACCATCACGAGGGTGGCCAAAACTTACTGCGGGAAGAGGTCGACACAATCGAGAAAGCAGAAATCATAATAATTATATCCTACAAAACTGCCCCAAGTATACAGACTTGAGAAGAAAGAGGTGTCCCACTTACACCAGCGTCCAAGACAAACTGTATGGCGTGGCTGATAATCTGAGGCAGACGGCTGCCTTTATTAGAGAATCCGAAATCCTAGTCTAGTGAGAATGCAGAAGAAGAAGAAGAAGAAATTGACTTCTGAGACTTTGAGCCAGACATCTTCATTCCGGGGGATTTGGGTGTCGATGACAATGAGAGAGCAGACAGACTGGGTGACTCTGCCAACATATTGGGGGGGGGTCCATCAATGGGACATGCTGACATTCTGAACACCCTTGTCAAGTGTGGTTGTAAAGAAAATGTTGGTCTAAACCAGTCCATGTCAATTGCTAGATTACCTGCATGAGAAGTTTTGAGTAGCCAGAAAATACCTCATGTTTTCTTTGATTTAAAAAAAATGTAGATACCTGGAACCTTGGTCCTCATAAGGACATCAATATTTGATACTATGATGAATAAGCCATGTAATATTGATCTGGAGTCAACAAATATATATATATGGCCTTTTTCCTCTTTACAGACGGTCAATTGGCAAGTGTTTTACTCTGACAACTTCTGAGTTTTCGCTTTTCTCTCTTGTTGTTCTGCTCATACATAAGTCTCTTCTCAAAAGACTCTACGCACTTTCGCAATTTGGCTTTCCACACAACTCTGTCATCAGCTAGTTTTCCCATGTGCTGGGACCTATAGAAAAGTTTTTCATTAAGACTTTGCAGACATCTTTATATCTGAGTAGTGGTCTGCCCTGGTGCCTCTTCTCCTCCGAAAATTCACAGAACAACATTTGTTTTGGTATGCAACAAGTTTCCATTCTTCTCACATGCTCCAACCATCTTAGTCGTCTACTGCTGAGCATGCCCATGATGGAAGGCAGATTTGCATGTTGCAGTACTTCAGAGTTGGTTATCTTGTCGTACCACCTGATGTTCATAATCTTGCGGAGACATTGAAGGTGAAAGATGTTAAGTCTCTTCTCGTGTCTTGAGTAGGCTGTCCATGTTTCTGAGCCATATAATAAAGAATATTTACATAGGCTTGATATATTTGAATATTTGAACAAATATAATAAATTAATATAAAATAAATTATAAATAAAACTACAGTCCATCCTAAATAGATGTTTATGTAGAATAGAGGACTGAGATGACATGATAAGATTACAGACGAGGAACTCAGAGAAAGAACTAAACAGATACCAGTGAAGAAAGAGCTAAGTAAGAGACACTGGCGATGGATAGGACACACATTGAGACGACCAACTGGAAGCATTGCAAGATAGGCATTGTTTTGGAACCCACAGAGAAAGAGGAGTAGAGGAAGGCCTAGACATACCTGGAGAAGAGAGCTGGAGACTGATATTAAAAGGATAGGTAAAACATGGAAAAGATGGCAGGAGAGAGGAAGAGCTGGAAAAAGTTTATTGAAGACATGTGCACCGTTAGGAGTTAAAAGGTTAGAAAGAAGAAGAATATAAAATAATTTTGGACTTTTTCGACATGCTGTATATAACAATGTCCATGATTTGCTACAACATTTGCCATGACTTTATTCCAGGTCCTCTTGCCACAGCATTACAGAGCGGAGTATCTCAGTTACGTCCAGCTAGTCTCAACACATCTATTATGGTGCGGCAAAATTTACTATATCAACAACGGCATCGGCAAATTGATAGACAGAAGCAGGATAGGGAAAGACAACAGAGAATACTACAGTTACAACACCAACAGCAGCGTCTTCAGGGCTTGCCACAGTCTTTTAATCAGAGGTTTAACCAGGTTTGTTTTAAGCATATAAACTGTTTGTTGTTTTCTTGTTGGGATTAGTATGTATGTTATGTTATGTTATTTGTTCAACGTCATGGCACATTTGGCATTCCCATGCGCGCATCGCCCTCCGCTGCAGTATCCATCCCAAAGTCCACTTGCTCACCATACCCATGAGAAGTTGATTAGTATATCTTCTCTCTTTACCACGATGACAACACTTTTTGGCTTGTCCAAATTTAAATCCTAATTCTCAAAATCGGTTCAGTATCTGAGACTCTACCATATCACATAAATGAATGTGCACCGCATTGATGAGATCAACTCTGTCCATACTTCTGTCAGCTTGAGTTGAGGCATTGTTAGCAAGAAAATCATCATGTTTGTTTCCCAGCACTCCAGCTTGTGGTTAGTTTGTGTGTTTATTTGTTTGAGCTCTAGACTATCTGCTTACTAACCATTCTTTCAGGATTCAAGTAACAATGGTGAATCTACAACACTAACCAGACTGCAAGAATTTCAAGTCAAATTTGGTGTAGCTAGACAAGAACACTATGCTGTAGCCAGAGAAGAATAGTAAACCAACAAAGAACCGGTGTCGTTAGTCGCCATATGCTGAGAGACATACTGAGGAGGAGATCAAAGCACTTATGGACTAATTGGTTCAGCATACACTCTGCGACAACCACAAGTAGTTTGGCAATGGAGGTTTGGGCGGTTACAGAGGCTGGCATCTCATAACTACTCTCATGTTTTCATGCTCAGTGACTCCATGAGCATGATTCGTGAAGTTGAATCAGGAATGGTGAGACGAAACTGGGTGGAGGTACTGGTACAGAGAATGATCAGAGAAATCACCTTCAGTTTTGTTCCTGGGCACGCAGGAGTTAGTGGTAATGAACGAACTGATAGATTGGCTGGCTTGGCTACAATATCAGAGGAGCTGCCATGGACCGAAATGACATTCTTAACGCACTGAGTCTTTTAGAACAGAAGAGTTTCAGGGTTGCAAGTCCCACTCACTGACCAGACTGAGAGAGATGGGTGTCAATATTGGTACAGCCCGTAAAGAACGACATACCAATTATGCAAAGAGACTGATAAATCAATATTGAACTGTCGTGTTGGGCTGCTGGACGCTGCTGGATTTGTTGAACCGAAGATCGGAGTACCTATGGACAAGTTCGGAGTGCTATGATGATGGTCCTCTGATAACTGGAGCCGATACAGAGGATGGTCTTTCTGCCATCTGCACTCTTTTTTGTCTCTGTATATGATGGTGTTTCGCTTCTGTTCTTATTTGCACCATCCCTCACTGCCACTTGCCATACCTGCCTATTTCTGGCAAACTGATCCCAATTATCTGT
Organism: Arion vulgaris; assembly: GCA_020796225.1. Classification (NCBI taxonomy): domain Eukaryota; kingdom Metazoa; phylum Mollusca; class Gastropoda; order Stylommatophora; family Arionidae; genus Arion; species Arion vulgaris. The sequence goes on along the minus strand of CM036755.1, from coordinate 68,145,305 downwards.
GTCTATGCTGAATGAAGGTAGATCATGCTTGCAAGTGTCAATGAAGCGTTGCCTATGCTGTCTAGTACTAATTGTGAGTAAGTCATATAGAATATCCATTGGGATTCTATCTTCACTAGTGCAGCATGTGTCCCAGCCATCTCAGACGAGAGATAACACCCAACAAGAGAGAGACAGTGTGAGAGGTTATCTTCAGCCATCTAAAAAAAGGATCTAAAGGCTCAATTCCTGTCTACAGAAATGGCATGTCACCTGCCGAGAGCGTCGCACAAAGCACAAACTCCATAGCTCCAGCAACTTCTTCACGTTCATTCTTTACGACCAATTTTAATCACTCTTTGTGATATGTTTGATCTTTGCCAAGAACGTGTATACTTTGCACATTGGTTTGGTAGGCCCCTAAACGCATAGATTTCTACATGTTTAGGATACGTGCATCCGATTTCATCCAAAACTCCTTAGTCACCTCTTACGACATGCATGGCAGGTAACAGTGGTTCTGTTCTTTACACCCCAAAGTTGGGCCCGGTAACCACTGGGCGACTCCAGCAACAATCCTAGGGATCTCATGGAAAATTGCACATGTGTCTCGGTCCGGATTTGAATCCACAACTTTCAAAACGACAGGCAAACGTCTTAACCATTTAGCCATTGAAACCGCTGAACCTTCAATACAGAAAAGACATTTGATGTAATAGTCTTCATGTATCCTTCACTGTTTTGTGGGCTTTTTAATTTACGAAGTTCTAGTGTTGTTAGAGTCTGACCGAATGGATTAGAGCGCGGTTCCCATGCGGGAGACCTGTGTTCAATTCACGGTAAGGCTAAGGATTTTTTCTGTTGTGGGCATAAATGAAAAATCCTAACCGGAACCATTTCGCGGCAACTGTACTAACCATGCGGCCATTAAATTCCTCTCGCTCTAGTTCCACCTGTTCTACACCGTCCTAAAAAGTGTTACTACAGGCAGTGATGACAGTTTTTAAAATATTTATAAAAAATGTTGCTGATATATTATATTTTTGTGTGTCACAGACTAGTGTTTCAGCAATTGATAGTACAGCTAGTCCACAGACACCCTTTCCTGATAACTTGCGTGAGCTGATGACTCAAGGACACCCACCTAATGTAACTCTACCTGTACAGGTGAGTGTGTCATATTTGTCACCTGTTGCATGAAACATTCTCGTATGTAGGTAGTGCAGTTATCTAGTCATTGCTGGAATACAGAGAAATTTATATTCTCTTGTGTGACACCTCCTACCCTCTTACTAACCCTAAACCCCCAAGCTTGTCCAAATTGATCCTTCTGTAGTGCTGAGGTTAGGTGATCGCCTCTCGTTACAAAAGCGCTCAGTTCGCTCCCTTGTGGAGCCATCTAGATATTTTTCCAGAGATTCCTGATCTCAGTGTAGGTGAGATCAAGTTTCTAGTCCTATCCGAGAAGGACGATAAAACGTATCTTCCGTCCTCAAGTTGAGCATCTTTAAAGAATCTTTGGCTGTTCAAAATCGAGAAGAGCGGGCTGGAAAGCTGCTGCCCGGCAAAATTCATTAGAAAGATTAAAAAGTAAATTTCCTTCAATATATTTTCACCATCTTCTAAATTACATCGGGAACCTTATCGGTGCTACAGAGTTTGTACACTGCTGCATAGAGCTTATCTGTGTAAGAAAGATATCGAAGCACATATTGTTACTCACCGAAGTGTAATGATGATGGTCCTATCAATCTATCAATGCATCCCAGACATAGAAAACCTCAGTCATTTATCTGCCTCGCCCATGTAGGACCCCAAGAGAAGCAAAGAAAAGTACCACTGCAACCTACAAGGCATGTCGTAAGAGGCGACTGATGTAGGACCTAGGAAGCTACCTAGTAAATAAAAAACATAGCAGAAATCGGATGTGCTGGCCTACTTATAGGTGCATAACTTGCACAACATACAATCGCTCTTAGGCTCAGATCACATACAAATCACACAGAGTGGTTGATATGGAACGTTCGAAGAAGATTTATCTGCCTGACCAGTAACTTGATAACTGGAACAAAAAAATTACATTTAATTTTGTAGCGCAACATGTTGAGAACCTAATGTTGCTGCTGATCGGAGTCATCTGAGGACAAATATGAGTGGCTCCTAGTAATTAATTGTGATGAGATTCATCCAAGCCGAAGTCACAGCTTGAAGAACAAAAACTTTCCTATCTAAGCCGAAGTCACAGCTTGAAGAACAAAAACTTTCCTGTAGCGGTTCAGTTGTTATAATTTCCTTCCATCCTTTTGTTTGTTTGAAATATTGTCTATATATTCAATGTTGTTTCTTGTATAAACTTTACTGTGTTTTGTAGCTCACACAGGGATCCTTTCTTTCTTCGCTTGAAATATTGTCTATATATTCAATGTTGTCTCTTGTATACTTTCTTTCTTTCGTTCGCTTGAAATATTGTCTATATATTCAATGTTGTCTCTTGCATACTTTCTTTTGTTGCTGAAATATTGTCTATATATTCAATGTTGTCTCTTGTATACTTTCTTTCTTTTTTTTCGTTGGAAATATTGTCTATATATTCAATGTTGTCTCTTGTATACTTTCTTTTGTTCGCTTGAAATATTGTCTATATATTCAATGTTGTCTCTTGTATAAACTTCACTGTCTTTGTAGCTCACACAGAGGTCCGTGTAGTTTTCTGTCAAGTGTTGTTTTGCTAGGCCAGTGAGTTTGCCTCAGTATATCATATTCAGGGCTGTACACATGGCTGAATTGCCAATCTTGAATTTTTGTATACATGTGGTTGTGGAGTTTATTGAGTCTTGCTCTAAGATCTTATAATTTGATGTGCCTGTCACTAATTCCTTTCCTCACATGTGGAATGTTAAGTGTGGAACTGAAATCCTTTCTCCCCCTCTCTGCCCCTGACTCAAAAGCAGATAATCATACAAAATACACCCCCATAAGCACTACATCATCATCAAGGTGCGTATCCTTTATAGGACGTTGCTCTCTTGGCAGCACATCTGAAATTTACTCTGTCTCTAGCTGGTTCACCCACTTCATCGATGGTCATATTCATGGTTTCTTTAATATCTTGTAGCCATCTTCTTCTTGGTCTGCCTCTGTGTCGTGGGACCCTGCCCTCTAATATTGTTCTCTCTAGGCCATCATGACGCTTGATGTGGCCAAAGTATCTAATTATTGAGCACTACATCCGTTGTCAATGAAGACTAACAGCATGCAGCCTTCATCATCTTCATCATTAATTTGTCTAACTGTTTCAGACATTATGTAAATTAATGTTAATTTCTTGTATCCTTTACTTTGATACAAGAATATTTGATATATTTAGTTGAAATGTAGATTTAGTATGGTGGTGTTGTGCTTTGTAAAGCTATCTAATTTAATGTTTTCGCCTTTTGATATATGGTTTTACTAGTCTACCTCTTTTGTTTATTCATTTAATTATTTGATATACAAGCACAATAAGCTGATCTCATGTGTTTGTGCAAACACACTCTGCGATCAAATCTTCTTCTTTGAACGCTCCATACCTGAAGAATTGCTTTTGATCACTGGGAACCAGACTCAGTACCACTAAACTTCTCAACCTCCATCCCTAAATTATTAAGCAAAGATGCCGAGCCTAATCTAGTGAAAAAGCAATTACAATGGAACATCTCCATTACATGTTTCCAGAAGACAGCTGGATAAGAATTTACACAGATGGATCGGCAATGGAAGCAACCATGAATGGTGGAGCAGGAGTGTACATTAGGCACCCAGATGCTACCACTGTGTCTCTAGCGGCTCCTACTGGAAGAATATGTTCCAACTACAAAGCAGAACTCATAGCCCTTCTGATGGCAGCACAGCACATGAATAAGCTGCAAGCAGCTGCAAGCAAGATGGTATTTCTTACAGACTCATTGTCAGCTATACAAGCCCTGGAGGCTAAATCCACTGACAGCACAGTACAAAAACTACAAAGAGAACTTGCTCAGCTTTCAGAAAAGGCAGAAATTCACTTGCAGTGGATTCCATCTCACTGTGGCATTGCAGGCAATGAGAGTGCTGATGTCTTAGCTAAGGAGGGCAGTGCCAAAGAGCAAATTTACCAACCCTTGTCTTTTCAAGAGGTCAAAACCCTCATACAGAGAAAATCTGCAGTAGACTGGAAGACAAACACTGGATATGATTATGGAAAAGACTCCCTCAAAGACCTAAGCAGAACAGACCAGGTCATTATATTTCGACTACGCACCGGACACTGCAGACTCACAAACACTTATACAGACTAGGAATAAGTCAAACAGCTCTCTGCCAGTGTCAGCAGGCAGAACAGACACCAGAGCATATCCTGCAAGACTGTCCTCTTCTGTGTGAGCTGAGAAGCAACATGTGGCCACACCCAGTCGACCTGAAAACTAAGCTTTGGGGAAACCTGACAGACCTGAAGCTGTCTGCCCAGTTTGTGGTCCACAGTAAATTAACGCATGACCAGAGATCGCTGAAGAAGAAGAAGAAGAACGCTCCATATCGACCACTCGTTAACCACTCTGTGTGATTTGTATATGATCTGAGCCTAAGAACGTTTGTACATTGTGCCAGTTATATGCACCTACAAGTAGGTCAGCACATCCAATTTGTGCGATGCTTTTTGTTTACTAGGGTCCTACATCAGTCACCTCTTATGACATGCCCAAAAGGTCGCAGTTGTACTATTCTTTGCTTCCCTTGCGGGCCACGGCACCACACGGGAGTGATCGAATCTGACCTGATTATTATGTGTTCTACAGACGAAGCATTTATTAAAGACACTCCTCAGTAAAGCTATTTTTTGAATAGCTAGCTGGTTGTGTTCTTAAAGCGCTCATATTGTAGGGCTAGGGGCTTTAAGAAATAAGGTTTTGTGGTTTGAATCCTGTGTTTGGTAATTTGTTTTTTTCTGGAAGCCCCTCTTCTTCTTCTTCTTCTTTGCGTTCGGTCTTTACAACCAATTTTAATCACTCTTTGTGACATGTTTGATCTTTGCCAAGAACGTGTATATGTAGCACATTGGTTTGGTAGGTCCCTAACGCATAGACTTCTACACGTTTAGGACACGTGCATCCGATTTCAGCCAAACCTCCTTAGTTGTCTCTTACGACAGGTAAAAGTGGTTTTATTATTTTTTTGTCTATTGTCTATTCCCAGGTGGAAGATGTAGTTGGCTGTCCACTCTTGCCGGTAGCGTAGGGTGGGAGCTTTAATTTGCGTTCTAGGGCTAGATGAGTTGCCTGTGTTGTGTTGTATCCGTGTTTATGTAGTGTGGTCTTGATATTGTCTATCCATCTTTTTCTTGGTCTTCCCTTAGCTCTAGTACCTGATCTCTTTTTATTGTATGCTGTTATTGGTGGTTGGTTGTATTTCATTTCATGAAATGTCCAAACCACTTTTTTTCCTCTCTCTTTCGTCGCTTTCAACTCAGACGAAGTTTCATCTCTGAAACTGATTTTGCGTGAAAATCCGTTTTTTCCAATTTCTTACACTGGCAGCCGTGTGCTCAATGTACTCGTAATTAGTATTCCCTCGCCATACAGGCAGATTTTCTCCGACTTCAGAGGTACTCACGTTATCGTCCTGAGTAAGACCAAGGGACTCGAACAAATGCCGGACAGTAGGTTCGAACCCGAGCTATGAGTCGTCTCACAGCTAGCAGGCCGAGCTACTATCAACTACTCTAGGCAGTCCCCCGTCCAAACCACTGCATTTGTTGTCTTTCGATATATTTGGTGCATGAAGTTATGCCCACTCTGCTTCTGATGTCCTCATTTCGTAGTCTGTCTTTCCTGGTGACTCCACTGCCTTCCTCAAGCATTTCATTTCACACGTGGTGAGCTTTCTGTGATGTGTTGCTGTCAGAGACCAAGTTTGGCACTGGTAACAAAGTGTTGGTAGGAAAATACTTTTAGCACCTGTCTTTCACTTCCATCTTGATCTTTGGGTGTTGTAGTAATGGTGCCAGCTGGTAGGTCACTGCATTTGCTTTTGACACCTTGTCTCTATTTCTCTATCTAGTTTTCCGTCCTGTGTAAAAATACTGCCTAAATATTTGAATTAGGCCTCCACTAACTTGCTTTACTCTGGTGTTATCTATTTATGCGAGGAAGTCAATAAGTAAGCCACAAATGGCTGTAGAAAAATAACTAAACATGATAACAACTTGAAACCAGTTTATTTTTATACATACATTGTTCCTTTATTTCTCAACATAATTTCCACCAACATTGATGTACTTATCCCATCGTTTTATTAATCCTCCCAAACCGGCTGCATAGAACTGCGGGCTCTGTTTTCTAAACCACGTTTTCACATTCAACTGGCGTCATTCCGAAATGTCTCCCGCCAAGGTGGGTTTTCAGTGGACCAAAAAAGGTGGAAATCGTTAGGGGCTAAGTCAGGACTGTAAGGTTGATGTTCCAGAACTTCCACCGTAGTTGGTTAATTTTCTCCTGAGTTAATCGAGCTGTATGTGGTCTGGCATTGTCATGAAGAAGCAACACTCCTGTAGTCAGCAGTCCTGGGCGTTTTTCAGTTGCATCATGAAGCATCGATAGAACTTCACAGTATGATTCAGAATTTACATTGTCACCTTTCTTCTTGAAATTGGTTAAAAGCACTCCTTGACAATCCCAGAACACCGTCAGCATGACTTTCCCTGCTGATGGCGTAACCTTGAATTTTTGACACAAGGCGAAGAAAGATGTTTCCACTGCATTGAAGCACGCTTTGATTCGGGCTGGTAGTGATGCACCTATGATTCATCCTCAGTAACAATCCTGTTCAGCATGTCTTCATCTTTGTATCGACAGAGATGACGCAGGACAGGCCATCAGTTCATTTTGTGTTTCTCCTTCAATTGTCTGGTACCCATTGAGCACAATTGAAGAAAGTGTGCTCAATGTTGGTACCCAGACAATTGAAGGAGGAACACAAAATGAACCGATTTGGCCTGTCCTTGCGTCATCTCTGTCGATACGAAGATGAAGACATGCTGAACAGGATTGTTACTGAGGATGAATCATAGGTGCATCACTACCAGCCCGAAACAAAGCGTGCTTCAATACAGTGGAAACATCTTTCTTCGCCTTGTGTCAAAAATTCAAGGTTACGCCATCAGCAGGGAAAGTCATGCTGACGGTGTTCTGGGATTGTCAAGGAGTGCTTTTAACCAATTTCAAGAAGAAAGGTGACAATGTGAATTCTGAATCATACTGTGAAGTTCTATCGATGCTTCATGATGCAATTCGAAAAAAAAACGCCCAGGACTGCTGACTACAGGAGTGTTGCTTCTTCATGACAATGCCAGACCACATACGGCTCGATTAACTCAGGAGAAAATTAACCAACTACGGTGGAAAGTTCTGGAACATCAACCTTACAGTCCTGACTTAGTCCCTAACGATTTCCACCTTTTTGGTCCACTGAAAACCCACCTTGGCGGAGACATTTCAGTGAATGACGCCGGTTGAATGTGAAACGTGGTTTAGAAAACAGAGCCCGCAGTTCTATGCAGCGGTTTGGGAGGATTGATAAAACGATGGGATAAGTACATCAATGTTGGTGGAAATTATGTTGAGAAATAAAGGAACAATGTATGTATAAAAATAAACTGGTTTCAAGTTGTTATCATGTTTAGTTATTTTCTACAGCCATTTGTGGCTTACTTATTGACTTCCCCTCGTATGTTTGCTTGGCTTGGTGTTCTGCTGGTTTTCATGGTCTCGGTCTTTTGTTTTATTCTTAACACCCCAAATTTGGGCCCCGATAACCGCTTGGGCGGGAAAGCTCCTAATACTTGTACATCGTCTTTTTGTTGACCATATTCATTGCTTCCGTTGTTTCTCATGTGGTTTTTAAAGTTGTTTATTCTCAACTTTATATAGCCTTTTTCGTCTTAGTTCTTTCTGGATAGATCTATTTGTTCTCTTCTCTGTCTATGATATATAGAGGACTCTTCTGTAACGCTTATATTCAAAAGCACACATGTTTTCCAACTTATCTTATCTCTTATCTTATCTTAACCACATTTGCCGTGAAGCGTTGTGGGGAGAGTTAGTTTTCTATCTTGTGCCAGGTGTGTTGCGCTGACGTTGTCAGTCCATACTTTTGCAGGGACTCTGAGATGTTATCTATCAATCATGTTCTTGGCCTGCCTCGTGCTCTGTGCCCTGAGTGTCGATTATTATAGGCACGTGATGGTAGTAAATGTGGTTCCATTCTCATTAGATGGCCGAACCACTTGATTCTTTGCTTCTCGATGTACTGTATGCATGGTATAGTACCAACGATGCTTCTGATATTCTCATTTCTCACTCTATCTCGCCTTGTAAAGTTGATAGCTTTTCGTAGACATCTCATTTCACATGTTGTAATCTTTCTTTCTTGTGTCTTAGTCAGGGTCCATGTTTGGCACTGATAGCAGAGAGTTGGAATAAATATGCAGTTTATCAGTTGTCGTTTGACTGCCATCTTAATGCTTGGATGTTTTAATAGTGGTGACAGTTGGTATGTCACTGCATTTGCTTTCTGGCATCTAGTCTCGATTTCTCTGTCCATCTTTCCATCTGCTGAAATACTTCGAGATATTTGAATTCTGGAGTTTTCCAATTAACTCGTTAAAAGTCCATGCTTCACACACATATGTTACAACTGGGAATATCCATGGTCATATTATTCTCATCTTGGTTTTCCTATCAGTTCCAAGGTAGTATTACAAACTACAAAAACAAGTCACAGTGATGTTTTGGCTGAAAGGCTTTGTTTTTGTTCTTTGTAAAACTACCTTATTTTGTTTTAACTCTCAGTTGACCAGGGCAAAAGTCATGTTTTTACAAGCCATTTGTTTTTAGAATAAAAACGCCCTTTAGTGTGCCTCCTGGTAATAAGGCATCTAACCCAAAGTCGTGTAGTGTGGCTTTTGGTCTTTATTCTCAACTTTACTTATTTGATTAACAAGGTAGTGTTAATTTCTTGCACCTTTATAGTTTCTTTTTATATTTATTTCTGCCTGGGGTTCAATTAAGGATCAATGATTTCATTCAAGGGTTAGGTCCTACAAACGTATGGGACCCCTGTTTTACGTATATGAAATTTCTGCTTGCTTTCTTCTATTTAATTTTTAAATATTTTGTGTGCTTAATATATTGCTAACATTTTGAGTATTAACATGGGATTGTTACCGTAGACTGAACATTAGCAGTGAAATATTACCGTAGTCTCTCTCTCTCTCTCTTGTGATCACCGCCCAGACCGATGTACCAGACCTCACCATAAATTCTATTCATGTGGAAATCTGATTCATGCAGCCTTAGCATTGGTGTGTTTTACATCACATCTTCAGCACCATTTGGAGCTCTGGTGCTTATCCTTCGGTGATGTGTCCGGTTTCAGCCAGCGCTTACTCGGTTCGCTCTCCGTTCTGTAGTCATCAAGTGTTTTTTACAGTGTGGGGTAGCTAGCCCCACACCCAACCTCCTTAGTCGACTCTTATGACATGCGGGGCAGGTAACAGTGGTTCTATTCTTTACACCTCAATTTGGACCCCAGTAACCACTCGGGTGACCATAGTCTGAACAATCAAGCAATCAACCAATCAATCAAAGCAATTATTCAATAAATTGATTAGTCTAGTACTGTAGCATGTTGCCGGCTATTGGTTGCTTGTGGAATTTAAAATCTGAGGAATACAGATAATTTCCAGAATAGGACAAAGGGACTCCACATGTGGTAGGACTATATTTGAATGAAACCGAAGCATGTTTGGTAGGTAGTGGATTACACCTCTTATGTGGCTGAGACAAGCACTTGTGGCAGGACTATGTTTTAACTCTTTCCGTACACTGTTATTTCCTCAGTTGTGCACGGTTAATTCAAGGGAGGCCCAAACAAATCATTAAAAACAAAATCGTAACTACTCGTTAACAAATAAACATATACATGTCTTATTATATACTAAATTAAAGAAAACTGGACAACTTATTCAAATAACAAGGTTAAAATGTAGTAGAAGTAAAACTAGAAAGACTTGAATAAGGGGAAACAACTCAAATGGTGCAGTGTACTGCAAATGGCGATCTATGGAATACGCTGTGAAGCAGTGTGAGGCGATTGGCGTGGAAAGAGTTAATGAAACTGAAGTTTGTTGTTAGGTAGTGGATTAAGCCTCATCTTATGTGGCTGAGGCACGGCCCTTTACAAGATATTATATACTGTGTTAGTTGACATCAGGTTTGGCTTATTTCAGTTTTAGTGGAGTTCAGGTAGGGTTCATTTCACTTTTGTTTGAGTTCAACTTGGGTTCATTTAAGTTTTGTTTGTTCAATTTTGTTTGTTCAGTTTTGTTTGTTCATTCACTTTTGTTTGTTCAATTTTGTTTGTTCAGTTTTGTTTGTTCAGTTTTGTTTGTTCATTTTGTTTGTTCATTTTGTTTGTTCAGTTTTGTTTGTTCAGTTTTGTTTGTTCAGTTTTGTTTGTTCACTTTTGTTTGTTCAGTTTTGTTTGTTCAGTTTTGTTTGTTCACTTTTGTTTGTTCACTTTTGTTTGTTCAGTTTTGTTTGTTCAGTTTTGTTTGTTCAGTTTTGTTTATTCACTTTTGTTTATTCACTTTTGTTTGTTCAGTTTTGTTTATTCTATTGTTGACTGAGTTAAGAAGGGACTCTGTGGCATTGAGATAATGTGTTCGCCTCTTGTTTTAAAGTTATTTGGTTTGCTTCCTGTATGGAGCAGTCAGGATATTTTTCCAAATATCTTTGATTTCATTGTAGGTGAGATTGAGTTTCTAGTCCTATTGAAGATGGATGATAAAATGTTTGTCTCATGTTTAAGTTGAGCATGTGCAAGAATCCCTGGTAGTTGAAAATTGATATGGTAGGCTGCAAAGCGGCTGCCCAGGAAAAATTCATTAAAAAGATTTAAATAAAAGCCTAATGAAAAATTTCCACCATCTTAAAAATTACATCAGGGGCCCTCGTAATTGCTACAGAGTTACACCGCTAGTGAGATCTTCATGTGTAAGAGAGGGATCACATAGTACACACGCCCGAGTGGTTACCGGGGCCCAAATTTGTCATGTAAAGAATAGAACCACTGTTACCTGCCACGCATGTCGTAAGAGGCGACTAAGGAGGTTTGGCTGAAATCAGATGCACGTGTCCTAAACATGTGAAGTCTATGCGTTTAGGGGCCTACCAAACCAATGTGCAACGTATACATGTTCGTTGGCAAAGATCAAACATATCACAAAGAGTGATTAAAATTGGTTGTAAAGAACAAACGCAAAGAAGAAGAAGAAGACAGAGTACACATGGTTATTCTATGATCATGGTCCAATCAATCAATCAGTCAAGCTTGATTACTTTTAGTGGTTAATTTAAGATTTGTTGATTTTATTTGTGGCTGAGTTCAGATTTGATTAATTTCAGTCTTAGTAAATTCACCCGTGGGTAATTTCAGTTTTGGTTAATTTACCGCTGGGTAATTTCAGCTTTGATTGAGTGAACTATATTTAATTTAAATATTTGGGCGAGTTCAGCTTTCTTTTCATGTTTATTTTTGTTGAGTTCAGCTTTAGTTATTTCAGTTTTGGTTCATTTTCAACTTCGGTTTATTTCAGTTGAAGTCCATTGTCAGCTTTGGTTTATTTCAGTTTTGGTTCATTCTCAGCTTTTGTTCACTTCATTATTTTTTTCATTTTTGGTGGTTTACCTCCATTTTAGTTGAGTTCAACTTTTTGGTACACTTTACTTTTAGTTGATTTGAACTAAGTTTCATTAAAAAAAAAAAAAAAAAAGTAAAGGTACCCTTTCATACCTTGTGGTATATATATAGGGCAATACAGTGTTAGGCCTGTATTTTCATTGACCGTCGGCACACGATGGGTGATGTGGTCAGCATCACGCGGCCGCCTTTACTTTCCCAGAGCATGTCTGGTACCCAGTTGAGGCTGGGTCGACCTGAAAGCCGTCGCGGTCAGGAAAAATTCCATGCACACTGCGGAGTTGAACCCGGACCACCAGCCTTGAGAAGCAAGTTCACTAACAACTACGCTACCACAGCTCTCAGTTTGATTTTTACTTTTGTTTAAATTCAGCTTTCTTTTATGTTATTTTATTGAAACAGATAGTTGATATTTGAACTAATCTGATGTACGCTCTTGTTCATCAAACTGTATCTACTATATCAATAGCTTTGGTATCCCTACAGTTTGGGAATTTGTATTACCACACTATACACATGCCTGGAGAATGTCCTGAATACTACTCTATAATGTCCCGCCCGTGTGGTGCCAGGGCCTGCAAAGGAAGCAAAGAATAGTACCACTGTGACCTACAAGACATGTTGTAAGAGGCGAATGATGTAGGGGCCTAGGAAACTACCTAGTAAATACAAAAAAGTAGCAGAAATCGGATGTGCATAACTGTAGGCGCATAACTGGCACAATGTACAATCGCTCTTAGGCTCAGATCACATACAAATCACAAAGAGTGGTTTAACAAGTGGTCGATATGAAGCATTCACGGATCTATAATGTCCTGTATCCTCGAATAGAATGCCATGCACATTCCCATTGAACATATTACACACTTCTATGAAATATTCTTCCTGCGCCCGCTGTATGTTTGACACTCCTCGTATCCAATATCAAAACACGGGTTCTTATGGAACTGTCTGTAAACTCATATATTTATTGCACACATCGACCCACTAATGGCCTCTATGTTTGCACTATATGTCCTGCCCACTCACCAAATATCTGTCCCATATGTTCCCACTATGTGTTCTGAACACTCGCCAGGTGTCTGTCCTATACGTTCCCACTGTGTGCTGCCCACTCGTCAAGTGTCTGTTTTCTGTTCTATATCTCTCTCTTTAGCCTGTTACGCCCTTGGCGTTTAGAGCAGCAACAAACGCACCCCATTCTTCTCTGTTCATGGCCTTCTTCTGTATTGTGTTCCAGCTATGATTCATTTCCTTCAGTTCTTGCTCCTCGTTCTCCTCCAGGTCGTCTTGGGTCTTCCACGCTTTCGCCTACCCTCTGGAGTCCATCTCAGTGCAGTTTTCGTGTGGAGCCAGTCTCCATGCGCATCACATGTCCAATCCATCTCCAGCGTCATCTTCGGATGATAGTGCCCATATTCTCTTGTTGGCATCGTGCAAGCAATTCTTGGTTCGAGATAGTAGTCGGCCAGTACACGCGTAAGATTTTTCGCAGACAAGTTGAATGAAAGGTGGAGAGTCTGGACATATCCTGTTCTGTCATTCTCCAGCATTCCGATCCGTACAGCAATGTTGACAGCACACAGCTGTTGTAGATGCTAGTCTTGGTTCTGATGCTGTATTGGGCAGATTTCCAGGCGGTCTGAAGGGTTATGAATGCACTTCATGCCTTACTCAGTCTGTTTTTAATGTCAGATCCAGCGCCTCCTTCATTGCTAATAACACTTCCAAGGTATGTGAAGCGGTTGTATCTCGGAGGGTTTTACCTTCTAGTTTGACTGGTGCTGGGGTTGCTATGTTCAGAGTCATTACTTCAGTTTTCTTCTGATTTATTTTCAGCCCAACCATCTCACTATATTGGTTAAGGCGGCAGGTCTTTTCCTGGATATCTCTATGTGTATGAGATAGGAGTACGATGTCATCTGCAAAATCTAGGTCTTCCAGGGTGGATGTGAGCGTCCATCTAATACCTCTTGCCTTATCTTCCGTTGTTTTACGCATCACCCAATCTATGACAGTGTTGAATAATAGGGCTGACTTAACACATCCTTGTCACACACCTGTTTTGACTTCAAACTTCAGCTCTGAGGTTTCAACACTGCATGCAAACTTGCTGTAGCAGCTTTTTATAATATTTATAAAACACAGTGGTATTCCATACCATCTTAGGATCGCCTAGACTATTCACGGTGATGCTTCAGCTTTCTAAAGTGTCTGTTTTTGTCTATATTTCCAATCACTGTGTGTCTGCCCACTTTCGACTGCAAGTGTCTGTTTTCTGTTCTATATATTCCAACTATATGTCTGCCTTTTTCACTTCGCCAAGTGTCTGTTTTCTGTTCTGTATATTCCCACTATATCCTGCCTTTTTCATTTACTGCCTAAGTGTCTGTTTTCTGTTCTGTATATTCCCACTATATCCTGCCCACTCGCCAAGTGTCTGTTTTCTGTTCTGTATATTCCCACTATATCCTGCCCACTCACCAAGTGTCTGTTTTCTGTTCTGTATATTCCCACTATATCCTGCCCACTCGCCAAGTGTCTGTTTTCTGTCCTGTATATTCCCACTATATCCTGCCCACTCGCCAAGTGTCTGTTTTCTGTCCTATATGTTCCAACTATATATCCTCTCCACTCGCCAAGTGTCCAACACATTTTCACTGAATGTCTTAAACACTCCCACTAAACGCCACATTGCTTAAGGGACAGTTTGGTTCAAGTGTAGAGATGCACATTGCTGTGAATGTTTAGTAATTGACATTTGATAATTTTTGCATGTTATTATTACACATTTATCCTGCTGCACATTTATCATTTATAACAATAATAACTTATTAGATGCTTAATTGTTTTTTTATCTTATAGTTATTTAGAATCCATTCAGTTTTTATCTTATAGTTATTTAGAATCCATTCAGTTTTTATCTTATAGTTATTTAGAATCCATTCTGTTTTTGTTTGATTTATTGATGTACTTATGTTTCTTTATTTTCTTTTTTTAATAAAATCCTACCTTCACCACAACTCACTCCTGACCTTACAACCACCTGCTTTCCACCATTTGCTTGCCTCCCTCCATCTTGGTTTGTACTGGTAGAGAGGTCAAGACATGCCGGGACCCATGTCACCACGTTTTCCCAACCCTTCCCCCCAATCCAGCCAGTTGTCCCCTCACTTTTCCCCACAGCCGGGGTCAGGTGGGGTCTGGAGCATGCGACCCCAGGGTCATGCAGACCCATTTGGAATGCAGCAGGTAATTTTGATTTTGTATAGTAGTTTGTAATCGTGTATCTGGTTTGAGCATTCTGTGTATCATATATTAGATTAGATGGTCGTTTGTAGACAAAAAAAACTAAGTTGAAACATGTAACAACAAAGTCAGATAGTTTTTATTATCATCATCATCAAATAAATATCTTGTCCTGAGTGCTATTTTTCATCCTAATAGTCCTTCTAAATTTCTCTCTCTCGTAGACCAGATGTCCTGCCTCTGCAGCCATCATGCTTAAACCATCAGTTACATCCTGAATCCATCTTCTTCAGTGGTCTTCCTCTTCTTCTCTTTGCCGGGATGTCTCTTTCCATGATGGTCTTCTCCAGCCCTTCATGTCTTTTATATGTCCAAAATACTTCCATTTTCTCTTTCTTATTTGTAGCATCAGCCAGTTTTCTTTGATTTTGAGTTCTTTCTGGATAGATCTATTTGTTCTCTTCACGGAGGATTCCTCTGTAACACTTATATTCAAACGCACACGTTTTTCTACTGCCTTGTTAAATGTCCATGCCTGGCACCTATAAGATGCCACTGGGAATATCCATGGTCATATTATTCTCATCTTGGTTTTCCTATCAGTTCCAAGGTAGTATTACAAACTACAAAAACAAGTCACAGTGATGTTTTGGCTGAAAGGCTTTGTTTTTGTTCTTTGTAAAACTACCATATTTTGTTTTAACTCTTAGTGGACCAAGGAAAAAGTCATGTTTTTACAAGCCATTTGTTTTTAGAATAAAAAACCCCCTTTAGTGTGACTCCTGGTAAAAAGGCATCTAACCCAAAGTCGTGTAGTGTGGCTTTTTATTCCACAAGGTGTTAACATGATTTGCCTTTACTACATAGTTTTACTACAATCTTCCCTTTTAAAAAAGGGTTTTAAAGTCGAAGGATTGACTTCATTGCAGTGGGTTTTACCCCATATGGTCGGTCCTCTTTGCAGAAATGGCATGCCACCTGCCGAGAGTATTGCACAAAGCACGAACTCCGTAGCTCCAGCAACAACCCTAGGGGTCTCTGGAAAAACTGCACTCGTGAACAGAAGGCTGCGGTCGATTCGAACCCACAATCTTTGACTCAAGGCAAAGGGCTTAGGGCTTAACCACTCAGCCACAGCGACACCCCCCTTTAATCAAGAACAAGTCACTGTATAGAAGCCTCAACAGAATAGCCAACAGATTGGAATAGTCCTAGCTAGCTAATCTTGTTGGTGCCATTTATTTCATAATAAATTTATGTTCTTGATTACTAGTGATCACACTACAATGAACAAGCTGCTAAATATGGTAACGCTTCCACCTAGTTAGTGAGCAACTGTGGCTTAGTGGTAGTGAGTTCGATCACACTACAATGAACAAGCTGCTAAATATGGTAACGCTTCCACCTAGTTAGTGAGCAACTGTGGCTTAGTGGTAGTGAGTTCGATCACACTACAATGAACAAGCTGCTAAATATGGTAACGCTTCCACCGAGTTAGTGAGCAACTGTGGTAGTGAGTTCAATCACACTATAATGAACAAACTGCTAAATATGGTAATGCTTCCACCGAGTTAGTGAGCAACTGTGGCTTAGTGGTAGTGAGTTCGATCACACTACAATGAACAAGCTGCTAAATATGGTAATGCTTCCACCGAGTTAGTGAGCAACTGTGGCTTAGTGGTAGTGAGTTCGATCACAACCTAAGAGTACCTGGTTCAAACTCTGCAGCGGGTAGAATGAAAGCACATTTTTCCCTGGGATTTTTATGAACGGTAAAAATAGACCTCACAGTGTAGAAAACAATGGCAAAACTACTGAACATATATGGGGTGCCTAGAAAATCAACGATTCGTTTACTGTGGTTGATGGCAATGTCCTGTAAAGGATATGCCACGATTTTCATTTCCACCTAGCTAGTGACAAACATTTTGATTATGATTAGAAGCCATTTTTGTCATTGAAAGTTAACAGCAATAGGTCTACAACACTTCCTGTTTGTTGCCATAGTGATACCTTCTGCTAGTTTCTTCTTTGTCCATCTTTTATTATTAATGTTTCTCTCCTATTTATGTCACTTTTATTTTGTCTGTGTGACCTCAGCCTTTCCTTCCTGTCTCGCTTTTAGCAGAGTGGCGAGAAAGGTAAAAAGAAAAAGTAATGTCTCTCCATGAGGCTGTATATGATACCTGATTCATTTTTTATTGACCACCTCTAACAATTCTTATGCATGAGTGTTCAGCGACTCTATGAGCATGATACAGGAGATCAAGACAGGTTATGTACGAAGGCAGTGGATGCAATTAATCTCATGCATGAGTGTTCAGCGACTCTATGAGCATGATACAGGAGATCAAGACAGGTTATGTACGAAGGCAGTGGATGCAATTAATAGAAAATGCGATAATCCAGACACTTATCTTTGTCCCAGGTAATTCTGTGGTGAAAGGCAATGAGAGAGAGCAAATGAACTGGCGGACAGTGCTACGATCGAGAATGGGCCTTCTATGAACAAAAGCAATATCATCAATGCTCTAAGAGAAAACACGCACTCTGAAGATTTCACCGAAGATCTTGGTTTCACAAGCTATGCATACCGACAGGTGCGGCAAGTGGGAAAACCATGAGAGAAAACCCAATAGATACATTAACCAACACACAATGGGAATTATTTGTCTAAACACGCTGAAATACATGCTTGGAGGAGATCAGGACAATCATGGACATGTCCAATTTGCGATGAAGATGATCTTCAAATGAACAATAACAATTCTCAGTTCTTTTCTGCGATCATCTATAAATATCCGTTATTTAAAAAAAAAAAAAAGAATCATAGGAATGTAGTGCATTGACTCCATGACCTCATGGACTTACCGAACTACATTCATATACTTAATACTGTCTGTTCTCATGCTCCATATTCTATATGTGTGTATATGTTATATATTTATTTTATTTTGATTGTTTATCTTCTTTTTTCCACTTCTAGTTTTTGTGCATTTATTTCATTATTTGTTTTTTAGTCACAGATTTTCATTTTAGGGAAGTTAGGAATTTATTGTCTGATTCTATATGTTGTTGTGTGCTGTGTGAGAAGTGACTTTCTTGACTTCTGTTGTATCCTTTGCTTGATAAACTGCTTTTGGTCCAAACGTTGCTGTGTATTGTTATTGTTTTTGTATTTTGTAAAACTATAGTACTTTGTTTTTACGTGTTTCACCATTGCTACATAGTTTTACTGCAGTCTTCCCGTATATCGATTTTTAAACTGAAAAATCCTCATGGGTTGAGCCTGTTCGTAGATAGTGTACCAGGACATCTCTAGGAACTTAAGAAAATAATGATATTGACCACACAACTCCTACTGTGCCATTGAGCAAACAATTAAAGTCCATAACACTGTGTTTTTTGGTAGTGTCTAGCTGAAGGGATTAGAATGCAGGCTTCCATTCTGGAGACCCGGGTTCAATCCCCTGTAAGGCCAAGGAGTTTATTTTCTGACTGTGGCATAAAGAAAAATGCTAACCTGAACAGTTTTGTGGACTACACTAGCCGTATGACCATTAACTTCCTCAGGCTCATGTCCCCATGCCTCACTAGCCATATGAGCATTAGCTTCCTCAGGCTCATGTCCCCATGTCCTACACTAGCCATATGAGCATTAGCTTCCAGGCTCATGTCCCCATGTCCTACACTAGCCGTATGACCATTAGCTTCCTCAGGCTCATGTCCCCCATGTCCTACACTAGCCATATGAGCATTAGCTTCCTCAGGCTCATGTCCCCCCATGTCCTACACTAGCCATTTGACCATTAGCTTCCTCAGGCTCATGTCCCCCATGTCCTACACCGCTTTAAAAAGCGTTAATAAAGGCAATAAAGACAGTTTTTTTAACACTGTTTCCAAATAAACAACATGGCATGGAAACAGGATCTTTCCCTTTTTAAATTATTATTTTAAACAAATCTTTTGTTTCATATTGAATAGTTTGTGTTTTGATGGAACATTTTTAGGTTCTGTCAATCCTCTTTACCGTAGTTATTTAGTTTGTTTCTTTCATGCCAAAGATCGCAAATAGGGCAGAGGTTTTAGATATCTATGTGATGTGGTTTGTTGCTAGCAGTTGGAGATCTCGTAAGGTTTTACATTCCAATAGTTTACTTTCTTGTTGGATTGTTCTCCGAAGAGTGCTCTTAGGTCTTCCACGTTTTCTTTTCCCAACTGGTGACCACATAAGGACTTGTTGATTTAGTCTCTTTTCATCTGATCTAAGAACATGACCTAAATATTTCCACCTTCGTTTCCTTATAATATTTGATACAGGTTGTTGGTGTGTTCTATCTCTCACTGTGTTGTCGAAACGAAATCACTCCATTTTACTTTTAGTAATTTTCCGTAACACAACATTTATAACTTGTTTTTCTTCCCCCAGGGTAACCAATTTTCTCCTAACATGAACAGACAGAGGTCACTCTCAGGCAACTCTTTACCAAGCCCAGGAACCCAACAACAGCAAACACGATTCCAATTTGCAGATGGTAGTCAGTTTGGTAGTTCTGGTGTGAGCAGTAATTCTGGTGGTGCTGGACAGTTGAGTGGACTCTTTTCACCTCCACCACCTCAACAACAGCAACAGCAGCGAGCAGGAGTCCAAGGAATGTTTCAGCAGAACAGGATGATTCAGAGAATGTCTACTGGTATGATACACAGTAAATCTTAAAAACAAGGACTTGTAGAATCAATTTATCAAAAACACAATTTTTTGACATTCAGATTATTTTTACTGATTTTTCTTCTTATTTCTCCCTCTTTCTATTTCTTCATCTCCTTCTCATTCTTCATCTACTTTCATACCCTCATTCCTCATCGCCTTCCTCTTCTTTCCTCCTTCGTTTTCTTCCTCGTTTTCTTCCTTTTCTTGTCATCCTTCCTTCTCTTGACATCCTTCCTCATCATCTTTCTTCTTCTTTCATCCTCTCATTCCTCCTAGCTTTCCTCTTCTTTTCTCCTCCTTCTTATTCTTCTTCTTTTGTCATTCTTCATCATCTTCCTACTTCTTTCATCCTCTCATTCCTCCTAGCTTTCCTCTTCTTTCCTCCTTCTTATTCTTTCTCTCCTTGTCATTCTTCCTCATCTTCCTTCTTCTTTCATTCTCTCATTCCTCCTCATCTTATTTTTTTTTTCCCCTTATTTTTCTTCCTCTCATTTTCACTCTTTCATCATCATCATCCTTTCATCATTCCTTTTCTTTCCTCCTCCTACATTCTCATCCTCTCCTTGTCGTCCTTCCTCATCATCCTTCTTACTTTATCCTCCTATACCTCCTCCACTTCCTCTTCTTTCTCATTAACATTTTCTTGTTCATCATCATCATCTTCTTATTGTTGTTATTGTATAGTAATATCTACAGAAGTAATATAGTTCTCTTGATTTTCTCTGTATATTGCTGTGGTTAGTAGTTTGTAGAGACTCTCAAACAGTTTTATGTGTGTATGTATCTCCATGGAGACAGTGTTCATATCACAGAGTTTGGTAGATAGCGTCAGTTGCAACCCTATTTTCTGTTAGGAACAAGAAGGTTTGCTAGTACTTTGTTTATTGACGAACTTCAGCTAAGACACACATCTTTCATTGCTTGTTATGTAAGGGATTAAGGCCTCTTTAATCAGAGGCACACTCCTTTCAACCTAATGATGAGTCTTTTATTGGTTATATAAGAGTGTGTAGGCCAACAAACATGACAAATAAGAATTAACCCCTAAAAAAAAAATCAAAGTTTAAAAAAAAAATCTGTTTAAATGAAAGTCTGCCCTTACCCAGTTGTGCTTCAGCAGGTGGACCCAGATAACATTTGAAACTTGTAAAAACTCAGTGTCATCATTCTTTCGATTGAGAGTAGCTCTGAGTTTGTTTATACGTAATTAGTTGCCTGCTGGCTCAATGAAAGCTCCACAATTTGGCGCGATCAAGTGGGCTCTACACTTTGATCTTTTTTTAAATAAAAAAATTTATTGGGCCCACGGAAGTGCAACGATGAGTGGACCCAGTACAAGTGAATATGAAAATGTTTAAACTCTGAGCGTCATCAATCTTTCGAATGAGAGCGCTCTGAGTTTGTTTAAGTGTTTTTATTGTGCCATTTAATGAAGGCTCCCACCCTTTGGCAACGATCAAGTGGGGACTACACTTTCATCTTAGCCAAAGGACATTTTGAGTCCTTACCCTTTAGTGCTACAGAGGGTGGTACCTGGTCATGTTTTAAATGTGTAAAACCCTGAGCGTCAAATGATAGAAGAAAACTAGTCACGACAGAGATGAAGTGTCTACGCAGAATGCTGGGGGTAACAAGACCTGTTGAGAAATGAAGACATCAGGAAAAAGTGGGTACAACATCAGTACTAAACTTTATCAAGAAACAACAAATTGAATGGTTCGGCCACATAAGCATATTACTAACAGACAGTGCATCTCAAAGAGTAATGCTGCTCCGATACAATGAGTACAAAGCAAAAGGCCGGCCATGCAAAAGATGGCCCTCAGAGATAACAGAGGTGACAAAAGACACTATCTACGAAGTGCACACAAAGACCCGTTTTAGAAATCTCTTCTTGACCTGATGCTGTGAGGCAAACAGGATTGGAGAAAAGAAGAAAGAAAGGAACCCTGAGCGTCATCATCATTTTGAACGAGAGCTGCTCAGAATTTTAAAGTTTTGTTTAGTTGTCTATTGGCTCTATGAAGGCTCTTTGGCCGCGATCAAGTGGACCCTACACTTTGATCTTGGCCAAAAAGCCATTCTTTGAATTCACTGATATCATACATCTTTCAACAGAATCACACATCTTTTATTGTATGTAATTTTAAAACTGTAATTGTGTCTGTTTTATCCCAACTTTTGCCTTTTCTAAATTTCAGTCTCTTACTTCTCATTGCTGTATGCACTTTTCCCCTCTAATCTTTAAATAGTGTTTATTTGCATTTGTTCAGTCTTATAAGATCAAGTTTTGCATCTTCTTCAGGTCATGGGTCACCCAGAGCTCCACACAGTCCATTTGGTACTAGTCCAACAGACCCTCTACTTACTTCCCCTCAAGCAGTTATGTCCCCTAATGGTGGCATGAGACAGGCTCAACAAGGTGTCCAGGTAAAACTATTTGTTATTAGAATAAGACTAGCTTGTACAGTGTGACAGAACGTTTTCTTCGAACGCTTCATATCGACCAATTGTTAAAACACTCTTTGTGATTTATATGTGATCTGAGTGTAAGAGCGATTGTATGCTGTTCCAGTTACAGAACTTCTTCGAATGCTTCATATCGATCAATTGTTAAAACACTTTTTGTGATTTATATGTGATCTGAACATAAGAGCAATTGTATGCTGTTCCAGTTATGTGCCTACAAGTAGGCCAGCACATCCGATTTCTGCGTCTCTTTCTATTTACTAGGGTAGCTTCCTAGACCCCTACCTCAGTCGCCTCTTACGACATGCCTTGCAGGTCACAGTGTTACTATTCTATGCTTCGCTCTCTTTAGCTTTCCCTGCGAGTTCCAGGAAAGGATCCTTCTTGTTATATTTCCCTCTGGTTTTCTCATGGTAGGTCCAATCCAACACCTTTTCTTCACCTCTTGGTTGGTTCACTTGGATCTGTTTCGTTCCCTCTATAATCTTCTCATTTGTGACCCTATCATACAATCTCAGCCCCTCTATCTTGGAGCACAGTCCTATCTTGCACAGGCACCAGTCCCGCTATCTTGCACAGGCACCAGTCCATGAATATTTGTAATTTATGCTTTATTGTTTTAATCGTTAATAAAACTTATGTACCCAAGGATCATGGTTCAGCCACATAAGCAGTTTACCAACAGATAATTGGCCTAGACCACAGTCTTCTCTAGCAATAAGAGTGTTGAAGTCGGAGGCAACCAGTCAAGAGGCGCACTTTAGCAATCAGGTTGCCACGCACAAACGCTAATGAATATGTCTATGTATTTGAAAAGATATCGTGCTCGCTCTGTGACGGACACTCAGGCAGGTGCAGTGCCGGACCCTCTACCTCAAAAGGGCCCAACCCCAGCTACTGAATGTCCTTCTCATTTGCCCTGTGGAGCCAGGAGGCATGAGAATAGAGAAGTTCATACAAGAGACAACATTGAATATATAGATAAATTTCAAGCGAACGAAAGGAAGGAAGATAATTCACCTCAAAGAACAATGTTACTCTGATACAGTGGATACAAAGTAAAAGGCAATCCTCACAAAAGGTGGACCTCAGAGATAACAGAGGCGATGAAAAATACTGTCTTCATATCCTGATGCTGTGAGACAAAACAGGATTAGAGAAAAAAAAAGAAAGATAGAATGTACCAAAGGCATTATTCTGATGAATGAAATATTGATTATAATTGAGATTTGATTGTGAATCATTTCAATCTTGTTTGTCCGCTCAGGGAGGCGGGGTTGGCTTGTGTGTTGAATGGGCCATCAGCTGGCTACTAATTGCCAATTTGTTCTCTATCTAAGAGAGACTAACCGACTTCAACTCTGTGGGATGCAGACACAGAGCACACACACACACTATCCAAGGCCACTTATTCCAGATCTCTTCACATTTTCTTTCATTCCAGCTCCTGCCTCCAGGTGTTGCTGGGTATTACCATACCTCTATTATACCCTGATGGTTCCATCAAAGGGCCTGTCTTGTGATGCTGTCAGGAGGTCTAATCAGTGTGTGTTCTATCCATCGCCACCTTATAACATTTTACATCTCCTTCTTCTTTGCGTTCGTTCTTTACGACCAATTTTAATCACTCTTTGATATGTTTGATCTTTGCCAAGAACGTGTATACGTTGCACATTGGTTTGGTAGGCCCCTAAACGCATAAGACTTCTACACGTTTAGGACACATGCATCCGATTTCAGCCAAACCTCCTTAATCGCCTCTTACTTCATGTGTGGAAGGTAACAGTGGTTCTATTCTTTACACCCTAAATTTGGGCCCTGGTAACCACTCGGGCGAAGCATTTTACTACCATTTATTTATTACTATCTCTGTACCATTTGTTTTGCAGAGAATTTTTGTGTCTGATGTAATGACCTTTATGAATATATTTACAGGTGAGCCCTCAGTATAACCAGGTTTCAATGTCCACTGGTTATGGAGGTCAAACTGTCAGCATGTCTGGGGGTCAGGGTCCATTCCAAGGAGGCCCTTCTGTACAACAAGGGGTCTCTTCTTTCAGCCCCGGCAGTAATATGTCCCAATCTACAGCCAACGCCTTACATGAGTTTGATTTACAGTTCTTTGATACTACACTCAGCTCAATGGAGAGGTTAGTCCATACACTGTCATATTTTATCTTGACCGTCCATACACTGTCATATTTTATCTTGACCGTCCATACACTGTCATATTTGATCTTGACCGTCCATACATTGTCTTATTTGATCTTGACCGTCCATACACTGTCATATTTGATCTTGACCGTCCATACACTGTCATATTTGATCTTGACCGTCCATACACTGTCATATTTTATCTTGACCGTCCCCACACTGTCATATTTTATCTTGACCGTCCATACACTGTCATATTTTATCTTGACCGTCCATACACTGTCATATTTTATCTTGACCGTCCATACACTGTCATATTTTATCTTGACGTCATACACTGTCGTATTTTATCTTGACCGTCCATACACATCATATTTTATCTTGACCGTTCATACACTGTCCTATTTTATCTTGACCGTCCATACACTGTCATATTTTATCTTGACCCTCCATACACATCATATTTTATCTTGACCGTCCATACACTGTCATTTCATTTCTTTATCTTATCGAACACTTGCCTCCATACACTGTCATATTTTATCTTGACCGTCCATACACTGTCTATTTTATCTTGACCGTCCATACACTGTCATATTTTATCTTGACCGTCCATACTGTAAATTTTATCTTGACCTCATACTGTCATATTTATCTTGACCGTCCTGCACTGTCATATTTTATCTTGACCGTCCATTGTCATATTCTATCTTGTCCATACATTGTCATATAATTTGAAGATTGTGAAGATATTTTTGTAGGAGCTTTTATTTTTCATATTTTGTAATGAATTTTCTAATTAATGGCTTTCCAACCTGCTCTTCTCGATTTTGAACTGCCAAGTGTTCTTTTACATGCTCAAATTAAACACGGGAACCTATGATTTATCGTCAGTCTCGATAGAGCTAGAAACTTTATCTCACCTACACTGAGATCGGGGATCTGTGGAAGAATATCCAGATGGCTTCACAAGGGAATGAACATGGTACTTTTGGAACAAGAGACGAACACCTAACCTCTTTGTTGTACTTAACTTTCTGAATCTCTTGTTTTTCATTGTTTTTACAACATTTGCCTGATACTCTTGATCTTTTTCATCCCTTTTCCTTGCCATTTCCAGCTTTCATTTTTTATTTATTAGTTGTCTCGTTCATATGTTGTCTATTCATCCACAGTCTCATTCTATCCTGTTCATAATATTGTACATAGTAAAATAATATTGTGTACTTTCTTATTGAATTCTTATTGTAGTAAAAACCTCTCCAGTGAAATGGGAGTGGGTAACACCGGTTCATCCACATCTCAGTACGTGAAGCAGGAACTACGTAACATCTGCAGTGCTCGCTCTGAGAAACAACAGCAGCAACAACAGCAATCACAGTTACAACCGCTGGATTTTGATAGCTCATCTAGCGAGCTTCCTCCTGATATTCTAGAGACAAGTAAGTTGGTTGTCTGAACATAAAGAACTCTCTCTCTCTCTCTTTGCCTTTTTATCCGGGATTGGGGCATAGACCCTCAACCAACTCATGCCAAGTCTTCCTATCTCTAGCTATCTCCTGCAGCTCCCTCCAGCTCTTCTTTATATTGTTGATCTCTGCCTCCAAATCTCGGCCTCCTTCTTTCGCTGTCCCTGCGGGTTCCAGGCAAGGGCCCTTCTTGTTATATTCCCCTCAGGTTTTCGCAAAGTGTGTCCTATCCAGCGCCACGTCTTTTTAAAATCTGTTCGTTCCCTGGAATCTGTCTTGTTTTCTCCATAAGTTCCTGATCTGTAACCCTATCATACCATCTTATTCCCTCTATTCTGCGCAGACACCAGTTGATATAAAGAAGAACTAGGATGGAGATTAAATATAATTATAGAGATTAAATAAAACAAAAATAGAGATTAGAGTTAAAACTAGTTAATGTAGAGAGACGTAAGATAAAATATAGAGGAATAGAGAAATGAGTGAAAAATAGATAATGGATCGAAAAATGAGTTTGCCTGTGTGTTGTCAGGGCTCACAAGGGGAGCAAATAATAGTAACACTGTGACCTACAAGGAATGTCGTGAGAGGCCACTAATAGAAGCCTAGGAAAGCAACCCTAGTAAATAAAAAGTGCAGCAGAAATCAGATGTGCTGGCCTACTTGTAGGCGCATAACTGACACAGCGTACAATCGCTCTTAGGCTCATATCACATATAAATCACAAAGAGTGGTTAAGATGTGGTCGATATGGAGCGTTCAAAGAAGAGGGAAAAAAAAAAATGTATTGAAACAAGTTAAAGGAATGAAAAAAGGAGACATTTAAAAATAAAGTCAGGAGAATTAGAACAGCGAGGACAATTGGAACTAGAGAGGAATTTAAAAAAAAAAAAAAAGAGATAAGTTGAAATAAGGAAAGAAAGGAATAGAAAACTTAGGACATTTCAACTATCTTGTGTATGTCTGTGTAGTATGTATTTGTACAGATATCTTGTCACAGCACTTAAACCATTAATGGTATCTCAATCATTTCTCAGTCATATCTCAATCATTTTCTTCAAACAATTAATGAAATCTCAATCATTTTCTTCAAACAGTTAATGACATGTCAAAAGAGCATGGTGGGCCACTAAGTAGCCCTTTAGGCGAGGCTGAGGCTGTATCTCAGAGCAGACTTGAGGCTCGACGGAGGTATGAACAGTTTCAGCGACTATCAGCATCAGGACAGCCACTTCCACCAGGTATAGAAATTTGAAAAACAAATAAGAATCATTTTTCAGATCATTCAGTCACAGAAATAATGAATTTGTATATCACACCATAATAATAATAATAATAATAATAGTAGTAATAATATACGTAATAAAAATAATAATAATTAATAAAAATTAATAATAATAGCAGCCGTCCATCTCAAGCAATGATGACAACAGCCTAAGATGTGTTTGGCTGCACTTCTCTGGTGTGTGCGGAGGTGACTGTAGAGTCAAATCCTATAACACAATCCCCTACCACAGGTGGGGCATATATTTGTTATTTCTGTGATTCCCAAAAGGTGGATCACAGAAATAAAAAAGTCAGTGAAAGATTCCATGCATGAACTGCACACACAGAGCTTCTCTAGAAATCTCTTCTTACCTAAATAACATATAGTGAGTGGTACAAGAGAAATGTAGTAATAAACTGAATTGATTGGATGTCAGGAGTGGAGTGGAGTCTGGTTGAATGGATTAGAGTGCTGGCTCACATTCGGGGAACCTGGGTTCAATCCCCATATATGGCAATAAGTTTTTTTTCTGTTGAGGGCATAAATAAAAAATCATAACCTGAACAGTTTCATGGCGTCTGCACTAGCCATGCTGCCATTAAATTCCACAGACTCATGTCCCACCTGTCCTTCTTCTTCACCCTTCGCCCTAGGGAAGCATAGGTCCGCAACCAAGGCCTTCCAAGCCCGCCTATCCAAGACCATCCTTTCCAGGTCTCTCCCCATTTTCTTGCATTCGCCCAACTCCCGTCTCCAGGTGTTCCTGGGTATTCCCCTACCTCTATTGCCCTGGGGGTTCCATCAAAGAGCCTGTCTTGTGATGCTGTTAGGGGTTTCCTCAGTGTGTGTCCTATCCATCGTCCACCTGTCCTACACCAACATGAAAGAGCAGTATTACAGACAATAATGACAGTTTAAAAAAAAAAAGTTTCATATCATGTAATATTTCTTGCCAATGATAGTTTTTCCTATTCTAATGTTCACAGTCTCTGAGCATTCAGATGATGCTGGGGTCAAAGCTACCAGTTTATTCCGTAACCAACTGCTTCGACCAGTTCACAATGTGTCTTCCCCGGTGCCCAACAGTATGAAACAGATGTCTCAGTCATCAAATAAGATTAATGATGCAGTTTCTCAGATCAACATACTACAGTCGGAAACTAGGGTTTGTATTCATGTTACTTGTTGCTTTTTAATAAACATGATCACCTGTGAAGTCAGTGAAGGCCCGCCTGCATGGCAAGTGACACCAGTCAAATGGTAAAGCAGGTTTTCATGAAAAAATCAGTCAGAAGTGCCATACCAGAGTAATGCCTGAATTCACCACGGCAAATGCGAAGAAGACGAAGAATAAACATGATGATGATGTAGGACATCAGAAACAGAGTGGGCATAACTTCATGCATTGAATACATTCAAAGACAACAAATGCAGTGGTTTGGACATTTAATGAGAATGGAATACAACCAACCACCAATAACAGCAAACATTAAAAAAAGATTAGGTGCTAGAGCCAAGGGAAGACTAAGAAAAAGAGGTAATATCATAGACAATATCAAGACCACACTAAATAAACACGGATATAAAACAACAAGGGCGACTCATCTCTCACTGGAACGTAAATTATAAGCTCCCACCTCAACGCTTGAGAGTCGCAGTAGCGTAGTTGTTAGTGAACTCGCTCCGCAAGGCTGGTGGTCTGGGTTCAGCTCCCGCAATGCATGTGGAATTTTTCCCGACCACGACGGCTCTCAGGTCGACCCAGCCTCAACTGGGTACCAGACATGCTCTGGGAAAGTAAAGGCGGCCGGTGTGATGCTGACCACATCACCTATCGTGTGTCGACGGTCAATGAAAAATACAGGCCTAACACTGTATTGACCTATATACGACGAGGTATGAAAGGGTTCCTTTACTTTTTTTTTTTTTTTTTTAACCTCAACGCTTAACGACAAGAGTGGACAACCAACTCCATCATCCATCTGGGGATAGACAATAAATAATGATGATGACTTGATGATGGTGATACCCGTCCATCACGGGTGATGATGACTTGATGATGGTGATACCGTCCATCATGGGTGATGATGACTACCATTTTTCATTCAAGGGAATACAATTGCGTAATGTTTGTCTGTATGTGCGTAGATGACTAGGAACCCAATGCAAGCTTGAAATGTTTATTTACAATGTGGGCAAGGATTACTTGCACTTGTTGGGGATTTTACTGTCCTTCTATTTTGAAGTTTCTGTTCCATCCATGCAGTATTACCTGCTTTGCAGGCTGAAGAAGCGTGCGCAAGGCTGATCAGTCTTCAGCAACATTCTCCCAGTTGTCGACATCATCGTCATCGCTGTCACTCGCCCGAGTGGTTACCAGGGCACAAATTTTGGGATGCAAAGAATAGAACCACTGTTACCTGCCACGTATGTCGTAAGAGGCGACTAAGGAGATTTGGCTGAAATTGGATGCACATGTCCTAAATGTGTAGAAGTCTATGCGTTTAGGGGCCACCAAACCAATGTGCAACGTATACACGTTCTTGGCGAAGATCAAACATATCACAAAGAGTGATTAAAATTGGTCGTAAGAACGAACACAAAGAAGAAGAATCGCTGTCACTGTTGTAGTTGTGGTCATTGTAATTAATAATATCACCCATTATCATCTTCATCATTATCATCATCAGCACTCATCATCTTACAACATCATCTTAAACATCATCATCATGTCATAAGGAGTTATGGAACTCAACATCTAACAGTCACTGTTTTCCTTATCTTCTTTTGTTATTCTTCTGTCATTGTACATGTAACCGATCGGTGCATGTAACCGATCAACCAATCCTGTCCATGCAGTCTTATCCTATTAATTTCTCTCCAACTGTTCTTGTTCTTCTAACATCTGCCTCTATTTCTTCTTCACATGTTCTTTGACCTTGCCCACTCTTTTCTTTACTTGGGAGGGTTTCATCACAGTGACTGTCTAGTAATTTGTCATTAATGAGGATTATCATCACAACACTCCGGACAAGTCCATAGGTGCTTTGATCTCCTGTCGTTTCATATATCTTTTCTATACTCTGTATTTTCTCTCTTTGTTGTTCCCTGTATTTTCTCTTTTTGTCATTCCATTTCTCCTCTGTGTTGTTCCCTGTTTCTGCTCTGTGTTGTTAACTGTATTTTCTCTCTTGTCATTTCCTGTTCCACCTCTAGGTTTTTCCCCTGTATTTCCTCTCTTTGTCATTCCGTTTCTCCTCTGTGTTGTTCCCTTTTTCTCCTCTGTGTTGTTCCCTGTTTCTCCTCTGTTCCCTGTTTTTCCTCTGCATTGTCCCGGTATTTTCTCCTCTGTGTTGTTCCCTATTTCTCCTCTGTTCCCTGTTTCTCCTCTGTGTTGTTCCCTGTTTCTCTTCTGTTCCCTGTTTCTCCTCTGCATTGTCCCGGTATTTTCTCCTCTGTGTTGTTCCGTTTCTCCTCTGTGGTGTTCCCTGTTTCTCCTCTGTGTTGTTCCCTGTTTCTCCTCTGTTCCCTGTTTCTCCTCTGTGTTGTTCCGTCTCCTCTGTGTTGTTCCTTGTCTCTCCTCTGTGTTGTTCCGTTTCTCCTCTGTGTTGTTCCTTGTCTCTCCTCTGTGTTGTTCCCTGTTTCTCCTCTGTGTTGTTCCCTGTTTCTCCTCTGCTGTTCCCTGTTTCTCCTCTGTGTTGTTCCTGTCTCTCTCTGTGTTGTTCCTGTATTTTCTCTCTTTGTAATTTAATGGAGATAAATTCTTCCTCTTTCACACAATATTCTGTAAAATTCAGTATTTTGATGTAAATTCTATTTTTCTTGCAACAGTCTGTTAAAAATGTTCCTTGTTTTGTTTTGTTTTCAGACACCTGTAGAAGATATACGACCGGCTGATAATAGAAACAGCCTCTTGTGCCAGCTGTTGTCAGAGTAACTGAACTCGGCATAGCCTTCAGATAGTAAAACATTCACACATCAGAAGTGAACATTCAGTTCAAGATGTGTTTGTTCAAGAGAACCATGGTAGAAAAGTGATTAATGTACTTGCTTCCTAGATGAATGGTTCGTTCGATCTCCATTTGGAGGGAATTTCAAACCACAT
Source organism: Arion vulgaris (assembly GCA_020796225.1). NCBI lineage: Eukaryota > Metazoa > Mollusca > Gastropoda > Stylommatophora > Arionidae > Arion > Arion vulgaris. The sequence goes on along the minus strand of CM036755.1, from coordinate 68,114,127 downwards.
CTCGTTGGTTCAGTCTCCAGTTGGAGTGGAATTTTCCAAACCACATCTCGTTGGTTCAGTCTCCAGTTGGAGTGGAATTTTCCAAACCCTTAAACAGCTCTCAAATGAACCCATCCAAATTGGGGACTAGAGAAATACTACATTGTAAAGGTGAACGACATGATTTTGACCACATCACTTATAATGTGCAGTGGATCAAGAAAACTACGAGCCTAACACCATATTCTCCATATACCACCAGATAGTATATGAAAACAGGTTTTTTAAATCTTTGTCTGCGGAAGTTATGTGGTTGTTCCATTCCTGATCCATCGGAAGTAACGGTGAACATTTCTGAAGTCATATGTATGCATTAATCTGAATGTGGTATCAATATGTGAAGGACTTATGAAGTAGGATGTAAGACTACTCTCCTCAAAACATTCAATTTGAAATATCTGCAAGGAATGTAATAATTAATGTTATTAACTTACATTATTGAGTAGTGCGATGACACGGATGGCATTATTCATCTGGATTGTGAGTGTTGAAATTAAGAAGCATGCAGTTAGTAAGGATACATATGATAATAATATTTGAAAGTATTGCGAGAGAAAAGATCAACAATATAAAGAAGAACTGGAGGGAGCTGCAGGAGATAGCTAGAGATATGAAAACTTGGCATGAGTTGGTTGAGGGCCTATGCCCCAATCCGTGTTAAAAAGGCAGAGAGAGAAAAGTCTAAATTTGTTGTGCTTTGATTGGATGCGATCCTTATGACTATTAGTCTGTGGGATACTTTGTTGCAGCGTTTGTCTCATGTTCTATAAGTATTTGGTTCATGTGAAATGATCAGGTTAGTTTTCTAGTGGTTTATGATATCAATGTACATGAGATCGTGTTCCTAGTCACATCAGTGATATACGATAAACCGTAAGTCCTGTGTTCAAGTTGATCTTGCAGAAAGAACTATTGTCAGTAAAAAAATCAATAAAATGGAAGCTGTTAAATCTACTTCTTAGATTAAATATCATAAATAGCAATAAAAATTGTACACATTTTCACCGTCCTCAAGATTAAATTGGTGGGTCTAGCCATCATCGGTGCTACACAGTTTATTCACTGCCACATAGCAATTTTTATGTATGATAGTTATGAGAGCAAACATGGTTATTCACCAAGTGCAATAATGATGGTTCAATGAATCTATGACTATCAGCCCGGGTTTGTTAAATCATCTCTTTTGAAACCGTCATCCCTTTTTTTCAAATCAGAATTCTGTGGAAGTTTGAAGTCATGAAGGACTTTCACCAAATTGTTGAATAATAAATAAGGTTTGAAGTCATGAAGGACTTTCATCAAATTGTTGAATAATATGTTAGCTTCAGTTCTGAAGGTTTTATAAAACTTGTTAGGACCTCAGAGATAACAGAGGCGACAAAAACACTATTTATTAAGCACACACAAAAGCCTGTTCTATAAATCTCTTCTTATCCTGACATTGTGAGGCAAAACAGGATTGGAGACAGAAATCAAACGAAGGAAAGACATTATTGTTTGGTTAGTTTCTAGCAGAAACTTTAATTTCTCTTAGTTTATAACAGCCATATAGTTTAGTAGTAGATTAGTTTGTTAGTTTGTTCCTTTCTTGCCACAGGCGGCACGGCACATAGGGCAGAGGTTTTAGATCTCCATATGATGCGGTTTGTTGCTAGCAATTAGAGATCTTGTATGTTTTTACATCCCAATAGTTTACTTTCAAATAGTAGTTGATTGCTGGGTGCCTCGTATGTTTTTACATCCCAATAGTTTACTTTCAAATAGTAGTTGATTGCTGGGTGCTAATTCTATTTATGGACAGTCATTTCATAAATATATAAATGCGACAGCATGAGATAATTAGTGCAGTAGGCAACACACGTCTCTAGGAACTGTGTATGTCATTTTCTATGTGTTTAACACATAATTCTATGGTTCTTTGCCGTATGATATTTTGATTTGCACATTAAGTCACCTTCAAATTTACTATTAGCCTTGATCACAATGTACACTTTTAAAAAATATTGGAAGGAATAGTTTGTTGGACTGTGTTAATACACATATCCAGTTTGACTCAGGGATTTGGACAAAATATTGTCACTTTATCGGCCAAATTAGCTTTATTATTTGTCGAAGTAATCCATAGTTGATCTTTGAGATGGGACTGTGTATTCACATGAAGCCTTTTTTCACCCTGCTAAGTGTAGGCAAATAATACACAAAATAAAACTTCATCAATTGTTTCTGCTCCTGCACTTCTTATTAACTCTAAGTGGACCAGGAAAAAGTCATGTTTTTACAAGCCATTTGTTTTTAGAATAAAAAGCACCCTTTAATGTGGCTCCTGGTAAAAAGGCATCCAACCCAAAACCACATAGTGTGACGTTTGGTCCACAAGGAGTTGAGAGTATGAATACGTTGTTGAGAAAAACAGTTCTCATTGGACAAGAAGGAGATGATGGAGTTTATACAGTTTTTTATTCTGTAACTTCAGAAATATTTTCAGTTTTGGAGATCGGTGAAATAGTTTTTCTTATTGACGTGAACTTTACAATGTGAATATGCGTAGGGGAAAAAACACACACAATATTTAAAAAAATGTGGATTGAACTATTCCGTGGAAGAGGAATTTCGGATAGCTTATTCACAGCTGTGAATAAAATCACGTGGATTTGTATGATGCGTGAACTAGCTTATGTGATTTCATAAATGGCAAAATAGATGCGGATTGCATTTTACATGCTATCTCATCGAAGTGTACAAAATACAGATTACCTGAATGATTGCATTGCTCATCTTGTTCTTCTGGCTACAAGTGGATTATGTGTTTTCTTTGTTTTCCCCAAAGAACATCTTGTGCCTGACGGACATTGTAATTAGAATAAAGTAATATTTGACTTCATAGTTGATGTTTTTATATGATTCACATTGACTACGTATATTTTTTATTATGTTCATATAATTGTCTCTCAAATATTCAGATCCCGCTAACAATTTGTCGGACATGTCTTGTTAAAATTAATTCATGGAGTCGTTCAATTTTAATATATATCTTATTTGTGGTTGTACATTTGATGGTGTATGATGGCAGACATTTTTGTTTTGTTATTAAATTGTTTCATTGTATTGCTCATTTGTAAATAAGTTTAGGCTGTTGGTTGATATATATTGTATGTTGTTGTTCTTATGTCGATTCAAGTACTTTCTTTTTGTATGTTTGAAGAAGTTTTTGGAGAGCTTAAATAAACATTTCTCTTGTAACTATTGTTGATAGTATGTGAATATGATCATTTTATAAATATGATATTTGTGTGCATGTGTTCATTTTATGAATGTGCTCATTTTAGGAATATTATCATTTTAGGAATGTGGTCATTTTGCGAATATGAGAATTTGGGGAATGTGATCATTTTGTGAATGTGATCATTTTGTGAATGTAATAATTTTATGAATGTGATCATGTGTATGTGATCATTTTGTGAATGTGGTCATTTTATAATCATTCTCTGAGGATCGTCTGGCTAAATGAGAGAAGCGCATGGAAGAATGAGAGGAGCATCTGGTCAAATGAGAGAAGCGTGTGGCCAAATGAGAGGAGAATTTGACCGAATGAGAGGAGCATATGGCTGATTGAGAGAAGAGTCTGGCTCTAATATATTAGAGCACATGCTCCCATTCAGGAGACCGAGGTTCAACTCCCGTAAGGTCAGGGGGTTTTTCTTTCTTGTTAGGGGCATAAACAAAAATCCTAACCTGAACAGTTTCACTTTGACTGCACTAACCAATCCCACCATTAAATTCCCCAGGCTCGTGTCTGCCCTGTCCTACATGACTCCAAAAGCGGTATTACACAAGCAGTAAAGACATTTTAAAAAAAAATATCATTCTTTTTGTATCAGTTTTACTGTTGTGTTATAATTGTGTTGTCCATTGATATTGATATCACTGATATTTCTACTAATAATTATATCAAGAGTATAACTACATAACGGATATATATTCTAATATTACTTTATATAAATATATATTCACCTGTTATGGTTATTGTAAGTTCTCAGAACATCCTGGACAGAGAAGATAAAAAACAAAGATATCCAACAAGACCTGCATATCAAGGTGCATTGGCTCATAAATAACATCATGTCTCGTCCCGGAAGATAAATATTTTGGTCACTAAACGTGACAGTGGTATGGAGAAAACGGTAAATGGAAAGTGTGGTTCCTGGAGTATGAGGCAGGGGACGATCAAGACAAATTTAGCAACAGGACATCAAAGAAACATCCCGCTGGAGGAGGTTGGAGAACTTGCTAGAGGCAGAGAGGTTTTCAGGTGGGCTGTGATGAAAGCAATGTTTCGCAAGGGACACGCTACTTGATGATTTATTGTTTAGTATTACTTTCAATGAAAGCTATTTTAAATAGTATAACAAAATGAACTTCAATTTGTTCAAGCGCAAACCATTTTTCTTTGTAAAAATATATTAAAGAGCTTAAACATGACGGATCGATCACAAACTTGTAAGATGTTAGCGTATCAACAGTATTACTGTAACTCGAGTGACTTGACATGTTTCATATGAGAAGAAGATTGTGTAAATAGCCAGTCAACATTTCCAAGTACAGGACACAAAAAAGTTGTGTTAATAAGAAACATTGATAAAGTTTAAATTTGTGATCAACAAATCTTTATAGATTCATGCTCGGACGTATGTGCCTCTAGGCTTTCATGTTAGTACATTCTTAACCATATATTGTTTAGTTGAACATCTTTCCATATTTCACATGTACTGTTGATATTTTGTTGATAAATTCATCACTGTTTTTACATGTCACATTTGATTATTTGAAGATATTACAGTTGTTTTGTTTGTTTCCTGCAGTGTTGTTTTGTTTGTATTAGCAATCTTTAAAATGGATATGAGCTCATAATGATTGTGCATATGTGAGAACAGTGTCTAGTTTGTACAGATGTGAGAACAGTCAGATTGTATGCGGAATGATAGAAGACACATAATGTCACTGGCTTACGGCTAGTGGTGGTTTCGAACAGATCACACTGAGGATCTAACTTTCAACTAGTGTCGAAGTCAGTGACGCTTACTGATGCAGCAGCCATTAGAGCAGGGTTCATAAAGATACAGTCAGAGTGAAACATGTGTCATGCTACACTGAATGTCCAGTGTAAATGCAGAGGAGAACATGTCAGATGTAGAGATGTGAGAACAGTGATCAGATTGTGTACAGATGTGAGAACATCTAGATTGTGTACAGATGTGAGAACAATGCATCAAGTATGTATGTAAGATGTGAGAACAGTGCTCAGATTGTAATGTACAGATGAGATGTAGAACAGTGCTCAGATTGTGTACAGATGTGAGAACAGTGTCTCAGATTGTTGATGATGAACAGGCTCAGATTGTGTCAGATGAACAGTGTCTCAGATTGTATGTAATGTACAGATGTGAGAACAGTGTCTCAGATTGTATGTAATGTACAGATGTGAGAACAATGTCTCAGATTGTGTACAGATGTGAGAACAGTGTCTCAGCATTGTAGTGTATGTAAGGATATCTGTGTATCTAGTACAACTAATGAGTATTTAAGACTTGATAACTCATAAACACATTTGGTCATTAGAATCTGGTCTTCATGTAGTTTACATTGAAAAATTGTGATGCCCTTCTGTTGTCATTATTTTGTTTGAACTCATTTATCACCTCCTTCTTATTCATTTGTTTATGTTTTTCATTCCATTTCTTGATGTAAATATATCTCAACAGACATGCTGGTTTTCAGAATTCATTGATTTTATTTCTATTTACTATGTCCTGGGTCTGTGATTGGCTTGAAACATGGCAGCGTTTTGTTTGAATTAGGCCAACACATTAAAAAAGTATGTCTACAGAACAGTTTCTTCGTTGTGTCCATTCAGAGTTTTGAGACCGTACGTTTTTATTCTGTTATTTGATATACAAGACACCTGTTTGGTGACGGTACTGCAAGGAAGCAAACGAAGAGTAATACTGCCACCTACAAGGCTGGGCGTAAAGTGGATACCGATGTAGGGGGCCTAGGAAGCTACCCTAGTAAATAAAAAGCATAGCAGAAATTGGATGTGCTGGCCTACTTGTAGGTGTATAACTAGTACAACATACAATTGCTTTTAGGCTCAGATCACATACAAATCACACAGAGTGGTTAACAAGTGGTCAATATGGAGCATTCTGAAGAAGAAGATATACAAGTTTTTTAAAATCTGAGTTGAAATCATTGGTCATGTTACTTCATACCTGTTGATAACACAAGTGATATGGATTAGCGTAAGGTATAAGCGTTCAACCATCAATTCGGACACAACAGGGTTGTGGGTTAAATCCCATATTTGAGGAAAAGAATTGAATCTCCTGCATACTAGTGCTTAGAGAGCCGCAGTAGTGTAGTTGTTAGTGACTTGCTTCTTAGGCATGTAGTTTGGGTTCAATTCCACAGTGGGCGAGGAGTATTTCTCAGACAGTAACAGCTCTCAATTCTCAAATTGACCAAGCCACAATTGGGTACCAGGAAAAGCATTGGGAAGTAAGGGCGGCGCGTAACTTTGACTACATCCCCATCGTGTGCGCGATAGTCAATGAAAAATATGAGAGTAACACCATATTCCTCCAATATACCATGAGGTATGAAAACGGGTTCCTTTACTTTTCCATATTCATCATCATCATCAAATAGCTTGTCCTGAGCAGAACTTTGCCACCCCAACAGTCCTCGGAATTTCTCTCTCTCATAGACTAGATGTCCCACCTATGTAGCCGTCATGTTCAAACCATCAGTTACATCCTGAATCCATCTACTCCATGGTCTTCCTCTTCTTCTCTTTGCCGGTATGTCTCCTTCCATGTTGGTCTTCTCCAGCCCTTCATGTCTTTTTATATGTCCAAAATATCTCAATTTTCTCTTTTTTATTTGTAGCATCAGTCAGTTTTCTTTTGATTTTGAGTTCTTTCTGGATAGATCTATTTGTTCTCATCTCTGTCCATGATATAAGACTCTTTGTAACACTTATATTTAAAAGCTTGTCCATAAATAAGTTTATAACCTCTTCTAACGTCATGTTCAAGCTTTGTTTGATGTCCTGTTGTGACAACTCACTTCGTCTTGGTCATCCCTTGCCTTGTGTTTCAGGAACCATGCCTTCCATTACCTTTCTCTCTAACACTTGCTAGCTATGAAATATATGGTCAGATGTATATATGAAACAGAAGTGAAGATGAGGAAATAAATGGTAACATTCAAGAAGATGAGTCAGATAGCACATATTGATATGACATAGTTTTCATATATTGTGTACAATATTGATTGATTGAATCATCATCATTACACTTCAGTGAATAACCATGTGTGCCCTGATCTCTTTCATACACAGAAAGATATTATCTCTTTCACCCTTCGCCCCTAGGGAGGCATAGGTCCGCAACCAAGGCTCCACCTATCCAAGGCTATCTTTTCCAAATCTCTCCACTCTCCCCATTTTCTTGCATTCCATCTCCCGTCCCTGTGGGGTCCTTTTTCCTTGGGTGGCGAGCTTTGAATTTCTCTGGTTGTGGTTTCTGTAGCCATCTAGTATTTTTTATGGGGTGGGATAGCTAGCCCCGCACCCAAGGAAGATATTATCACCATTATACAAATGCTGTAACACTAGCAAGGGTCCCTGATGTAATTTTAAAGATGGTGAAAATTTGTTTAGGAATTTTTATTTTGACAGACAGACAGTGTAGAATATTCAAACACTACGTTGTGTTCTGGATATAAAATATATTGAATGCAATAGGTAGAAGTTTTAAATAGTACACTTTTGGAATGACAGTTGTCTCATGCTCTTTCTCGCCTTGTAGACCCCATTTAGGGCATAGTCGGTCTATTAACCCTGACATTCTGAGTTCGAATCACGTTGTGGACAGTTTGGTTGCAAATTGTTTCGCGTGGATTCTTACAAAAGGACGATGACCACCACCTGTTCAGAAAGCAATGGCAAACTACTGAACGTAATAATGCCTAGAAAAATGACAAACAGCTTAAAAATCTGGGGTTGATTCGCAAAGTCCTGTAAAGGATATGCAATTAACTTTAACTTTTTTAGGGCATAGACCCACCAACCAACAACTCATGTTTAGTTGAATTTTGTAGCTAAAGATTTTACTGGATGAAGTAGCCAGCCCCAAGCTGAACCCTACAACAATCGGAGAATTCTGGTTAAATCAACTAGTTAACCTGTAGTAACGTGTCGCTTATCCTGACGCTGTGAAGCAAAACAGGATTAAAGAAAGAAATAAGAATTAGTAGTGGCAACCTGCCATTTCTAGAAGATTTCAAACTTTCTAGTCCAGGAAGACAGTCAATGGATTCATGTAGACATTACCACTAAGAGATATTGATCATCTGATGTGAGACAACTCTCTTATTATGCTCCTCGGCATATACACTCTTACCACATCGTGTGAATGGCATCCCCCTTGATCCCTATCCACTTTGACAGTTTGTTTCCAGGGCTACCGCTTGGAAGTGGGATATGGTCTTGGTCAATGTCAGCTTACTGACCCTGGTGCTGTTTGTTTCATGTTCGCATTAAGTTTATTATTGACATGACCTTGCAACACAATAAGTCAAATCATAAAAAAAAAATTATAACTTTAATTATAACTCATCATCATCAAGTAGCTTGTCCCTTCCGGAACTTGGCTCCCATGGCAGCATTCCTGAAAAACTCTCTGTTCTCTCTCGCGATCGTACAAACTCTCTGTGCTGTGTAAGTTGACCGGCATCAGCAGCAGTCATTCTCAGATCATCAATGACATTCTGCGCCCATCGTCTTCTAGGTCTTCCTCTCGTTCTTCTTCCAGGCACCGTCCCTTCCAAAATTAATTTCTCTAGTCACTCATGTTGTTTGATGTGTCCGAAATATTTAATTTTCCTTATTTTTATGCTTTGTAATAGGCAACTCCCTTTAATATCAAGCTGTTGCAGAACAGAAGCGTTTGTTCTTTTCTCTGTCCATGATATTCTAAGTACTCTTCTGTAGCATTTGCATTCAAGATTATAACTATTTCATCAGAAAATGACAATTTGAGGGGCCTCTGTGGCTTGCCTCTCATTCCAAAAGTATTTGTTCGCTCCCTCATGGATCCTTCTGGATATTTTTCCCAGAGATCCATTTTCTCAGTGTAGGTGAGATTGAGTTCCTAGTACTATCGGAGACGGATAATAAAACGAAGGTCCCGTGTTCAAATGAGTACGTAAAACAAACCTTGGCAGTTCAAAATCGAGAAGAGCAGGCTGGAAAGCTGCTGCCCGGGAAAAATTCATTAGAAAGATTAAAAAATATAATTCCTGCAAAATATCTTCATCTTCTAAATTACGTCGGGGATCCTCGCCGGTGCTATGGAGTTTGTGCAATGCCGCTGAGATCTTCCTGTGTAAGAAAGTGATTATAGCACACATGGTTACTCACCGAAGTGCACTGATGATTGCCCGATCAATCAATCAAAAATGACAACACATCCAGGTAATATAAAATAATACAACAATATACATAAATTACTCAGATATAAGTATACACAATTTATAATATTATGAATATGTTTTATTATTCCATATTGGATTAAATGTAATACAATAAAAAGGACGGTATATCTATTTAATAACATAAACATTTATTGGACTGTCAGAAAATTCCTGTCACATTAGCAAGTCTCTCCTGCCACGTTAGCAAGTCTCTCCTGCAACATTAGCAGCTCTCTCTTGCCACGTTAGCAAGTCTCTCCTGCAACGTTAGCAACTCTCTCCGCCACGCTAGCAAGTCTCTCCTGCCACGTTAGCAACTCTCTCCTGCCACGTTAGCAAGTCTCTCCTGCAACATTAGCAGCTCTCTCCTGCCACGTTAGCAAGTCTCTCCTGCCACGTTAGCACCTCTCTCCTGCCACGTTAGCAACTCTCTCCTGCCACGTTAGCAACTAACTGCTGCCACGTTAGCAACTCTCTTCTGCCACGCTATTGGGAACCTGTGTTGTATTTTCGGTGTGATAGTATAGACATTGATATGCATGATTCAAATGGAGGGGAGGTGGGGGTAAGCACTTACTAGCAGACCGGTGCAAGGTAGAGAGAGAAGATACACTAACCAATGTCCCTTGGCTACATACAGTGAGCGTAGGAACTTTGAGATGGTAACTGTATTGGAGAAAGTAGAAACATATGGACTTGTCCACTGTGCCAGGAGGAGTAGATAAGATATGAACTGAACTATTATTTGTATGACAAAATTCATTAGAAAGATTCAATAATAAAATTCCTTCAAAATATTTTCACCATCTTCTAAATTACATTGGAAACCCTCGCCGGAGCTACAGATTTCGTGCACTTCCGCTTTTTTTTTCCTGTGTAAGAAAGAGATCGGAGCACACATGGTTACTCACCGAAGTGCAATGATGATGGTCCTTTCAATCATTCATCAATCAATCAATCTGTATGACAATTTAATTCTGTAACAATGGGAGGATAAATGTCTATATTCTTTATAATTTTAATAAATGAATGTTTAACCTTACAGGTGAAAAGACACACACACACACACAAAATTGTAAAGAAATAAGTGGCAGCTACATGTTTGAAGGTACATTAAATAAAACTATATTTTCAGAAGTCTTTTTCTTCTTCACCCTTCACCTCTAGGGAAGCATAGGTCCGCCTATCCAAGGCCATCCTTCTTCTTCGGGTGGTGAGTTATGAATTTATCTGGTTGTGGTTTCTGTAGCCATCTAGTATTTTTTACGGAGTGGGGTAGCTAGCCCCACCCAAACCTCCTTAGTCGCCTCTTACAACATGCGTGGCAGGTAACAGTGGTTCTATTATTTACACCCAAATTTGGGCCCTGTAACCACTCTGGCGACTTTCAGAAGTATTTATTCTTTAATTAAACTGATTTTCTTTCTATAAGTTTACTACAATTTAATCAGTAGTTTGTTTGAATTACTGTTCAGTATCAACAATGGCACTTCACAGTATTTGTAATAAATTGGTTATCAGGCGGTGGTTAGTTTCTAGGGGCGATTAGTGATAATAAGTGGTGTTTAGAGGTAATTAAGGATTTGTGTTTAGAGGTAATTAGTGTTTAGAGGTGGAAAGTGTTTAGAGGCAATTAGTGTTTAGAAGTGGTAAGTGTTTAGAGGCAATTAAGGATTAGTGTTTAGAGGTGGAAAGTATTTAGAGGCAATTAGTGTTTGGAGGTGGTAAGTTTTTAAGAGGCAATTAGTGATTGAAATAACAAACATATTTCAGGATCAACAAATTAACCAATTAAAATAAAATGTCTGCCTGCCTTGTCAGGTCAACAAACATAGACTGAAATATTTCCATTGCCAACTAAACACCACACCCCCCTCAAAGCTGTCATGTTATTATCTATCACAGGTAGCTGGTCCGCACTTTCACCAAACTTTGTACCCTCCCCCATCCCAGTTTCTGAACACACTATCACCCCCTTAGAAGGCTTCAGCACCCACTGATGGGCGGTACCGCCCACTTTAGGAACCTATGATCTACCCATTTGCTTGTAACAACCAGATTTGTACCATAAGTTAAAACAGTTGTCCTGGTCGAGTATTGTTTATTTCTTGTAAGTTTAGTTAGCATTCATTCACCGACATATTTGTGTGCATATCTTGTGTTGAACTTGATGTGTATGGTGTCACATTAGACAAATGGGACCTTTTGCCAATAATCTGTTGATATTGTATAGTAAGCTAATGAAGCCTTATTTATTAATTGTTTGTAAAGTCATGAACTACATGAGATACAGATTTGTTGATGTCTTCAAGGAAGTATAATTCATTAGAATTGTTTTTGTGATTATGACAGGTAATTATTATTTTATTATTACCATGTTGTATCTTATAAGACATCACGTAAGAAAAAACACTTATACTAAAAAAATTTGCACGGATATGTACTCTGAAACAATTAACTATATGATACTGTTTGCTCACATTTTGTGTAATAAATATGTTTTATTTTGTTCCTGATGTATATTGATTCATACTTGCTTGTTCTCTTCTTCATTAAAAGAATTAATTTGCTGACTCAGATTTATCTGAATTGTTTGTTTTATTTTGATTTGATAAAAAGGAAATGTAGATGGCATAGCGTTTCTTGAATGAAAATTGTGGCATATCCCATACAGGATGTAGCCATCAACCACAGTAAATGAGTCATTGATTTTCTAGACGCCCACTTATACGGTTCAGTAGTATGCCATTGCTTTCTGAACGGTGATGTCTATTTTTACCTTTCAGTAAAATCCCACAGAAACAAATTTGTTTCCAAACTTGCCCACCGTGGAGTTTGAACCAGGTAAGCTTGGGTTGTGACCGAGCTCACTACTGTTTAAGCTTCTTGTAGAATACAGCAGGTAGATGAATCGAATACAGTTTTCAACTCTGTACAATCTGATAAATGAGATAGTCATATGATGCTTAACAAAAACTCATACCAGATTTTGCTAAGGACAAAAGTCATTACAATTTTATTCTTAAAAAAAAAAACCATGTAAAAACATGGTTTTAGTTTGGATGTATATATTAGAACACACTATGACAACATTAAAATCGAAGGGAGATGAGACAGAGGAAGACAGAGAGAGAAAATTTTGGACAGACTGACTTCATGGCACAGAAGAGCGTCAATATCTGAGATGAGAAGCAAATACCAGGGACAGAGAATTGTGAGATCCATGATTGCCATCGCCAGCCGGCACAGCACCTGATGATATATATTCGTCTCATCCGTTATACATTACATAGGGCCTGCAAGTAATTTCTCCATACTGCTCTGTTCTCAGCTACTCGCTCAATCTCTTCCATGGAATTAAGTCAGATATTTCTTGCCTCTCTCAGCAAAGTTCATTTCAAGCTTTCCTTTAGGTTGTCCTCTATTTTTGGAACCTTTGCATCCCACTTTAATTCCTGCCTTGGTATTCTTTGATCATTTCTTCTCAGAGTATGCCAAACATACCTCCTTCTTCCCCTTCTTATAACAGTTGTTACCAGTGGTTGACCAGACATTTCTCTAATTTCACAAACACGTTTACAGTTCATTATAAAAACACATTTTCAGCACTTCATCACTGCCAACAGATTCACAACTCATTAATAAAACAACATACCAGCATAAAAAGATTCCAAAAGGAAAGATTTTCATTGCACTAAGTTTTCCCATATGGCTTCATCCCTGTCGGCAGAAATCTACCGAGAGTGTTACACAAAGCATGAACTACATAACCTCAGCAACAATCCTAGGGATGTCATGAAGAAATTGCACAAGTAACTAGATTCGAACCCACAACCTTCAGTATGACAGGCAAACATCTTAACCACTTCGGCATAGAGATCCCCATATCAGTACTTCCATACTGCAAACAGATTCACATCTCAGTTTTGGAACCACCAATGTGCCAACACTCAGAGTCTCAGACACTAGATCGAGTGCTAGAATTAGGAGCTAAGTTTGGACATGCCAGACAGTGTCTTCTTCGTGGTAGAGAGCGAAGGTATACTAATCAACATCTCATGGGTACAGTGAGCAAATCGACTTTAGCATGGCTGCTGCAGCGGAGGACAGCACGAATGGGAATGCCCAATGTGCCATGATGTCGACCGCATAACATAACTCATAACTGCATAAAATTCGGCATTTTTATATTCATGTATTTTACTGAGAAATAAATGGTTAAAAATAATAATAACAAAGTCATTGGAAATATGATAGAATAATATAAATTTACAACAAATAAAAGTGTCGTTGTTGCTACTTGAAATGGTTAGCATGTGGAATGATTCCATTTAACTAGAAATTAAATGCATGGTAAAAAATAGTCTATACTGCTTGTAATATCGCTTTTAGGCGGGTAGGACAGGGGGCATGAGCTGGAGGAATTTAATGTCCGCATGGCTAGTGCAGTCACAGCAAAACTGTTCAGTTTAGTTTTTTTAATGTCCCAGAAAAAAACAACCTCTTTGGCCTTACTGGGAATTGAACTCTGGTCTCCCTGTTTCTTACTGGGTATTGAACTCTGGTCTCCCAAACAGGAGCCAGTACTCTAGTCCATTAGACCAGACACTTCTACATGCACTGTAAATTTATAAAACAATTATACATGATTTTCTGGCAAAAATGTCTAGTAACCTTTGCATATCATATGGTGTGAAATGTCTGTTAATTCACATTTCTACATCAAAGTGTTATCTATATAAGGAGAAGACTGCAGTAAAACTATATAGCAAATACTTCACATTTCTACATCAAAGTGTTATCTATATAAGGAGAAGACTGCAGTAAAACTATATAGCAAATACTTCACATTTCTACATCAAAGTGTTATCTATATAAGGGAAAGACTGCAGTAAAACTATGTAGCAAACACTTCACATTTCTACATCAAAGTGTTATCTATATAAGGAGAAGACTGCAGTAAAACTATGTAGCAAACACTTCACATTTCTACATCAAAGTGTTATCTATATAAGGAGAAGACTGCAGTAAAACTATGTAGCAAATACTTCGAAAAAGGTGGAGACTGCAGTAAAACTTTAAAAATAGCTAAACACGTAAACACAAAGTACTACAGTTTTACAAAATACATAAACAGTGAAACGTTGCTGTTTATCGTCACTGTTTATGTATTTTGTAAAACTGTAGTACTTTGTGTTTACGTGTTTAGCTAGCAAATACTTCACATTTCTACATTAAAGTGTTATCTATATAAGGAGAAGACTGCAGTAAAACTATGTAGCACTTCACATTTCTACATCAAAGTGTTATCTATAAAGAAGACTTATAAACTATGTCAAGGCAAACTACATTCTACATCAAAATGTTTCTATATAAGGGAAGACTGCAGTAACATGTCAGAACATTCACATTTCTACATCAAAGTGTTATCTATATAAGGAGAAGACTGCAGTAAAACTATATAGCAAACACTTCACATTTCTACATCAAAGTGTTATCTATATAAGGAGAAGACTGCAGTAAAACTATGTAGCAAATACTTACATTTCTAATAAAGTGTTATCTATAAGGAGAAGACTGCAGTAAAACTTATAGCAAGCACTTAACATTTCTACATCAAGTGTTATCTTATAAGAAAGATCAGTAAACAGTGCAATACTTCCATTTCTCACATCAAAGTGTTATCTATTAAGAAAGACTGTAGTAAAACTATGCTAGCAAATACTTCACATTTCTACATCAAAGTGTTATCTATATAAGGAGAAGACTGCAGTAAAACTATGTAGCAAACACTTCACATTTCTACATCAAAGTGTTATCTATATAAGGGAAAGACTGCAGTAAAACTATATAGCAAACACTTCACATTTCTACATCAAAGTGTTATCTATATAAGGGAAAGACTACAGTAAAACTATGTACTCACTACCGCTTAAGTTACAGACGCTCAGATAAATACACAGTACAAAAAAAAAGAATAAGTTCAAGATGATATTAGATCAAATCTGTAAAGATTTTCAGCAATAATCTAGTTAAAATAAATCATCATCATCAAATAACTTGTCTTGAGCAGAACTATGCCACCCCAACAGTCCCTCTGAACTTCTCTCTTTCATAGGCCAGATGTCCCACCTCTGAAGCCGGCATGTTCAAATCACCAGTTACATCCTGAATCCACCTTCTCCATTGTCTTCTCTTCTCTTTGCCGGGATGCCTCCTTCCATGATGGTCTTTTCCAACCCTTCATGTCTCTTTATATATCTAAAATACTTCAATTTAAAATGAATAAATTAAATAAATACCCCCAAAAAACCAATATTTTTAAACATTATGTTGTTTACGACGGCATTAGATCAAAGCCAAGAAGATTTTCAGCAATGATGGTACTCAGTGAAAGCAGTTTAAATGGTGGGTTCTGGCAAATTTCTTCAGCATGAGGTATCGAATTTGTAATCCAGAAATTCTGAAACTTGATGTCTCCACTGAGAAAGTTTTTCCATGACTGGTTGGGGAACACAGCATGCGTGACATATGCACTGATACCAGTAGCTCCTTCATTGAGCAGGGCCTGGTGAGTGGAAGTGAAACATTTTATTTATATAAGAATATGACAACTTAAATTTGGTTATCTTATTTATTTTGTTGCTGCTGTCGTTACTGCCTGTAGTACCGCTTTTTTAGTGTGGTATACAACAGGTGGGACGAGAGCATGAGGAATTTAATGGCTGCATAGCTAGTGCCTTTATATGTGCTTTTGAATATATGTGTTACAGAAGAGTCCTTTGTATATCATGGACAGAGAAAAGAACAAATAGATCTATCCAGAAAGAACTAAAAAAAAACTGGCTGATGCTGCAAATGATAAAGAGAAAATTGAGGTATTTTGGACATATAAAAAGACACGAAGGGCTGGAGAAGACCATCATGGAAGGAGGCATACCGGCAAAGAGAACAAGATGAAGTCCATGGAAAAAATGGATTCAGGATGTAACTGGTTTTAACATAACGGTTGGAGAGACGGGACGTCTGGCCTATGAGAGAGAGAGAAAATTCGAATGACTGTTTGGTTGGCAGCTTTCTGCTCAGGACAAGATATTTGATGATGATGATGGCTAGTGCAGTTGCTGTTAAGCTGTTCATGTTAGGATTTGTCTTTTATGCCCAAGACAGAAAATAATCTTCGGCCGTAGCGTGGATTGAACATGGGTCTCCCTCATGGGAGACGCGCTCTAATCCATTCGGCCAGACGCTCCTGTTATTTATTTTGTACAATAAGGAAACTAACTGGCAATCTAACATCCTCAGTGAAATGTCATAACAGGAAGTAGAGTACGTTTTTCAAAAGTGAAATAGGCTACATCAATGTTTCCACAATAAGGTCTTTCTCATTGTTCATCCATCGTTCATTTGAGGATCATCTTCATTGCACACATCCGTAACTGCTCCAATCTTCTCCTAAGCATATATTTCAGTGTTTAGACTCAATAATCACTCATTCATGCTCGTTAGTGTATCTACTGAGGTTTCTTCATGGTTTTCCATCTTGCTACACCTATCAGTATACTTAACTTGCGCAACCGAGATATAGAATACCCATTATCTTCTTTGTTGAAATCTTCAGAGCGTGTGCTTTCTCTTAGAGCATTGATGATGTCGCTTTTGTCCATAGAAGGTCTATTCTCGATTGCAGAATTGCTCGACAGTCCATCTGCTCTCTCATTGCCCTTCACCACAGAATGATCTGGGACAAAGATGAAGGTAAGTGTCTGGATTGTCATATTTATATTAATTGCATCAATTGCCTTTGTACATAACCGGTATTGATCTTCAGTACCATGCTCATAGAGTCGCTGAGCATGCATGTATGAGTGAATGTTTGCATCTTTATCAAACAAAAGATACAATACGATAGCCTTCCATCACGAACTATGATAACAGCCTCAGACATGTGCTGTGGTGTATGCGCAGAGGTGACTGTAGAGTCCAATCCTGGAACACAATCTCCTACAACAGATGGGGCATGCATTATCAAGGTTGGACATCTGAGTGTTGTGTGTTCTGTCTTTTCATGCAGCTCATTTTCCCTGTGCTTCAGCAGTAGGATGATTCTCAACTATGCTAATTCCTCCTGTGTTGTTGCAGCACCAAATTGGACACTTTTACACAACTGTCTCCCAGTACATGGTGTCTATATCAAAGCATTTTAGAGTAGCACGCGAGGTCCCTGTTACAAGAGGTTGGATTGATATGTTAGAAATGTCACTCTAAACACAACAGTGTGAAAAAATGCATCATTAATCGCCACAGAAAAAAAGCGTACACCATTTTTGTTAGCACCAGAACACCCGTGTGGTGCCAGGGCCCGCAAGGAAAACAAAGAATAGTACCACTGTGACCTACAATGCATGTAGTAAGAGGCGACTGATGTAGGCCCTAGGGATGCTACCCTAGTAAATAAAAAGCAGAGCAGAAATCGGATGTACTGGCCTACTTGTAGGCGCATAACTGGCACAACATACAATCGCTCTTAGGCTCAGATCACATACAAATCACACAGAGTGGTTGACAGGTGGGTTATATGGAGTGTTTGAAGAAGAAGTAGTTGGCACCAGAATCATATTATTTGAACAGATAAATAATTAAGAGAGCGATAAGAAAAACAAGGAAAATAATGATAAAATACTAGACCTTTCCACACTCCAGCAATGTGCCTCCAGTTTGAACAAGATCATCAACAATTATGATGTGTTTTCCCATAGGGTGTCCTGAAAAATGAAATAGACACAATAAAATACATACATTTCATTGTATTAAACATGTCATCTCATCATCATCAGGTGCCGTCTCCACATCGAAAGTTGGCTGCAATGAATCTCCAGCATCCTCTGTCTTTCGCCTTGGTGTTGCACTCTGCCAGACTGTAACCTGTCCATTTCTTAAAGTTTCCTCCCACTTATCTCTCGGTCTTCCTCTTGCTCTTCCCCCCTCAACTTCCCCTCTAGTAAATATTTTATCATGGTGTCATGTCTTTTATGTGCCCAAAATACTTTACTTGTCTGAATTTTATTTCTCTTAATAATTGTTTCTTCATGCCTAGTTTTCCTAAAACTTGTTTATTTGTCTGTTTTTCTGTCCATGAAACTCTGCCTATTCTTCTATATATCCACATCTCAAATGCATCAATTCTGTCTTCTAACTGCTTGTTCATTGTCCATGTTTCCGAGCCATACATGTCATGTCATCTCAACTGCTTACAAGTACAAAGTCATTTAACGATGGTATTTGTAAAAAGGATGGTCATAACATCATTGGAGTGACGACTGAGAAATCCTTATTTAATTTAAAAACAGTTAAACAAAAAAACTGTCCTGTAGTAACACTTTTTAGGACGGTGTAGGACAGGCGGGACAAGAGCCGGAGGAATTTAATGGCCGCATGACTAGTGCAGTCGCCGCGAACCTATTCAGGTTAGGATTTTTCATTTATGCCCACAACAGCAAAAATCATTGGCATTACCGTGAACTGAACACAGGTCTAACCGCATGGAAGCCACGCTCTAATCGGGCCAGACTCTCCTCTTTAAAAGTAGTAGAACCTTTTATATTGAGGAAGCATTGCAAGACAGGCACTGTTTTGAAACCTGCAGGGAAAGAGGAGTAGGGGAAGGTCTAGAAATACCTGGAAAAGAGAGCTGGAGACTGATATTAAAGGAATAGGCTAAACATGGAAAGAATTGAAAGGGATGGCAAGAGAGAGGAAAGACTGGAAGAAGTTTGTTGAAGACCTGTGCTCCATTGGGAGTTAAAAAGAAGAAGTACAATATGTTATATTGAGTGGAACGTACTCATATTCTAAATGAAATATCACTATTAACTCTTTCCATGCTTTTGCAGCACACTGCGCCATGGCAGAAGTCCGTTGCACGCCATTAGCCGCACACTGTGCCATAGAGTTGCTTCCCTTATAAGAAGTCCTTCTAGTTTTACTCCTACCATTTTATATATATAATAATATATAATTCCTCTCGTACCATTATACGTTACATAGGGCCTGCAAGCAATTTCTCCATACCGCTCTATCCTGGGCAACTCGCTCAATCTCTTCCATGGAACTGAGACCGATATTTCCTGCCTCTCTCAGCAAAGTTCGCTTCAGGGTCTCCTTAGGTCGACCTCTCTTTCTTGAACCCTTTGCATTCCACTTCAATGCCTGCTTTGATATTCTTTGATCATTTCTCCTCAAGGTGTGCCCAACATATCTCCATCTTCTCTTTCTTATAACAGTTGTCACTAGTGGTTGATCAGACATGTCTCTGATTTCATCACTTCTGAATTCGTTCCATTTTATATTCATTATTTTTGCAGACATCTATTTTCAAATGCATTCAACTTGCTTTCTATATCTTTAGTCATTTTCCAACTCTCGCTGGCATATGTTAGGATTGATACAACATTTGAATTGAAAATTCGTAATTTAGTTTTAATACTATATAACTTGCAGTTCCATATTTTATTTAGACTTTTAAAAGCTGATGTTGCTTTGCCAATTCGTATCATAATTTCTTTTTAACATTTCCTGTGCAATCAAAATTGCTACCCAAATAGGTGAACTGCTCTGTTATTTTTATCATTTTAGATTCCAGTGTGATATCTGCATTACTTGCCATAGGTGTCTTTATTATATTTGTTTTTCATAGCTTATCTGCAGTCCAACTTTTGATGCTATAGATGACAAGTTGTCTGTTTTTCTTTGCATATCTTGGTTGTTTCTACTTAACAAGGCAATATCATCTGCAAAATCCAAATCTTCTAGTTGACTATTTTCTATCCAATCGATGCCAGTTTCGCCCTGCAACATTTTCGCATCACCCAGTCAATGGTCACTCCAAACAATAGCGGAGATAGAATACAGCCTTGCTTTACTCCAGTTTCAACCATAAACCAGTCGCTGTGTCCACCATCAGTGCGAACTGCACACTGTGAACCATCATAGAGGCTCTTTATAATGTTTATTATTTTGTCTGGTATTCCATAGCATCTCAGAATATTCCACAGAGAGATTCTGTGTAGACTATCAAAGGCTTTTTAAAATCGATGAAATTTAGTATGAGTGGTTGTTGCTTCTCAATATGTTCCTCCAAAATTAGTCGTAGGGTAATTATTTGGTCTAAGCAGCTTCTCCCAGGTCTAAAACCAGCTTGTTCTTCACTCAGGGTTGTGTCCACTGCTCCTTTGATTCTATTAAGAATGATTTTGCAGAAAGTCTTGGTCATTACTGATAATAGGGTGATCCCTCTCCAGTTGTTGCAATCTTTGAGATCACCTTTTTGGGGATCTTAACAATTATTCCCTTCTTCCATTGATCTAGGACAGTTTCTTCTTCCCATACTTTATTAAATAGTTCTTGCACCTGGCTAATAGTTGTATCATCAGCCACTTTGAGCATTTCTGCAGTAATGTTGTCATCACCCGCTGCCTTATTGTTTATCAAGGAATTGATTGCCTCCTTGACCTCAGCTACACTTATCATTTCTTCGTTAATTGGTAGGGAGCTGTTTCTTGCCTCTTCGTCAAACTTGAGTAGTACTGGTGGATCAGGTCTATTTAATATTTCTTCAAAATGTTCTGCCCATCTTTTCTTCTACTCGGTATCTGATGTTAGAACTTTACCATCTTTGCTCTTGATTGGGCCACCCTTTGAAACAAATGTTCCAGTAAGTTGTTTTAGTGTGCTGTATAGCATTTTACTGTTTCCCGTCTTAGCTGCCTTTTCCCCTTCTTCGGCCAGTCGATTGACATATGCTCTTTTATCTCTTCTAGCTGCTCTTTTCACTTCCTTGTCTTTTAGTCTATATTCCTCTTTAGCTTGGATTTCATCTGTTGCATCCTTAGTATTAAATATTGCTAGTTTCATCTTTCTTCTTTCTTGAATACACTTCCAGGTGTCATCGCTTATCCAGGGTTTTCTGTCTTTCGTCTTTAATCCTGCGCTACTATTTGCTGCCCCCAATAGTGTGTCCTTTATCTTAGTCCATTTGTCTTCAATGTTCTGTTCATTGAGTAACTCGAACCTATTCTTAAGTTCGAGCTGATATTCCTCTTTTACCTCATTATTTTGTAGTCTTTGACTGTCTATTTGCAGTTGTTCTTTTTAGTATGGTGAATTTTCAATTTCAGTTTCAATTTACCTATGCATAAATTATGATCACTTCCTACATCTGCCCCTCTGTATGCACGGACATCCAGCAATGATGTTCTAAATTTTATATATATACTACTTTTTAAGCTTGTTATTCTATTAGGTTGTCCAGTTTTATTCAATTTAATTTATAATAATATATATATATGTTTATTTATTGACGAGTAGTTAGGATTTTTTATTTTTAAAAATGTTTTTTTTATCTCCCTTGAATTAACGGTTTAAAAATTGAGGAAATAACTCCGCGTGGAAAGGGTTAACAAAGACAGCATGACTCATGATTTCTTTTGACTGTGGAACTATGGGGATGGAAAGATGAGACGACTTTTTCTTCTTTCATCTTCTACGACTATCATTCATGTTAGACTAGGACTTCAGATTCTCTGATATAGTCTTTGTTTCAGGATTCAAGTTCCACCAGACAGTTTCTCTTTAAAGGTGGTGGGTATGGGCCACGTTCTTTTACTGAGGCCTGCCTGTAATGAACAGTTTGATTGATTGATAGGACCATCATCATTGCACTTTGATGAGTAACCATGTGTGCTTCAAGCTCTTTCTTATATATGAATTAATTCTACGCCTGCCCAGCGTGTTCGTAGCGCGTTGGACAACGGGTGACAAGTTCTCTGTGAGTGCGGTTCAATTCCGCGGGCTGGCAGAAAAGCCACAAGTTCTCCAGATTTACGGCGTTCATGGCACCGAACAGAAGGGTTACGATGTCCATGGCACCGAGCCAAAGAGCGGAAAGCTCAAGTGCTTCTGGATCTGAAAAAAAAATATTTAAAAAAAAAATTTTCTTTACCATCTTTGATGGTGACAATTCTCTTGTTTCCTTCCATTCGCTTCTTGGCACAAATAATCAATCTGTCACCATCATCAGGGAACAGGAGATGAAACCTTTTGTAGGCACCATCATCAGGAAATGCAAACATAATGTCCTCACTGTTAGGTAGAGTAGAGAGATGCTGCTGTAGCAGAGGGAATGCTGTCTCAAGTCTGTATGAGTAAACATAATTGATAAAAGGGGAAGACTGCAGTAAAACTATGTAGTGATGGCGGAACACGTAAAAATAAAGTACTGTAGTTTTACAAAATACAAAAACAATACACAGCAATATTTCGACCAAAAGGCCTTTATCAAGCAAAGGATAAACAGGAGTGACAAATTTCACTACTTTCACAGCACACTACATATAGACCAGTGTTTTCCAATGTGGGGCCCATGACCCCACAGGGTGGCAATTTGATTGTTAAGGGGGCAATTTGATTGTTAAGGGGGCAATTTGTCAATTGAACAATTCAATTTTTTTAATATTAAAAATTATGTATATGTTACATAGGGGACATAAGAAGGTTTTAGGAAGGCTTAGGTGGGGCAAGGCACAAAAAAGGTTGGGAAACACTGATATAGACTACGACAAAAAAATCATAACATACACAATGAATAAGCACAAACAATGAAATCTGAGTCAGCACACATAATTCATTCTGAGTGAACAAAGGTAAGTCAGTATGAATAAGCGAACACAAGTAATTCAGTTTTTTTATGGGTCTCTGTGGCCTAGAGGTTAAGTACTTATCTCTCGTGCCGAAGGTACCAGGTTCTCACCCTTGTGGAGCCATTTGGATATTTTTCCAGAGATACCTGATCTCAGTGTAGGTGAGATAGAGTTCCTAGTCCTATCGGAGATGGATGATAAAGCGTAGGTCCCACGTTAAATTTGAGCACGTAAATGAACCCTTGGCAGTTCAAAATCGAAAAGTGCAGGCTAGAAAGCCGCTGCCCAGGCAAAAAATTCATTAGAAATTATTTAAAATAAAATTCCTACAAAAATATCTCCAAAATTACATCTGGACCCTCACTAGTGCTACGGAGTTTGTGCACTGCAGCTGAGATCTTCCTGTGTAAGAAAGAGATCAGAGCAAACATGGTTACTCACCGAAGTGCAATGATGATAGTCCTTTCTATCAGTCAATCAATTCAGTCTGAATAAGCGAACACAAATAATTGAGTCTGAATAAGTGAACTTCATTCTACCTAAAGCCTAATCTTATGCATTTCTTTCAACTCTGCTTCACAAGCTGTCCTCTATGTGCCCCTAGTTCTTCCTTTTCTCTGCTGTCCCTAGGGTGTTCAGTGTATCTTTATCTTCTTCTTCTTGACGCTCCATATCAACCACTTGTTGACCACTGTGTGATTTGTATGTGATCTGAGCCTAAGAGCAATTGTACGTTGTGCCAGTTATGTGCTTCCAAGTAGGTCAGTACATCCGATTTCTGCGATGCTTTTTATGTACTAGGTAGCTTCCTAGGTCCTATATCAGTTGTCACTACGACATGTCTTGTAGGTCACAGTGGTACTATTCTTTGCTTCCCTTGCGGGTTCCGGTAACACACGGGTGAATATGAATAAGTGACATTCTTTCTACCTAAAACATAGTCCTTTGCATTTCTTTCAACTTTGCTTCAAAAGTTGTAATCTATGTGCCCCTAGGTCTGCCTTTTCTTCGCTGTCCCTATGGTGTCCACAGCACTGAACATCTCGCTCACCTTTACTACCTCTAAAATCTACATACAATTACCTGTAAACATACCTGGGTATAACGTTATCTGAGAAGTAAAACCTTTCTTGTAAAGCATGAATATCATAGATGATAATCTGAGCTGGTCCTTTAGCACTGAGAGGAATAGCAGACAATAGAGTAGCCAGGATCTGTGTGAGATGTATAACAGTGTTATAGAAATATGTACAATACATTGGTAACAAATACATCAAAATTAATATTACAACTAGTTTTAGTTTAGTTGTTGGATCATCATCACTGCACATGGAAACAATTAGTCCATAAGTGTTCCGATCTCCTCCTCAGTATGTCTCTCAGTTTAGTTTAGTCGTCTGATCATCATCATCACTGCACAAGGATATAATTAGTCCATAAGTGCTCCGATCTCCTCAGTATGTCTCGCAGTTTAGTTTAATCATCAGGTCATCACCACTGCACATCAAAACAATTAGTTCATAAGTGCTCCGATCTCCTCCTCAGTATGTCTCTCAGCGTGTGGCGACTAACGACATCGGTTCTTTGTGGGTTTACTATTCTTCTTTGGCATAACTTAAGGACTAATTGGTTTGATGTGCAGTGATGATGATCTGACGACTAAACTAAACTAAATTTTCAATGACACTCACCCTATTCTTAGAATCAACTATACTTAGAAAAAAGTATCGTTACTACTGTACAAATCTAGCTTACTGCCATTTTAGTAAAAGAGAGTAAGCAACATGGGCTACTACCTACTTTTGCTGTAGCAATCTGACCTTCTGTATCTACTCTCTCCATTGTTCCAGTTGGAAAATAAGGCAATATAAAATGGAATGACTTGGCCAAGTATCTGCAATTAGATCAAGAAAAATAATTGTCTTGATTACTATGTTTCTTCTTCTTCGTACGCTCCATATCGACCACTTGTTAACCACTAACCACTGTCTGATTTGTATGTGATCTGAGCCTAAGAGCGATTGTACGCTGTGCCAGTTGTGCGCCTACAAGTAGGCGAGCACATCCGATTTCTGTGACATTTCTTATTTACTAGGTAGCTTCCTAGGTCCTACGTCAGTCGCCTTTTTACGACATGCATTGTAGGTCACAGTGGCCCTATTCTTTGCTTCCTTCGGGCCCGCACCACACACTTAGTTTCTAATAATTCGTTGTGGTGGTGTATATTTAATGAAAAAAAAAAAAAATGTAGACGTATTCAAAAATATGGATTCACAGAAACGAAAAATACGGATGGAGATCTTTCTTTCTCTTTCTTTCTCTAATCCTGTTTTGCCTCACCCATCAGGATAAAAGAGATTTCTAGGTTGGGCTTTTGTGTACACTTCATCAATAGTGTTTTTCCCCGCTTCTGTTATCCCTATTGTCCACCTTGCATGTTTGTAAACAGATGGAGATAAAGAAATGAAATCTGAGATGGAAATAATGAGGTCATGTTAAGTCAAATGGTTAGAACAAAGTGTATGGTTAGAGAGCGTGTGGTCAAATGGTTAAATGCAGTGGTGTTTCTTGACAGAAACATTCTGTGTTTGACCCCTCGGGCACCATGTATTGCTGGGGCTCGAAAAGGGAGCAAAGAATAGTAGCACTGTGACCTACAAGGCATGTCGTAAGAGTCAATTGAGGTAGGGCACTAGGGAAGCTACCCTAGTAAATAAAAAGCAATGATGAAGCGGTTAAGACATTTGCCTGACGTATAGAAGGTTGTGGGTTTGAATTCGGACAGAGACACGTGCAATTTGTTCATGAGGTCTCTAGGATTGTTGCCGGAGCTATAGATTTTGTGCAACACCCTCGGCAGATGGTGTACCATTACTGCCGACAGGGACAGAGCTATTTGGGGAAAACTGGAGCAATAAAGTCAATCCCTCACCTTTGGACCCTTTTAAAAAAAGCGTCGCAGAAATCGAATGTGCTGGCCTACTTATAGGAGCCTAACTGGCACAACGTACAATCACTCTTAGGCTAAGATCACATACAAATCACAAAGAGTGGTTTAACAAGTGATCTTCTTCTTCTGTGTTCTCACTATATTGGGATTTCGGATTCTCTAATAAAGGCAGCCGTCTGATTATCAGCCACACCATACAATTTGTCTTGGACGCTGGGGTAAGTGGGCCACCTCTTTCTTCCCAAGTCTGCATACTGGGGGCAGTTCTGTAGGACACAATTCCCATGATTACTGCTTTCCTGTTTGTGCTGACCTCTTCCCGCAGTAAGTTTTGGCCACCATCACGATGGTAGATCTGACATTCTTACTGCGTGACTAAATCTCTAAGGCAGATTGGTGACCGTAGAATCCGTTATCCCATTTCTCATTGTGATGGGTCATTGCACCATGTTATGCGCCTTATGGCCTGGCGCATCTGTTTTCTTCAAGCATTTGTTTCGGGTTAGCATTCCCTAGCAGACACGTGCATCCGATGTCAGCTAAACCTCCTTAATCGTCTCTTGCGACATGCATGCCTGGTAACAGTGGTTCTATTCTTTACAACCCAAATTTGGGCCCCAGGAACCACTCGGACATAACAAGTGATCGATATGGAGTGTTCGAAGAAGAAGACCCCTCGGCAAGATCACAAGATTTTCTGTAGAGAAAATAAAACTGATGGCCTGCACATGCGGCAACAGCTTTGCCCAGGCAGTCTTAGTTTTTCTGCCCTATATAACCCATCAGTGCACAGTCTTCTTCTTGCGTTTGTCTGTTATGAATTCAGGTGTAGCCAGGGCGCCTGGTATGGCGCTTCTGGCTGATTTTTGCGTGAAGGCCTGCTTTCCTTTTTATCAGTGTCCCCCCGCCATACAGGCATGTTTTCTCCTACTTCAGAGAGTGGTGTACTCAGTAGAAAAAAGTAACGAATGCTGTAATGACAGTTTTATTTATTTGAGCTGGAGATTAATCTATATCCTCTTCTTGTCCCGATTAACACATAATGCTTCCACAAGAGACTTCCACTGTTGCCGTTCTGCTGCCTTTCTACCAACCATCTCCACATCAGGCCACACTCCAACTCTCTCTCCACAGTTCTTCTCCATGTTTCCTTTGGACGTCTAGGCCTTCTCTTCCCATCCGCTGTCTATCTGAGAGCTGTCCTAGCCAATGCCCCCACTGGCATACAACATACATGTCTAAACCACCTCCATCTTCATCTCTTAATGATGGTCTCCAAGGATGCACAGTCTGTTCGATTCAAAAGCTCCTCATTTGTTATGGTATTTGGCCAGAAATGATTTGAGCTGGAAATTATAAAGCAGAAAGGATATCCAAGAAACGGTCAACACAAGAACAACCAATCACATCAACATACAGCTCATAAAATCTTAAAGACAGCAAACAAAGAGATTTGTCTGAACAGATTGGCCATGGGAAACACGAGAAGAGAGGTTTACAGACACACTGCCAATCCTAACCCCAATGAGAGCATCAACTACCTTACAAGGAGAGATCAGAACACCATTTTTAGACTCCAAACTCAACACATATCACTTAATAATCACATGAATAGAATTACTACTCCAACAAAGTAGTAAATGCTCTTTGACGTAGACCCAAGCCCAAATATATGGCATTAAAAGATCATTAAAGAGTGTTTATCATACAATGCGTATGGAATGACCTCACCCCAGGCAGAAAAAGGCAGGAAATCTGATAGAGAAGTTGCACTTCACTAATTAACACAGGCCGTAAAAGTAAAGAGGATACGAGGACAAAAAAGCAAGTGGTTAGGACAACAGGTTTCCTGTAACAATCACAATTGAAGGATCTAATCTTTCAAGTACCTCTGAAGTCTGCGAAGGCCCACCGCATGGCAAGGGACACCAGTCAAATAGTAAGCAAGCCTCACGCAAAAATCAGTCAGAAGTGCAATACCAGGCGTCATGACTTCCGCCTGAATTGACAGTGGGCGTTCACAGAAGAAGGCCAAAATTAATGAAGAATTAATTACATATACTTATAAGAATCAGACATAGGTGGCTGTTGTTGACTCACCTTGGAAATGAATAGACAACTGATAGTTGCTCAAATATGTTCACAGAAGAAGGCCAAAATTAATGAAGAATTAATTACATATACTTATAAGAATTAGACATAGGTGGCTGTTGTTGACTCACCTTGGAAATGAATAAACAACTGATAGTTGCTCAAATATGATTGCTGGTGAATGGAAGCTGCCAATGAATATCACTGAAATAACCAATATGATTTGTCTGAAAATGGTGAAATATAATTTTAAATTAAAAAGTAGATCATCATCATAATCAAATGCCATGCCAGCTGGCGTAGGCAATCATGGATCTCCACAAATCTCTGTGTTTGGTGTTTGTTATCAACTCAGATGTTGACGCTCTACTGTGCCATGAAGTCAGGCTATCCAAAATTTTCTCTCTGTTTTCCTTTGTCTCGTCTACCCTCGATTTTACTGGTTGTCACAATGTGTTCTAAATCTCCCTTCCTCATCACATGTCCGAAAAATGATGAAGCCTCTTTCTTATATTGATGATAAGCTTTCTCTGTGTCTTGACCTCATTCAACACCTCCACATTTGTCATTTTAGCAGTCAATGGGATTCTCATTGTTCTTCTGTAAAACCATATCTCTGTGGACCTCAGAGATTTTTTGATCTGTGTGTTTATAAAAAGTAGATACCGTTAATCTATCAATCTATCCATCCATCCCACCCACCCCCATTCATCTTTAGACAAGGAAATCTACATGTAGACATGAAATCTACCTTTAGACAAGAAAATCTACTTGTAAACCAGGAAACCTATTTCTAGACAAGGTGACCTACCTGTAAACCATGAAACCTACCTGAAGACAATGAGACCTACATGAAGATATGAAATCTTACCTGAAGACATACCACAGCATGGCGTAATGTTGACCACATCACCCAATGCATTCCAATAGTAAATGAAAAATACGGGCCTACACTATATTCTATGATATACCTCATGGTAATTTTTGTTTTTTCCCCCCATTCGTTGCTGTGAGTTCAGGCGCAGTCATAGTGCCTAATATGGTCCCTCTGACTGATATTTGCGTGAAGGCTTGCTTTCCTTATATTCAGTGTCTCTTGCCATTCAGACGAGTCTTACTCCAACTTCAGAGGTACTTGTAATTCAGAAATCCCCAAGAAAAGGATTTGGGAACCTGGAATCTGACCGTACACCATCAGAGAACCTGTAGTCGAACCGTGTACCATGTGCACACCAAAACATTTTTTTCCGGGCCCAAGCTGAACTCAAACTCCGGAATATCCCCAAAATGTCAACTTCATCACCGTGCCCCCACCTCATGGTATGAAAAAGGTTCCTCTACCTTTCTTTATGGACAAACTGCAATACAAGTAAATCTACCAAGATACATATAAACCTGCAGACAAACACACACACTCTCTCTCTGTCTTTTTAAACCAGATTGGGGCATAGGCCCTCAACCAACTCATGCCAAGTCTTCCTATCTCTAGCTATCTCCTGTAGCTACTTCCAGCTCTTCTTTATATTGTTGATCTCGGCCTCCAAATCTCATCTCCATGTATTTTTAGGCCTCCTCTCTTTGCTGTCCTTGTGGCTTCCAGGAAAGGACCCTTCTTGTTATATTCCCCTCCGCCTGTGTGTTGTTGGGGCTCTCAATGGGAGCAAAGAATAGTCTTCTTCTTCTTCTTGTGGTTCTTTCACCAATTTTAATCACTCTTAGTGATATGTTTGATCTTTGCCAAGAACGTATGCGTTGCATTTGGTTTGGTAGGCCCCTAAACGCATAGACTTCCATGTTTAGGACATGTGCATCCATTTCAGCCAAACATCCTTAGTCGCCTCTTCGACATGTGTGGTAGGTAACAGTGGTTCTATTTTTACATCCCAAATTTGGGTCCCGGTAACCACTCGGGCGGCAAAGAATAGTAACACTGGGACCTACAAGGCATGTCATAGAGGCAACTATGGTAGGGGCCTAGGAAAGCTACCTAGTAAATAAAAAGCGTAGCAGAAATCAGATGTGCTGGTCTACTTTTAGGTGTATAACTGGCACAACGTAAATTGCTCTTAGACTCAGATCATATAAAAATCACAAAGAGTGGTTGAACAAGTGGTCGACATGGAGCGTTCGAAGAAGAAGATATTCCCCTCAGGTTTTCTCAAAGTGTGTCCTGTCCAGTGGCAGCGTCTTTTTTTAACCTCTTGGTTAACTGGAATCTGTCTTGTTCTCTCCATAAGTTTCTCATTTGTGACACTACTACAAACACACTAAACTGATCAAAATAAGGCAGAAATTTAGAGCTACATACCATCTTTTCCTGCCATATACTTAACATCTTCAATAAACAGATTTGGAAAGCCGTCAGCAAAGTTCTTCCACTGTATGGTGTTACGGAATTCTACTCGACGAGCTGAGGTAACAAGCGATGATGTTTTCTCTGCTTTCTGAGGACATGTAGAATGCGAGTTACTATACATGAAATACACATACTCCCATAGTTTATAAGAGGGTCTCTGTGGCTAAGTGGTTAACCCTTGCCTCACAATCTGAAGGTTGTGGGTTCGAATCCAGGCCGCACCGTTCTGTTCACATGAGCATTTTTTCCAGAGACCCTAGGATTGTTGTCGGAGCTATGGAGTTAATGCTTTGAGAAATATTCTCGGCAGGTGATGTGCCATTTCTGCGGAGGGACCAAGCCATATAGGGTAAAACACAGAGCTATGAAGTCCATCCTACGGCTTTAAAAGCCGTGCTCTTATTGCGCTCAAGGGCATATAACGTAGGGAGAAAAAATATCCACTCAATTCGATCTTGTGCTTTTCTCTCCCTATGCCATGTTATGTAATTCGATCAACATCATGGCACATTCTGCATTCCAATGCGTGCTCCATCCTCTGCTGCAGCAGAAATCACAAAGTACACTTGCTCAACACACTATGAGAAGTTGATTAGTATATCTTCTCTCTCTACCACAAAGAAGCCACTATCTGGCATGTCCAAACTTAACTCCTAATTCTCACAATCTGTCCCAATTCTCTCACTACGACATTTGTAGCTTCATCAGTGAAAGATAGTACAGAGAAAACACAAGAACCCGTTCTAGAAATCTCCTCCTATCCTGACACTGTGAGGCAAAACAAGATTAGAGAAAAAAAGTTATTTTTGCTTTGTTTACAGTGTTGGATCACTGACTCCATGCTCAACTTTTCTTACTTTCTTTTTACAACATGCAAGAGTAGATAGTAGTTCTATTCTTTGTTACAATATAAATCCCAAGGGGGGGGATCCATGCTTTCAGCTGTCAACAATGTAACCCCATTGGTTGCTGCGATATCATATTGATGTTGATAGTAAGCTTGATCCAATCATCTGAGTATATTCTTTCAATTTCCTGTACTGTCGATTCCCTAATCTACTCAGATGAAAATTATTACCCAGACTATTCAAGTGAAGAATTTGCAGTCATTGTTAGAACTACTATTCAATAAGTCAACTGCTAGATTGCAAGAGCTTGGATTGAAGGTTGGAGTTACTAGAAAATAACAGCATAACAGGTGTATGAGTAGGCTCATCAATCAACATCAAACTGGATCGGTTAGTCAGTGGACGCTGTTGGAGATATTGCGATGGAGATTGGAGCACCTATGGACATGTCCGGAGTGCAATGAAGATATACCACACTGAAACTTCAGTCACCTAACATGAATAAAAACATGTAGTATTATATTCTTTCTAACTATGCTTAGTCTTTATCTATTAATCAGTTATCAGTTATATGAGGACTATCATCATAGCACTCTGGACATGTCCATAGGTACTCCAATCTCTGTCTCAGCAAATCCAGCAGCGTCCAGAGACACAACACGCCAGTTCGATGTTGATTAATCAATCTCATATTTAGTATGTCGTTCTTTTCGGGCTGCAATAATATTGACACCCATCTCTCTCAATCTTGTCAGTGAGTGGGATTCACAACCCTGAAACTCCTCTGTTTGGAAAGACTCTCTCAATGCGTGAAGAATGTCATTTCAATCCATGGCAGCTACCTCTGATATTGTAGCCAAGCCAGCCAATCTATCAGCTCGTTCATTAACCTAACTCCTGCGTGCCAGAGACAAAAATGAAGGTGATTTCTCTGATCATTGTTTGTACCAAAACCTCCACCCAGTTGCGTCTCACCACTCCTGATTCGACTTTACGAATCATGCTCATGGAGTCGCTGAGTATGAAAACACAGAGTATGATAACTGGCACAATGTAAAATGCTCTTAGGCCCAGATCACATAAAAATCTCAAAGAGTGGTTTAGCAACTGGTCGATATGGAGTGTTCGAAGAAGAAGATATGTAGGGAATCAACAGTACAGGAAATTGAAAGAATATACTCAGATGATTGGATCAAGCTTACTATCAAAATCAATATGATATCGCAGCAACCAACGGGGCACATTGTTGACAGCTGGAAGCATGGGTCCCCCCCATGTGGTTTCTGGTGTAGCGAAGAAGATTATCTATTAATATCAATATCATTTCTATGACCAGGTTATTTATTAGGAAGACTATAGTTACAAATTTATTGATTGGACCATCATCATTGCACTTCAGTGAGTAACCATGTGTGCTCCGATCTCTTTCTTACACAGGAAGATCTCAGCTGCAGTGCACAAACTCTGCAGCACCGGCAAGGGTCTACGATGTTATTTTGAAGATGGTGAAGATATTTTTATATAAATTTTATTTTTAATCTTTTCTAATGAATTTGCCCTGGCAGCAGCTTTCCAGCCTGCTCTTCTCGATTTTGAACTGCCAAGGGTTCTTTAACGTGTTCACGTTGAACATGGCACCTAGGTTTTATCATCTGTCTCCGATAGGACTAGGAACTCGATACCACCTACACTGAGATTAGGGAACTCTGGTAAAACAAGATGGTTCCACAAGGGAGAGAACCTGGTATCTTTGGCTAGAGAAACTAGCACCTAACCTCTATGCCACAAAGACCCCAGAGGAAGACTAACAAAAGTAATGCTTCATAATTTTTGTCTTGAAAACTATTAATGTAAAAAATATGAAATTCATATAGTTTTACTGCAGTCTTCCCTTATATTGATAATACCCTCTTGTCATAACCCAGATAACACAAGCAGTAAAGACAGTTTTAGTTTTTTTTAAAATTATGAAGTGGTTAATACTTTTGACTGTCATTCTGAAGGTTGTGGGTTTGTCTCTCTCTCTCTCTCTCGCTATCGTTCTTTTACGGCCATTTTTATCATTCTTATTGGGATATATAAACATCCTAACACCAAGAACGGTGGTGATACGTTCACAATCTTCAGTACCATTTGGAGCTTTGGTGTTTATACTTCGGCGACGTGTCTGATTTCAATCAAACTGGGTTGCTCTCCGTCAGCCTTTGGCTGTCCCCAGCCGACCTGCAAGGCAGCAGGTTGATTGAACCAGGGTCCCCTAAACGGGAGCTTGTGCTCTAATCCATTCGGCCAGAAGCTCTTCACTACTTCGCCATAAAGACCCCCAAAAACTGCACACTATTGCTGTTAGACAAGTTAACAAAAATAACACTGTTTACACACACACACACACACACATATAAAGTTAGTGGAGAACAGGAAAGGTCACACAATAGCAGAACATTAAAACAGGATAACACCCATGCATGAATAAATGCTAATTTCTCATGTAACAAAATACCACACATTAATAACATTGTGAATTATTAATGTTACAACCGGACAGGAAGAAGGTTCAATCAAGAAAATAGCATCAAGCTTGTTACATAATGTCTCCCATGTGATGTGGAAACAGAGATGGTTGACAGTGAGATTATGTTCTTTACATTATTTCTAGATTAGACCCCAGTTTTTATACAGAAAATATGATATTGTCTTTCCCCAGGTGAATTATGAAATTGGTTGACCACTCTTGCCATTAAACGTAGGGATGGGAGCTTTAATTTGTGTTCCAGAGCCAGATGAGTCGCCATGGTTGTGTTATATCCATGTTTATTTAGTGTGGTCTTTATATTGTCTTCCATCTTTTTCTTGGTCTGCCCTTGGCTCTAGTACCTGATCTCTTTTTATTGTATGCTGTTATTGGTAGTTCGTTGTATTTCCTTCTCATTAAATGTCCAAACTACTGTATTTGTTGTATTTCAATGTATTCGATGCATGAAGTTATGCCCACTCTGGTTCTGATGTTCTCATTTCGTAGTCTACTCTTCCTGGTGACCCACCACTGCCTTCCTCAAGCATTTCATTTCACACATGGTGTGAAATAAGCGAGAAAATATACAGGATATAGAAAGTTGGATTTAAGGAAAATGACATCAGATCACTATTAGATTAGCAATGCAAGGTTTATGTTATTATTATATTCCTCTCACGCCTGTGTGGTGCCGGGACCCACCAGGAAGCAAAGAATAGTACCACTTCGACCTACAAGGCATGTCGTAAGAGGCGACTGATGTAGGACCTAGGAAGCTACCCTAATAAATAAAAAGCATCGCAGAAATAGAATGTGCTGGCTTACTTGTAGGCGCATAACTGGACATCTACAATTGCTCTTTGATCTCTGTGGCTAAGCCCTTTGCCTTGTGAGTCAAAGGGCCTGGGTTCGAATCCGAACTGCCCCGTTCTGTTCACGAGTGCAGATTTTTTCCAGAGACCCCTAGTATTTTTGCTGGAGCTACGGAGTTTGTGTTTTGTGCAATATTCTCGGCAGGTAACGTGCCATTTCAGCTGAGAGGGACCGAGCCATATGGGGTAAAACCGGTGCAATGAAGTCAATCCTTCGGCTTTAAAACCTTATTAAAAAAATTGCTCTTAGGCTCAGATCATATGCAAATCACACAGAGTGGTTAACAAGTAGTTGATATGGAGCGTTCAAAGACGAAGAAGAATTAATCCAATTTTATGTTTATTATCTTTCCAGACATCTATTTTCAAATGCATTCAACTTACTTTCTATATTTTTAGTCATTTTTCAACTCTCTGTGGCATATCTTAGGATTGAGACAACATTGGAATTGAAAATTCATAATTTAGTTTTAAAACTATATAACTTCCATATTTTATTTAGATTTTTTAAAAATGATGTTGCTTTGACAATTCGTAGCACAATCTCTTTTTACATATCTACCATGTAGTCGAAATTGCTACCCAAACAATGCAAAATCTCCATAGATGTTAAAGATGTTATAGTAGTATATTGTAGTGGATGTGTTAGTAGAAGCAGTTGGTTCCAAATGTTAATCATAGATGGTATTGGAGTTGAGTATAAGCGTTCATATCTAATTAAAGGCTTCTAAAGTAGTCAGTACCAGCCTTATGGAGGATGAGTTACAGTCTGAACAATTTCCACGCCCACTGTGGAATTGAACCTGGACCCCTAGCCTAAGAAGCAAGTTCACTAACAACTAAGCTACTGTGGCTCTCAATATTAAATATATAGACAATATTTCAAGCAAACAAAAGGAAGGAATGAATCACAGCCTCACTGCAAACTGTGATACAATGTAAGCAAGACGATTTTCAGGGTGAACAAGAAAGAAGAAAGACATTCACTCAATTAACTCCTTGTGGACCAAAAGCCACAACGTGAGATTGGACGCCTTTTACCAGGAGCCACACTAAAAGTTTTTTTATTAAAAAAACAAATGGTTTGTAAAAACATAACTTTTGCTCTGGTCCACGGAGAGTTAATAAACAGCCAGAACAATTTTATAACAACAATTGTTTACAATGTCTACTTTATGTTAAAGAACATATAATAAAGAAGCACAGCATTGATTGAATATTAGTAGTGCATTAGAAAAAAAACATACATGCAAGATGGCAGTGCTCTCATTGATCACAGAATTATTTGCTACATCAGGCACAAGCTCAGTGGTTATAGCAGACTTTTTGCCATTGGCTATTCGTACCTCCCGACCATTATGACAGCACTCTGCTATTTGTCTTGCAAGATTCCGTGTTGAATGATGGGCATACAAAAGAACAGCATCCTCCTTGTCATCTGACCTGGTATCCATTTGAAACAGCACTGTTGCTCAAGTGACTGCTATTTTCTGTGAAAATAAATAGAATTGAAGTTGAATATTTGTATAACAATGAAGCTGATTATAAAGTAGTGTATATATATATTTCTCTCATACAATTCTAAGCTACATAGGGCCCGCAAGTCATTTCTCCATACCCTCTGTCTTGCGCAACTCGATATCTTCTCTGGAACTGGGTCTGATATTTTTACTTCTGCAGTAAAGTTTGTTTCAGGGTTTCCTTGGGCATCCTTTCCTTCTAGAACACTTTGCCTCCAATTTCAATGCCTTTGGTATTCTTTGATCATTTCTTTTCAAGGTGTGCAAAATCTTCTCCTTCTTATAACAGTTGTTACTAGTGGTTAACCAGACATTTCTCTAACTTCATCACTTCTTCCGAATTTGTCCCATTTTATGTAATTTATTTTTCGTAGA
Source organism: Arion vulgaris (assembly GCA_020796225.1). Taxonomy (NCBI): domain Eukaryota; kingdom Metazoa; phylum Mollusca; class Gastropoda; order Stylommatophora; family Arionidae; genus Arion; species Arion vulgaris. The sequence goes on along the minus strand of CM036755.1, from coordinate 68,077,333 downwards.
CATCTATTTTCAAACGCATTCAACTTACTTTCTATATCTGTAGTCATTTTCCAACTCTCGCTGGCATATGTTAGGATTGATACAACATTTGAATCGAAAATTCATAATTTAGTTTTAATACTATATAACTTGCAGTTCCATATTTTATTTAGACTTTTAAAAGCTGATGTTGATTTGCCAATTCGTATCATAATTTCTTTTTAACATTTCCTGTGCAATCAAAATTGCTACCTAAATAGGTGAACTGCTCTGTTATTTTTATCATTTTAGATTCCAGGGTGATATCTGCATTACTTGCCATAAGTGTCTCATTATATTTGTTTTTCGTAGCTTATCTGCAGTCCAACTTTTGATGCTATAGATGACAAGTTGTCTGTTTTTCTTTGCATATTTTGGTTGTTTCTACTTAACAAGGCAATATTATCTGCAATATCCAAATCTTCTAGTAGGGTATAGTAGTGCATATATATATATTATATATATATATATATATATATATATATATATATATATATATATATATATATATATATATATATATATATATATATGGCCTTTTCGTCTTTACAGACGATCAATTGGCAAGTGTTTTACTGTGACAACTTCGGAGTTTTCATTTTTCTCTCTTGTCTTCTCTCTCATACATAAGTCTCTTCTCAAAAGACTCTGCGCCCTTGCGCAATACCGCTTTCCACACAACTATGTCATCAGATAGTTTTTTCCATGTGTTGGGACCTGTAGAAAAGTTTTTCATTGAGGCCTTGTAGACATCCTTATATCTGAACAGTGGTCTGTCCTGGTGTCTCTTCCCCATCAAAAGTTCACATGAACAACACCTGTTGGGGTATGTGGCTATTGTCTATTCTTCTCACATGCCCAAACCATCTTAGTCATCCACTGCTGAGCATGTCCATGATGGAGGGCATGTTTGCCCATTGCAGCACTTCAGAGTTGGATATCTTGCTGTACCACTGGCTGTTCATAATCTTGCGGAGACATCAAAGGTGAAAGATGTTAAGTCTCCTTTCATTCCTTGAGTAGTCTGTCTATCTTTCTGAGCCATATAGTAAAGAACTAATTACATGGGCTTGATATATTTGAATCTTCGTTGGCAATGTTAATTTTGTGTTGTTCCATGCTCTCTTTGATAATATAAGACTAGTTTGAACATAAATCATGACAAATTTAAACATCGAAAGCTGTTGACAAGTTAAACTACATAAATAAAAATGAACCAGAAGCTACACATTAGTACTATGTGAGTGTCTTGTTTGTTTTAACTTACCTTATGTGACAAATACAATATTCACATGCAATTTTAATTGACTCATTAAATCATTATATACTGTACGTAGGCCTACTGAGTACTCAACTGTACCGCAGTGGCTTACTTAGACTTATACTACAAATAGTAATCCTGACTTAACTAGTAGGTAGCTATATAGTATACTATACTATACTTAGTATTAAGTATATACTATTAATACTAAAATTATAATATATAATTAGACGAAGATAACTATCTCTATAGTTATGAATTGTATTCTCCGCAAGAAGTTCATTCTTATTTTTTATGTATGTTGGCCAATACGCTCAGATAGAATCAACAAATGGCTGGTTCTTAGTTGAAAGAACGTGCCTCGGCATTATCTCATAAATTATTTATAGATAAAAACAAACAATTTGAAAACACTTCTTTAAGTTTAACAACACACACAGTGAATCCACGACTAATAATAACAATACTATCTTTTAAAAAACTAACATCGATAAACAGGGAAGAATTTGCTCGGGCATTGTTGTACATAACTTCATTTTATATACGGTACTCATCTAACAAATAAACTAGATGTATTTAGTAAACCTCAAGATATTTCATATGTTTGCGCAGACCTCAGCATAAAGTTTCAATTATGGGTAGTTGCAGAGTAGCAGACGTTTGTTTTTCCATGGTCAATTAAAAAGCAAACGTCGGATAGCTTTAGCGGTTAGCGAATACAATTTTCATGGAATTTGAAAGACTTGCTGGAATAATTATGAAAAAGTAAGCCATCTTTCGTTTCCAAATTGGTTATTGGTTACTGAACCGACGTCACAGTACTCCGGGAAGACACATAGGTGCTCAATCTTCCATAACATATGTCGAACGTATGCATACATACTGATGGTTCCTGTGGCTCGCTGGTTAAGCATACTCCTAGTCTCTCTCTGTCACTCAAGCATCCAGCTCTACTTGTACTTCTTCATTTTACAGATTTTCATGTTAGGACCGTTTGAATGTTTCTATCGTAGTCTATATATTATGTAGTGTGCTGTGAAATTCGTCACTCCTGAAGTATCGTTTGCTTGATAAGGCCTTTTGGTCGAAACGTTGCTGTGTATTGTTATTGTTTTTGTAAAACTACAATACTTTGTTATTATGTGTTTCGTCATTGCTACGTAGTTTTACTGCAGGCTTCCACTATATCAGCGTTTCACAAAGTCGGCAGTACCGCCCCAGTGGGGCGTTCTATGAGGGGAAGCGGTAGTGGATCCAGAAGAATTTGGGCGGTGTTCAGGAGATTAGGAGTCGGTGGCTTCATAAAGAAGAAATTATTCATTAATATTTTAAAATAAATTATTTTCGTGATTTTGAGATTGAATAATCATTTTAAATTTGAATTCTGCACTTAAATTCATCTTATGCCCGTTTTAAACGATCCATTTTAAAATCAATTTTCTATTTCATGCATATAATCATTTGAAAATTGACCATGTATGACAGAAATATATACCAATTTTCTATGTCAAGAGAAAATAGAGTATGCATATATGAAAGGGGGCGTTGTCAGACTATTATAATGGGGAGGGGAGTTACAAAGTTGATGGTTGGCGGTGGGGCGTAAAAGTTTGGAAATCTATGCCTATGTCGATGAGTTCTACTTGTACAACGTGTAATTCTAAACTCCTGAAATTGCTGGATTGATTCAATTATCGATATAATGGAAGACTGCAGTAAAACAATGTAGCAATGGCGAAACACGTAATAACAAAGTACTGTAGTTTTACAAAATACAAAAACAATAACAATACACACGACAACGTTTCGACTAAACGGCCTTTAACGATACAACAGGAGTGACTAATTTACTTCTACTAGCAATCGGGGATCTCTGGGAAAAGGCGATCGCTTCACTCTGAAAACGAACCAAGTACCTTTGGTATGAGAGGCAAGCACAGAACCTCTACGTAACCGAGACTCCTATAACTAATTTAATGTTAATGTTAAGTGATCTTTGTGATGTAGAGGTTCCCTCGTGGAGCCATCTGATTCTTTTTTCCTGAGATCCCTGATCTCAGTGTAGGTGAGATCGAGTTCCTAGTCCTATCGGAGACGGGTGATAAAACGTAGGACCCATATTCGATTTGAGCATGTAAAAGAACCCTAGGCAGTTCAAAATCTAGAAGAGCAGGCTGGAAAGTTGCTGTCCAGGCAAAATTCGTTAGAAAAGATTAAAAATATAATCTATACATACATATCTTCATCATCTTCAAAACTACATGGGGACCCTCGCTGGTGCTACGGAGTTCGTGCACTGTCACTGAGATCTTCCATGTGTAGAAGTATATGGAGCACACATGGTTACTAACCAAAGTGCAATGATGATGGTTCTACTAATCAATGTAATGTAATGTTAATATACTCAAGTCTAAGTGATTCAATACTAATATACGTGATTTACGTAATGTTTAAAGGTTTAAAATCCGAAGGATTGATTTCATTGCACCGGGTTTATCCCATATGGCTCGGTCCTCTCCGCAGAAATGGCACGCCACCTGCCGAGAGTATTGCACAAAGCACGAACTCCGTAGCTCCAGCAACAATCCTAGGGTCTCTGGAAAAACTGCACTCGTGAACAGAAGGCCGCGGTCCGGATTCGAACCCACGACCTTCGACTCGCAAGGCAAAGGGCTTAACCACTCAGCCACAGTAATGTATTCAATACTAATGTACCTAACGTACGTGATTAAACATAAGTCATTCAGTGCTACAGCAACCGAGTCCAACTTTGCCAGTGCTAGTTTGCCGACATGACATTCGTCTATGACCCGATACCTGATCATGAAACTGTCAACAATAAAAGAAAATAACTGGGAATTATTGCATCGACGCGAAACACATGACGAAAATTACTGCCAACAAACACCAGCTTTCAAAGCTGATATATGTATTTGACATTTGTTACAAAGAGAGCAAAAAGTAATTCAATACTGCTATGTCACATGATCTCTCTCTCTCTCTCTCTCTCTCTCTCTCTCTCTCTCTCTTTCTCTCTCTCCATCTCTCTTGCGGTAAACAAAGAATCTTGAAAAAAATAATTCTTGGTAATGGACAATTTGTTTTTATATTTCTCTACTGCTGTTATACATTACGAAGGACATGCAAGCAATTTTTCCATGACGCTCTTTCCTGGATAACTCGTTCAATCTCTTCTATGAAAGTGAGTCCGAGATTTGTCACTTTTATAAGTAAAGTTAGTTTCATCACGACCTACTACTTTATTATATAGTAGGTCGTGGTTTCATGGTTTTTCTAGCGCGTTCTTTCTTTATTTCTTCTTATCTTATCTTATCTTAACCACGTTTGCCGTGAAGCGTTGTGGGGAGAGTTAGTTTTCTATCTTGTGCCAGGTGTGCTCTGCACACTGAGTGTCGATTATTATAGGCACGTGATGGTAGTAAATGTGGTTCCATTCTCATTAAATGGCCGAACCACTTGATTCTTTGCTTCTCGATGTACTGTATGCATGGTATAGTACCAACGATGCTTCTGATATTCTCGTTTCTCACTCTATCTCTCCTTGTAACGTTGACAGTTTTTCGTAGACATCTCATTTCACATGTTGTAATCTTTCTTTCTTGTGTCTTAGTCACGGGCCATGTTTGGCACTGATAGCAGAGAGTTGGAATAAAAATGCAGTTTATCAGTTGTCGTTTGACTGCCATGTTAATGCTTGGATGTTTTAATAGTGGTGACAGTTGATATGTCATGCATTTACCTTCTGGCATTCTTTATTTAACATTTACAAAAACCGAAGCAATGACATTCGATAGAGAGGATTGATTGATTGATTGATAGGACAATCGTCATTCACTTCGGTAAGTAACCATGTGTGTCAATAAGTAAATGCAGTGGTTTGGACATTTAATGAGAATGAAATATAACCAACCACCAATAATAGCATACAATAAAAAGAGATCAGGTACTAGAGCTAAGGGAAGACCAAGAAAATAATGGATAGACAATATCAAGACCACACTACATAAACACTGATATGACGCAAGCTGGGCGACTCATCTGACCCTAGAACACAAATTAAAGCTCCCATCCCTACGCTTAACGGCAAGAGTGAACAGCCATCTACATCTTCCACCTGGGAATAGACAATAGACAACCATGTGTGCTCCAACATCTTTCTTACACAGGAAGATCTCATCTGTAGCGCACGAATTCCGTAGCACCGGCGAGGGTCCCCTATGTAATTTTGAAGAGGGTGATATTTGTTTTAGGAATTTTTTATTTGATATCTTTTCTAATGAATTTTGCATCTGCAGCGGTTTTCCAGCCTGATCTTCTCGATTTTGACCTGCCACGGGTTCTATATAAGGATGCTCAAATTTAACACGGGATCTACGTTTTATCATCCGTCTCCGATAGGACTAGAAACTCGATCTCACCTACACTGAGATCAGGGATCTCTGGGAAAATAACCAGATGGCTCCACGAGGGAGCAAACCTGGTACCTTTGACCCGAGAGACAAGCACCTAACCTCTACGCCACAGAGGCCCCGATAGAGAGCTAAGAGATACCAATCGACCAAACATTAATTAAAACAAGTTAAAGACTATACATACCTAGGGAGCTAAGAGATACATAGGGAGAATGTTTACAGCAGATAGAAGAGTAACAAATGAAATTCAATATAGATGCAATAAAGCAAATCAAACTATATGACAAATGACACCAATTCTGAAAAGTATTTATGTCACCATAAAAACTTCTTCTTCTGCGATGAACTTCTGCTATGCGACTACTCCGGTATGTGTCATAAACAGGGCTTGAGGTCTTCACCGGTTCCCCATAGTTTGTTTTGTGAGGTTGTTTCTGTTGGCCAGATTTCCATTCTCACACTGCCCAGGATGGGGCAGTCTTGCATAATGTGCTCTGGGGACTGCTTTGGTGCTCCACAGGTGCAGGCAGCTGAGTCCTGAGACCAATTCTATGGAGGTGTGCTCTGAGACTGCAGTGTCCGTTCTAAGTCTGAAGACTATGGTCTGTGCTTTTTCTGTTTAGTGTATTTATACTGTCGTGCTCTGGGTTGTATCCTCCGTTTGTGTTTCTTTATATAATTATTCTGGATTGTTTCAGGAGAGTCTTTGCTTCTGTAAAGCTTTGTGTTGGTTGGGGTTATGTTAGGTTCCCTCAAGTCCTTGCGAGTTTGTCAGTCTTTTCATTTCTTGATTTGCCACAGTGTGCTGGTATCCACTGTAAGACTAGTTCTGATTTTTTTTGACAGCAAGACCATGAATACAAAAAGAGCATTGAACAATACAATCTTTCTCCCAACATTATACTATCAGTGATATGTTTTTGTTTTTTAATTCGTCACTCCTGTTGTTCGTTTGCTTGATAAAGGCCTTGTTGGTCGAAACGTTGCTATATTTTGTCATTGTTTTTGTGATTTGTAAAACTACAGTACTTAGTGATTACGTCTTTTACTATCAGTGGCAAACTTGGAATCTGACATCAAATGACAGAATTAAACTAGTCATGACAGTAATGAAAAGTCTACACAGAATGCTGGGAGTATCAGAAGTGACTGATTTAGAAATGAAGACATCATTAACAAAGTGGGTACAACATCGGTACTGAACTTCATCAAGAAACAACATCAGTACTAAACTTCATCAAGAAACAACATTGGTACTAAACTTCATCAAGAAACAACATTGGTACTAAACTTCATCAAGAAACAACATTGGTACTAAACTTCATCAAGAAACAACATTGGTACTAAACTTCATCAAGAAACAACATCAGTACTAAACTTCATCAAGAAACAACATCGGTACTAAACTTCATCAAGAAACAACATCAGTACTAAACTTCATCAAGAAACAACATTGGTACTAAACTTCATCAAGAAATAACATTGGTACTAAACTTCATCAAGAAACAACATCAGTACTAAACTTCATCAAGAAACAACATCGGTACTAAACTTCATCAAGAAACAACATCAGTACTAAACTTCATCAAGAAACAACATTGGTACTAAACTTCATCAAGAAATAACATTGGTACTAAACTTCATCAAGAAACAACATCAGTACTAAACTTCATCAAGAAACAACATCAGTACTAAACTTCATCAAGAAACAACATCAGTACTAAACTTCATCAAGAAACAACATCAGTACTAAACTTCATCAAGAAACAACATTGGTACTGAACTTCATCAAGAAATAACATTGGTACTAAACTTCATCAAGAAACAACATCAGTACTAAACTTCATCAAGAAACAACATCAGTACTAAACTTCATCAAGAAACAACATCGGTACTAAACTTCATCAAGAAACAACATTGGTACTAAACTTCATCAAGAAACAACATTGGTACTAAACTTCATCAAAAAACAACATTGGTACTAAACTTCATGAAGAAACAACATTGGTACTGAACTTCATCAAGAAACAACATCAGTACTGAACTTCATAAAAAAGAAATAACATCGGTACTAAACTTCATCAAGAAACAACATTGGTACTAAACTTCATCAAGAAACAACATTGGTACTAAACTTCATCAAGAAACAACATTGGTACTAAACTTCATCAAGAAACAACATTGGTACTAAACTTCATCAAGAAACAACATCAGTACTAAACTTCATCAAGAAACAACATTGGTACTAAACTTCATCAAGAAACAACATCAGTACTAAACTTCATCAAGAAACAACATTGGTACTAAACTTCATCAAGAAATAACATTGGAACTAAACTTCATCAAGAAACAACATCAGTACTAAACTTCATCAAGAAACAACATTGGTACTAAACTTCATCAAGAAACAACATCAGTACTAAACTTTATCAAGAAACAACATTGGTACTAAACTTCATCAAGAAATAACATTGGTACTAAACTTCATCAAGAAACAACATCAGTACTAAACTTCATCAAGAAACAACATCAGTACTAAACTTCATCAAGAAACAACATCAGTACTAAACTTCATCAAGAAACAACATTGGTACTAAACTTCATCAAGAAACAACATTGGTACTGAACTTCATCAAGAAATAACATTGGTACTAAACTTCATCAAGAAACAACATCCGTACTAAACTTCATCAAGAAACAACATCAGTACTAAACTTCATCAAGAAACAACATTGGTACTAAACTTCATCAAGAAACAACATTGGTACTAAACTTCATCAAGAAACAACATTGGTACTAAACTTCATCAATAAACAACATTGGTACTAAACTTCATCAAGAAACAACATTGGTACTAAACTTCATCAAGAAACAACATGTACTGAACTTCATAAAAGAAAAACATCGGTACTAAACTTCATCAAGAAACAACATTGGTACTAAACTTCATCAAGAAACAACATTGGTACTAAACTTCATCAAGAAACAACATTGGTACTAAACTTCATCAAGAAACAACATTGGTACTAAACTTCATCAAGAAACAACATTGGTACTAAACTTCATCAAGAAACAACATCGGTACTAAACTTCATCAAGAAACAACATTGGTACTGAACTTCATCAAGAAACAACATCGGTACTAAACTTCATCAAGAAACAACATCGGTACTAAACTTCATCAAGAAACAACATCGGTACTAAACTTCATCAAGAAACAACATCAGTACTGAACTTCATCAAGAAACAACATTGGTACTAAACTTCATCAAGAAACAACATCGGTACTGAACTTCATCAAGAAACAACATTGGTACTGAACTTCATCAAGAAACAACATTGGTACTAAACTTCATCAAGAAACAACATTGGTACTGAACTTCTCAAGAAACAACATCGTACTAAACTTCATCAAGAAATAACATTGGTACTAAACTTCATCAAGAAACAACATTGGTACTGAACTTCATCAAGAAACAACATCGGTACTAAACTTCATCAAGAAACAACATTGGTACTAAATTTCATCAAGAAACAACATTGGTACTAAACTTCATCAAGAAACAACATGGTACTGAACTTCATCAAGAAACAACATCGTACTGAACTTCATAAAAAAAACAACATTGGTACTAAACTTCATCAAGAAACAACATCGGTACTGAACTTCATCAAGAAACAACATCGATACTGAACTTCATCAAGAAACAACATTGGTACTGAACTTCCTCAAGAAACAACATTGGTACTGAACTTCATCAAGAAACAACATCGATACTGAACTTCATCAAGAAACAACATTGGTACTGAACTTCATCAAGAAACAACATCGGTACTAAACTTCATCAAGAAACAACATCGGTACTGAACTTCATCAAGAAACAACATCGGTATTGAACTTCATCAAGAAACAACATCGGTACTAAACTTCATCAAGAAACAACATCGATACTGAACTTCATCAAGAAACAACATCGGTACTAAACTTCATCAAGAAACAACATCGGTACTTAACTTCATCAAGAAACAACATCGGTACTAAACTTCATCAAGAAACAACATCGGTACTAAACTTCATCAAGAAACAACATCGGTACTAAACTTCATCAAGAAACAACATTGGTACTGAACTTCATCAAGAACAACATTGGTACTAGAATTTCATCAGAACAACATCGATACTGAACTTCATCAAGAAACAACATCGGTACTGAACTTCATCAAGAAACAACATCGGTACTAAACTTCATCAGAAACAACATCGGATACTGAACTTCATCAAGAAACAACATTGGTACTAAACTTCATCAAGAAACAACATCGGTACTGAACTCATCAAGAAAACATGGTACTAACTCATCAGAAACAACATCGGTACTAAACTTCATCAGAACAACATGGTACTAAACTTCATCGAAACAACATCGGTATGAACTTCATCGAAACAACATCAGTACTAACTTCATCAAGAAACAACATCGTACTAATATCAAGAACAACATCGACTGAACTTCATCAACATTGGTACTAAATCATCGAAACAACATCGATACTGAACTTCATCAGAAACAACATCGATACTGAACTCATCAGAAAAACATGGTACTAAACTTCATAGAACAACATTGATACTAATTTCATCAACACATCGATACTGATTTCATCAAGAACAAAGAATGTTGCCACAAAGCAGGTTCACGAAACCTCGATAATGTACTACACTACAGTGATCTTTTTTTTCTGAACACTCAATGGACGACTTTTAACACTTATGTATTTGATTGAAGCATCATGATCAGCAGACATCTATTTCTGCGACCTTTTATTTAAAAGTGTTCCTAGCTCTACCTAAGTCGGCGCTTACGGCATGCATTGTAGGTCGAAGTGTTACTATTCTTTGCTTCTCTTGCGGGCCCCATAAATACACGGGCGACAGAGGATATAAAGCTAAAGGTCGTCCACGCAAAACGTGAACACGGAAATAACAGAGGCAGTGAAAGACCCCATTTATGAAGCGCAAACAAAAGCCCGTTCTATAAAACTATTCTTATCCTGATGCTGTGAGGCAAAACAAGATTAGAGAAAAGGATAAACAGATCCTACTATAGCTCTACTTCATTGCAACAGCAAAGAGTCTTTACCTTCTCTTACAGAGGTATCTGTAGTGTAGATGTGCTCGTCTCTTGTGACAAACGTACCAGGTGTACTTCCTCGTTGAGCCATGGATATATTTTCCCACATCCCTGTTCTCAGTGTAGGTGAGACTGGGTTTCTAGTCCTATCGGAGACGGACGATAAAACGTAAGTCCCGTGTTCAATTTGAGCACGCAAAAGAACCATTGGCAGTTAAAAATCGAGGAGAACACGCTGGACTGCGGCTGTCCGGGCAAATCCATTAGAAAAAAAAATTAAAAATTAAATTCCTACAAAAATATCTTTACCATCTTCAAAATTGCATCGGGGTCTCTAGCCGGTGCTACGGAGTTCGTGCATTACAGTTGAGATCTTCATGTGTAAGAAAGAGATCGGAGCACACATGGTTACTCACCGAAGTGCAATGATGATGGTCCTATCAATCAATCAATCGATCTCTCTCACTCTCTCTCTCTCTATCTCTTTGTCACGCACAGGACGGTGGTTGGGGAAATGCCATCTAGTTGGTTAATTACTACGCGATACACTGTACAGAATCATGCCACTTTTATGACATCCGTAATTATCTCCCTCGTTTATCGCTTGGTTCTATTTTACTTTCTAAGGTCCGACTTAGTTATATTGATTTATCGATTTTATTTCATCGTGTCAAATGACTTTTCTTTTTTTTCAGCAATTCACTTCCTCGTAAAAAAAAAATCCAAAAAAACCAAACCGTACATCTTCATCGATATCTTCCTAACCTTTCTTGCGAAATCTCACCTCATGGCACACGATTTTAAAGTTTGTCAATGTCGCCAGGGCCGTGCGGTGTATTTCTCAGTATGATGCAAGTCTTCAAAATGCCGCCCCTTAAATGTTTTTTTCTTTAAAATAACCTTTAATTGTGATTATGATTTCGCTACTTACGCCCCCCCCCTCCCTTACGGCTCCGCCTGATGCGGCCGCCTCTATGTATCATAGCACTGCATGGCCCTGAATGTCGCGCTTAACTATGCAGACGATACTATAGTTCCTGTGTTCATTTCTTCAATAATTAATGGCGATATTTGGTGACTTATAAATGCACCGTTAAGTGAAGCAAACATACACGCAAATAGAGGACACTTATACGCCAGTTTTGTAAGGGCAGTCTTAAAGCTCCGGCACTGCCCGGGCCCCACAAGTATTGGTGCTCATAGAGATGATATTTCTGGAGTACAATGGAGAAATTTAAGGTGAATTAAAGCTAAGATGAAAAGAACTGTGCAAAAGAGCGTTCATTAAAAAAAAAAATTATTAACAAAAATCATTTTCATACTTATCTATTGTTTTTCCTAGGTGGATGATGGAATTAGTTGTCCACTCTTGCCGTTAAGCGTAGGGGTTGAAGCTTTAATTTGCGTTCCAGGGTCAGATGACCTCATTTCCATACCATGAGATACATTAAGGAGTATAGTGTTATGCCCGTTTCTTTCAGTGACCATCGGCACACGACGGATGATGTCGTCAATACCCTACCAACCGCATTTACTTTCCAGTGATTTTTCTGGTATCTATTTGAAGTTACGTCGACTTGACAGTCAGAAAAATATTACTCTACGTGAATCCCGAACAGGTGCCCAAGCAGTGAATGCACTAACTACTACGCTTTGGCTGGTCTCGTTCATTTGCAAAAATTATGCTAATTTACAAGTAAGTCGCAGGTGGAGTAAATAATTAATAAATATAAACCTAACGCTGGGGAGTTCATTTCCCTAAGCAAGCCAGATCAAGCTAAGTAAACCTTGAACCTAGATGTCAAAGCTTCCCGGTCTATACCACTGGGTATAAAACCGGTGATATAACACCCTAAGAGGGTGTTGGCTTATTTGTTCTATGGGTCATTATCACTGAAAAAATCGTGGCATATCCTTTACAGGACGTGGCCATCAACCACAGTAAACGAGTTGTTGATTTTCTAGGCACACTTACACGTTGAGTAGCTTGTCATTACTTTCTGAACGGTAAGGTCTATTTTTACCGTCCGTAAAAATCTACAGGGACAAATTTGCTTCCAAACTGCCAGCCGCAGTTTGAACCATGTACTCTTGGGTTGTGATCGAGTTCACCACCGCTAAGCCACAGATGCCCACATCATCGCTAGGATACACAATTTTACTTTTCGCTCTTCCCAAGAGAGACTAGCTGATCTCAACTCTGCTGAATGCTGAGCCAGGTACAGAACACACCTTGTAGATTAACCCTCCAACTGATAAGTTATTGATATAAGGGAAGACCGCAGTAAAACTGTAGCAATGGCGAAACACGTAAAAACAAAGTACTGTAGTTTTACAAAGTACAAAAACAATAACAATATACAGCAACGTTTCGACCAAATGGCCTTTATCGAGCAAAAATACAACAAACAGAAGAAACTTCGTAAAGCATTACATATACAATCTAACAATAAACTGACAAGAAGTTTAAATTTTTATACAACAAGATTAGAGATTATTATACAACAAGATTAGAGATTTATTATCAAAATTAGATAGATTTATCAGATTGGATTTATTATCAGATTGTATATGAAATGTCTGCCTTATATGAACTCTTATCTTCACGTCTGTTGTATCCTTTGCTCAATAAAGGCCTTTTGGTCGAAACGTCGCTTATATTGTAATTGTTTTTGTACCTTATAAAAAAAACGACACTACTTTGTTTTTACGTGTTTCGTCAATTGACAAGTTACAAAACTCAGGCTTTGATTATTCCCAACAACTGCCTAAAAACAAAACATTCAAAAACACACACGAACATGCAGTGCGCATATATTTGCAACTATTGGTTGTTTCCCTTTAGTAAGTAAATGGCGGGAGGAAATCGTACTCATATTTGCGAACATTCTTTAAAGAGGAGCGTCTGGCCTAATGGATTAGAATAGCGTTTCCAAAGTGGGCGGTACCGCCTCCAGTGGGCGCTGAAGCGTTCTAGGGGGCGATAGTGGGTTCAGAAGAATTTGGTGGGTGTTCAGGCGATTATGGGTCGGTGACTCCTTAAAGAAGAAGTTAATAATAAATGTTTTAAAATAAATTATTTTCGTGATTTTGCGATTGAATAATCATTTCAAACTTGAAGTCTGCATTTAATTTCATCTTATGCCCGTCTTACACGAACCATTTTTTCATCAATTTTCTATTTCACGCATATAATAATTTGAAAATTGATCATTTATGACAGACATATATATCACTTATCTATGTCAAAGAGAAAATAGAGCATGTATATATATATATATATATATATATATATATATATATATATATATATATATATATATATAAAGCTTTTAAAAGCCGAAGTATTGACTTCATTGCACCGGGTTTTACCCCATACCTCTCCGCAGAAATGGCACGCCACCTGCCGAAAGTATTGCACAAAGCACGAACTCCATAGTTCCAGCAACAATCCTAGGGGTCTCTGGAAAAAACTGCACACTTGAACAGAATGGCGCTGTCCGAACGCGAACACACGACCTTCGACTTACAAGGCAAAGGGCTTAACCACTGAGCCACAGAGACCACTCTCTGTGACTAAGGGGGCGTTAGCAAACTGTTATAATGTGGAGTGGGCGGGGGGTGTTACAAAGGTTATGTTGTGCAAAGTGGGCAATGGGCCGAAAAAGTTTGGGAATCTACGTTCCTCCTATGTGGGAGACGCGTGTGCAATGAAGTAGAACTATAGTGTGATCTTTTTCTTCTTCTCTCTAATCTTGATTTGTTTGACAGTGTCAGTATAAGTAGAGATTTATAGAACAAACTTTTGTGTGCGCTTTATAAATAGTGTTTTTCACTGCCTCTTTTAATTACGTGGTCATCATTTACGTGGTCACCATTTACGTAGTCACTATTTACGGGGTCACCATTTACGTGGTCACCATTTACGTGGTCACCATTTACATGGTCACCATTTACGTGGTCACCATTTACGTGGTCACCATTTACGTGGTCACCATTTACGTGGTAACCATTTACGTGGTCACCACTTACGTAGTCACTATTTACGTGGAACTTCTTTAGCTTTGTATGGAGGAGCGTATGGTCGTATGGATTAGAGTGTGGCTCCCATGAGGGAGACCCGTGTTCATTAACGGTAAGACCAAGGATTTATTTTCTGTAGTGGGCATAAATAAAAAATCATAACCTGAACAGCTTCGTGGCGACTGCATTAGCTATACGGTCATTAAGTTCGTCAGGCTCTCATCCCACATGTCCTACACCGCCCTAAAAGGGTACTAAAAAGGTTAATTGCATATCCTTTACAAGACTTTGCGAATCAACCCCAGCTTTTTAACGCTGCTGTGATTTTTCTAGGCATTATTACGTTCAGTAGTTTGCCATTGCTTTCTGAACGGGTGGTGCCATCGTCCTTTGTAAAAATCCACGCAAAACAATATGCCACCAAATTGTCCGCAGCGTTATTCGAACTCAGAACGTCTGGGTTAATAGATCGAGTCACTATCCCTTAAGCCACAGACGCCACTAAAAAAACACGAAAAAACGTACTGCAGGAAGTAAATACAAGATTTTTAAATTTTTATTAAACATTTAAAAAAAAATTTGAACATTCTCTAAACCTGTTATTTAAAATCTATTTTTTTAGGCTTTAGACTCGACTTAAACTGCAATTTTGTTAGAAATAAACCCACTGCTGTTAATTACAACCTAACATAAAAGCTACTTAACTTAAATCCTTTCTGTTTAATTATTACCTACAGAAAAATGTTTAGATCATATGAACATTACTTAACATTACTTAATTAATAAGAAGAATATTTTCTTTCTTCTTCTTCCCCGAATGCTCCACATCGACCAATTGTTAAACCTCTCTTTGTGATCAATATGTGATCTGAGCCTAAGACTGATTGTACGTTGTGCCAGTTATGCACCTACAAGTAGACCAGCACATTCGATTTCTGTGACGATTTTTATTTACTAGGGTAGCTTAACTAGGCTTCTACCTCAGTTGCCTCTTACGACATGCCTTGTAGTTGGCAGTGTTACTATTCTTTGCTTCCCTAGCTGGCTCCGACACTACACGGATGTATTTTCTATCAAAATGCTATGTCGCAATGCTCCATTTCAAGTAAGTATCGGGGCTGAACAATTTTGTGATTTGTGTAGGCAGGATATAGCTGCATTAAATCGTTAAATGGAATAGCAAATGGGAAACGCGTAAAACGAAGCAGCCATTTTTATCTTCCTTTATTCTTTTTATTTTCTCCAAACCTGTCTGCCTGATAGCGTCAGGTCAAGAAGAGATTTCTAAAACGGGCCCTTGTGTGCGCTTCGTTGATAGTGTCTTTCGTCGCCTCTGTTATCTTTGAGGTTCATCTTTTGCGTTGCCGGCCTTTTGCTTTGTACCCATTGTATCGGAGCAGTATTGCTCTTTGAGGTGCACTGTCTGTTGGTAATCTGCTTACGTCGCCGAACCAATTAATTTGTTGTTTCTTGATGAAGTCTAGTACTGATGTTGTACCCACTTTTTCCTGATGTCTGCATTTTTCAACCGGTCTCTTCTTGTTACACCCAGCATTCTGTGTAGACACTTCATCTCTGTCGTGACTAGTTTTCTTCTATCATTTGTTGTCAGTGACCAGGTTTGGCACTGGTAGCATAATGGGGAGAGAAAGATTGTGTTGACCATTGCTCTTTTTGTGTTCATGGTGACATGTTTGCATTTTAAAATTGGCTCCATTCGTCCCCAATTTTATAAATTACAAAAACACTATTCAGCGACGGCTCTCTCTCTTTCTCTCTCTCTCTTTCTCTCTCTCGCGATTACCTAAAACCGATGTACCTCTCCATAAATTCATTCATGTGGAAATCTGATTCATGCAACCTTAGCATGAGTGAGTTTCGTCACATCTTCAGCGCCATTTGGAGCTCTGGTGCTTATCCTTCGGCGATGTGTCCTGATTAAGCCAACGTTTACTGGGTTCGCTCTCCGTTAGCCTTTGGCTGTCCCCATCTGACCTGCAAGACAGCAGGTTGACTTCTACACATTTAGGACACATGCATCCTATTTCAGCCAAACCTCCTTAGTTGCCTCTTACGACATGCGTGGCAGGTAACAGTGGTTCTATTCTTTACACCCCAAATTTTGGCCCCGGTAACCACTCGTGCGATCGACGGCTCGACCAACAGGCCCTTATTTAAAAAAGGATCTAAAGCCAAATAATTGACTTAATTGTAACTTGTTTTATGGCATATAACTCGGCTCCACTCCATAGACATGGTACGCCACCTGCTGATAGTATATCACAAAACATGAACTCAATAGCTCCGACTTCAATCCTAGGGGTCTATGGAAAAATGCACTTGTGAACAGAACGGCGTGGTCCGGATTCAAACTCACGATCTTCGGAAGCCAACGCAACGGCTTAACCACTAAGCCACAGAGACCGTCAGATAAAGAATTTGAAGATGGAATACTATGGAAACTTATCATAGTCACAGAGTGATCAGAAGAAACACTTCAAGCAATAACCAGACTTCAAATTACTGAAGCAATCTATTCGAAATGATCTGAGCTGCCTACACTGTGAGTTGTGCGTCTGGCTCTGCATTTCAACAGAGTTGAGGTCGGTTAGTCTTTCTTAGGAAGGGCGAAAAGTAAAAATGGTAACTTGCTGATGATGACCCGCAGAACACACACACTCTAACCCAACTTCTCGATGGTGTAGACAGGGAGACTTTGACAACGAGGTCCAATGTTGACAGGACTCTGGTCCGCCTAGGGGGATGGACTCCGCTACGTCAGTTATTTTTAAATCCTACGTAGGGAGGAGAGCCCGAATAAGAAACATGGCGAAACACGTAATAACAAAGTACTGTAGTTTTACAAAATACAAAAACAATGACAATACACAGCAACAATTTGACCAAAAAGGCCTTTATCAAGCAAACAATGCAACAAAAGGGACGAATATCACAGAACATCACATATAGACTTTGAGAAAGATAATACAACGGTTAAAAACGAATGAAAAAATGAATGAAATAAGAAATATGCAGCTACCGGATGTGATGACCTGCGGGTCTATTAGCACAACAAACTCTAAACTGCAAATGACATCAAAATAACGAAGAGTGATTTAACAAGTGGTTGATATAGAGCGAACGAAGACATAGGCAAAGAAGACATAATATGAGCTAGAGGGCTGCGGTACAACCGGGCGAACACGGCAAACGCGCAATTACCGGATACAGGCAACACGAGAACAAACTCGTGATCCCTTGAGGATAGAAATATTAAACAGCACAGCAATGCACTCAAATAATAAATGTAACAATAATAGAACAAGAAATCGCGAAAAAGGTCATATTTATAAATAATGAAAGTATCACAAACCTGGTGTCGCTTATCTGTCAGAATTGTTGATGACTTTGAAGTTCACAGGATGAATCCACTGGTCATTGGAGAGATATGACTTAAGCTATTATGTTACGTGTTTGAGTGTGTGTGTGTGCGCGTGTATTTGTGTTAAAATAAGTCAATGATGACTCTGTGTGAGCATATCATTTTCACATATTTATTGCTACCAACACTTTCGAAAGAAGTTCATGACATTATCAAATTATAGCTGGGAGCACAGATTGATGGATATAGATATAAATTCAAGTAATAGCATTTCTCTTGCGTAACGTTGCTGTCGTCACAGCCCGCCTGAAAAACTCTGTCTCTATCATGTTCTCCCGCTTCTTCTTCTGCATTCGCCCGTTATAAATTCAGGCGTAGCCATGCGCCTGGTGTGACGCTTCTGATGGAATTTTGCTTGAAAACCTGTTTACCGTTTTATTGGTTTCCTCGTCATACAGACGGGGGCTTTCTCCGGCTTCAGAGGTAAGTCTATATTTGTCTACAGAGGACTGAACTCTACAGTCACTTCCGCACACACCAGAGAAATGCAGCAGCACAAGTATGAGGTTGTTGTCAACATCGCTTGCGATGAATGGCTCTTATTATTATTATTATTATGTGGTTAATATTATGGTGTGTCGAAATATAATATACCATATCCTATTGATCATTTATTTGTTTGTAGATGATCTACCATCTTCTAAATTTAACTTCTCACTTTTCAACTGCCTCACCTGTGGTAGGGGATTGGGTTATACAATTGGACTATACAGTCACCTCCGCACACACCAGAGATGTATAGCAGCACACGTCTGAGACTGTTGTCATCATCGCTTGCGATGGACGGCTGTTATTATTATTATAATACACTATCCTAACCCCCGCTATCAATGGTCGCCTGGAGCGCGTCTGCCTTGACGTCAGCTATCCAACGTTTCGGTTCTTTAATTACACTCACTGTTGGCTCCAATATTGCGTGTAGATTTGCTGAGGTGAATTTTCCATTGATTTAATTATTTCCACGAGTTTCTTCCACTCAAGGGCATTGGGCACGAGATCGCACCACCACCATCGAAGTTTAAAAGAGCTAATTAGGAATTTGTCATCATTTTCCCCCAACATACCTCATGGAGTGTAAACATGTTATTTAATTTGATTTTTTGGTAATTCAATGAGTGTACATGACAAAACTAGCAATTATTAGGTGATGACCAATATAAACCGCTAAACAGCAGAGGATCAACAGCATTTTCACACTAATTTGTGTTACCAGAGCCAAACATGGACACTGAGCAAAGCACAGTCACAAAAAATTAGCTACATGCGAAATGCGATGCATATGAAGAGTTACCAACAACACCAGAAAAGAGAGAGTCACCAACATTAGCTTAAGAAAGAAAGTTGGTACATAACCTTGCTTGAATTACATTGAGAAACAAATAATGAAGTGGTTTGGCCACTTAATAAGAATGCGTCCAAACTCCACAGTATACATATTCTTCTACAACAGAACATCAGGAAATAAGACGAAAGGAAGACCATGAAAAGATGGTTAGATGGCATAGCAGAATCCTATCAAAGATAAAAAATAACTATCACCCAAGCCAACAGAAAAGCGCAAGACAAAAACAGATAACCACGTCAATGGATAACAACCCGGTAGCAGTGTGACGACAAAAGAAGAAAGAAGAAGAGACCTATAGAGGTCTTCAAGACGAACATGCCCCATTACAGTTCACATATTTTATTAATTTGAACTTGAGTATCAATGAACGGTGATTAAATATTCTAGCATGTTGACTTTCTTCAAATCGTTGCTTGAGCTTATTATTATCAGATAGCTTGTCATGAGCAGAACCTTGTCACTCTAACAGTTCTTCGAATTGCTCTCTCTCTCTCTCTCTCATATGCCAGATGACCCGCATCTGCATCCGTCATGCTCAACTCATCAGTTAAATCTTATATCCATCTTCATCGTGGTCTTCCTCTTCTTTTACCAGCATAGGACTACTAACTCTGACAGAGTCAAACTTATCTTAACTTTCCACCCCCATAGTTCACTGGTGAAAAATGTTTTATTCCGTCATCTGTCTATCATTAAGTCAGATCCTGAGACCCGTTCAGTCTTCCCCAACTATCCTTTGGTGGCTTACAGACGGGACAGTAGTCTTAAGGATATGTTGGTACACAGTCGCCTTAAGTTCAATATCCAGAGACATTTTGGCACTGTCCAGTGTGGACGTCGGCGTTGCAATACGTGTGCTTATGTGATACAGACGCGTACTGTATCTTTTCCTTTAGCCACATTTGTTTTGAAGATGGTTTCACATGCGAGTCCCGTAATCTTATCTATGCCATTATCTGTAAGCGGTGTTTCAAGGCTTATATCGGCGAACCAGGCAAGAGGCTCAGTGACCGATTCGCCCAATACTTGCGCGACATACGCCAATGCTCTGTGACCCCTGTAACAACCCGTTTGAATGATACTGACCATTTAGGAGCTCACGATGTCCAGGTCACAGCCATCCGATCATGTTCCTCAGATGATCGCAGTCGATTTGTTCTGGAGAATCGGTTGATTTCTTTGTATGGTACCTTGCGACCACGTGGGCTCAACATATTACATTCCTATGCTTCTTAGTACTTTCTCTTCTCATGCCTTGTTATTTATATGTACATATGTTGCATGTATTTAAGTTATATATTCACTTCATTTTTTTTTGTTTCTCTTCTTTTCTATTTCTAGTTTTTATGTGTGTTTTTTTGTGTTACATTTATTTCGTTATTCGTTTTTATTCCCAGATTTTCATTAGAAACGTTTGAATGTCTCCTTATGTTGTCGTCCATATGTTTTTGTTTTTTAAATTCGTCACTCCTGTTGTTAGTTTGCTTGATAAAGGCCTTGTTGGTCGAAACGTTGCTGTATTTTGTCATTGTTTTTGTAATTTGTAAAACTACAGTACTTTGTGATTACGTGTTTCGCCAATCAAATAGTTTTACTGCAGTCTCATCTATATTGTGATTCTTCCTCTTCTCTACTGCTACCTACAAAACATGTCATAAGAGGCGACTGATGTAGTCCAGAGAAAGCTACCTAGTAAATAAAGCGCATAGCAGAAATCAGATATGCTGGCTTACTTGTAGGCGCATAACTGACACACCGTACAATCGCTCTTAGGCTTGGATCACATACAAATCACAAAGAATTGTTAATAAGTGGTCGATATGGAGCAACCGAAGACAAAGTCTAAATCAGTTAACAAAATCATCATCTTTGAAATCCTATTTATGTTCTCTTTCCCTACATTCATTATCAAAAAAAGGCAAGAAATTTTGTCGATTTTTATTACAATTTTTCATCATATTAACCAATAACATTAAATAATATAAATCCGAGTCGTGTTTATCAAATTAGTATGTTGATCAAAGCAGTACTTATCTGAATGAGAAAGGGTCTAATTAATCTTAATTTCCTGTCTCCCTTATCTGGTAATGTGTTACATCAACGTCAGATAAGCCATGAATTTGTTTGATTTAAATTCCATCTTTTTTCTTTTTCTTAAATCAATGCAATGATTCTTTCAGTTTTTTTCGTTTTGTTCTTCTCTGCGTTTTTGTAGTTAGACGTAGCAGGTTTAACTGATGATCGGTTTCTGAGATAGTGCACGCTGGGACGCTTGGTATACTGTAGTATTATGAAGTTTTAAGATTTCTGTAACTTCATCAATGCATCTTTTTCTTGGTCTGTCACTTCCTCTTGATGATTCCATTTTCAGGTTGTACACTCTTTTAACTTGTGTGTTCAGGTTTATTCTCACCAGGTGGTCAAACCATTTTAATCTCTGTTTTTCAATGAATTTAATAGCAGGTGTTGTTCCGACTATTCTTCTAATTGCCTCATTTCTTATATGGTCTCTTCTTGTTTTATTTACCGTTTTCCTTTCTTGTTCTTTTGTCAGTGCCCATGTTTGGCACTCGTAGCACAGTGTTGGTATGAAGATTGCATTTATAATCTGTCTTTTAGTCTCTACTGGAATTACTGGGTGTTTCAAGAATGGGGTAAGTTGATAAGTAATGTTGTTGACTTACTGGGTTATAGTTTCGATGTCTCTGTTCAGTCTACTATCAGATGTGAAGAAACATGTTGGCTTACTGGGTTCTAGTTTCGATGTCTCTGTTCAGTCTACTATCAGATGTGAAGAAACATGTTGGCTTGCTGGATTCTAGTTTCAATGTCTCTGTCCAGTCTACTATCAGATGTGAAGATACATGTTGGCTTGCTGGATTCTAGTTTCGATGTCTCTGTTCAGTCTACTATCAGATGTGAAGAAACATGTTGGCTTGCTGGGTTCTAGTTTCGATGTCTCTGTCCAGTCTACTATCAGATGTGAAGAAACATGTTGGCTTACTGGGTTCTAGTTTCGATCGCTCTGTCCAGTCTACTATCAGATGTGAAGAAACATGTTGGCTTACTGGGTTCTAGTTTCGATCGCTCTGTCCAGTCTACTATCAGATGTGAAGAAACATGTTGGCTTACTGGGTTCTAGTTTCGATGTCTCTGTTCAGTCTACTATCAGATGTGAAGAAACATGTTGGCTTACTGGGTTCTAGTTTCGATCTCTCTGTCCAGTCTACTATCAGATGTGAAGATACATGTTGGCTTACTGGGTTCTAGTTTCGATGTCTCTGTTCAGTCTACTATCAGATGTGAAGAAACATGTTGGCTTACTGGGTTCTAGTTTCAATGTCTCTGTTCAGTCTACTATCAGATGTGAAGAAACATGTTGGCTTGCTGGATTCTAGTTTCAATGTCTCTGTCCAGTCTACTATCAGATGTGAAGATACATGTTGGCTTACTGGGTTCTAGTTTCGATGTCTCTGTCCAGTCTACTATCAGATGTGAAGAAACATGTTGGCTTGCTGGGTTCTAGTTTCGATGTCTCTGTTCAGTCTACTATCAGATGTGAAGATACATGTTGGCTTACTGGGTTCTAGTTTCAATGTCTCTGTTCAGTCTACTATCAGTTGTGAAGAAACATGTTGGGGACTGCCTAGAGTAGTTGATAGTAGCTCGACCTGCTAGCTGTGAGACGCCTCATAGCTCGGGTTCGAACCTACTGTCCGGCATTTGTTCGAGTCCCCTGGTCTTACTCAGGACGATAACGTGAGTACCTCTGAAGTCGGAGAAAATCTGCCTGTATGGCGAGGGAATACTAATTACGAGTACATTGAGCACACGGCTGCCAGTGTAAAGTAATTTACAATGTGCACGCTGCTGCCATTGTAAGAAATTGGAAAACAGATTTTCACGCAAAAATCAGTTTCAGAGATGAAACTTCGTCTGAGTTGAAAGGGAAGAAAAAAAAAAAAAAAAAAAACATGTTGGCTTACTGGGTTCTAGTTTCGATGTCTCTGTCCAGTCTACTATCAGTTGTGAAGAAACATGTTGGCTTACTGGGTTCTAGTTTCGATCTCTCTGTCCAGTCTACTATCAGTTGTGAAGATACATGTTGGCTTGCTGGATTCTAGTTTCGATCTCTCTGTCCAGTCTACTATCAGATGTGAAGATACATGTTGGCTTGCTGGATTCTAGTTTCGATCTCTCTGTCCAGTCTACTATCAGATGTGAAGATACATGTTGGCTTACTGGATTCTAGTTTCGATCTCTCTGTCCAGTCTACTATCAGATGTGAAGATACATGTTGGCTTACTGGGTTCTAGTTTCGATCTCTCTGTCCAGTCTACTATCAGATGTGAAGATACATGTTGGCTTACTGGGTTCTAGTTTCGATCTCTCTGTCCAGTCTACTATCAGATGTGAAGATACATGTTGGCTTACTGGGTTCTAGTTTCGATCTCTCTGTCCAGTCTACTATCAGTTGTGGTGATGTGAATGCAATGGTTGATTTACGCAAATATGTATCTTCATCGTTTGTGTGTTGCCGGGCTTGCAAGGGGAGAAAAGAGTAGTACCACTGCGATCTACAAGGCATGTCGTAAGAGGCGACTGAGGTGGGGACCTAGGGAAGCTACCTAGTAAATAAAAAAGCTTTGCAGAAATCGGATGTGCTGGCCTACTTGTAGGCGCATAACTGGCACAATGCACATTCGCTATTATTTTCAGATCACATACATATTACAAAGAGTGGAACGAGAGCCTGAGGAATTTAATGACCGCTTGGCTAGTGCAGTCATCTCGAAGATTTTCAGGTTAGGATTTTTCGTTTATGCCTACAACAGAAACACGGGTGTTCTGTATGGGAGTAACGCTCTAATCCATTCGACCAGACGCTCGAACAATTAGACGCTCGAACAATCAGACGCTCGAACAATCTAAAAACATCGAGTATGTGATGCCTGGTGACGGAGCCAGTAAGGGAAAGAAAGAATAGTACCACTGCGAACTATAAGGCATGTCTTAAGAGGCGACTGTTGTAGGGGTAAATAAAAATCAGGCCCGTCTGCCAAGCGTGTTCGTAGCGCGGTGGACTACGGGTGACTATCCCTCTGTGTGTGCGGGTTCAATTCGGCGGGATGGCAGAAAAAGCCACATATTCCCCAGATTTACGGTGTTCGTGGCACCGAACCGAAGGGTTACGATGTCCATGGCACCGAGCCGAAGAGCTGACAAAGCTCAAGTGCTTCTGGATCGGAAAAAAAAAAAAAATCAGAGCAGAAATCCTATGTGCTGACCTCCTTGAAGGCGCACAGCTGGCACAATTTACAATCGCTCTTAGGCCCAGATCACATATAAATCACAAAGAGTGATTAACAAGTGGTCGATATGGAGCATTTGAAGAAGAAAAAGAAGTAGCGTGTTAGAGCGTCTCATTTGTGATAGTTAATTGTGTCCCCTTTATGTAAAGAAATTTGAGATTGATCGCAGAAGAAGATTAAAATTCAGAACGTGTCTACAATCATATTTTGTTGTTGGACAGACAGTTCTTCAATGTAAAGATGAGGAAATGCATTATTGATATGATTATTAAGTTGTGTTTTTGTTTGGCAATGAAGTTCATTATGCTTTGCGTGCTGTGCCAGGAATTTATAATTTGTTCAAAGGACACACAGTTTTTATACTGTTATTATACAGTTTAAAATGATGGGATGAGTTGTTTGACAGTAATGAAATAAAGGGGGAACCGGTATATTGCAAATATTAAATTAAATTATATTAAATTAAAGGTTTTTAAAGCCGAAGAATTGACTTCATTGCACTGGGTTTTGCCCTATATGGCTCGGTCCCTCTCCGCAGAAATGGCACGCCACCCGCCGAAAGTATTGCACAAAACACGACCTTCTTAGCTTCAGCAACAGTACTAGGGATCCCTGGAAAAAATACACTCGTGTACAGAACGGCGCGGTCCGGATTCCAACCCGCGACATTCAACTCGAAAGACAAAGGCGTAACCACTTAGCCACAGAGACCCCAGAGGCAGGGATATATATATATATATATATATATATACAGGGGTGGCTAGTCATTAAGGGCCAGTGGGGACCGGCCCCACCAAAAACCGAAATGGGGAAAAACTTCCCGGAATAGACAAATAATAGTAAATACTCCAAAACTATGATTTTCCGAAAATTTGTCTGGCCCCACCAAGAAAAATGACCACGAGCCGCCACTGAATATATATATATATTTTGACAGATCCACAAATAAACTGACAGGCAGATATATTAAGTAGATAGATGGATTATTTGAAAATCAATAAAAACATTACCTTCCTTTTTGTCCCTGGTCACGTTGGGGTGAAGGGTAATGAGAGAGCAGACACACTTGCGGGCAATGCTATGATAGAGAATGGGTCTTCTGTGGACAGAACTGACACCTTCAACGCTCTCAGAGAAAACATACGCTCTGAAGATTTCAACGACAAAGATAAAGGGTATTCTCTATCACGGTTGCGCAAGTTGTGCATACCGATAGGTGCGACAAGACCGGAAAACCACGAGAGAAAACCCAGTATATACATCAATCAACAAAGAACGGGAGTTGTTTGCCTAAACACACTGAGATACATGCTTGGGAGGAGATTGGAGAAATTATGGACATGTCCAATGTTCGATGAAAATAATCCTACAATGAAAATAATAAAAAGAAAACAGAAATAATGACTCTGAACATGGCCACCCTAGCACCATTCAAACTAGAAGATAACATTCTTCCAAATACAACTGCTTTCACATATCTTGGAAGTGTTATCAAATACAACTGCTTTCACATATCTTGGAAGTGTTATCAAATACAACTGCTTTCACATATCTTGGAAGTGTTATCAACCACGAAGGAGGAGCTGGATCTGATAATAAAAACAGACAGAGTCAAACATGAAGTGCATTCAAAACCTCCCAGACGGTCTGGAAATCAGCCCAATGCAGCTTCAGAATCAAGATTAATGTATACCGCAGCTGTGTGCTAAACCCTTTCGCTACTACATACTTTCTGAAGGCTGAGTTAAAAATGTCTACTCTTTGTTTCTAGGTCACAAACGTGAATGTACGCCTATAGCAGTGACAGTAAAAAAAAATAACGTATTAACACGTCTTTAGCCCACAGATGAGAGATAATAACATACTTGTTTAATGCGTCTTTAGCAGTGAATGGGAAAAACGTATATATACGTCCTTAGCAGCTAAAGGGTTAACTTTACTATACGGACCAGAATGCTGCAGAACGACAGAACAAGATATGTTCAAACTTTCCATCTTTATTATAGCATGTCTGCGTTGTATCTTTTCAAAAGTTTTTTTGGTTTATTCCTCGCGAGGGGCGATCGGAATATTTTGCCAGATACTCCTGATCTCATTGTAGGTATGAACAAGTTCCTAATCATATCGGAGACGGATGATAAAACGTAGGTCTTTATCAAGATGAGCATGCATAAGAACAATTGGTTGTTTAAAATCATTAAGATCAGCCCAAAAACCGCTCTCCTAACAAAATTAATTTAAAATATTAAAATACAATTTATTCAAAATATGTGTTATATCTTAAAAATTACATCAATTAAAAACGACTGCACTAGACATACGGACATTAAATTCCACAGGTTCTCGTCCCATATCTCCTACCTCTTCTTCTTTTTTGTCGTCACACTGCTACCGGGTTGTTGCCCAGTGTCGTGGTTTTCTGTTTTTGTCCTGCGCTGTTCTGGTGGCTTAGGGGATTGTTATTTTTGCTCTTTCACAGGATTCTGCTATGCCATCTAACCATCTTTTTCGTGGTCTTTCTCTCGCCTTCTTTCCTGATGTTCTGTTGTAGAAGACTCTGTATACTGTGGAATTTGGATGCATTCTTATTATGTGGCCAAACCACTTCATTCTTTGTTTCTCTATGTAGTTCAAGCACGGTTCTGTGCCAACTTTCTTTCTTATGCTGATGTTGGTGACTCTGTCTTTTCTGGTGTTGTTGGTAACTTTTCGCAGGCAACGCATTTCACATGTAGTTATTTTTGTGACTGCGATTTGCTCAGTCTCTACGTCGTCCTAACAAAACGGTACTACAGGCTGTAACGACATTTTTATTGTTTATTAAATTAAATTTAAAAAATTGTATTTTTTCTCGTAATATAATTGCAAACACAGACCATTGGATGGGAGCCGAATGGGTCGGACATACGCTGCGAAAGGCACAGTCGAGTTTCACTGGAGAAGCACTTGCGTGAAATCCTCAGGAAAAACGGATAATGGGTGGTTCTGTGTAGATATGGATATGGGGTCTTCTTGAGGAACTGGGAGACTGCTGGACTGTTCTAGTAAGCCATAAGTAAAACAGACAGAGACCGATGAAAGCAAGGGAATACTGTTTAGGCGTTATGCCCTAAGAGGAACGGAAAGGAATAAGTAAGCAAGTATATTATTGTGATAAACTGTGAATCATTTGGGATTTCCATGAGACCAAACTCCTATTCCTATCGGAGGTGGACGATACAACGTAGATTCCGAATTCAAGTTGACTCAACAAATGGGAAAAACTAGCTGATGATTGAACTATAAGAAAATAACATTACGCAAATGTGCAGAATCTTTTGAAGAGATACTTCAGGAAGTGCTTGAATGCAGGAGAAACAACTGCAAACTCAGAAGTCGTCAGAGTAACACACTGTCAAATGACTGTGCAGATGAAAAAGAATATATATATATATATAATCATCATCATCATCAAGTAGCTTGTCCCTTACGGAACCTGGTTCCTACGACGACAGTCCTGTACGTTCTGTGCAAGTTGACCAGCGTCAGCTGCAGTTATTCTCAGATCGCCAATGACATCTTGCTCCCATCGTCTGCTAGGTCTTCCTCTCATTCTTCTTTAAGGCAACATTCCCTCTAAAATTATTTTCTCTAGGCCCTCATGTCGTTTGATGAGTCCGAAATATTAAATTTTCCTTGATTTTATGCTCTTTAATAGCCAACTCTCTCTAATATCAAGCTGTTGCAGGTTATATATATATATATATATATATGTTATGTTATATTATGCGATCAACATCATGGCACATTGGGCATTCCCATTCGTGCTCTGTCTCCGCTGCAGCAGCCACCCCAAAGTCCATTTGCTCACCTTACCCAGGAGAAGTTGATTACTATATCTTCTCTCTCTACCACGAAGACGACACTGTCTGGCATGTCCAAACTTAACACCTAATTCTCGAACTCGTTCCAGTGTCTGAGACTTGGCTATGTCACATAATTGAGAGCGTACCGCATTGATGATATCGGTTCTGTCCATACTTCTGCCTGCTTGCCTCGGGGCATTGTTTGCAAGAAAGTCAGCACGCTCGTTACCCTGTACTCCAGCTTGTGTGTGTACAGTCAAGTCATTTTCTTGAGATGTGATCTCCGAATGATGTCCACCCATTCCACACGCATACTTCCAGATTCAATCATTTGAAGCATATTCATCGAGTCTGATATGATAATAGTATGGGTTACCTATTGCTCAGCCACCCATGAGAGAGCCCTGGAGACAGCAGTGATCTCCATAGTCATGCTCGATGTCGTTGTCGATTGATATATATATATATATATATATATATATATATATATATATATATATATATATATATATATATATGAAGGATACACTCAAGCAGTTGTTTAATATAATATATATTTTGCAAACAACTATCACTTGCATAAAAATACAGAAACTGAACAACCACTTTTATGTAAGTATTGTATGCTTATTCAAATTATAAGAATGCACACAAATTGAGGTATTACAGTACTGCGTGTCCTATAATCAGAAAATCAATACTTGAAAACAAGGATTGATTCGCTAGAATCTTCCTAGAGACGTGATTTTTAAACAGCTGTTAAATTATTTTTGTTGGTGAGCGGTTGTTTGTGTGTCGTGCTTGTCTGGTAACGTTTATAAATAACGCAAACAGCTACTGTAAAACTGCGCAGAAATGTTTCGTGTAAAAGATCTTTCGCGATGCACACAAGCACGAATACCTCCCATTTATGATTCATGCCTAGCCTGTGTAGTTAATATGGGGGATGTGTTTTGTCCATTTTGCGCAGCCACCTCTTTCGATTCTATTGTTTTCATACAACGAAAAGACATAAATCCATATTTGGAATTAGGCAGGGTTTGCAGATGACAGATGGAAGGGAATATATATAACCATCAACTGGATTAGGGTCCTTCCCTACTGATTTGTGGTCAAGGTTTACTCCTCTGAGAGCCGTGGTAACGTAGTTGTTAGTGAACTCGCTTCTCAAGGCTGGTGGTCTGGGTTCAACTCCCGCAGTGCGCCTGGAATTTTTCCCGACCGCGACGGCTCTCAGGTTGACCCAGCCTCAACTGGGTACCAGACATGCTCTGGGAAAGTAAAGGCGGCTGGCGATATGCTGACCACATCACCCATCATGTGCCGATGGTCAATGAAAAATACAGGCCTAACACTGTTTTGCCCTATATACCACAAGGTATGAAAGGGTTCCTTTAATTTTACTTTACTCCTCTAGTCTTCTTTGTAAACATTCTGACCTACAAGAGAGTGAAGATTTTCAATGTGCTCACTTCCTAGCCTTTAGCTCTCCCCCCACTTCCTCAAACATAGAATTGTGGGTTTGGCAATTGCATAGTACCGTCCACTGACAGGGGTTCTCTGTGGCTAACTGATTAAGACATAGCCTTACGTTCTGAGGGTAGTGGGCTAGAACGCAGACCAAGCCGTTCTGTCTAGGAGTGCATTTTTGTCCAGACACCCTAGGTTTGTTGTCGAATTACGGCAGTTAGCGTAGAATTTATGCGGAGAGAGATGGAGCCATACCTGGTAAAATTCGGTGCAATGAATTCTCGCCCCTGCAATGATTCGTGCCCCTTTAGACCCCTTTAGTCATAAGTTAGCAGGTGAAACGCCTGATATGACACACACATACATACACACACACACAACCACACGCATACACACACGTACATACATACTCAAATACATACAACGTGTACATGCAAGCACACGTACACGCATACTCACATATATGCACACACAAACACACGCATACACACGTATACACACATACTCAAATACATACACACATGCCCACATACCCAAATATATATATATATAGGTGAGCGTATAGCTATAATAATAATAATATTGATGGGTAACTTAGACATCGATACCAATCGATCACCAAGTCGTGTCCTGTGACCTACTATTTACAGATCATGCACATTAAAATTGCTGTAATGCACAAGTGTATATACAAAAAGGCGAAGTATCAAAACGCGAAGTTAGATAGTTGTGATTTGATTGATTGATTGATTGATAGGGCCATCATTCGTTGTACTTTGAACGTCCGTGTGTTGCCGGGGCTTGCAAGGGGAGCAAAGAATAGTAACACTGCGAACTACAATGCATATCATAAGAGGCGACTGAGGTAGGGGTCTATGGAAGCTACCCTAGTAAATAAAAAGCGTCATAGAAATAGGATGTGCTGGCCTACTTGTAGGCGCATAACTGGCACAGCGTAAAATTGCTCTTGGGCTTGGATCACATACAAATTACAGAGTGGTTTAACTAATGGTCGGTACGGAGAGCTCGAAGTAGAAGAAGAAGCATTTCGGTGAGTAACCATGTGTGCTCCGATCTCTTTTTACACAGGAAGATCTCTTCGGCAGTGCATGAACTCCGTAGCACTGGTGAGGGTCCACCGGTGTAATTTTAAACATGGGGATAATATTTTAAATAATTTATAAAAAATCTTTCGAATTAATTTTGCTTTAACAATGGCTATCTACCCTGCTCTTATCGATTTTGAACTGTTAATGGTTCTTTGACGTGCTAAACCTGAACACGGTACTATGTTTTGTCGTCCGCTTCCGATAGGACTAGGAACTTGATCTCACTTACACTGAGATAGTTTTACAAATTAAAATAGACTAATTGCACGTTTCAATTAAACATTCTTTATCATGAAAAGAATAGACGATACTCATTAAGGTAAAAACAACTGATTCATATGTTTAACATTACTGCTTTAAGCATTTTCATTAATTTAACCCTTTAATTCCTGAATTATTTTAACCCCCAAGACGCATTTTACAATACCGCGTTAACTATTTTAGCCACTATACTGGCTTTGCGTCATCTTAGAAAATACTGCTAGCCAGTAAATCGACACAGAAGAGTGAATGTGTTAAAACTATTATATATTTCTTCGCTTCCTTTTCATTTTCAGTTTTTGAATGAACTTGTTCTCTATTTGTATATTGTCGATTTAGGACAAAGACGCGTGTATATATAGTATTACAAAACCTGCTGCCTTGCAGGTCGGCTAGGGACAGCCAAAGGCTGACGGAGAGCAAGCACAGTAAACACTGGTTAAAACCGGAAATATTGCCGAAGGATAAGCATCAGAGCTCCAAATGGCGCTGAAGATGTGACGAACTCCACCAATGTTAAGGCTGCATGAATCAGATTTTCACATGAATGAGATTTATGAGAAAATCTGGTACACCAGTCTAAGCGGTAATCGCGCGAGAGAGAGAGAGAGAGAGAGAGAGAGAGAGAGAGAGTATTACATAAGCAAGCAAGAAATGAACAATTAAATAATAAACATAATACTATATATGTGTGTAGGTGGAGACATTTACATATCTGGGAAGTGTTATCAACATTCAAAGTGGCACAGATGAAGATGTTAGGGTTAGAATACAAAAGGCAAGATCAGCCTTTGCCATTCTGAAGAACATATGGAGTTCAAGAATGATTAGGAATAAAACTAAGATAATGATATTTAACTCAAGTGTCAAGGCTGTCTATTTTTATAAATTTTTGGGTAAAAATACCCTCAAAATTAGGTAAAAGAAGCTTGGAGGAGGAAGGAAAAGGGAGGGGGTGTTACAAAATATAAAAATGTAATATTTGATATATCCTAAAAAGCATGTGTAATATTTTAGATATTACAATTGCTTACCTCAGAGTGAAAACATAATTTATTTATATTCATTATATTCAGAGCCTTAGGTATTTGCAATTTTGTGTTTGGCGGCCATTTTGTATTGTTTCCATGGCAACGCTTTGACCTTTTTTTGTAAACTAACCTTTTCTACCCTTTTAAGTTATAATCTTTCAAAGTAGGTAAACAAATTCTACATTTGTATGAAAGCAGCGAAAAAAGTTTCCTGACCAGATTCCCAACAGAAACAAGTTTTCCGGCATAGCAGTAATATATCACAAAGTTGCTATTTACGTTGAAAATATTAAACTGGTTGAGCTGTTATAATGGGGGAGAGAGGAGGCGGTACAAAATTTATGTCTTGCAAAGTGGACGATGGTCCGAAAAAGTTTGGTAACCTTTGGTGTAGAATCACAATTATTAGCATATGTTTCTTATCTCTATGTGTTGTTTCTCCTGCAGTGTTATACTTGTTTTGTACTTAAGTCTATCGATTTCCCAGTCACTCAGCTGAAAATCGGTACCGTGGGCCTTTGTTGTAGGGAAATCATGGAATCGTTGCAAGAATTGTAAGTGCTATGCTGTTGATACTTTTAGCTTGCTGGAATGGATTGTGCACCTAAGTGGGGCGGGGCGGATGAGAGGTAAAATTTTTAATTTTTACGTCGTTTAGGTATCACATTAGCGCCTGGTCGAATAGATTAGAGCGTGACTCCCATGAGGGAAACACGTCTTCAATTCCCTTTAATGTCAATGATTTTTTTCTGTTGTGAGTATACATGACAAATTTTAACCTGAACAACTTCACGACAACTGTACTGGCCACGCGGTCATTAAATTCTTCAGGTTCTCGTCCCACCTGTTCTACACCGCCCTAAAAAGCGGTACTACAGGTAGTAACGACATTAAAACATATTTGAGAAGTGAAGGCTAAGAACAGAGATGAAGGGAGGCGCATGATATCTGCGGAAATAAATCAAGAAGGCTCAGACAACTGAAGAAATATGAAGAATATTCAAGGATTTAACATATAAGTATATGTATCTGTATATCTATGTATTTGTGTATCTATGTATCTGTATATCTATGTATCTGTATATCTATGTATCTGTATATCTATGTATCTGTATATCTATGTATCTGTATATCTATGTATCTGTATATCTATGTATCTGTATATCTATGTATCTGTATATCTATGTATCTGTATATCTATGTATCTGTATATCTATGTATCTGTATATCTATGTATCTGTATATCTATGTATCTGTATATCTATGTATCTGTATATCTATGTATCTGTATATCTAGTATTTGATATCATGTATCTGTATATCTCATGTATCTGTATATCTATGTATTTGTATATTAAGTATTTTTATACTATGTATTTGTATATCTATGTATCTGTATATCTATGTATTTGTGTTACCAAAAAAAAATGGTCCAAAGGAATAGACTTCATTGCCCCAGGTTTCCACATATGATTGCATCCATGTCGGCGGAGATGACATGCTATCTGCCGAGAGCATTGTACAAAGCACGAACTCCATAGCTCCGGCAACAATCCTAGAGATGTTATTAAAATTCCCGCATTTGTCTCGGTCCGGATTTGAACTCACAACCTTCAGAACAACAGGCAAATGACTTAACCATTTCGCTATTTTGACTTCCTATGTATCTGTGTGTGTTGTGCTGCTACAAAGCTGTTGAGACACAAAGAAATCGAGTTGCACGAAAATACAGAACATACAACACCCACATATCTAACCTTGATCACGTATGCCCCACCTGTGGTATGGAAATCTTCTTCTTCTTTGCGTTCGTTCTTTACGATCAATTGTAATCACTCTTTGTGATATGTTTGATCTTTGTCAAGAACTTGAATACTTTGCACATTGGTTTGGTAAGCCCCTAAACTCATAGACTGCTACACGTTTAGGACATGTGCATCCAATTTCATCCAAACCTCATTAGTCGCCTCTTACGACATGCGTGGCAGGTAACAGTGACTATTCTTTACACCCCAAATTTGGGCCCCGCTAACCACTCGGGCGTGGTAGGGAATTATATTCTAGGATTGGACTCGACAGTCAACTCTGCACACACACACACACACCAGAGAGGTGCAACAGCACACATCTTAGACTGTTGTCGTCATCGCTTACGATTGACGGCTATTACTACAAATCATTAAATTATTGATCGTTATTGAGGCGTCTACGTTTTCGCATGGTTATCAGCTTCCAGTCAAATTTTTCTACGAATCTGTAGTTTCAGTTTGCGTGTGTGCTCTACTAATACCCTTAGTGTTCAATGACTAATTATATTCATCGTCCTCTCTGTTACTGAGCTTACTGCAACAATTTATAGTTTCCATGTCCAGTGTGTCTCCTAGACGTAGACACATAAATCTGTCCACGTCGTGTCTCTTGTCAGATCTACACTGCTTTCGTTTCCGTCACAGATTTAGTCTATCCTTATCTTCCTCTGTTGTATGGAACGGAAACGTGGAGAATCACACAATAGACGGAGAGAAGAAATAAAGCTGGAGGAAATGTGGATATATAGAAGAATGAAGAGAGTATCGCGGAAAGAGAAGGAAGCTCTTGTACAAGTACTTCAACAAATCATCATCATCATTATTATCATCTTCATCATCATTATCATCATCATCATCATTTCATCTCTTTCATCATATCATCTTTCATCATCATATCATCATCATCATCATCATCATCATTATCATCATCATATCATCATCATTATCATCATCATCATATCATCATCATCATTATCATCATCATATCATCATCTCAGTCATCCCATCAAAATCTCTCTAGTCATCACAACTCCCAACAGTCTTCCGAAATTTCTCTCTCTCATAGGTCAGATGTCTCACCTCTGCGGCAGTCATGTTCAAACCATCAGTTACATTCTGAATCCATCTTCTCCGTGGTCTTCCTCTTCGTCTCTTTGCAGGTATATCTCCTTCCATGATGGTCTTCTCCAGCACTTCATGTCTTTTTATATGTCCAAAATTTCTCAATTTTCTCTTTCTTATTTTCTTCTTCAACAACTAGATAATAAAAATAATATTAATAATTTCTCTCGTACCGTTATACGTTACATAGGGCCAGCGAGTAATTTCTCAATACCGCTCTATCCTGGGCAACTCGCTCAATCTCTTCCATGGAATTGATACCGATATTTCTGACCTCTCTCTTAATAATTATGTGTGAAAGAAAACTAACATACACGTACTTTAACTACTGAGAGTGAAAATAAGACTGATGAGACAGTACTTTAACTACTGAGAGTGAAAATAAGACTGATGAGTCAGTACTTTAACTACTGAGAGTGAAAATAAGACTGATGAGACAGTACTTTAACAACTGAGAGTGAAAATAAGACTGATGAGACAGTACTTTAACTACTGAGAGTGAAAATAAGACTGATGAGCCAGTACTTTAACAACTGAGAGTGAAAATAAGACTGATGAGACAGTACTTTAACTACTGAGAGTGAAAATAAGACTGATGAGACAGTACTTTAACTACTGAGAGTGAAAATAAGACTGATAAGACAGTACTTTAACAACTGAGAGTGAAAATAAGACTGATGAGTCAGTACTTTAACAACTGAGAGTGAAAATAAGACTGATTTGCCAGTACTTTAACAACTGAGAGTGAAAATAAGACTGATAAGTCAGTACTTTAACAACTGAGAGTGAAAATAAGACTGATACGCCAGTACTTTAACAACTGAGAGTGAAAATAAGACTGATGAGACAGTACTTTAACAACTGAGAGTGAAAATAAGACTGATAAGTCAGTACTTTAACAACTGAGAGTGAAAATAGACTGATCATCTACTTTAACAACTGAGATGAAAATAAGACTGATGAGCCAGTACTTTAACAACTGCGAGTGAAAATAAGACTGATACTGCCAGTGCTAACAACTGGGGAGTGAAAATAATGACTGATGAGCCAGTACTTTAATAACTGAGGTGAAAGAAGACTGATGAGACAGTACTTTAACAACTGAGAGTGAAAATAAGACTGATGAGTCAGTACTTTAACAACTGAGAGGAAAATAAGACTGATGAGCAGTACTTTAACAACTGAGAGGAAAAAAGACTGATGAGCCAGTACTTTAACAACTGAGAGTGAAAATAAGACTGATGAGACAGTACTTTAACAACTGAGAGTGAAAATAAGACTGATGAGCCAGTACTTTAACAACTGAGAGTGAAAATAAGACTGATACGCCAGTACTGCTGTAAGTAGGTGGTAAAATAAAACTCAACCGAAACCTTCTTAAATATCTAAGTGTGACAAGAAAACTAATAGAGAAACAGATAAACAAACACAAACAGATGAGCATAGAAAAACAGACGTGCATAGACAAACAGATGAACATAGACAGACAGATAAACATAGAGAAACAGACGAACATAGACAAACAGATGAACATAGACAGACAGATAAACATAGAGAAACAGACGAACATAGACAAACAGATGAACATAAACAGACAAACGAACATAGACAAACAGATGAACATAGAGAAACAGACGTACATAGAGAAAGACATGAACATAGACATACAGATGAACATAGACAAACATATGAACATAAAGGAACAGATGAACGTAGAGAAACAGATAAACATAGAGAAGCAGATGAACATTAACAAACAGATGAACATAGAGAAACAAATGAACATGAACAGACAGACGAACATACCGAAACAGGTGAACGTAGAGAAACAGATGAACATAGAGAAACAGATGAACATAGAGAAACAGATGAACATAGAGAAACAGATGAACATAGAGAAACAGATGAACATAGAGAAACAGATGAACATACAGAAACAGAGGAACATAGATAAACAGATAAACATAGATAAACAAATGAACATAGAAAACAGACGAACATAGAGAAACAGACGAACATTCAGAAACAGGCTATCATAGACAAAAGATGAACAGAAATAAACAGACGAAAAGAGAGTAACAGATGGACATGGAAAAATAGACGAACACAGAAAACAGATGAACACAGAATCAGATGAACACGAGAAAACATGAACACAAATAAAACAGTGGAACAAGAATAATTTAGCACAGGAAAGATAACAAAACTAACATCAGAGATAACAGTTACACAATTTCCGATAGTTATAACTCCTACCCTCATTATCACATTAGTCTAAGGACCAACGGTAATTTGTTTTTCCTTTATTTTGTGTTAAATGCATAAACCAAACATCCATCACACTGAATTATTTGGTCTGACATTGTGTTTGCGTTATCAGTGTCTCCTGTGTGTTCGCGATTCTGTTCGCCAGTCCTGATTCATTAAGTCTAACTTCAGAAGCGGGGGTTTATCGCCATTAAATTAATGCGATCCTATCAAAGCTGGCCGCCATTTAAGGTGTGCTAACCGGAGTCACGAAAAATATATGACAGTACATCGCGTGGGCCTTCAAATGCCCTCTCAAACAGTGCTGTTTCGGACGGGAATATTCTGGACATTCTGGCAATCAATACTTTAGCTAAAGGTAACCAAAGACAATGTGCTCAAGATACTACGTGTTCGTATAAAATTCAATGACGTAATATCTGTTGGCCAGATATTCGGATGCATTTTCTGACTGGATCAATAATTTTATAATTTACTTTGATTACAGAGATAAGGTAACTGATACGGGTTTTCTATAAATTCGTTTTTTGACGTATGATAACGGAACTGAATGCTAGGTTCGAAGATGTAGTTGGTAGTATTTCTAATATATTAAGTTAATATTTTGTTATGTAGTATTGTAGACATTACAGTAAATTATTCTTCCAAGGACGTTGTCGCTGTTGTTTGTTCTGTGTTCTATAAAGGATCGTCGTTTTAAATCTCGCGTTGCTTGATAAAGTCCTTTAGGTAAAAACGTTGTTTTAGCTTATTTATGTATTTTGCACAACTACAATATATCCTGTTGTAGTATTTTATCTATGGCAGAAAGGGAACTGGTAAATATACAATGTTGCTATAAAATTAATACCACACGAATTATTTTTTTTTCATTACTGTCTGTAGTACCGCTTTTTAGGGCGGTGTAGGACATATGGGACGTGAGCCTGAGGAATATAATGACCGTATGGCTAGTACAGTCGCCGCGAAACTTTTCAGGTTAGGATTTTCTTTATGCCCCCGACATAAAAAATCATTGGCCTTACCGTGGATTGAACACGGGTCTCCAGCATGGAAGCCTGCGCTCTAACTCATTTACGGCCAAAATCAGGGATGTAAAGAGTAGAGCTACTGCTACCTGTTATGTAGGTCATAAGAGGCGTCTAAGGAGAGTTGGGCGGGGCTGGCTACACCACCCGGATAGAAAAAAATACTAGATAACTACAGAAACATAACCAAGAAATGTCATGACTCGCCACCCGAGGAAGAAGAAGAAGAATCATATATGGAAGGACTCATGGAACAACCCGATGAAATCCGAAATCGGGAAAACCCAGGAACACCTGGAGCAGGATTTGGAAACGGAATACAAGAAAATTTGGAGAGAGTGGCAAGATCTGGAAAAGATGACATTGGATAAGGGGCTTCTCTCTCTCGCGATCACCGCCCAGACTGATGTACCAGACCTCCCCATAAATTGTATTCATGTGGAAATCTGATTCATTCAGCCTTAGCATTGGTGTGTTTTACGTCACATCTTCAGCACCATTTGAAACTCTGGTGCTTATCCTTCGACGATGTGTCCGGTTTCAGCCAGCGATTACTCGGTTCGCTCTCCGTTCTGTAGCCATCTAGTTTTTTAATGTGTGGTAGCTAGCTCCACGTCCAACCTCCTTAGTCGCTTCTTACGACAGGCGTGGCAGGTAACTGTGGTTCTATTCTTTACACCCCAATTTGGGCCCCGGTAACCACTCGGACAGGATAAGGGGCTTGAAAAGTTTTGGTTGGTTGCGGGTCTATGCCTCCCTAGGGGTGAAAGGTAAGGAATAACAAATTAATATAATTTTGTAACGAAAATCTTTTTCTTCTTCAAACACTCCATATCGACACTTGTTAACCACTCTTTGTGATGTTGTATGTGATCTTGAGCCTTAAAACTCATTGTACGTTGTGCCAGTTTTGCGTCTACAAATAGACCAGCACATTCGATTTCTGCGATGCTTTTTATTTACTAGAGTAGCTTCCTTAGGTCGTACATCAGTCGCCTCTTACGACATGCTTTGTAGGTCGCAGTGGTACTATTCTTTGTTTCCCTTGCGGATCCAGACACCACACGTGAGGTTATGAATATAATGTTGTGCATAGTTGCAAATTCAAATAAAAAAAATTGCATTCTCCGTGTCCAAGGATGGTTGTTGTAGGTCTTTTAATAATGTTCAATTCCGTGTTGTGATCGGATCACAGTAACAACATCAAATTCATGAATATTACTACTGCCTTGTAGTTAGATTGGGGACAATCAAAGGCTAGAGGAGCAAACCGTACACAAAACTGGACGGTAGGCAAACCAAGTAGTCCAAAAAGACAGGTAACCTGGGCAGATGACGCTCAACAACCCGGGAGGGCAGGTTGTCTAAGTAAGGGTCGCTACCCTAAAAGAAATTGCAACCTGCTACCTTGCAGGTTGGCTGGGGACAGCCAAAGGCTGACGGAGAGCGAGCCCAGTTAACGCTGGTTGAAACCGGACACGTCACCGAAGGTTAAGCGCTAGAACTCCAAATTGCGCTGAAAGATGTGACGTAAAATTACGTTCCTGGCAAAGGCTGTTTATATATCACAATAAGAATGATCAAAATGGGCAAAAAGAATGATCGAAAGAGAGAGAGAGAGATCCATGATTGGCTGGAGGAGACTGTAAACATTTGATTTCTCTTGTTTTCATAGCGGGCCTCTGTGATGTGGAGAGCTAAGGGCTTCCCTTTCACTTAAAAAATCACTTTTTTTCGTTCCCCGTGGGAAGCGATTGGGACATTTTCCCAGAGATACTTCATTTCAATGTAAGTTTTAGTCCTATCGGAGAAGGACGATAAAAATTGGTCTTATGTTCAAACTGTGCATGTAAAATAACCGTTGGCAGTTGAAAATCGATAAGGATATTTTACAAATATATATAAAAATATTACAATAAATTCCTTTTCAAACCATCTTTAAAATGATATTGGGAACCCTCGCCGGTGCTAAGGAGTTCGTGCACTGTTGCTGAGGTTTTCTGTGTAGGAAATAGATTGAATCACACATCGTTACCCACAGAAGTGGAGTGATGATGGTCATACTAAACAATCATTCAATCAATCAATCAGTTTGTTTCTTGCTTTAGTTAGACCAGATGTTTGTGCCAGCTGCATTAATTTACCAGACTGTAATGATGCTCGTCCATCACGGGTGATGATGACCACACACATTTTCATCCAAGGGAATGTAGTTGCGCTATGTTTGTATGTGTGTGCGTAGATGACTAGTGAGCCCGATACAGGCTTGAAATGTTCTTGTACAGTGTGGGCAAGGTATACTTGCACTTGTGGGAGTTTTACTGCCTTTCTGTTTTGACGTTTTTGCTCCATCCTTGCTGTTCTACCTGCCTTGCAGGCTGAGGAACCGTGTCGAAGAAGTGTGCGCCAGGCTGATCTGTCTTGAGCAGCATTCTCCCAGTTGTTGACATCTATGCCAAAAGATTTCATCGAGTTCTTGAGTGTATCTTTGAATCGCTTTATCTGGCCCTCCTTTTGAGCGTTTACCGCTATGCAGCTCACCAGAAAAGAGTCTTTTGGGTATTCTGCATTCTGGCATTCGAGCCATATGTCCTGCCCAATGTTTGATGGATGGATGAAATAGTGACTTGCGCGATGATTTGGTTTAAAGTGAGAAAGAGTTGCGCAGTTCGTCGATCTCACTCTCTCGCCCAATTCCTTCTGTGTCCAGTGGCAGGACAAAGTCGAGATGGCTGGAGAAGGATCTGGGTGCAGCGGATGACCAGGGAGTTCTACGTGCCTGGCCGTGCTCACTACGCTTCGCAGCGCGTTGCTGGCAGGCGCCTTCTTGTCCGTTGAACTAGAGTATAGTTTCTTCCGCACAATCTGCCGAGTCCAGTCTTCGCATACAGGGTTGGCATACCCGGATTCACCGATTGGTTTGCCTGACCAGACTGTAATAGATCCTACAAAAATATCAGTCCCGTGTATAGATCAGATTACAGAGTTCTCCACATCAAAGATTGATTGTGACAGATCTTCTAAAACTGTCAATCATTTTACAATATTCAAATTTCTTTAAAATATTCAAGTAAACACATACACAAAATTAATTGCATATTCTTTACAGGACTTTGCGAATCAACACCAGCTTTTAACGCTGTTTGTGATTTTTCTAGGCATTATTACGTTCAGTAGTTTACCATTGCTTTCTGAACGGGTGGTGCCATCGTCCTTTTGAAAAATTCACGCAAAACAATTTGCAACAAAGTTGTCCGCAGCGTGATTCGAACTCAGAACGTCTGGGTTAATAGACCGAGTCACTATTCCCTAAGCCACAACACTTAATCCTTTATTTGCTAAGGACGTGTATATACATTTTCCCATTCACTTCTAAAGATGCATTAACACGTCTGTTATTTTCTCTCCTCCTTGGGCTAAAGACGTGTTAAAACGTTATACATTTCTACTGTCACTGCTATATGCGAACATTCAGGTTTATGACCTAGAAACAAAGAGTAGCTATTTTTAGCTC
Source organism: Arion vulgaris (assembly GCA_020796225.1). Lineage (NCBI taxonomy): Eukaryota > Metazoa > Mollusca > Gastropoda > Stylommatophora > Arionidae > Arion > Arion vulgaris. Next base: position 68,034,911 of record CM036755.1, on the reverse strand, counting down.
AGCCTTCAGAAAGTATGTAGCAGCGAAAGGGTTAAAACACATACAAGTGTTTGATAAATAATTGATTGATTGATTGATTAATGAATATAGCCATTGCACACATTGCACTTTGGTGAATAGCAATGTGTGCTATGATTTCTTTCTTAGACAGGAAGACTACAATGATAGTTTATGAACTCCGAAGCACTCGTGAGCAATACTGCGGTCGAGAATGGGCCTTCTATGGACAACAACGATATCATCAATGCTCTAAGAGAAAACATACACTATGAAGATTTTAACGAAGAAGAGTATTCTCTATCTCGGTTGTGCAAGGTATACCGATAGGTGCGGAAAAACGAGAATACCATGCAAGAAACCCAGTAGCTACAACAATCAACAAAGAACAGGAGTTGTTAGTCTAAACCAGCCTTTTCCAAGGTGGACGGTACCCCCACCAGTGGGCGCTGTAACATTCTTGGGGGCGATAGTGGGTTCAGAAGAATTTGGGTGGTGTTCAGGCGATTAGAGGTCGGAGGTTTTTTCATCCATTTTCTATTTCATGCATATAATCATTTGAAAATTTACCATGTTCTACATAAATACATATCAATTTTCTATGTCAAAAGAAAATAGAGCATGTATATATGTGGGGGGAGGGGGTTGACAAACTGTTATAATGTGGAGGGGGCGTTACACAGCTTATGTTGTGCAAAGTGGGCGGTGGGCCGAAAAAGTTAGGAAATCTATGGTCTAAACACACTGAAGGACGTGCTTTGGGAGGAGATCGGATCAATTATGGATATGTCCGATGTGTGATGTACATTATCCTTCAATAAGTAATGAACAATTATATACTGGGGCGCACATGACTGATGATTAAGAAGGCGCGGGCGCTGTGCGGCGATTTCAATAATAATAATAATACAGTGATATCAGTGACGGCTCGTCATTAATGGCCAGTGGGACCGGGCCCTACTAAAAATAATGTATAACGTGTATTTATTATTTTATAAAATAAAATATAGCAACCAAAGTCCATGATTTATCCTGAAAAAATATCTGGCCCCACCAACAAAAATTATCACGAGCCGTCACTGAGTGATATTAAAATTAATAATTTTTAATATTCTTCTTCTTTTATCGTAATACTGTTACCGGATTGTTAATACTGTACAAGACTGTAATATCTGCGCAATTAATCACTTAACATATCTTTTAGCATGTCATTTTTGGGACCAACATTGCCTTCCCCCTTGGATCCCAACTCGTTAAGCCATATTGCAGTGATGAGGCTCACTAATTGGTTACTGCGTAGCGTGTGTTAGTACTAGTTCGCTAACTCTTCATGCTGACTTTGCTAATCTCATTCACTGCTTCCTGTGCCCTGTCTGTGCTCTATTTTGTAATATAGCACATGCGGAGAGTCTGCATAGTTCAGTGGTAGTGTCCTGGATTTCTGCACTAGTCTATGGTGTTCCATTCCCGTACGGTCGTTTCTCTAGTCACACAGTTTCAGATGAGTACCCGAGGTTTCAGCGTTTGGAAGGAATGTAGGAATCGCATATGACTCTACATTACAAGTGTTGTGCGGCTGACGCTTTTAGCTAGCTTTCATTGAAATGTATTGATAACCTATAAGGACCGCCTTTTGAGTGCACACTTTCTATCGTAGATTCGGTTAGTGCTAGAATGTTGCAGTTTAAAAGAGTTTTTGGGGCGCACGATATGAATTCATACATAGTTATGACCCCTAATATAACGTCACTGGCTAATTTGTGCTTTAATGCTTGCCTTATTAAGCAGTGTCCTCGCAATATCAGGTGAACCTTACACTGACTTCAGATGCATTTGTAATTTAGATCTCCAAGTAAAGGATCCGGATCAGTGAACCTGTAGTCGGTAGCGTACAGTGTGCGCACCTTTGTTAAATATGCATAACGTGTGCTGACCTCGAACTTGGGACAACTGCTTGTTGTTGAAAAATAAAAAAAACTATCTTACAGTTAACGATAAAGATGACAAAAGGGTATTTGCGTTTTTGGTTTGTTTCCTGACCTCCCGAAAAAGAAGATCAGCAACTAGTGTAGGGGAGTGAACTCTAATCGAACTTTGATTCATTAGGAGTAGTATCCCTTACAAGTACACAGGAAGTGTGTAGGAAGTGTAATAAGAGTATTGTTATACTGTTTGCACACTGACTTACACACTGTTTCATCTGTTAACTCACTCTTTCGTTTACCAACCTACTCCCTTTTCTATATTTCTCACTTCCTTCCTTCCTTCCTTCCTTCCTTCCTTCCTTCCTTCCTTCCTCGATCCTTCCTTCCTTCCTTCCTTCCTTCCTTCCTTCCTTCCTTCCTTCCTTCCTTCCTTCCTTCCTTCCTTCCTTCCTTCCTTCCTTCCTTCCTTCCTCGATCCCTTCCTTCCTTCCTTCCTTCCTTCCTTCCTTCCTTCCTTCCTTCCTTCCTTCCTCGATCCCTTCCTTCCTTCCTTACTTCCTTCCTTCCTTCCTTCCTTCCTTCCTTCCTTCCTTCCTTCCTTCCTTCCTTCCTTCCTTATTTCCTTCCTCCCTTCCTTCCTCCCTCCCTCCCTTCCTTCCTCGATCCCTTCCTTCCTCCCTCCCTTCCCTCCTTCCACCCTGTCTGCCTTCCTTTCTCCCTTCCTCCATCCCTCCCTGCCTCATTCCCTTCCTTCCTTCCTTCACACCGTCCTGCCTTTCAGCGATGACTGCTTCCTTCTCTATTTTCTTCACTTATTTCCTTAACCACTCTGGCTCTCACTTACTTCATAGTTTACTTATTCCATCAGTCACTCTTTATCATCGCTAACTTTGTTCCTCGATTCTTCCAATTTTCATTTCCTTCCTCCCTACTTCTCTCCTCACTCCTACCCACTCACAATGTGTTGCTCTCCTCCTCTCTATACTCACTCATCATTCCTTCCCTCACCACTCCTTCCCCTACTTCTCTCCTCACTCACCACTCCTTCCTTACTTCTCTCCTCACTCACCACTCCTTCCTACTTCTCTCTCCTCACCACTCCTTCCTTACTCTCTCCTCACTCACCACTCCTTCCCTTACTCCTCTCCTCACTCACCACTCCTTCCTTTACTCCTCTCTCACTCACCACTCCTTCTCTTCTCTCCTCACTCACACTCCTTCCTTACTCTCTCCTCACTCACCCTCCTTCCTTACTCCTCTCCTCACTCACCACTCCTTCCCTTACTTCTCTCCTCACTCACCACTCCTTCCTTTACTTCTCTCTCACCTTCCCACTTCCTTCCTTCCTTCTTCTCTTCCTCACTCACCACTCCTTCCTTTACTCTCTCCCTCACTCACCACTCCTTCCCTACTTCTCTCCTCACTCACCACCTCCTTCTTCCACCTACTCCTTCGATCCTCACTCACAAATTTATCGGCCGGGTCTCAGTAGCCAAGCGGTTAAGATATTTGCATGCCGTACTGAAGATTGTGAGTTCAATTCGACCAAGTCACACTTGCAATATTTTCCTGCGATCCTTAGAATTGTTGCTAGAGCTGCTAAGGAGTTCATGCTCTATGCAACACTCTCGGTAAGTAGCGTGCCATTTCTGTCGACAGGGGCGTAGCCATATGGCGGTGCAATGAAGTCAGCCCATCGCATTTAGATCCTTTTTTCATCAATTTATTCTTTCACCCACCATTTCTTCCCCATCCTCTATTCCCTCCTCTTTCCTTACTCACAACACATCGCATGAACCACCTCCCATCAAACAAGATATATCACCTCTACATTGTGTGCCCTCCTCCCCTCCTCAATCTCCAAGCTCTAAAACCGCCTTAAGCTCGTTTCATTTAACGACATAAAAGACATCACTCTCTCGAGTTTCCACCAATACCAGGCCCCCAGCAATCAATCAAAAACATACGCAATCAGCAATCAATCAAACACATACGCAATCACGTTAAGACAGCACAACCGATAATTATTCTAGCCTGGTGCGCATTAACTCCTCGAAGGTGATAACCCCATTTGTATCGCGCAAAAAAATAGTTCCGAAATTCGGAAGTTGAAGCACACAGTTCATGTTTATTTTGGCTGACCCTTATCTAACAATCATCATGAGCCGTTTCTAGTTGAGATCTTATCAGAACTCAATCGTTGTATTTCATCATTATTTATGTTAGCAACTTTTGTTGTGCTGTTGTTGCTCACTGTTCTTCTTCTTCTTCAGCTCCTTTCTACTTCCTTTGTTTATTCTTAGCTGTCTAATTCTTCGAAAGTCAGTTTAAAAAAAAAAATCATAAACACTAAATAAACATATATGTAACACACCAAGGTCAACTCTTTTGCCCCCGGAACGCAAATTAAAGCCCCCACCTCTACACTTAACGGGAATAGTGGATAACTAATTCCATCATCCACCTGGGGAATGACAAAAGACAATAGACTCCAAACAAATAGCGTGCATCTCTGATTTAGGCTATCCATTCATGCATTATAAATCTGAAACAAGATCGAGTTCTGAACTGTATCCTAATTGACCATACACGCACCAATACACAACTGTTTTTTTTCTTCTTTAAACCTTTTGTCATGCCTGGAGGTAAATAGGGTATTACGGTGTTAGGCTCGCATTTTTTATTGACTATCGGAAAACGATTAATGATGTGGTCAACATCACGCCGGCTGACTTTTACTTTTCAATGTTTTTCCTGGTACCCATTTGAGGCTGCATTCATGACCCTTCAGACCGCCTGGAAATCTGCCCAATACAGCATCAGAACCAAGACTAGTATCTACAACAGCTGTGTGCTGTCAACATTGCTGTACGGATCGGAATGCTGGAGAATGACAGAACAGGATATGTACAGACTCTCCACCTTTCACACAACTTGTCTGCGAACAATCTTACGCGTGTACTGGTCAACTACTATCTCGAACCAAGAATTACTTGCACGATGCCAACAAGAGAATATAGGCACTATCATCCGAAGACGACGCTGGAGATGGATTGGACATGTGATGCGCATGGAGACTGGCTCCGACACGAAAACTGCACTGAGATGTACTCCAGAGGGTAGGCGAAAGCGTGGAAGACCCAAGACGACCTGGAAGAGAACGATAGAGCAAGAACTGAAGGAAATGAATCATAGCTGGAACACAATACAGAGGAAGACCATGAACAGGGAAGAATGGTGTGCGTTTGTTGCTGCCCTAAACGCCAAGGGCGTAACAGGCTAAAGAAGAAGAATTTGAGGCTGGGTCGACCTGAGAGCCGTTACGAAGGAAAAATATTCCACGCCCACTGTGAAATTGAACCCCGACCACTAGCCTAAGAAGCATGTTCACTAACAACTACGCTACTATAGCTCAATACACAACTGTGTTATCATCATAAAGCTTGTCCTGATCAGACCTTTGGCATCCTAATAGTAGTTCAGAACTTCTCTCTCTCTCTCTCTTTCTCTCATCGGCCAGATGACCTGCCTCTGCAGCTAGCATGCTCAAACCATCAGTTACATCCTGAATCTTTCTGCTCCGTGGTTTTTCTCTTCTCGTCTTTGCCGGGATGTTTCCTTCCATAACAGTTTTATCCAACAGTTTGTGTTTCTTTCTATGTCCCAAATATTTCAATTTTCTCATTCTTATTTGTAGCATCAGCCAGTTTACTTTGATTTTGCGTTCTTTCTGGATATATCTATTTGTTCTCTTCTCTGTCCATAACATTTGGAGGAATCTTCTGTAACACTTATATTCAAAAGCCACCCGTTTGTTTTCGGACTTGCTAGGGAAGCAAAGGATACTAACACAACGACCTCTACAAGACATGTCGTAAGAAGCGACTGAGGTAGGGGCATATCGAAGCTACCATAGTAAATAAAAAGCGTCGCAGACATCGGGTGTTATGGCCTATTTGTAGTCGCGTAACTGGCACAACGTACAATCGCTCTTGGGCTCAGATTCCATACAGATCACAAAGAGTGGTTTAACAAGTGGTCGATACGGAGCGTTCGAATAAGAAAAAAATATTCAAAAGAACATATTTGTTTTAAACTGTTATAAAAGGAGAAGATGGAGATATGTTGGACACACCTTGAGAAGAAATGATCAACGAATATCAAAGCAGGCATTGAAGTTGGATGTAAAGGGTTCAAGAAAGAGATTAAAACCTAAGGAGACCCTGAAAGGATCTTTGCTGAGAGAGACGAGGCATATCGGTTTCAGTTCCATGGAGGTTTTTTAAAAAGATTTCAAAGGATTGACTTCATTGCACCGGGTGTTACCCTATATGGCTCGGTCACTCTCCGCAGGAAAGGCACGCCATCTGCCGAGCGTATTGCACAAAACACTAACTCCGTAGCTCTGGCAACAATTCTAGGGGTATCTGGAAAAAACTGCACTCATGAACAGAACGACGTGGTCCGGATTCTAACCCACGACCTTCGTCTCGCAAAGCAAAGGGCTTAACCACTCAGCCATAGATACCCTCATCGGAGATCGAGTGAGATGCCAAGGATAAGTGGTATGGCGAAATTGCTTGAGGCCCTATGGAACGTATAACGGCACGAGAGGAATTATTATTATTATCATTATATTTTTTTTTCGCATTTATTGTTAATATGATCTGAATTTTTGTTCTGGCTTGTCCAGCAATATATTTCAATCAATAACGCCTAACATCTATTACTTCAAATAAATAGCGTGTCTCTCTGTTACAAACTATCCATTGATGCAATATAAATGTGAAACAAGCTGGAGAGCTGAACTGTACCCTAATTGACCAGGCACGCACTATTACACAACTGTGGTGTGTATCCGTATTTTACTTTCACTTCATTCATTTTTCTCTAATCTGTTTGACTTTTTTATTCGATTTTTGTTGATACAATTTAGTGTTGTTAGATCAAGGGCTAAGATTTCCTGGGAGTGTTATTATACAGTCTTCTCATTCTCCTTAACGTTCGTTCTTTGCGACCAATTTGATGATTCTTATTGTGATATATATATAACTGATCTTTGACAAGAACGACTGTACGTTAAGCGCCCGTTCTTAGGCCCCTGGCTAAGTGGTTAAGCCCTTTGCTTTGCGAGTCTAAGGCCGTGGGTTTGAATCCGGATCGCGACGTTCTGTTCACGAGTGCAGTTTTTCCAGAGACCCCAAGGATTGTTGCTGGAGTTACAGAGTTCGTGCTTTGTGCCATACTCTTCATACTCTTGTCATTTCTGCGGAGAGGGACCGAGCCATATGGGGTAAAACCCAGTGCAGTGAAGTCAACCTTTCGGCTTAAAAACCCTTTAAAAGGCTTTGGTGTATGGTACCATCAACGTTTAGGACAGGGTCTTCGGTTTTTTATCCTATTGGAAATGTTCCGAGTCTGTCTCGCTGACAGTCAGTCCCCCACATTTACTCGTCCTATATGTATCCATTGCTCTTTAACGATCATTTTTCGCCTTATATTTGGGCTTTATGATCTTCGCCTAAGAATATGTCTACACTATGCATTCTTATGACTATGGGAGGTCCTTCAGAATGATTATAGACACCCCTTCTGTGTCTATGTTGCTATTATGTGTATGATTCTACATCCCGTAGAGCTGTTCAATGCTTCAATGTTTCCTCCAGCATAATCTGGTTTTTGTGTTTTTGCGATCCAGAAGCACTTGAGCTTTTCAGCTCTTCGGCTCGGTGCCATGGACATCGTAACCCTTCGGTTCGGTGCCACGTACACCGTAAATCTAGAGAATCTGTGGCTTTTTCTGCCATCCCGCAGAATTGAACCCGCACACACAGAGGAATAGTCACCCGTAGTCCAACTCGCTACGAACACGCTGGGCAGACGGGCATCCTAATATTTAGAGTATTCATTTTATCTTAAATCTGTGCGTGATTGTGGGACAACAATGTGGATGTCTGCATTTCATTCCTTCGATTCGCGAGATCGTAAAACAGTCAATTTGTTCCTTACTTTTGACACAGTGAGAAACGTGTGACTTCGATTTGCCTGTTTGCACTGTTAAATATATCAAATTTCGGTTAATGTGATAATTGGCTTACTACACTGAAACACTTCTGGTCAATAATATTTCTAAATTTAGCAAGTTTTTGCTAGTTCATTGTAAGATATGGGAAAAGTCAATAGATATTTAATATCTTAATAATATGGTTAGTTTGTGACATTATAATTTCTCTGGCAAAAGAAGAGGGGGAATATATGCTTCCTACAAGATCTAGCAGTGAGGAATATTGTTTCATAAACAAAACGGTGTCTTCGGTTTATTCGCTCACATTACAGGTCACAGTAGTGTAGCGATATAATAATGGAGGTATGGTTGTAGAAGTCGAGGCAGGGCATGGTTCTGGAGGATGGGGCATGACATGTTTCATAGAAGACGAGCAGTGCATTGTTCCTGGAAGAGGGCATGGTTTCTGAAATACAGGAGGCATAGTTTCGGGAAAAGACTTCTTCTCCTTTCTTCTTTACGTTTGTTCTTTACGACCAATTTTATCACTCTTTGTGATATGTTTGATTTTTGCCAAGAACGTACATACGTTGCACATTGGATTGGAGGCCCCTAAACGCATAGACTTCTACACGTTTAGGACATGTGCATCCGATTTCAGCAAAACCTCCTTAGTCGCCTCTTACGACATGCGTGGCAGGTAACAGTGGTTCTATTCTTTACACCCCAAATTTGGGCCCCATTAACCTCTCCAGCGCCCTGGAAGACGAGGCAGTGCATAGTTTCAGGAAGATGGGGCAGGACATGGTTCATGGAAGACGGAGCATGGAATGGTTCCTGGAAGAGGCGACATGACATGGTTCCAGGAAGATAAGGTAGGGCATAGGTTATGGAAGACTATACAGTGCAAGGTTCCTGGAAAACGAGACGTGGCATGGGACGAGAAAGACGACGGTGGCAGCAGTACAGTAAAAACACATTGAACATGACGTGGAGGAGACTGGGAAACTGGCTAGAGACTTCAAGAGTCTTTCAGAGAAACTGGAATTGGAGTGATCTATTGCAAAGGACATGTTACATGGAGATGCAGAAAGATGAAACGAGAAACAAGTGGTCTCTTGGTGATCTATGTTGGATGAGGAACAAAATTGACGTTGAATCAATCTACCGATTTAGGGAGTTTGGAATTACACGTTGCACAAGTAGAACTTCTTCTTCTTCATCTTCAAACACTCCATATCGACCACTTGTTAACCACTCTTCGTGATGTGTATATGAACTGAGCCTAAAAGCGATTGTACGTTGTGCTAGTTATGTACCTACAAGTAGGCCATCACATCCTATTTCTGCGATGCGTTTTATTTACTAGGATAGCTTATCAAAGCCCTTACCTCAATCGCCTCTTACGACATGCCTTGTAGATCACATTGCTATATTCCTTTGTGAGGTCCGCAAGACAAGGGCGATAAATAGAGTAATGAGTTTCCCTTGCTTTTTATGTTTTAATCTTGACATTTTTGTTTATTCCCCTTTATATGGCAATGTTGTTACCAATGTATATGTATGATTCTACATCATGTAGAGCTGTTTCTCCTACCTATCTATTTGTTGTCTACATATTTATTAATCTATCTGTCTGTCTTTCTTCTTCACCTTCTAACTCCCAGCGGAGCACAGGTCTTCAACAAACTTCTTCCCAGCTCTTCCACTCTCTTGCCATCCCTTTGAACTCTTTCCATGTTTTACCTATCTTTTTAATATCAGCCTCCAGCTCTCTTCCGTAGGTATGTCTAGGCCTTCCCCTACCTCTCCTTCCCTTTTTAGTTGTATATATATATATCTTCCTTTGTTGGTCTGTCTGCATGTCTGTCTATCCTTGCATCCATCCATCCTTATATATATATATATTTATACACCCATAGACAAATATAAACACGTAGATGCATTAACATACACACATTTCACACGCTTACATACACTTACAGATACACACATATATAAACACATGGACACATACATACACACAATGTGTGTATATAGAACAAATAGATCTACTAAGAACAAACTCAAAATCAAAGAAAACTGGATGATGCTACAAATAATGATGAGAAAATTAAAGTATTTTGAACATATAAAGCGACATGATGGGACGGAGAAGAACCATCAAAGAGGAGAAGAGGAAGATCACGGAGAAGATGGATTCATGATGTAACTGATGCTTTGAGCATGACAGTTGCAGGGACGGGACATCTGGCCTATGAGAGAGAGAAAGAGAGAGAAATTGCTGAGGACTGTTAAGTTGTCCAAGTTCTGCCCAGGACAAGATATTTGATGATGATGATGATGATATATTGAGGGGTCTCTGTGGCGTAGAGGTTAGGTACTCGTCTCTTGTGTCAAAGGTACCAGGTTCGCTCTCTCGTGAAGCCATTTGGATATTTTTCCAGAGATCCCTCATCCCAGTGTAAATGACATCGAGTTCCTAGTCCTATTGAAGACGGACGATAAAACGTAGGTCCCGTGTTCAATTTGATCACGTAAAAGATCTCTTGGCAGTTCATAATCGTCAAGAGCAGGCTGGAAAGCCGCTGCCCGTGGCAAAATACATTAGAAAAGAAAAATAAAATAAAATTAATCTTCTCCATCTTCAAAATTACACTGGGAGTACCTCGCCGGTGCTACACACATATACACACACGCACATACACACATATATATTTAAAAAACACATACACACACGTCACACACACACATGTATGCACACACACACACACACATACGCACACACACACAAAATACGCGCACACACACATATATATGTTTACAAAACACCTACACACGCACGTACGAACACAAACACACTCACCTAAACACACACCTGCCTCACAAGAGAGACACCTTTTGTCTACTGTTCAAAGATCAATACCCCACCACCATTTTCTTTTTCTCTTACCTAACAATCGGCTTATCACCAGATGTCGAACTCAAGCCAAGAAGAAACTACTCGTTTATGGGACTGGGAGGGTAGGGTAAAACTGTGGACAAACTATCAAAGAATAACTGTGATCTGATTGGCTGTTTTTTTCAACTGAGCAATTATGACTTTGCATCTGACATTTGAAAGTTTGGCTTTTTTTTTCTTTTTCTTCTGGTTCAATTGATATTTTGTTCCATTTCAGAAAATGGAATTAAATTGCAAATAAACAGGCAATGCCAGTATACTTTAAGGTGTGGGTTGTACAGTTTACTTATGTAGTCGTTCAATTCGTTTTTTCTTGTCGTATTTCAAGGAATATTGTGTGGAAAAAAGGACACATGTATGTATACCTGTTTTTTGTTTTGTTGTGTCCGCTTGTTTGATTATGTAATCTCTTCTTCTTCTTTCTTTTTTCTCCGAACGCTTCCTATCGATCACTTGTTAACCACTCTTTGTGATTTGTATGTGATCCGAGCCTAAAATCGTATGTACGTTGTGCCAGTTATGCGTCTACAAGTAGGCCAGCACATACGATTTCTACGACAATTTTTTATTTACTAGGGTAGCTTCCCTAATCCCGTACCACAGTCGCGTCTTATGACATGCTTTGTAGGTCGCAGTGTTCTATTCGTTGCTCCCTTGCGAGCCCCGGCAACACACGGGTATCATCTCAATAGAGGAGTCTCTGTACATAGAGGTTAAGCGCTCGCCTCTCGCTCCACATGTACTCGGTTCGTTCCGTCGTGGAGCATTAAGGTTATGTTTCCAGAGATCCCTGGTCTCAGTGTATGTGAGATTGAGTTAATAGTCCTGGGGGAGTGGAAGGACGATAAAACGTAGATCCCGTGTTGAAGATGACCACGTAAAAGAACAATTGTCAGTTCAAAATTGAGAATAGCAATCTGGAAAGTCGCTTCCCATGCAAAATTCATTAAAAATTAAAAATAAAATTTATACACAATATTTTTAAACATCTTCTAAACTAAAAGTGGACCCTCGTCGGTGCTACGGAGTTCGTGCACTGCGCTGCGAATTTCCTGTGCAACAAAAAGATCGAAGCACACATTGTTAATCACCAAAATGCAATGATGATGGTCCAAACAATCTCAGTAGATGACGACACAGCACGGTAGATGAAAGAATTTTAAGTGAAACGATGAAGGAATAGAAGTGGGAGAAGTCTGATGGGCCAAATAAAATGTGTGTAACCGTGGCCCTCGGCAACTTAAGGTCGACTAGCTCAGACGGGGAATCGAAAATTCCTGTTTAATGGGGGCTAGTTTTTGTACATGTCTGTTAGCTTTGTTTGCAATTGTGTTCAATTCATGAGTCCTTGGTCATTTATTGTTGAAAATGAAAGTTTTTAAATACAGTTTTAAACTTAACATAATATAACCTTGATTTAGTATACTGTTTAGTATAACCTTGATTTAGTATAACCTTGATTTAGTAAAACCCTTTGATTTAGTATAACCTTGATTTAGTATAACCTTGATTTAGTATAACCTTGATTTAGTATAACCTTGATTTAGTATAACCTTGATTTAGTATAACCTTGATTTAGTATAACCTTGATTTAGTATAACCTTGATTTAGTATAACCTTGATTTAGTATAACCTTGATTTAGTATAACCTTGATTTAGTATAACCTTGATTTAGTATAACCTTGATTTAGTATAACCTTGATTTAGTATAACCTTGATTTAGTATAACCTTGATTTAGTATAACCTTGATTTAGTATAACCTTGATTTAGTATAACCTTGATTTAGTATAACCTTGATTTAGTATAACCTTGATTTAGTATAACCTTGATTTAGTATAACCTTGATTTAGTATAACCTTGATTTAGTATAACCTTGATTTAGTATAACCTTGATTTAGTATGTTGTGTTTTTATTTAAAAATGAATTAGTCTTTATACAACAATATTGAAATGTGAGAGTCACGCGACGGTTTTGGTCTTATTTCTTAGGATTGTTACCTGAGCCCGCATGTCTTCTCTTATCGCAGGCCAAGCTGGGACCAACGAGCCATACAGTGGCACAGAAGTTTTCTTGTACTGCACTATACGTGAACTACGCCCGCCTGCCCAGCGTGTTCGTAGCGCGTTGGACGACGAGTAACAAAATCCCTGTGAGTGCGGGTTCAATTCCACGGGATGGCAGAAAAGCCACATGTTCTCCAGATTTACGGTGTTCGTCGCACCGAGCCTAAGGGTTACGATGTTCATGGCACTGAACCGAAGAGCTGAAAAGCTCAAGTGTTTCTGGATCAGTAAAAAAAATAAAATAAAACAGATCCGCGAGCTACAACAGAATGTCAAGAGACCATGGTTGCGTGAAATGGATCAGAGTAGACATTCCCCTGAGAAGCGGGAGAAGAGAACTAGCAGATTGCGGATCTAGACTTCCTTACCTCGTGGCAACAAGCATAGTTTTCTGGTGGGAAATGCACTAGTGAACAGAACGGCGCGGTCCGGATTCGAATCCCATCTATTATATGTGCTCGCAAGGGGAGCAAAGAATAGTAACACTGTGACATTCAAGGCAAGTCGTAAGAGGTGACCGATGTAGTAGTCTAGGGAAGCTACCCTAGTAAATTAAAAAACGTCACAGAAATTGGATGTGCTGACCTACTTGAAGGACCATAACTAGCACAGCGTACAATCGCTCCTAGGCTCAGATCACAAACCAATCACAAAGAGTAGTTTAACAAGTGGTCGATATGAAGAGAAGAAGAAAAGGTATCTTAATACTCTTTTGTTGCGCATTCAAAGATATTATTCGATTTTTCAACTGCTTTAAAAAATTCAATACATTACAGCCATACGTTACTATGGAAAAAGTACATGATTTTAAAAAGCAAAGTTTAAAAAAAATCTTTCTGCCAGTTTCTTTCTATCGGTTTTGTAGGTTTTTAATTTCTAAACAGCCACGTTCATCCTTACTTTTATTTCTTTTATAACGTTTCCGTTGCTATTAGCAGCAGATTTAAACATTCAAAACTATCCAATCTTTCTACTACATGTTCATTGAAGCATATATCAGCTTGTTATATCTGTTTTATGACTGGTAAAGATTTGGGAAAACTATTGAACGTATAAGCGGTGGCTAGAAAATCAACGACTCGTTTACTGTGGTTAATGGTGACGTTCTGTATAGGATATCCCACGGTTTTCATTTTCAAAGATTTTGGATTTTATTTCATTGATATGCACGTTTGACAATATTATATCTATTTTTTCTTCTTCATTTTCAACTTTCAACGGAGTACATGTCTTCAACAAACTTCTTCCAGCTCTTCCTCTTGCCATCCCTTCCAATTCTTTCCATGTTTTACCTATCCGTTAAGATTTAATATCAGTCTCCAGGTCTCTTCTCCGGATATATATATATTTTTTTGGATCCAGAAGCACTAGAGTTTTCAGCTCTTCGGCTCGGTGCCATGGACATCGTAACCCTTTGGTTCGGTGCCACGAACACCGTAGCTCTTCCTCTTGCCATCCATTCCAATTCTTTCCATGTTTTACCTATCCTTTAAGATTTAATATCAGTCTCCAGGTCTCTTCTCCGGATATTTAAATATATTTTTTTGGATCCAGAAGCACTAGAGTTTTTAGCTCTTCGGCTCGGTGCCATGGACATCGTAACCCTTTGGTTCGGTGCCACGAACACCGTAAATCTGGAGAACCTGTGACTTTTCTGCCAGCCCGCGGAATTAAATCCGCACCACAGGGAGCTTGTCACCCGTCATCCAAGCTGGGCAGGCGGGCACCTTCGGATATATCTACGCCTTCCTCTACCCTCTTTCCCTGGGGTACCTGTCTTGCATTGCTTTCAGTCGGTCTTCGTATTGTGTGTCCTATCCATCACAAGCGTCTCTTCTTTAGGTCTTTCTCCACTGGTATCTGTTTAGTTCTTTCTCTGAGTTCCTCGTTTGTAATCTTGTCCTACCATCTCAGTCTCTTTACTCTACGTAAACATCCATTTATAAAAGTCTGTAGGTTTCTGGTTTTTTACTCATATTTTTTTTTCAGAATTTTAAAATATTCATCCTTTTATGTCCATATTTGATAAGAGATTTTTTTTTAAAGTTTTGGCGTGTTGCCAATGAATGCATTCACGTTTCATTATTTGTTTCATTGATAGGGGAATAATCATAGCACTTCGGTGAGTAACCATGTGTGCTCCGCTCTCTTTCTTACAAAGAAAGGTCTCAGCTGCAGAGCACCAACTACGTTTCACCTGTGAGGGTCCTCGATTTAATTTTGAAGATGGTATAAACGTTTTGTAGGAATTTTATTTAAAATTTTTTCTAATGTAATTTTCCCGGGCAGCGGCTTTCCAGCCTCCTTTTCTTGATTTTGAACTGACAATGGTTCTTTTACGTGCTCAAATTGTAAACGGTACCTAAGTTTTATCGCCAGTCTCCGATAGGACTTGGGACTCGATCTCACCTACACTGAGAGCAGGTGATCTCTGGAAAATATCCAGAGGGCTCCACGAGGGAGCGAACCGGTTACCTTTCGTACGAGAGACCAGCACCTAACCTCTATGCTACAGACAGGGCCCTGCTGTGCTATGATACGGAGAGGCGGCCGCATCAGGCGACACCGTAATTGGGGGTGGAATAAGAAGCAAAATCAATATTATAATTGAAGGCTATTTTAAGTCACACAGGTCACCAGAGAAACGCAAGACAAATACATAAAACCACGACACTGGGTTAACAACCCGGTAACAGTGTGCATGGACAGAAAAACAGACAAATAAACAAGTTTTAGGAAAACTAGGCATGAAGAAACAATTATTAAGAGAAATAAAATTCAGACAAGTAAAGTATTTTGGGGACATAAAAAGGCATGACACCATGATAAAACATTTACTAGAGGGGAAAGTTGAGGGAGAAGAGCAAGAGGAAGACCGAGAGATAAGTGGGAGGAAACTTTAAGAAATGGACAGGTTACAGTCTGGCAGTGTGCAACACCAAGGCGAAAGACAGAGGATGCTGAGATTCATTGCAGCCAACCTTCGATGTGGAGACGGCACCTGATGATGATGAACAGTGTGCTGACAAAAGTTGAATTCTGCCAGGGACTAAGAAAACCATCACACAAGTCATCAGAGAAGCGCAAGACAAATACATAAAACCACGACACTGGGTTAACAACCCGGTAACAGTGTGCTGACAAAAGAAGAGGAAGATTGGTGTAGTTCTTTGACATTCTCCTGGATTAGTACACCAGGGTATAGTGTTATGTTCATTGTACGAGTGGATTTTCTTGGAATTGTTATTGAAGCTGGTATGAAAATGATCGATATCGTGGAGGATGTCAGTAAAGTGAAAATGGATTTAGGGATATAATGCGTGCTTTTACGTCTTTTTTTTCCTCCATCCAGAAGCACTTGAACTTTCAACTCTTCGGTTCGGTGCCATGGACATCGTAACCCTTCGGTTCGGTGCCTCAAACACCGTAAATCTGGAGAACCTGTGATTTTTCTGCCAGCCCGCGGAATTTAACTGCACTCACATGGGGCTTGTCACCTCGTCGTCCAACGCGCTACGAACGCGCTGGGCAGGCGGGCTTACGTTGTTTCTATCTTCTTCTTTTGATGTTGATTTCGATTGATTGATAGGACCATTATCATTGTGCTTCTTTTGTTATCACGCATCGCTTCTCGGCCTTTTGGCTAAGTTCATAGAGTAGTGTCCACTTGATTGCGGTCAAAGGTTGGGAGCCTTCATAGAGCCAATAGGCAATTGAACAAAATTGCACAATTCAGAGCAGCTCTCATTCGTAAGAAAGACGACGCTCGGAGTTTTAACGCGTAACTAGGTGACGATAATGCTCGTCCATCACAGGTGATGATGACCACACAATTTTCATCCAAGGTAATGTAGTTCCGTTATGTTTGTCTGTGTGTGTGCGTAGATAGCTAGTGACCCTGATGTGGGCTTGAAATGTTCTTGTACAGTGTGGGCAAGGTATACTTGTACTTGTGGGGAGTTTTACTGCCTTTCTATTTTGACGTTTTTGTTCCATCTGTGCTGTTCTACCTGCCTCGCAGGTCGAAGAACCGTGTCGAAGAAGTGTGCGCTAGGCTGATCTGTCTTGAGCAACATTCTCCCAGTTGTCGACATCTATGCCAAAGGATTTCATCGAGTTCTTGAGTGTGTCTTTGAATCGCTTTTTCTGACCACCCTGTGAGCATTTACCGATATGCAGCTCACCATAAAAGAATCGTTTGTGTATTCTGCAATCCACCATTCGAGCCACATGTCCTGCCCATCGTGTCTGGGACTGCATCAAGAATGAATAGATGCTGGGGAGAGCGGCTCTTTTTAGGACCTGTGTGTCTAAGATCATATCCTGCCATTTGATGTTCATTATTTTTCTGAAAGTAGTTTAGCTCCTTGCGTGTCGTTGATATACACTCGTAATTGGATACCACCGCTGCGGCACTAATCGGTAAGGGCCCAACACTGATTAAATATTTTTTTTAAAAAGCGCACTGTTACCGGGTTGTTGCCCAGAGTCGTGGTTTTTCTTTTTTGTCTTCCGCTGCTTTAATAGCTTGTGTGACAGTTATTTGTGCTTTTTTGACAGGATACTTATTTACCATCTATCCATATTTTTCATGGTCCTCCTCTCGCTTTCTGTCCTGATGCTGTGTTGTAGACGATTCTGTATACAGTGGAGTTTGGATACATTCTTATTAAGTAGTCGAATAACGTCATTATTTGTTTCTCTATGTAATTCAAACAAGGTTCTGTACTAACTTTCTTTCTTATACTGATGTTGGTGACTCTTGTCTTTTCTAGTGTTGTTGGTAACTTTTCGTATGCATCGTATTTCACTTGTAGTTATTTTTTGCGACTGTGCTTTGCTCCATTGTCCATGTTTGGCTGTGGTAAAACAAAGTAGTCATGAAGTGCTGTTGATCATCTGTTGCTTAGCTTTCAGTGAGATTTTTGGGTGCCTTAACAATGGGACTAGCTGGTAGGGTACAGCATTTGCTTTTTGCACTCTAACCTCTATCCCCCTGTTTAGTCTTCCATCTTCTGTGAATATGTTTCCTACGTATTTGAATTCTTGCCTTTTGTTGATTGTAGTGCCATTGACATGGATGTCTAGTTTATTGTGTTTTCTTTCTATATTCATTATATCGGTTTCAGTGTTCTTCAAAATATGAACACCAATAACATCTGGAAATCTAAAAAAAAGAGGAGCCTACATTCGAAGGAGTAACTTCATTGCACCGGGGTTCTCCATATGGCTCCGTCCCTGTCAACATAAATGACATTGAACTTGACATTGCTGGCATTCAACGTTGCTCACAAGGGAAGCAAGGAATAGTAACTCTGCGACCTACAAGGCATGTCGTAAGAGGCGAATGAGGTAGGGGCATAGGGAAATTACCCTCGTAAATAAAAAGCGTCGCAGAAATCGGATGTGCTGATCTACTTGTAGGATCACATACACATCACAAAGAGTTGTTACCAAGTGATCGGTATGAAGCAGAGATGATGATGATGACATTCATTGTAAAATGTAGATTACAACGAAAAGAATACAAAAAGAAATGGACTAACTAATTGAAATAAATAAATGTGACTTAATAAGACACTCATCATCAAGGTGCGTATCCTTTATAGGACGTTGCTCTCTTTGCAGCACATCTGAAATTCACTCTGTCTCTAACCAGTTCACCCACTTCGTCGATGGTCATGTTCATGGTTTCTTTAATATCTTGTAGCCATCTTCTTCTTGGTCTGCCTCTGCGTCCTGGGACCCTGCCCTCTAGTATTGTTCTTTCCAGGCCATCGTGACGCTTGATGTGACCAAAGTATGTAATTTTTCTGTATAGTATGTTGTTTATCAGCCAATTCTCTTTAACATTTAGTTCTTTCCGGACATTAGTGTTCTTTCTTTTTTCTGTCCATGGTATTCGTAGGATCTTTCTGTAGCATTTAGTTTCGAAGGACTGGATTTTCGTTCTTAATTTTGTGTAATAGTCCATGATTCACAACCATAAGTAGCCACTGGGAAAATGCATGCTCTCAATATTTTTTAATTTTAGTATTTTGCTGATGCTTTGCCACATGTTCTTCATTGTGTTTAACTATGACACTAGCCGGTTTTATTTCTGCACGACTGCTTGGTAGCAGCTGTGGTTTTCCCCCGTTTTCGTTCATTTTACCTGATAGCCCCTTACGGTGAGTAGCGTTAATAATAATTCATCTCGTACTGTTAAATGTTCATTAGAGCCTGCAAGTAATTTCTCCATACCGCTCTATCCTGGACAACTAGCTCAATCTCTACCATGGGAATGGGACATATATTTCTTGCCTCTCTCAGAAAAGTTCGTTTCAGGATCTCCTTAGGTCGTCCTCTCTTGAACCCGCTGCATCCCAGGTCAATGCCTGCTTTGATATTCTTTGATCCTTTCTTCTCAAAGTGTGTCCAACATATCTCCGTCTTTTACTTTTATAACAGTTGTTACTAGTGGTTGACCAGACATTTCTCTGATTTCATCACTTCTCCTGAATTCGTTCCATTTTATGTCCATTATTTTTAATTTTCATAGACATCTATTTTCAAATGCATTCAACTTGCTTTCTATATCTTTAGTCATTTTCCAACTCTCGCTGGCATATATTAGGATTGATACAACATTGATGATGAAAATTCGCAATTTAGTTTTAATACTATATAACTGGAGACGTCTGTGGATTAGGGGATAGTGACTCGGTCTATTAAACCCGACGTTCTGAGTTCGAATCACACGGCAATGAGAGAGCAGACACACTGGCGGGCAATGCTATGATAGAGAATGGGTCTTGTATGGACAGAAGCGTCATCATCAACGTTCTCAGAGAAAACATAAGCTCTGAAGATTTCAACGACGAAGATGAAGGGTATTCTTTATCTCAGTTGCGCAAGTTGTGCTTACCGATAGGTGCGGCAAGACGGGAAAACCACGAGAGAAAACCCAGTATATACATCAATCAACACAGAACGGGAGTTGTTAGCCTAAACAAACTGAAATACATACTTGGTGGGAGATCGGAACAATTATGGACATGTCCGATGTGTAATGAAGATGATCTTCAAATGAACAATGATCATTGGTTCCGGTGCTTCCCTTTTGCTTGTTAAATCTCCTTATTCTTGTGCTGCAATGAAATTAAAGCTACTTATGAATGATGTGGGCATGTATGTTATATGTGTGTCATAATATAATTTTAATATCATAATTCCCTGTCTCTGTTGAGGTCATATTATTCAATCCCATCATGTAACCATCTTTTTCTTGGTCTTCCTCTTTTGCGCTTTTTGTGGAATGTCTCCATAGAATAGCCTATTGTCTTCTTCTTATTCTTTGCGTTCGTTCTTTACGACCAATTTTAATCACTCTTTGTGATATGTTTGATCTTTGCCAAGGACGTGTATACATTGCACATTGGTTTAGTAGACCCTAAACCATAGACTTCTACACGTTTAGGACATGTGCATCCGATTTCAGCCAAACCTCATTAGTCGCCTCTTACGACATGCGTGGCAGGTGACAGGGTCTCTATTCTTTACACCCCAAATTTAGGCCCCGGTAACCACTCAGGGCGTTAGAGCATTGATTATATCGTTGTTGTCCATAGTCTATTGTCGTTTTCAACCTTGATGTTTTTCGAAGGTAATAGGTTCGCTCCCTCGTGGAGCCATCGGGATATGTTTATAGAGATCAAAGAATTCAGTGTATGTGAGATAGAGTTTCTAGTCCTATCGGAGACGTACAATAAAACGTAGGACCCGTATTCAAGGTGATCATGAAAAAGAACCCTTCGCAGTTCAAAATCTAGATGGGCATTCTGGAAAGCCTGGTGAAATGTCTGGTTAACCACTAGTGACAACTGTTATAGGAAAGAGAAGATGGAAATATGCTGGACACATCTTGAGGAGAAATGATGAACGAATATCAAAGCAGGCATTGAAGTGGGATGCAAACGGTTCAAGAAAGAGAGGACGACCTAAGGAGACCTAAAACGAACTTTGCTGAGAGAGGTAAGAAATATCGGTCTCAGTTCGATGGGTGAGATTGAGCGAGTTGCCCAGGATAGAGCGATATGGAGAAATTGCTTACAGGCCCTATGTAACGTATAACGGTACGAGAGGAATTATTATTATTCTGGAAAGCTGCTGCCCAAACAAAACTCGTTAGAAATATTTATTTAAAAAATGTCTATAAAGTATTTTCGCCATCTTGTAAATCACAACAGTGAACCTCACCGTTGCCTACAGAGTTCGTGCACTGTCGATGAGATCTTCGTGTGTAGGAAAAATTGAGCACACATCGTTACACACCGAAGTGAAGTGCAATGATGATATTCCTATAAATCAATCAATCAATAAATCAATCAATAAATCAATAAATCAATCAATAAATCAATCAATAAATCAATCAATAAATCAATCAATAAATATTTTATCCCGCAAATCATCTATACCATAGGTTCCCAAACTTTGTCGGCAACGCCCACTTTGCAAGACATACATTTTGTAACCCCCGTCCCTCCCATTATAACAGTTTTCTGCGTTCAAGGGCTTTGATATTTTCGACGTAAATAGCAACTAATGATACATTACTGCTTATGCCACGTGCTGGGAATCCCTTGCGCAAGATCGCCAAATGTGGGGCTGTAACAACAAAAGAGGAACCCGAATAGCTGAGAATCATCGCATTGTTGAGTCACAGAGAAAACGAGCAGCGCGAAAAGACAGAACACACAACACGCACATGTCTAACCTTGATCATGTATGCCCCACCTGTGGTAGGGGATTCTGTTCTAGGATTGGACTCTACAGTCACCTCCGCACACACCAGAGAGGTGCAACAGCACACGTCTGAGATTGTTGTCATCATCGCTTGCGATGGGCGGCTATTATTATTAATGCTTATGCCGTTAAAGTATTGGTAAAATAATGGTCAATATGTGTTTCCTCTTGAACACAGTTATTCAATCACAAAATCATGAAAATAATTTATTTTTAAATATATATTATTAATTTCTTCTATACGGAGCCACCGATCACTAGACCCCCTCTCCCTCCGCCCCAATGCTTCAGAACCTACTATCGCCCCCATAGAAGGCTCAGCGCCCACTGTGGGTGGTACCGCCCACTTTAGGAACCTATGATCTATACAAACAATTTCAGAGTTTTATTTGGTTAGAAACAAGTAATTTAAAATAAAATTTCATGTAATGTCAGCAATAAGTTGCAGTCCAACTTAATCCATTGCAAACGTTTATGAATATGACGAAGAGTGAATGAAGTGTCTGTCCAAACGGATTAGAGCGCTGGCACCCATGCGGAAACAATGTTTAAAATCCGAACACCTACAAGGTCAATTAGTTAGTTTTTTTTGTCGGGTTCATAAAACAAAATCCTAAACTGAACAGTTTTGATGCGACCGCACTAGTCTTGCGGCAATTAAATTCCACGGCTACACGTCCCGCCTGTCCTACACCGCCATGAATATCGATATTACAGACAGTAACTGTCGGATTTTTGTTTATGAATAAGAAGATGTCTCCAAAATAATGTCATAAGAGCAAGAACAATTGAAATCAATTCATTTATTTTTCAACTTATTAATATCTGTTGTATTGTTTTGTTTGTCTTTTCCATCGTGTCGTCAGAACTAAATGTCATTTCCATCGTGCCGTCAGAACTAAATGTCATTTCCATCGTGCCATCAGAACTAAACGTCATTTCCATCGTGCCCTCAGAACTAAATGTTATATCCATCGTGCCGTCAGAACTAAATGTCATTTCCATCGTGCCCTCAGAACTAAATGTCATTTCCATTGTGCCATCAGAACTAAATGTCATTTCCATCGTGCCCTCAAAACTAAATGTTATATCCATCGTGCCGTCAGAACTAAATGTCATTTCCATCGTGCCCTCAGAACTAAATGTTATATCCATAGTGCCGTCAGAACTAAATGTCATTTCTATCGTGCCGTCAGAACTAAATGTCATTTCCATCGTGCAGACATAACTAAATGTCATTTCCATCGTGCCATCAGAACTAAATGTCATTTCCATCGTGCCCTCAGAAATAAATGTTATTTCCATCGTGCCCTCAGAACTAAATGTTATATACATCGTGCCGTCAGAACTAAATGTCATTTCCATCGTGCCTCAAAACTAAATGTCATTTCCATCGTGCCGTCAGAACTAAATGTCATTTCTATCGTGCCGTCAGAACTAAATGTCATTTCCATCGTGCAGACATAACTAAATGTCATTTCCATCGTGCCATCAGAACTAAATGTCATTTCCATCGTGCCCTCAGAAATAAATGTTATATCCATCGTGCCGTCAGAACTAAATGTCATTTCCATCGTGCCCTCAGAACTAAATGTTATATCCATAGTGCCATCAGAACTAAATGTCATTTCCATCGTGCAGACAGAACTAAATGTCATTTCCATCGTGTCGTCAGAACTAAATGTTATCTCCATCGTGCCCTCAGAACTAAATGTCATTTCCATTGTGCCGTCAGAACTAAATGTCATTTCCATCGTGCCGTCAGAACTAAATGTCATTTCCATCGTGCCGTCAGAACTAAATATCATTTCCATTGTGCCCTCAGAACTAAATGTCATTTCCATCGTGCCGTCAGAACTAAATGTCATTTCCATCGTGCCGTCAGAACTAAATGTCATTTCCATCGTGCCGTCAGAACTAAATGTCATTTCCATCGTGCCGTCAGAACTAAATGTCATTTCCATCGTGCCGTCAGAACTAAATGTCATTTCCATCGTGCCGTCAGAACTAAATGTCATTTCCATCGTGCCGTCAGAACTAAATGTCATTTCCATCGTGCAGTCACGATTAAATGCCATTTCCGCCCGTGTGTTGCCGGAGTTTACAAGGGTAGCAAAGAATAGAACCACTGCGACTAACAAGACAATGTCGTAAGATGCGATTAAGGTAGGGGTCTATGGAAGCTACCCTAGTAAGCATAAAGCATCGCAGAAATCGGATGTTCTGGCCTACTTGTAGACGCATAACTGGCGCAACGTACAATTACTCTTAGTCTCAGGTCACATACAAATCCCAAATAGTGGTTTAACAAGCGGTTGATAAGGAGTTCCAAGAGAAGAAGAAGAAGAAGAAGAAATGACATTTCCATCGCGCCGTCACAATTAAATGTCACAAGTTATGGTACAAGATTCTTTCGTTGTTTATCAAATGCCATCTCACTCTTAAATTTTCAAAAATCGATAAAAAATTATGTAGACATATTCTTGTTTTATTTCGTTCATTTCTTTCCGTGTTTCTAGTTGTTACTTCGATTGTTTTTATAATTATTCCTACATTCTGACATATTGTTACGTTATATTTTTGCTACAATAAGCAGGTATTATATTGCGAAGTTTATTTCGTTGCAACATTTTTAAATACTGCGTTACCATAGTGATAATGTGACATATATCGTTTTTCAGTAATTTCATAAATTGTGTTTTTAGTAGTACATGTTTGCGTGAGATGGTATATAATAGTTGTTTTGAAAAGTTTAGGTGAAATAATTGAACGATATGTAACCATGGACGTACGCAGAACCTTTACCCGGGATGGGGAGATGATGGTTTGATTGATTGAATGATTGATAGGACCATCATCATTGCACTTTCGTTAGTAACCATGTGTGCTCCGATCGCTTTCTTACACATGAAGATCTCAGCTGCAGTGCACGATCTTCGTAGCACCGGCGAGCGTCCCGATGTAATTTTGAAGATGGTGAAGATATTTTGTAGGAATTTTCTTTTAAATCTTTTTCTAATTAATGTTTCCCGTGCTGCGGCTTTCCAGCCTGCTCTTCTCGATTTTTGAGCTGCCAATGGTTCTTTTACGTGCTCAAATTGAACACTGGACCTACGTTTTATCGTCCGTCTCCTATAGGACTAGGAACTCGATCTCACCTACACTGAGATCACGGATCTCTGGAAAAATATCCCGATTTCTCCACGAGGGAGCGAACCGGTTACCTTTTTCACGAGACGCGAGCAACTAACCTCTACGCTAGAGAGACCAATAAGTAGTGTGGTTGGTAGTTTGAAATAAAAATCAGTGGCATGTCCTTTGTATTACGTAGCCATCAACTACAGTAAATGAATCGATTATTTTCTAAGCTCCACTTATACTTTCAGTAGTTTACCACTTTTACCGTTCGTAAAAATCCAAGGGAACTAATTTGTTTCCAAACTTGCCCGTCGTGGGGTTTGAATCAGGTATTGTTTGGTTGTGATCGAGCTGACTACAGTTTAAGCTACATACGCTCAGTAGTTGGTAGTTTACCACACGGAACTAGAGAGGAGGATGAGATTTTCTTAGTACTCGAATGTTACAGGGTTAAGACAGAGCCAACTATAAACTTATGGGCCTTCGGACTCAGGTAAGAATTATGGGAAATCAGACTCAACTACACCACGTGACTTCGCATTCCAGTATTGGTGTATATAGACGAATTCATTTTAATATCAACACAAAATGCTAAATCGAAGTTATATTATGCAACAAGTAAAGTTTAACAATAAGGAATATCAATATTATGAATATTTTTTTACTTAAGTACAATAGAATTTAATTGCAAATTTTTCTTAACTCTTTTTTCCCTTTTCTATTTCTTTGTCTTTTCTAATTCTTGTTATCTTTTCTTTTTTCTTTCTTTTCTTTTTCTTTCTCAATTGTTTGCTCAAGCTCGGGATGAAGTTCATCAAGAATTTTGCGTGAAAATCCGTTTTCCAATTTCTTACAATGGCAGCAGCGTGCACATTGTAAATTACTTTACACTGGCAGCCGTGTGCTCAATGTACTCGTAATTAGTATTCCCCTCGCCATACAGGCAGATTTTCTCCGACTTCAGAGGTACTCCCGTTATCGTCCTGAGTAAGACCAGGGGACTCGAACAAATGCCGGACAGTAGGTTCGAACCCGAGCTATGAGGCTTCTCACAGCTAGCAGGCTGAGCTACTATCAACTACTCTAGGCAGTCCCCATTTTTTACTAATAAGTAACCAAAGACTCACAGAACTGTGTAAAATTGCAAAAAAAACTTCCAGTGTTCTATCAAACATCTATATTTTCCGCCCCATTTTCTGAATTAGGTCAGGAACCCCCACCAGTTGTGTGGCCTAGTTATCTAGAGTTGGCTGTGGTTAAGATGACACAAAGTAAGTGAGTGTACAGGCTATTTCGGTATACTTTCTTCTTCTTTTTTCGTTTCTCTAATTCTGTTTTGTCTCACAGCGTCAGGATAAGAAGAGATTTATAGAACGGGCTTTTGTATACGCTTCATAAACAGTGTTTTTCGTCGCCTTTGTTATCTCTGGCGTCCACCTTTTGCGTGGCAGGCCTTTTACTTTGTATCCACTGTATCGGAGTAACATTGCTATTTGAAGCGAACTGTCTGTTGGTAATCTGCGTATGTATCCGAACCATTTAATTTGTTGTTTCTTGATAAAGTTCAGTACTGATGTTGTACCCACTTTTTTCCTCATGTCTTCATTTTTAATTAAAACGGTCTCTTCTTGTTACACCCATCATTCTGCGCAGACACCTCATTTATGTTGTGTCTAATTTTCTTATTTCATTTGATGTCAGCGTCCAGGTTTGGCACTTATGTTGAAAGACTGTGTTGAACAATGCTATTGATGTGTTTATGGTGACATGTTTGCATTTTAAAATTGGCTCCATCTGTCTTATTATTTGATTTGCTTCGATAGCTATTCTACCGTTTGCTGAAAACATGCTCCCTAGATATGTAAAGTCTTTGACTTATTTTAATATGCGTTTGTCGATGAAGATATTGGTGGTGTTTTCCTCTCTAACGAATGTCATTACTTCGGTTTTGTCGATGTTTATTCTCATATTGTATTCATTACATCTTAACTGGAGTCTGTTAATGTGTTACTGTAGATATTCCTCTGTTGTTGATATGATTTCATTATACAGTTCCGGAGATCTCTGTGGCATAGTGGCTAGGTGTTCATTTCTCAACTATTAAATCTAATTAACTACTTAACCATCACTAATGTCCATTCTTCCGTGTGAGAACTATGACACTTTTTTTCATGATTTCATTATACAGTCTCCTGGAGATCTCTGTGGCATAGTTTGGCTAGGTGCTCATTCTCAACTATTAGTATCTGATTATACTACTTAACCATCTAGCTAACTGTCCATTTTCCGCTGCCACCTGGACTATGACACTCTGTTGTTGATATGATTTCATTTACAGTTCGGATCTCGTGGCATATGGCTGGTGCTATTTCTCAACATTCAATATCTAATTGTATCTCTAACCATTACTAACTGTCCATTCTTCGTGCACCTGGAACTATGACCTCTGTTGTTGATATGATTTCATTATACAGTTCCGGAGATCTCTGTGGCATAGTGGCTAGGTGCTCATTTCTCGTTCCAAAGGTATTCATTCGCTCCTCGTGGAGCATCATATTTTTCCAGAAACCTAATCTCATGGAGAGCGCTGTAGCGTAGTTGTTAGTGAACTCGTTCCTCAAGGCTGGTGGTCTGGGTTCAGCTCCCGCAATGAGCATGGAATTTTCCGACCGCGACGGCTTCTGGTCGACCAGCCTCAACTGGGTACCAGACATGCTCTGGGAAAGTAAGGCGGCCGGCGTGATGCTGACCACATCACCCATCGTGTGCCGACTTTCAGTGAAAAGTACAGGCCTAACACTGTATTGACCTATATACCACAGTTATGAAAGGTTTCCTTACTTTTTACCTGATCTCATTGTGTAGGTGAGATTGAGTTCCTAGTCCTATTGGAGACGGACGATAAAAGTAGGTCCCTTGTTCAATTTGAGCACGTAAAAGAACCAATGGCAATTTGAAATCGAGAAGTGCAAGCTGGAAAGCCGCTGACGGGGAAAAATTCATTAGAAAAAGTGTTAAAATAAAATACCTTCAAAATATCATCACCATCTTCTAAATTACATCGTGGACACTCGCCGGTGATACAGAGTTCGTGCACTGCCGCTGAGATCTTCCTGTGTAAGAAATAGATCGGAGCACACATGGTTACTCATCGAAGTGCAATCATGCCGGTTCTATCAATCAATTAAATTAAACCAAATATAAAGGCGCCAGGAGATAACAAAAATTACGGTACGAAAGAGTTAAGATGTAATACAAACCTGAGAGCATAAATATTTGTTAGGAATTTTATGTTTTTCAAAAAGTCGTGCTACAATAATCTAATTTTCTCAAACGTATATCACCTGATGTAAAATGTTATCAGATTACTGTATTCTACATCCAATTATCAACAATTTAATATCTAATATGTCATACTTTAGAGAAACATTACTAGAGTTATAAAGGTTTCAACTACTTGACATTGAATGTTAAATTGTAATTGCAAAATAAATGCGTCCAGCGGTCAAAATAATTACAGAGCCAAAGGGTTAATGTATGGACGCTCATGTAAGTAACGTGAACCAGATTGTGTTATTTCATTCAGATTTGAACAACGCTTGAGGGAACTGAATGTTCTTGTGATGCAGCTCTGCATTGACGTATGTATTTTAATGAACGAGTCACGGAGATTGCTTCATATTCACTCTCCTGCAAATTACAAGTTGCATTTGTTCAATTTCCTGGATATGTTTCTTGGTGGCTCAGCGATGGCAAAACCTTGAATGACATATTTACCTGTGTTGTGATTCTTGGAAAATTGTTTCAGAGATTGTTGGCATTGAAGTAAGTAAATCTGTGATGGCATCTGGGTCTAGACAATCTGGATTGGAAGCTAAATCCTTGTCATCTTTGTTGGATCCGATTTTATCTTCATGGATGACCCGCGAGCCAAGCCAGAAGACAAATGATAGTTCGGACGATGAAGAGGTAAGCGTCTGTTGAAAGTTTTCATTATTTGTATTATTTACTCAATTTCAAGTTTCATCCTTTTTTTTTTTACTTATGACAAAAGTATCATCCAAGTTTCATCCTTCTTCTTCTTTTTTTTTTTTTTTCGATCCAGAAAGCACTTGAGCTGAAAGCTCTTCGGCTCGGTGTCATGGACATCGTAACCCTTCGGCTCGGTGCCACGAACACCGTAAATCTGGGGAACCTGTAGCTTTTCTGCCAGTCCGCGGAGTTGAACCCGCACTTACAGAGGACTAGTCACCCGTAGTCCAACGCGCTACGAACACGCTGGGCACGCGGGCCCTTCTTCTTAAACCCTGTCTATTCCTCGAGATATATTGGTAATGGGTAACAGTGTTAGGTCCGTATTTTTCCTTGCTCGCCAACTCACGATGAGGAATGTGGTCAACACCACGCCGGCCGCATTTACTTCCAAGTGCTTTTCCTGGTTTCACAATTAAGGCTGGGTCGACATGAAAGCCGTTGCGGTCGCAAAAATGTTTCACGCCCGCTGTGAATTTGAACGTGGACCACTAGTCTAAGCAGCGAGTTCACTAACAACTACGCTACGCAAGTTTCATCTTTACTTACTAAACAGTGAGTCTTATTCAAGGTTAGGACCTTGCATTGCTTCCAAAGTCGGGTTTGAACGACCGCGCCGTTCTCTTCACGATTGTATTTCAAGATACCGTAGGATTGTTGCCGGAGCTGAAGTTCGTGATTATCTAATGCTCGGCAGATGACATGCCACTTTACGAAGAAGACAGAGCCATAAGGGCAAATCTTGAAATGAAGTAATCCGTCGGCCTTTCTCTTTATCATTCAAGTTTCATCCTGTCTTTTTTAAAGTTAAAATTATCATCCAAGTTTCATTCTTTCTTATAATAATTTCTCGTCCCGTTATACTTACATAGGTCTACAAATAATTCTCTCGTACCGTTATACGTTACATAGGGTCTACAAAAATTTCTTCACCTATCTTATCATAGGTCTCTCAATCTCTGTCTTATGTTAAAGTCTACAATAATTTTTCCTTACTCAGCAAAGTTTCTTCGTTTCTTCTCATATTCCATAATTTCTCTCGTACCGTTATACGTTACATAGTGTCTACAAATAATTTCTCTCGTACCGTTATACGTTACATAGTGTCTACAAATAATTTCTTCATATGCTCTATCATGGGCAACTCTCAATCTCCTCCATGAAACTCGACCGATATTTTTTCTCTCTCAGCAAAGTTCGTTTCAGGGTCTCCATATTCGTCCTCTCTTTCTTGAACCCTTTGCATCCCACTTCAATACCTGCTTTGATATTTTTGATAATTTCTTCTCAAGGTGTGTCCAACATATCTCTATCTTCTTCTCATAACAGTTGTTACTAGTGGTTGACCAGATATTTCTCTGATTTCATCACTTCTGAATTCGTTCCATTTTATGTTAATTATTTTTCGCAGACATCTATTTTCAAATGCAATCAACTTGCTTTCTATGCATCTCAATCTTTCTTACTTAAGAGAAAGTTATCATGATTGCTAATGTTACAAATAAGAATGAGAAAATTGAAATATTTTGAAAATATAAATAGACACGAAGAGCTGGAGAAGACCATTATGGAATGAGACATCCCACCAAAGAGGAGAAGAAAAATATTACGTTTAAGACGGATTAAGGATGTAACTGATCATTTAAGCATTATTGCTGCAGAGGTGGAACATCTGGCTTGTGTGTGTGTGTGTGTGTGTGTGGAGAGAGAGAGAGAGAGAGAGAGAGAGAGAGAGAGAGAGAGAAAGGGTTAGAGAAGTTTCGAAGGACTGTTGGGGTGGCAAAGTTCTGGTCAGGTCAAACTATTTGATGATCATGATGACCTATATATCTCAAGCTAACAGAATATGAAAAAATTAATTAAGAACGATAAGCAATCAGAATACGCTAGCAAAAATGTAGAGATACTTTGACAATGAACAAATCAAGACGCAGTCTATGGTACATGGCCAATTGAGAGAAGAAACTGGTGCATGTTGCGTCATTCGGTAGTTAATGTGTAAATATAGTTCAGTTTACAAACAACGATAGTACATATTTATCAACATATATGCTATTTATCACTACTGTTTGAATTATCTGAGCAGCTGCATCTGGGTATATATCAGATCCTTCTTTATATTCAGACTAGTTCTACTGAACTTAAGTTACCTTCATTCTCTTTCTTTCTCTTCTTCAATTCTGTTTGTCTCACTTCGTCAGGTCAAGAAGAGATTTCTAGAACAGGCCCTTATATGCGCTTCATAGATAGTGTCTTTCGTCGCCTCTGTTATCTCTGAGTCCGTCTTTTGCGTGGTCGGTCTTTTGCTTTGTACCCATTGTATCGGAGCAGCATTGCTCTTTGAGGTGCACTGTCTGTTGATAATCTGCTTACGTGGCCGAACATTTAATTTGTTGTTTCTTGATGAAGTCTAATACTGATGTTGTACCCACTTTTTCCTGATGTCTTCATTTCTCAATCGATCTCTTCTTGTTACACCCAGCATTCTGCGTAGACACTTCATTCTCTGTTGTGACTAGTTTTCTTCTATCATTTGTTGTCAGTGACCAGGTTTGACACTGGTAACATAATGTTGGGAAAATATTGTGTTGAACATTGCTCTTTTTGTGTTCATGGTGACGTGTTTGCATCTTAAAATTTGTGCCATTTGACCTATCATTTGATTTGTTTTGTTGCATCTGTGTTGAATTTCATTAGTTATTCTTCCGTTTGCTGAATAAATGCTCAATGTAGTCTTTTACTTGTTTTAATGGGCGATTGTCGATGCAGATATTGGTAGCGCTTTCCTCTCTGGCGAATGTCATTACTTCGGTTTTGTCGATGTTTATTTTCATGTGGTATTCGTTACATGCTAACTGGAGTCTGTTCATGGGTTATTTTAGCTGTTCTTCTGTTGTTGATATGATTGCCTGATCATCTGCAAAAGAAATTCGTTTAAGAGTTCCCCGAGGTTGTTTCCTTCTCTCGTGTTAGATGTTCCACAGATTTGAAAATACATCTTCTTCTGTGAGATTAATCTGCGCAATGCGTAAAACGTGCAGTTTTCGAATTGGACACAAAAAGGATTGTGGGTTAATTTTCCACACTCAACGTTCCACAAGTGAGGAAATGAACTGGCCCTTCTACATTCAGCATATCTGGAACTAGAAATGTAAACAGACAAGTATTTCATACCCAGGGTCGTGCGTTATATCTTCTAGTATGATACAAGTCTTCAAAATGCCGCCCCTGAAATAATTTTTCCTTAAAATAACCTTCAATTGTAATTTTGATTTTGCTGCTTATGCCGCCCTCCTTACTGCGCCGCCTGAGGCGCCGCTCTTCTGTATCATAACACGGCACGGCCCTGTTCATATCCTACATTATGAAAAGGATGCGGAACATTTTCAGTTTTTACATCGTTCATCTGCAACGCTAGATATGCAGTTTCATTTAATGGTTGATATACTATTCATTATATAATTAAGATTAGAATACTAAAAGTATGCATATTCCCAGTGGCAACATATGGGTGTGCAGCACATACATTTAACAAGGCAGTAGAAGTTATAAATTGTTATGTTTGTGTTGTTATGTAGGGATTGAAGCCTCTTAAATCGAGGCACGCCCTTTCAACCTAAGGACGAGCCTTTTTATTGGTTATCTCAGAGCGTGCGTTGCTTGTTATGTAAGGGATTTTTTTTTCCGATCCAGAAGCACTTGAGCTTTCAGCTCTACGGCTCGGTGCCATGGACGTCGTAACCATTCGGTTCGGTGACACGAACACCGTAAATCTGGAGAACCTGTGGTTTTTCTTCCAGCCCGCGGAATTGAACCTGCACTCACAGGGACTGTGTCCTCCGCCGTCTAACGCGCTACAAACACGCTGGGGAGGCGGGCATGTAGGGGATTAAAGCCTCTTTAAACCGCTGCACTTCCTTTCAACCTAAGGGCGAACCTTTTTATTGGTTATGTCAGAACGTGTATTATTTGTTATGTGTAGGATTACAGCCTTGATACGCCGAGGCACGCCTCCTTCAACCTAAGGACGAGCTTCTTTTAGGTTATATCAGAGCGTGTAGGCCAACAAACATGAAAAATAAGAATTAACGCACTGAGAAAAATATTTTACATTCTATCCTATCCTTTTTATTTTATTTTCTCTGTCTGTTCTCTTTCATGTGTTTTTTCTTATTTGTCCTTATATTTATTTATTTCCCCACCAATTCTTGTTCCTCGTCCTGTTTCGTTATTCCGGGAACTTCACAATCCACCGTATTCTAACATATTCACGCTTTTATCTCCCTTGCTGTCCAGAGTTACTGCCCTTGAGATAAAAGAATATTAAACAGAAAACGCAGCGCCTGTTATTGCGAAATGAGCTCACAATCGTAATGAGGTATCTACTCGCTCGCACACGCACGTTTAGAGTTCGTTAAACGGCTACGTATAAACGAAAGCACACACACACACACACACACACACACACAAACTCACACACAGCTACACATACACATTGACTCATCGAAAACATGTATTCAAGCAGCGAAACACACACACACACACACACACGCGCGCGCGCGGAGATATAAACACACCAATACTATACGCGCACAAACTCGTATACACATTCACAAATACACATACATACATGTACAGACGACGAACATACCGACATCCCCCCACACACAATTGTAACCACATCGACACACACATTTACACACACATTCACATATACACACGCATACATCGGCTTCCATTTATGTTTTCACCGATGTAAACACATAAATACGCATACACAGGCACACTTTCACAAATACACACACACACACACACACATGCATACACTATCTCTCTCAAACTCACAGATACACACATTGCTCGACATAACGACACACACACACAA
This sequence comes from Arion vulgaris, assembly GCA_020796225.1. Taxonomy (NCBI): domain Eukaryota; kingdom Metazoa; phylum Mollusca; class Gastropoda; order Stylommatophora; family Arionidae; genus Arion; species Arion vulgaris. The sequence continues at coordinate 68,001,119 of CM036755.1, read as the reverse complement.
ATCGACATCACATGTACACACCTGTACATATACACAAACAAGCATTGACACACATATTCAGACACATACACACGCAAACTCACACTCACACATACACACGCATATACACCTCCTTCTTCTTCTTCTTCTTCTTCTTCGAACGCTCCATATCGATCACTTGTTAACCACTCTTTGAGATTTGTATGTGATCCGAGCCTAAAAGCGATTGTACGTTGTGTCAGTTATGCACCTACAAGTAGGCCAGCACATCCGATTTCTGCGACGCTTTTTATTTACTAGGGTAGATTTCCTAGGCCTCTTCCCCAGTCGCCTCTTCCGACTTGCCTTGTAGGTCACAGTGTTACTATTCTTTGCTCCCCTTGCGAGCCTCGGTAACACACAGTCGACATTCATACCGAAACAGACACAACGAGAAAGAGTTACAAGGACAACAGGTCTCCTGCAACGATCATTCTTGAAGGATCTAAGCTTCAAGTACCTCTGAAGTCGGCGAGGCTGTCCATATGGTTGAGGGATGCCTATAAAAGGGTAAAATAGGTCCACGCAAAAATCAGTCAGAAGCGTCTCATGACTTTCCGCCTGAATTAACAGCGGGCATACGTGAGAAGAAAATACACACGAACATAGTCAATCACACACCTATTTACTCACGCCAGCTAGCACACCACATACTGTATTTGTAAGAACAGCATGTGCGATCGAAACGCTCATACAGCCGTGGCGTTGTGTTATGTTTAACGCACACGCTTACTTGTTCACGCATAAACACACACACGTAGTTACTTACACAAACACAGACAGTAACGGACTCATACACAAACATGAAGCTCAAACAAGACAGAACTTTACACAAGAACTAACAACAACCACATACAAAGGGATGCGTCTGTTTGTCCGCCTGTAAATCTGTCTGCATATTAATCTATTTCTCTCAGTCCATCTGCCCGCTGTTTGTCAGTTTGTCTGTCTCTCTCTCTCTCTCTCTCTCCATGTAAGGCTACTTGTTAGGGTGTAGACAGACACACACACACACACCCATACATATACATATATATATAATGAAACCATTCATCCGTCCACCTATCTCTATATAGATTTACGCCGTTAATACATATAACGCCCATGTGTTGCCAGAGTTTCAAGGGAGCAAAGAATAGTAACACTGTAACCTACAAGGCATGTCGTAAGAGTCGGCTGAGGTAGGGGCCAACGGAAGCTACCCTAGTAAAAAAAAAAAGCATCGCAGAAATCAGATGTGCTGGCCTACTTGTAGGTGCATAACTGACACAACGAACAATCGATGTTAGGCTCAGAGGACATACAAATCACACAGAGTGGTTAACAAGTGGTCGATATGGAGCGTTCAAAGAAGAATATATATCTATATATATCACAACCGTGCGACCAGCCATCCACACACACACACACACACACACACGCACACGCACACGCACACACACACACACACACACAATTAAATATATACCATATATAATACAAAAGGAGAAAAGAAAGAAAGAAAGAGAGAGAGAGAGAGAGAGAGAGAGAGAGAGAGAGTAGGAGCTATAGAACAAAAGACTTGAAGTGTGCAGGAAATATCATACCCACAAACAAGAAAGTAACAATAGCAAACAAGTAATGTCCGTGCAAGGATGCATTATCCTCAAGCAGCTCCCAGTTTTCTTTCGGACATTCTAAAAGCTTTACATGTTCGTGCACTTAATCAATTTGTTAACAGAACGGATGAAGACGACAAGGTATCCAGCGCTTGTGTAGTGTGTCTGCACACGATACAACCGATCTATACAGTTTAACTCTTTCCGTACCATGAATGGTATCGTTTCTTACCACCTCAGATCTGTAGATTTTCATAAATCGCCGTACAACGAATGGGTTGATGTAAAGAAACCTACAGATCTAAGGTGGTCAGACCGAATCAGATCAGATCTGGGGAAAACCGTGTGGATGCTGCGGTAGTACTGAGTAAACAGGTGGTAGTGATGTAGACAAGCAAAGAATAGTACTACTGCAGCCTACAAGGCATATCGTAAGAGGCGACTGATGCCTTGTACTCTAGGAAGCTACCTAGGAAGCTACGCTAGTAACTAAAAAGCAAAGAAGAAATCGGATATACTGACCCACTTGTAGGCGCATAACTGACACAACGTACAATCGCTCTTAGGTCCAGATCACATACAAATCACACAGAGTGGTTGATAAATGGTGGATATAGAGTGTTGAAAGAAGAAGAAAGTCTTTCCGTACCATTAATGAGGCGATGTAGGGAAACTTATGGAGACTACAAGACAGATTACACTGTACCAAGAGGTTAATAAAAGACGATAACGCTGGATAGGGCACACTTTACGAAAACCTGAGGGAAATGTAACAAGAAGGATCCTTTCCTGGAACCCGCAGGGACAGCGAAAGAATGGAAGGCTGAGAAATACACGAAGACGAGATTTAGAGGCAGAGATCACAAATATAAAGAAGAGCTGGAAGAGCTGGAAGATTGTTGTCGGAGTTACGGGGTGTGTGCTTTGCGCAATACCCTGGGTAGATGGCGTGTCATTTCTGCTTAAAGGGGCCGAGCCATTTGGGGTAAAAACACGGTTCAAGGAAGTCAATCCTTATGTTTTAGATGTGATGTTCTGTTTATGCGTATAATTGGCTTCATACTTGTATGTACAATCAAAAATGAAAGGGTTTACAATAAAGAGACAGAAAATGCTTCATATGAAAAGTCACTATAAGAGCTAGTGTTGTGTTTGACGCACTCCGATCTCTAAGCCATTATATCTATTAGCGGTGGGGCGGTTTGGCGTTTACAATCTCTTCTCCATGTATTTCTAGGTTTCCTTCTCTTTCGCATTCCCTACGGGTTTCAGAAAAGGACAATTTCTGCTAATTTCACCTCGTTTTTTCAAGATGTGTCCTATCCAAACGCCAGCAAATTTTCTTCACAGCTTGTTTTACTTAGGTCTGTTTTTCGTTCTCGCCATAAGCTCCTCATTTGTGATCCTATCTTACCATGTCACTCCCTCATTCTCTACGCAGAGAACGAAATATATTTAATATATTGTTATACAGACGACAGATTAAGACGTAGATGATCAATGTAAAAATATGGAAGGTTCTGATCAGTTTAACATTAAGATCAGTGACGGCTCGTGATCATTTTTGTTTGGTGGGACCAGACACACAGGCTAGACTGTATATTTTATTTTAATGAGAATGGAATCACATTTACTACCATCACGTGCCTACAATAATCGATACTAAGGGCGCAGAGCACGAGACAGACCAAGAACACGATGGATAAACATCTCAGAGCTCCTGCGAAAGCATAGACTGGCAACGTCAAGCGCAACACACTTGACACAACATAGAAAACTAAATCTCCCCACAAAGTTTCACGGCAAATGAGGTTAAGATAGATAAGATTTTCTGAATTTTATATATTCAATTTGTAAAGCTAATTAGTATCACACTATAAGCAATAATTATGAACAAATAATTTATAAAATAATAAATACGCGTTACAAATTATTTTCGGTGAGGCCTGGTCCCACTGGCCCTTAGTGAAGAGCCGCCACTGATTAAAATGTATCTTTTCTTGCGAGCGACGAACAGAAGATGGTATTTATTTATTTTTCTAAAGACATGGAGAGGATTTGGTGGAAGATAGAGGAGGAGGGGGTAATTGAAGGACTTAGAGGGAAAAAAGGTCTATCCCACTCTTCCATCAAAATTAGCTTTTTTTTCCCTTTTGAAAACGATAGCTGGAACCATGTAGTATGTGTTCTTAAAAGTTCTTTGTTGTGCGATAGTCCCAACTATTTTATTTGTAGTCAGTGGCGGCTCGTCATTAAGGGCCAGTGGGGCCGGCCCCACCAAAAATAATGTAAAACGTGTATTTATTATTTTATAAATTAAAATAAAGCAACCAAAAACCATGATTTATCCGGGGGAAAATGTCTGGCCCCACCAACAAAAATGATCACGAACCGCCACTGTTTGTAGCATTTAAAATGAAGATGGCGATTTAATTTTAAAAAACTTTAAATGCTGTTTTCTCAAAAATTTTAAAATGCGGAATAGGCCCTTGTTCCACCAAGCTCTTTAATTGAATAGTTATCAGTTATATGAGGACTATCATCACAGCACTCCGGACATGTCCATTGCTGAGGCGGTGCTCCGATCTCCGCCTCAGCAAATCCAGCAGCGTACATCGACCCAACACACCAGTTCGATGTTGATTAATCAATCTCTTTGCATATTTAGTATGTCGTTCTTTTCGTGCTGCACCAATATTAACACCCATCACTTTCAATCTGGTCAGCGAGTGGGATTCACAGCACTGAAACTCCTCTGTTCGGAAAGACTTTCTCAATGCGTGAAGAATGTCACTTCGGTCCATGGCAGCTCCTCTGATATTGTAGCCAAGTCAGCCAATCTATCAGCTCGTTCATTACCCTAACTCCTGCGTGCCCAGGGACAAAAATGAAGGTGATTTCTCTGATCACTGTCTGTACCAGTACCTCCACCCAGTTGCGTCTCACCATACCTGATTCGACTTTACGAATCATGCTCATGGAGTCACTGAGTATGAAAACACGAGAGTAGTTGTGAGATGCCAACCAGTTCACCGCCTCCGTAACCGCCCGAACCTCCATTGTCAAGGTACTTGTGGTTGTTGCGTAGTCCCCACTGGCCTCTCTTATTATTTTTCCTCCTGAGCGTGCTGAAAAAGCCCACGCACAGCTTTGTTGGCGAATGACTGAACCATCGGTGTAAATAACCACATCTGTATCATTGATGATGTCATTCAAGAGAGCCTCCACCTCCACGTTTAGCAGTGATAGATTATTTTGTTCGCAGTTTTTCTTAATAGATGTAACGGTGAAAGCAGTCTGAAATTGAGGTGGCACAGCAATCCATTCCTCTCCTGTTTCAATTCCGGAAGGATCACATATTTTCCTAAGCGTATCTTCCGCCTGACTCAGCCATGATCTGCCTCTCTTGTCTACACCCTTTCTCTTTAAAGTAGTTCTTCATGGAGAGGATGTTTCTTGTTTGCATTGATTCTTAGATATGATCGAACCCTCCAAGTTTCAATTCTGTTAGCAATAGTTGGGAGGTCAAGAAGGAATCGCATTGACACACCTGGTGTATCTTTGGTGCATTCCAGAATGATGCGAATAGCCTCATTCTGAATTCTTTCGTCTCACTGTTTGCGTAGAACTAATTGTTAGGAGAGCGCATGCATATTCTATACATGACAGAACAATACCTTGGTACAAGAGCACAAGAAGGCGTTGCTCAATGTTAGCAGCCGCCATGATTCTCAGTGCGGATAGTGCGTTGCGAGCCTTGCAATAACTTGGTCAATATGGTCCCTAAAGCATAGACTGCTATCAAATTGTACACCCAAATAACTCATAGATGCTGTTCGGGTGAGTGTATGTCCATCTAAAGTGACATGTGGTGTGTCAGACTTCACTATGTGATTATTTAGGGAGAACCATGATAGCACAGCTTTGGTATGGTTTATGGTTGCACCAGAAACATCACACCAGGCCATTATGTGGTTCAGTTCTTCCTGGAGTTTATTAGCAATTTCATCCCTGTTTCTCCCTGTCTGTACACCATGATGTCGTCTGCAAATGACAGTGTTCGTCCCCTGCCAGATAATTGCTGCTTCGTAATCATTATGGTGAATACATTGAATAGTACTGAGATAGTGGGGACCCTTGGGGTAGCCGGTGAAAATTTTTGTCGGCACAGAGTACCAATTATCACACCTGAGTGCCACTTTTCTCTCGAACAGGGCCCTTGCAATCCATCTTATGAGCAATGTATCGATTTTGAGTAGAGTGAGCATTTGTATAAGGTTGTGATTGGAACTTTGTTGTAAGCATCCTCGAGATCTAGTACAACAGCACAAGTCTCCAAACCAGCCTGGAAACCTTCAAAGACGTTATAGGAAAAGATCGATGCATTACACCAAGCTTCTTTATTCCGCCTGTATGCGCCGAGGGTGGAAGGAAACATGCGACGTTCCTCCAAATCCCGATCGAGTCGCAGTGTTACTATTCTTTGCTCCCCTTGCAAGCCCAATCAACACACAGGCGATACATTCCAAAAAAACCCCACCATAAACGATCGAATAGATTTTGTTAGAATTTAGCGAGGTTGGATTATCAAATTTGAATTTTTTTCTTCTTCGTAGCGATCTCTGGTCATGCGCTTAATTTACTGTGGACCTCAAACTGGGCGGTCAGCTTCAGGTCTGTAAGGTTTCCTCAAAGCTTAGTTTTCAGGTTGACCGGGTGTGGCCACATGGTGCTTCTCAGCTCACACAGGAGAGGTACAGTCTTGCAGGATAGCTCCGGTGTCTGTTCCTGCTGACACTGGCAGAGAACTGTTTGACTTATTCTAGTCTATATAAGTGTTTGTTGAGTCTGCAGTTTCCGGTGCGTAGTCGAAATATAATGACCTGGTCTGTTCTGTTTAGGTCTTTGAGGGAGTCTTTTCCATAATCATTTCCAGTGTTTGTCTTCCAGTCTACTGCAGATTTTCTCTGTTTGAGGGTTTTGACCTCTTGAAAAGACAGGGGTTGGTAAATTTGCTCTTTGGCACTACCCTCCTTAGCTAAGACATCGGCACTCTCATTGCCTGCAATCCCACAGTGAGATGGAATCCACTGCAAGTGAATCTCTGAAAGCTGAGAAAATTCTCTTTTTAAGTTTTGTATTGTGCTGTCAGCGGATTTAGCCTCCAGGGCTTGTACAGCTGACAGTGAGTCTGTAAGAAATACCATCTTGCCTGCAGCTGCTTGCAGCTTATTCATGTGATGTGCTGCCATCAGAAAGAGTAAGAGTTCTCCTTTGTAGTTGGAGCACACTCTTCCAGTAGGAGCCGCTATAGACACAGTAGTAGCATCTGGGTGCCTAATGTACACTCCTGTTCCACCATTCATGGTTGCCTCCATTGCCGATCCATCTGTGTAAGTTCTTATCCAGCTGTCTTCTGGAAACATGTAATGGAGATGTTCCATTGTAGCTGCTTTCTACACTAGATTAGGCTCGGCATCTTTGCTTAACAATTTAGGGATAGAGGTTGAGAAGTTTAGTGCTACTGAGTCTGGTTCCCGGTGATAAAAAGCAATTCTTCAGGTATGGAATTATGATTTAGTAGTTCCAAGTATGACTTTCCTATTTCTTTTGCTTTGTGGTTTAGACTTGTGCGCTTTAGTCTGTTTTTGTCCTTGTCGCCATTTTTTCATGCAGTGGATGGTGAGGCATCCTTTTGATCCTTTCAGTCTGTAGAATCACGTTTCTCCTTCTTCTGTCTTCCAAGGGCTGGATGTTGGCTGCCTTTTTCCATTTCTACAATTGGTGTAGATTTGATGGCTTCCTAAATAGTGCGCAGATTTAAATTTGACAAATATCACCCATCGTGTGCCGACGGTAAAACAAAAAGACAGACCTAACACTGTATTCCCCATTAGACCTCAAGGTATGAAAAAGGGTTCCCTTTCACAACAAGAAACTGCTGACCGCATTCTGCAGGTATCTGATCAAATCGATATTTTCCCCCCACATTGATCAAAAAATCAATACTTGTGATTACCTCAATACATAGTTCCGTCTGCGTGCGTTTCATTTCCCATTGTCTTTTTACTGCTCTGTCAATCTGTCTCTCCCCACTAATCCCTTGATTGTTCATTTCAGTTCCCATCCACCTTTTTCATGTTTTATTTGTCCTTGAACTTGTATTGTCACGTGGTTTATGTCAATATTCAATAACATGGTATGTTGAAAGTTCGATTTTCTTATCCAGTTCATTGTTTATTTTTCCCAATGATGTGTCTGTTGCCTGCTGTGCTCTCTTTTTTTTTATTGTCTGAGAGTCTATTCTCTGTGGCTAAGTGGTTACGTTCTTGCCTTGCGAGTCGCGGATATGGGTTCGAATCCGGACGGCACCATTCTGTTCACGAGTGCTTTTTTCCACAGAGTCCCCTAGGATTGTTGCCGGAGCTAGGAAGCTCGTTCTTTGTGCAAATATTCTCGGCAGGTTGCGGGCCATTTTTGCAGAGAGGGATCCATATGGAATAAAATCCGGTGCAAGGAAGACAATCATTCGGCTTAAAAACACCATAAACCCCATTTTCTGCTATTCAATTTATATATGAAGAAATGAGAAAAATACGAATAAAAGCAGTCATTCAATTTATATAAAAAGCAACAGCTTGAATGGTATTGTCTCGTGACAAGAATGTCCTGGTATCTTCTAAAACAGAGAGCCACATTGAAATAATATAATAAATAAAGAGCAAGAGGAAGCCAAATATAATTCCTGGAAAACATCCTCACGTCACTGAATCTGCATTCCAAATTCCTGGAAAACATCCCCTCACGTCACTGAATCTTACATTCCATAATTCCTGGAAAACATCCTCACGTCACTGAATCTTCATTCCCTAATTCCTGGAAAACATCCACGTCACTGAATCGATCAATCCTGAAACATCCCTCACGTCACTGAATCTTACATTCCATAATTCCTGGAAAACATCCCCTCACGTCACTGAATCTTACATTCCATAATTCCTTGAAAACATCCCCTCACGTCACTGAATCTTACATTCCATAATTCCTGGAAAACATCCCCTCACGTCACTGAATCTTACATTCCATAATTCCTTGAAAACATCCCCTCACGTCACTGAATCTTGCATTCCATAATTCCTTGAAAACATCCCCTCACGTCACTGAATCTTACATTCCATAATTCCTGGAAAACATCCCCTCACGTCACTGAATCTTACATTCCATAATTCCTGGAAAACATCCTCACGTCACTGAATCTCATTATAATTCTGAACATCCACGTCACTGACTACATTCCATAATTGTTAAATAAAAACGAATTTATTATAAAAGCCACACAACATGCGAAAACACGGTTATATTTTGTCGAAAATTAAACACAACACTAAGACGTATCAGTATCAGGGCCACGCCGTGCTATGATTCAGAGAGGCGGCCGCATCAGGCGGTACTGTAAGAGGAGCGGCATAAGCAGCAAAATCAAATTACAATTGAAGGTTATTTTAAAGAAAAAAAATTTAAGTGGCGGAATTTCGAAGGCTTGCATCATACTGGGAAAACATTCCGCACGGTCCTGGTCCGTATTATGAAGAATTTTCTTTAACAAATAACAATTAACTCATAGATTGGTATAAAACTGCAGTACAGCTTACAGAGTTATATCAAACATGTATTTTTTCGATCCAGAAGCACTTGAGCTTTCAGCTCTTCGGCTCGGTGCCATGGATATCGTAACCGTTCGGTTCGATGCCACGAACACCGTAAATCTGGAGAACATGTGACTTTTCTGCCAGCCCGTGGAATTAAACCGCACTCACAGAGGGCTTGACTTCAGATATGTATAAAAGTCAGCACATTTTATGGGAATTTCCGATTTTCCGTCTGATCAGATAGGTCTTAGATTATAGGTCGCGAACATAGGCGTTTATCAGACTAACAAATACAGACACAAAATACTTAATAAACTAAAATTGAATTCTAACTATGAACGACAAGAAATTGATACTAGCATACTTATCTGTCTCAAGGCGAATATCAATAGGCGATTTATCTTAGCAGCTCATTTCAAAAGAATTGACTATTTGGGAGCTCGCAATATCTAGATTACAGGCACCCGATCATGTTCATATCATGAACGTAGTTGATTTGTTCTAGAAAATCGTTTTATATTTTTATATGGTACCTTGCGACCTTAAGGACTCAACACGATACATTCCTATGCTTCATAATACTGACTTTTCTCATGCCCCATAATATATGTCTTAACGCATTGAGAGAGTCTTTCCGAACAGAGGAGTTTCAGGGCTGTGAATCCCACTCGCTGACCAGATTGAAAGAGATGAGTGTCAATATTGGTGCAGCCGAAAAGAACGACATACTAAATATGCAAAGAGATTGATTAATCAACATCGAACTGGTGTGTTGGGACGCTGGACGCCGCTGGATTTGCGGAGATAGGCGCACAGAGGCGGAGATCCGAGCACCTATGGACATATCCGGAGTGCTATGATGATAGTCCTCATATAACTGATAACTTATATGTGTATATGTTAAATGTATATATGCTACGTATATATTTGATTAGTGTGGTTTTATTTTTTTGTTTTATTTCTAGTTTTCACATTTATTTAGTTTTTCGTGTTTAGTCGCATACTTTCATTTTAGGACCGATAGGGATTTATAAGCAGATTATCAACAGACAGTGCACCTCAAAGAGCGATGTTGCTCCGATACAATGGATACAGAGCAAAAGGAACGCCTAGCAAAAGATGGATTTAAGAGATAACAGAGGTGACTAAAGAGAATATTTATGAAGCGCACACAAGGGTTGGTTCTAGAAATCTCTTCTTATCTTGACGCTGTGAGGCAAAACATGATTAGAGAAGTGCACACAAAAGCTCGTTCTAGAAATCTCTTCTTATCCTGACGCTGTGAGGCAAAACATGATTAGAGAAGTGCACACAAAAGCTCGTTCTAGAAATCTCTTCTTATCTTGACGCTGTGAGGCAAAACATGATTAGAGAAGTGCACACAAAAGCTCGTTCTAGAAATCTCTTCTTATCCTGACGCTGTGAGGAAAACAGGATTGGAGAAAAGATAAAAAGAAAGGGATTTATTGTCTGACTGTAAATGAAATGTCTGGCGTAAATGAAATGTCTGGCGTAAATGAAATGTCTGGCGTAAATGAAATGTCTGGCGTAAATGAAATCTGAATTTCTTTGCTTCATTTGTATTCTTTACTTGATAAAAACCTTTTGGTCGACACGTCCCTGTATATTGGTTTTGTACGTTGTAAAACTACAGTACTTTGTTTTTACATGTTTTGTCATTGTTATGCACTAAAGCAGCACTTGCCCGCTCTACTCAGCGTGTTCGTAGCGCGTTAGACGACAGGTAACATGCTCCCTGCGAGTGCGGGTTCAATTCCACGGGCTGGCAGAAAAGCCACGAGTTCTCCAGATTTACTGTGTACGTGGCACCGAACCGAAGGGTTACGATGTCCATAGCACGAACCGAAGAGCTGAAAGCTCAAGTGCTTCTGGATCGGAGAAGATAAAAAAGCAGAACTTCATCTGTCAAAATATTTCGAGTTGAAAATCTTATTAGCAGTTGTTAATGATCGGTTTTCCAGAGGAACTGGAATTAGAACCACCCGATCGGTTTAAAATTTGATTTAATAACAAATATGATTGCTATATACTACTACATCAACATATATTACCATTTTTTTTTATCTCATTTCAGTCCAAGAGAAGAGATAAGGAATCAGACAGCGGTAAGTAGAAGTAAATGAATACATTAAATACCACACCTGAAACTACACTTCTCGTTTGTTTTTCCAGTTTGGCTATATGTCCGTCGAGACTGCGTTATAATTTAGCTGTCATTATAACATTTCTAAAATTAGTTAACCAGTTATGATCGTAAGATTTAATTGACTGCCTTACATTATGTCAGTTTGAGATAAAAGAACATTTATCTCTTAATAAAATTATATGAAATTCATAAAATTTATAAAATTTATATTAAAAAATTAATTATCCGAAATACATAAACGTTCGCATGTCTGCTCGCAAAGGGTATACCGCTACCTACAAGCATGTCGTAAGAGACGACTGATGTAAGGGACATGGGAAGATACCCTAGAATGTAAGAAAGCGTCACAGAAGTCGGATATGCTGGCCTACTTTTAGCGCATAACTGGCACAGCGCACACACGTTCTTAGGCTCAGATCACATATGAATCACAAAGAGTGGTTTATCAAGTGGATGATATGGAACGTTCAAAGAAGAAGAAGTAGATTGTTTGACTATAAAATAAAAAAAGGATGTTATTTATGTTTACCTTGAAGTTACCCTACCCCCCTCTCATGAATTTTATATGAATTTAGAGAATGTGTGAGTGCATTATCAACGCTATTAGCGTAATGAAGGATTAAATAGAACAAAGGCATTTCTCACAATGGACGGACTGTGGTTCGGTAAAACTATAAACACACGCGCTGAATGAATCACATCAGTGTTATTATTAGAAATAGAGACATAAGGTGAAGGCCATCACCGAGAATGACCAATAATTTGGTTGCATCACAGCCAACTCTAAATACGGCCAGCGGATTAAGGTACACATTTTAGGAAATAAGATCACAACCGTCGCGTGACCTCGCATTTCAGTATTTTTGCATATAGACGAATTCATTTAAAAATCTACAAAACATGCTAAATGAAGGTTATATTATGTAACAAATTAAGTTTAACAATAAGGAATATCAATATTATTAATATTTTTCACCAATAAATAACCATAGACTCATAGAATTGAGTAAAATTGCCAAAACCTTGCAGTGTTCCATAAAACATATACAAAATCCAGCCCTCAACTCAAATCTAGGTCAGGGTTTCCCCGTCATTTATTTCACCCACTGTATAGTTGGCTGTGGTTGCATTTATTGTGAAATAGTCCATGAGCTGTAAGGGGATCCCAGTTGTATAGTAAAGGTTATAAAAGCGATGGCAGAAGCCATGCCTAACGTCCGAGAGATTCTCCGTAAGGGGTTAATTCTTCTTTTTTAAATGTTTGCCGGCCTACACGCTCTGATATAACCAAAACAAGGTTAAGTTGAAACTAGTGCGTATCGGTTTTCATCCTCATCATCAGGTACCGTCTCCACATTGAAGGTTGGCTGCAATGAATCTCCAGCATCCTCTGTCTTTCGTCTTGCACTCTGCCAGACTGTAACCTGTCCATTTCTTAAAGTTTCCTCCCACTTATCTCTCGGTCTTCCTCTTGCTCTTCCCTCAACTTTCCTCTAGTAAAGATTTTATCATGGTGTCATGTCTTTTTATGAGCCCAAAATACTTTACTTGTCTGAATTTTATTTCTCTTAATAATTGTCTGTTTTTATGTCCATGAAACTCTGCCTATTCTTCTATATATCCACATCTCAAATGCATCAATTCTGTCTTCTAACTGCTTGTTCATTGTCCATGTTTCGAGCCATACATTAATATAGGATATATATAGCATTTGATCATTCTCATTTTTAGCCTGTTTGTAATTTGTTTAGATGTCAGTAACTTTCTCATACTATTTAAAATATCCCTGGCCATTCCTATTCTTTTTTAAATTTCTGTTATACATCTGTCATCATATTTTATCATCTGACCAAGATATAAGAAACTTTTTACTTGATGTAGTAATGTGTATCGGTTTAGAGCATAGATTCCCAAACTTTTTCGACCCACCACCCACTTTGCACAACATAAACTTTGTAATGCCACCCTCCACATTATAGAAATTTGCCAACTCCCTCCTCCCCACATATGTACATGCTCTATATTCCATTTGACATATAAAATTGATATATATTTCTGTCATAAATGATTACTCAATCGCAAAATCACGAAAATAATTTATTTTAAAATATTTATTATTAATTTCTTCTTTAAGGAGCCACCGACCCCTAATCGTCTGAACACCGTCAAATTCTTCTGCACCCATTATCGCCCCCTAAAACGCTTCAGCGCTCACTGGGGCGGTACGCCCACTTTTCTAGAGATTCTTCTCTGAATTAGGTTTAGAGAGACTTTAACTCCTACATAAAAATAAGCACAAGGAGTTTTTTCAAGAACCCAGAGGAAGCAACGGAAGTAACGAATATGATCATGGCTCATTGGTTGTGTACGTAAGGACGCTCGTATTGCTAGGCTAGGCGATTGGTGTCGTAAGGACTAGGTAAGGGTTCGAGTCCGTGTTTGTCTACTTGTTTTTCGGAAGCTCTTAATACCTGTATCTGTTCATTTGTTGATCATACATAAAAAATACTAATATTCGAGAAATATGTAGTAGAAAATGTAGTATTTTTGATCAATGCTCTGTCGATGGTAATCACTGATCTAAAGACACAAGAAGATAATAACTTAGAGGAACTGCAAGAAAGACTACACCAAATATGCTACATTTTAAGAGAGTAGTAATACAGTGTGAGCGTCTAGCTCAAGCGATAGTGAGCTCGATCACAAACCTAAGCGTACCTGGTTCAAATCCCACGGTGGACAAATTTGGAAGCAAATTCGTTGCCGTGGGATTTTACAAAGGTAAAAATAGACCTCACCAGTGGCGGCTCGTCATTAAGGGCCAGTGGGACCGTGCCCCACCAAAAATAAGATGTAACGTGTATTTATTATTTTATACATTAAAATATATCCTAATCGAAACCATGATTTTTCCGATAATTTCTGTCTGGCCCCACCAACAAAAATGAATACCAGCCGCCACTGGACCTTACCGTTCAGAAAGAAATGGCAAACTACTGAACATATAAGTGGTGCATAGAAAATCAACGACTCGTTTACTTGTGGTTGATGGCTACGTCCTGTAAAGGATATGCCACGATTTTCAGTAATACAGTGGATACCATCCTATTGCGGTATACCTGGCAACTAAGCAGCGGTCATATTGGCAAAAGCAGTCTATAACTGACCGTGGTCACCGACATCATAAGGTCGACTAGCTCAGAAGGGAAATCGAAAATTGGAAATCGAATGTTTAATGGGGGCTGGTTTTTGTATATGTTTGATAGAACACTGTACTTACAAGCGCTCATGGCTATTTATTGAGGAAAACTTAATAATACTGATATTCCTTAGCGTTAAACTTGATTTGTAACTTAATATAACCTTAATTTAGCATGTTGTATTGTTTTTAAAATGAATAATCTATATACAACAACACTGGAATGAGATGATCAAGTGACAGTTGTGGTCTTATTTAGTAGAAATTGTACCTGAGCCCGCCGGTCGTATGATTATCGGAGGCCATGAACAGACATTCTTCACCCTTCGTCCCTAGGGAAGCATAGGTCCGCAACCAAGGCCTTCAAGCCCGCCTATCCAAGGCCATCCTTTCCAGATCTCACCACTCTCTCCCCGTCCTCTTGCATTCCATCTCTAACTCCTGTCTCCATGTGTTTCTGGGTCTTCCCTTACTTCTATTGCCCTGGGGGTATGAACAGACAGACACTAGTATAACATATGAGGAAGCGAAAACGCAGGTAAAAATGGTTTACAAGAACAAATTTGTGAGATACCATCAGGCTCAACAACAAGATGTCTATTATCAGTTCAGTATAGAAAACAGGTTAGCCCCTTCCAGTTACGTACTGGGCACAATAGGGTGAGATACCTGGGAATCCATGTCCACAAGTACATGTCACTGAATTTTGAAATGTGTACATATGTGGCTGCAGAGTCGATTGTGTCCTGTTCTTAAAATTATTCATCATCATTAAATAGCTTGTCCTGAGCAGAACTTTGCCTCCCAACAGTCCTCCGGAATTTCTCTCTCTCATAGGCCAGATGTCCTGCCTCTGCAGCCGTCATGTTCAACCATCAGTTACATCCTGAATCCATCTTCTCGTTGGTCTTTCTCTTCGCCGGTATGCCTCCTTCCATGATAGTCTTCTCCAGCCTTCATGTCTTTTTATATGTCAAAATATCTCAATTTTCTCTTTCTTATTTGTAGCATCAGCCAGTTTTCTTTGATTTTGAGTTCTTTTTGTATAGATCTATTTGTTTTAAAATTATTAATACCAATTAAACTAATATTTCTTAAAAAACATTGTTGCCCTCTATAAAATTAAATTCTGGTTCTCGTCAGTGCCCCTTAGTTCGTGAATTACCGCTGAAATCTTCCTTATAAAATACAGATACATATTGTTATTCACCAAAGTGCAGTGATGGTACTCCTACCAATCAAGCAATCGATTAACCAGTCGATTCAGTACTCAAAACACCACAAACACACTTGCATATATATATATATATACTGATTGATTGATTGATTGACATGGCCATCATCATTGCGCTTCGGTGAGTAACCATGTGTGCTCCCATATCTTTCTTACACTTTAAGATCTCAGCTGCAGTGCACAAACTCCGTAGCACCGGCTAGGGTCCCAGATGTAATTTTGAAGATGGTGAAGATATTTTTGTATTAATTGTATTTTTAATCTTTTCTAATGAAGTTTGCCAGGGAAGTGGCTTTCCATCTTGCTCTTTTCGATTTAGAACTGCCAAGGGTTCTTTTCCGTGTTCAGATTGAACATAGGACCTACGTTTTATCATCTGTCGCCGATAGGACTAGGAACTCGATCTCACCTACACTGACGTGGTGGATCTCTGGAAAAATATCCAGATGACTCCACGAGGGGGCGAACCTGGTATCTTATTCACGACAAACGAGCACCTAATCTCTACACCACAGCGCCCCCTGATATATATATATATAATAGCTATCCTACAAACTTTTCAGAAAAGAAGCCAAACAGTTTGATCAATCTTTGGACACACACCTTCCAAATAAATAATGGAAAACTAGATCCCAGAAACTTGTCAACATTGGCCACAAATCGACATAAGCCTGATTAAAATTTGAGCAGGATGGTTTTGGAAAATCTGCTTAGAGGCTTGTTAAAGTGATAACGGAATCTATAAATTAAATATTTACTATGCAGTCCGTATTTCAACCAAGCACGAAGTAGACGAGGGTGTGCAGGGGATATAGCTGTTCAACCATATCTTACCGTCGATTCGGCACACAAACGCAGGAAAATTCTCAGAAGGGTTGATAGTTATTCACTTAAACGACAATCTCCGGTAAAAGTCGTATGTTTCTTTGGAAGTGTATACAGAAATTGCTGGAAAGCACGTAGCAGTGCGTATTGTGGAACGCTAATTGCTAGGGTTATTTGCGTAATCAAACATTTTTCTTTGTGGTTTGTTTTCGAACATGAGGATTTTGGAATCAGTGACATTTTGAAGATGTTGTTTGAAAGGGATTATGTCAATCATTTTTATGTTTTAGCAAAACTTAATTGTTGGTATCACGTTAGAAAAACGTCAATGCAGTTATATGATATTATCAAACACGGGCTTGTGTACGGCCAACATTTTCCTTCTGTTTTAGAATTTGTGTGCTCTTTTTTCCGCTGTGAATTCAGGCTTAGTCAGGACGCCTAATATGGCCCCTCTGACTGGTTTTTTCGTGAATGTTTACTTTCCTTATTATCAGTGTCACTCGCCATTTAGGCAAGTCTTACTTCGACCTCTGAGGTACTTGTAATTTAGATTCCCAAGTAACGCCCGTGTAGTGACGGAGCCCGCAAGAGAAGCAAAGAATAGTACCACTGCGACCTACAAGGTATGTCTATGAGGCGACTGAGGTAGGAGCCTAAGGAAGCTACCCTAGTAAATAAAAAGAGTCTCAGAAATCGGATGTGCTGGCCTACTTGTAGGCGCATAACTGGCACAACGTAAATAGCTCTTAGGCTCAGATCACATACATATCACACATAGTGGTTGATTAACAAGTGGTCGATGTGGAGCGTTCGAGGAAGAAGAAGAATAAGATTCCCAAGTAAAGGATGAGGAACATGAGTTCAACCGCCTACCGTGTGCATACCAAACATATTGTTTCGTCCAAGTAAGTCTCGAACCCCGAAATTAGAACGGCATGTGGTTAATAGCGAACGTGTATTCGACTTCGATATCGGCGCTTTATTTTTATTTGTAAATTCTCGTCCATCAGTGTGGACTATAAGGCTTCTACGAGGAATATTCATGCTTTAACCCTTTCGCTGCTACATACTTTCCGAAGGCTGAGCTAAAAATAGATACTATTTGTTTCTTGGTCACAAACGTGAATGTACGCCTATAGCAGTGACAGTAGAAATGTATAACTTGTTAACACATCTTTAGCTCACAGAGAAGAGATAATAACAGACGTGTTAATGCGTCTTTAGAAGTGAATGGGAAAACGTATATATACGTCCTTAGCAGCTAAAGGGTTCAAGTCTATTGTCGCTCTTAGAGGAGGTGTCTGGTAGATTGGATTAGAGCGCGGCTATCATGCTAGAGACCCGTGCTCAATTCATGGTTAGGCCAAGGATTTTTTTCTGTTGTGGGCATAAATAAAAATCCGAACCTGAATAGTTTCATTGCGACTGTCCTAGCCATGCGGCCATTAAATTCCTCAGGCTCTCCTCCCGCGTGTGCTACACCGCCCTAAACAACGGTACTACAGTCGGTAACAACAATTTTTTGGGTGACTTTTCTGGTCGCTCTTATCACAGTTTTTCATGTCAGACTGAACGAGGGGTGGGGGCGCTTGTAGCAAAGTGGCTAAGTAGTTTGCTTTATATTATGACGGTCGTTGGTTTGAATCTAAAGAACGAGTGTATCATTATTACTATGGATATCCATTAGAACTGCTGCAGGATATATGGAGTATATTATTTCATCAATCCTCTCGCCAGATGGTTTGTCATTTCTGCGGAGTAAATCTGAACTGTATGAGAAAACTCGGTACAATGATGACAATCCTTCGACTGTAAAAAAAAAATGTTTCTTGTTTTTTTTCTTAGTTATTAGTAGGCGAAAGGTTCCCAGCCCAAACATTATTTGTCGCCCTGCATCTGTTCCTTCCACTGTCTTTCTTCTACCATCAAATCTATAGTGTCTACAAGCGTGCGAGTGTCTAGGATCCATGGTTGTATTATCATCATTATTTAATTTTAGATCTATGTTTTAGTCTATTTAGTATTTGTAGGAGAATCGTCTGACCGAATGGACTAGAGCACGTTCTCCTATTCATGATACCGGTTCGATTCCCGGTAAGGACTATAAGTTTTGTTTTGGTCAAGGGCATACAGTAAACATGAACAGTTTCGTGGTGACTGCCCTATCCATGCGATCATTAAATTTCTTAGACTAATGTCCCCCTTGTTCTACACCATAATAGAAAGCGGTGACACATGCAGAAAAGACAGTAAGTAAATATAGTTGGTTTATTGATAAAGACCTATGGTCGAAACGTCGATTGTTGTCATTTTTACATATTTTCATCATTCCTTGTTTTTGTAATACGACCGTAAACCTGACCACGTCAACATCGTTTATTCAGCATTACTGAGCCTCTACATGGTGTTTACATTACTGTAGCCTCTACATGGTGTTTTACATTACTGGCTCTACATGGTGTTTAACATTACTGTAGCCTCTACATGGTGTTTTTTTTACATTACTGTAGCCTCTACATGGTGTTTTTTTTACATTACTGTAGCCTCTACATGGTGTTTTTTTTACATTACAGTAGCCTCTACATGGTGTTTTTTTAAACTCTAGATCTATTCTAATCCGTTTTGACCATCTCAAATCTGTCAGTTTCCGTAATCTCCCTAGAGATAATCCGTTCATTTCGACAAACGGTGACTCATGCTTTTCATTCTGACATTATAATTTAGTGACCAAGTGGTTAAGTCTTTGCCTTTCATTCCGAATGTCGTAGGTTTAATCTGGGCCGCGCCGTACTGTTCATGCGTGATTTTTTTTTTTCAGAGACCCCAACGATTATTGTGAAATACTCTAGGCGGCTGGCGTTCCGTTTCTGCGGAGAGGGACCGAGCCGTACGGGGTGAAACGCGGCGTAATGAAGTAAAACCTTCATCATTGTACTCTCTTTAGAATAATGTGGTCTCAACACCGCTAGACTTCCCAAGCTTTTTATTTCTTCTCTAGTTTCTGTACAAGATATCATATTTTTATTTTTCCGGTGCAGAGTTGCTAGCATTGCGTCCAACCTCCAACATTGCAGATCGGGTAGCCATTTTATGTCGGTACCTTCCTCAAATACATGCCGGCTTGGGGGGGGACACTGTCAGGAACAATGTTCTCGTTTGTATTGTCTCGCACAATGAGACACCACTCAATGTGCTTTATTCCCCCAACAGCAAGGTAATGTCAGCTTTTTCTTTGTTTTTCTATTAGTTCCATTGACGAAACACGTAAGAACAAAAAAACTGTAGTTTTACAAAATACAAAAACAATGACAATACACAGCAACGTTGCAACCAAAAGGCCTTTATCAAGCAAATGTTATCATAGGAGGGACGAATTTCACATCACACTACATATAGATTACGACAGAGATGATTTCCAACGGCTATATGTAGTGTGATGTGAAATTCGTCCTCCTGTTTACTGATAAAGGCATTTTGGTTGAAACGTTGCTGTGTATTGTCATTGTTTTTGTATTTTGTAAAACTCAAGTACTTTACGTGTTTCGCAATTTGTCATAGTTTTACTGCAGTCGCCACCTATATCGAGATTTATTAGTTCCATTCAAATACTAGTTGTAGATGTTCAAGTTTTTGTAAGGCTGTGTTTGTTGTTCTTTTCATTTATCTTCATCCCATTTCCTTCCTTACTTATTTATTCCTCTCTGCTCCATGTGGAGCATAGGGCCTCAACAGTTGTTTGCTCTTTTCTCGGTCTCTCTGGCTGTTTTCTTTATGGCTCCAGAATAGTTTTCAGTTCCTCAAGACGACTTCGTCTCCAGGCCTGTTTAGGACGTCCTCTTTTCGTTTCCTGCGGGTTCACTAAGTGCTTGTCTAGTGGCACTCGACTGTGTCTTCCGTAGGGTATGCCCGACCAATCGCCATTTCCTCCTCTTGACCTGGGTTATCATGGGTTCCTGTCCGGTTCTTATCCAAAGGTCTGTATTTGCAACTCTGTCATACCATCTCGGTCTGAGAATCTGCTGAAGACATCCTTTGACAAATGTCATATTTCCTTCTGTTTTTATTTCATTTTTTTCCCATTACCCGAAAGTGTTGAAGTGGGTGGACCCAGTTACGATTGAAAGTGCAAAATTTCGTTGTTATTCTTTCGAATAAGAGCTGCTTGAAATTGTTAAATATGTTTAGCTGCTTATTAGTTCTATGAAAGCTCCCACATTTTGTCCGCGATCTAGTTAGCGCTACACTATTATCATAGCATGTTTAGCAGTGAATCGAGATATTTAAAACCGTTCCCATGCAGTTGCTGACAACAACCAAAGACAAATGACATGAACATGAATACACAATATCAAACAGTTTGATCGTCTTTCTGTAATGAAAAATAGCCTGTTCATGCCCTATCGTGGTTTCTATCTCTGTGGTATGTTTCCCAGTTTTTTTGTAATGTTGTTAAACATGTGCCGTTGCTATTGGCGACCGAGATCACTGCGATACTTAAGTGAACGTATTAGATATCAAGTAGCCTAATTACTTTCCTTATTTTGAATACAAACTTTCGGGATCTCAGTGGTGTAGAGGTTAGAGTGCTCGTCTCTAGTGCCAAAGGTACCAGGTTCGCTCCCTCGTGGAGCTATCTTGATATTTTTCCAGATACCTGATCTCAAGGTAGATGAGATCGAGTTCCTAGTTCTATCGAAGACGGACGATAAATCGTAGGTCCAGTGTTCAATTTGACCCAGTACAAGAACATTTCGCAGTTCAAATTGAAAAGAGCAGGCTGGAAAGAAGCTGCCCTGGCAAAATTCATTAGAACAGATTAAAAAATAAAATGTTTACAAAAATATTATCACCATCTTCAAAATTACATCTGGGATCCTCGCCGGTGCTCCGAACTTCGTGCCCTGCAGCAAAGATCTTCCTGTGTAAGTAAGAGATCGAAGCACACATGGTTGGTTACTCACCGAAGTGCAATGATGATGGTCCTAACAAATCAATTAATCAATCAATCAATCAACTAATCAATCATTCAATGAATAACAATTTGTGTACCTTAATTTGACGATACAACACCAAAAAGTCTGTATCAAAGAAGGGATTTAATGTCTAACTCAATGGTTCTCAAACGTTTTTGAAGTCGTGGCACTCTTGGACTCCTACAAAAAATCGTAGACGCACTATACACACAAACCTTATAAATAAGACGCAAAAAGCAAAGAAATATAGAAATAACTGGAAAATGCTATGTACTACCTTTATTCATCATTTAATTCTGCCTATGTGAAGCATGGGCCTGATGTGTCTTAACGATTGTTTACCATTGTGCCCGCTCGCACCGAGTTGCCGAACCCTGATCTGGAATTTGCTAGGGCGCATCTAAGAATGTCACCGGACACACTAGTGCGCCTGGGCACACCATCTGAGAACCACTAGTATAATTGTATATGTTATATCTGCCGTAAAAGAAATCTGAATTTATTCGCTTCTGTTGTATCCTTTGCTTGATCTATGAGCATTTGTTGCCCAGTCTATAAGGAATCATTATCCACATCATTATCATCACCATCATCATCATCATCATCATTATCATCACCATCATCATCATCACCATCATCATCATCATCAACATCATCATCATCATTATCATCATCAACAACATCATCACCACCACCATCATCATGTAGATTTTCAATGTCAGAACTTGACACCCATGACAGAAACTCCCCACCCCCTCTTCACGTTATGTATGAGATGTCCGACGTCTACCATAGTCATACTCAACTCATCCATGACATCCTACACTAATTTTCTTCTTGTCCATCCTCTCTTTCGTCTGCCCACTATCATGCGCACCGACCCCCACCACCCTTCCCGAATGGTCTACGCTAGCAAATCCTATGGTTTACATTTACTGTTTGACATTTCTAGTGGACTTGTGTGGCTAAGTGGTTAAGCCTTTGCCGTGCGTGCCTTAGGTCGTAGGTTCGAATCCGGACCCCACCATTCTGTTCACGAGTGCATTTTTTCCAGAGACCCCAGGACTGTTGCAGAGCTATGTAGGTCGTGCTTTGTGCAATATTCTCGGCAGGTGGGTTGCAATTTTTGCGGAGAAGGACCAAGCCATATGGGGTAAAACCCGGTGCAACGAAGACAATTTTTCGGTTTTAGATCCTGATATGAAAAGTGTAGGATATCAGTTACATGACTTAGCCATCAACCACAGTATACGAGTCATACATTTTCTAGGCATCACTTATACGTACAGTAGTTTGCCATTGCTTTCTGAACGCTGAGATTTATTTTTATCCTTCGTAAAAAATCCAATGGAACTAATTTGCTTCCACACTAATTTGCCACGGAGTTTGAACCAGGTAAGCTTGGGTTGTGATCGACCTCACTACTGCTTAACTGAGTGGCTCCCATCAGCCGCTCGGAGCGCGGCTGTATAATTCTTTTAAATTTATTTTAAAGAAAGTTCATTTACCTACCAAATGATATATTACTCATAAAAATTGGATAATAATTAAGGAAACTGCAGCTGAATTTGTACATACACCTGCAATGGTAAAATTGAACATAAATGTAATTCAACCACAACTTGTTTGTCAATTCAGTAGCCAATAGGTCATCAACATCAGTACTAGACTTCATCAAGAAACAACAAATTAAATTGTTCGGCCACGTAAGCAGATTACCAACAGACAGTGCACCCCAAAGAACAGTGCTGCTCCGATACAATGAGTACAAAAGCAAAAGGCCGGTCACGCAAAAATGGACCTCAGAGATAACAGAGGCAACGAAAGACACTATCTACCTAGCGCATACAAGGGTCCGTTTTAGACCTGATCATGTGAGGCAAACAGGATTCGAGAATAGAAAGAAAGAAAGAAGAAAGCCAATAGGAAAAGCTACAGACGCTCAATTTTATTTTTAGAATGACTATCCATAATATATTCGATGTCTTGTGGAACCATCAATAAAGAAAACTATTTCTTTCTTGGCAAATCTTTCTCTCGACAAATTGTATTTTTAAATAAGACTTTCTTCTATTTACCAGAGAATTCGATATAGTGAGTCTTGGAAACCGTCTGCCTACTTGTCATGTAAAGAAACGATCACAAAACAAAACATTCATGTTTTACCATCCATTATGCACTACACTCTAATATAGAACATTATGCATTACATTCTATAGATCTAATATAGAACATTGCGATTGTTTGAATGGGGTATACAAAACCCTTTATACTGTTGAACTATTTAAATACAATTTTGTTTTAAAATATAATAAAAATAAATCGATATATTTTGCTTTCTTTTTGATAAATAATAATAATTAAAAAAAAGAATCCTGAATTGTTTAAATAAAAAATTTCCAAAATAAAATCGATACGTTTTGCTTTGTATTTGATAAATAAAAAAAAGCAGGTTTGTAGTGGTGAAAAAATCGCAGAAGAAAGGTCGATTGTTATCTGAGAATCGGTAATGTTTTTCTTCGTGTCAGAAAATCAATACTAGAGATCAAACTGCTGCAAGAAATGTTTGTTTCTTTCAAATTATCAGCTAAACACATTTAAGTTTCACCAAATACATTGAAACTATCATTTGAAGAAAAAGTACCTATTAGTTAGAAAGTTTTTAGTTAAGTTTATTGAAGTCCTTATTATCTATAACATTAATGTTATCTTATGACAGTCAAATGTATTGGCAGTCTGTTGTCAAGTATTTGATCATTGATTGCGTACTGTGACAGCACTTTGGGCCATGTCTTGATCTTTCTACCTTGTATGTTTGTTTTATTTAAAAAAAAGGAAAAACACATTAAAACTTTTCAAAACAAATATAGTTTTCCGTTGTATAAAACTGCAGGCACGTCTGTTAGTATTTCCAGATTTTGATGTTAGTTCGTGGCGTGCACATTTGTTTTGTGTTTCTTAAGCGTGGTATAGAACTGTCTATCTATTGTTACGAATCTTTGCAGAAAATGAAGTCTTATGTGTGTTTTTATTGTATAAACGTACATTTATAGATTTAAACGATTTACAATTGAGTTCTGAAACTTATAGGGTCGAATCTGAACCGCGATTTTCTGTTCCCAAGTGCATTTTTGTTCAGAGAGCCTTATGTTATAGCAACGAAGTTCGTGCTTTGTGAAACACTCTATGTATGTGATAGACCATTTCTGCGAAAAGGATTGAGCTATATGGGAAACCCGGTGCAGTGAAGTAAATTTTCATATTTAGATATTTAGACTGTTTGGTAAAGTTTAATGCTTTATTAATTTTACAATTGAACTCATTTCCTACTAACGGTCACAGTATGCGTCAGGATTGTCCATAAAAAAGCCCAACTGCCGTACACTGCGTTAAGCATGGTTTCATGTAAAATTAATGCTAAATTACGTCAACCCATTCTGATCCAATTTCTGATTTTTATCTCCGGCAAAGCTATTTATTTCTACGTCGTGGTCCGATCGAGAGTTTGGTAAAATTTGTTAATTGTGTGAAATTTATATAATTTTCAAGCTGTATAATGTGGAAACAAATTAATTCGGAAACAATCGTGTTTTAAAAAAAAAATAATTCGGTAGTGAATGTGTTAAGATAAGTCCAACAATTTGTGTTACATTTTTTATATTTCTGCTAATTTTTTATTTCTACCAAGTTCTGTTTCTTGCTCTGATGATGAACTATGTCAGAGTGAAGATACGGCACATGCTGGTGATGAACTCTGTAAGAGTGTGGAGACGTCAAAAGCTAAGGATGAAATATGTCAGAGTGTGGAGACTACACATGTTGATGATGAGCTCTGTCAGAATGTGTAGCCGGCACAACCTGATGATAAGCTCTGTCAGAGTATAGATACGGCACATGCTGACGATGAACTCTGTGAGAGTGTGGAGACGGCACAAGCTGATGATGAGATTGGTCGAAGGGTACCATCAACGACAAAGAACAGAAATTGTTGGAAATCAATTAAGTCTTACTATTGATATAAAAACGGCACATGCTGATAATGGATATATAATAATTTGATAGATAATTTCAACATGACGGAAGTGGAGGTTTGACATCTGATCGACGAGATGGAGAAATTCTGAAAGACAGTTCTTCTTCTTCTTCTTTCTTCTTTGCGTTCGTTCTTTACGACCAATTGTAATCACTTTTGTGATATGTTTGATCTTTGCCGCTGTATACGTTGCACATTGGTTTGGTAGGCCCCTAAACGCATAGACTTCTACACGTTTAGGACACATGCATCCGATTTCAGCCAAACCTCCTTAGTCGCCTCTTACGAATTGCGTGGCAGGTAACAGTGGTTCTATTCTTTACACTCAAATTTGGGCCCCGGTAACCACTCGGGCGGGAAAGACAGTTAATTTGGCACAGTTCAAGACAAACTATTGGATAATTAACAAGAAAGATTCTATTTGGCAAAACAGTTAAGCCCTTGGCGTTATTAGATTCATTGAAAAACAGAGACTCAAATGGTTTGGCCCCTTGGTGAGAATGAACCCGAATAGACTAGTTGCAAAAGCGTACAACGTGAACATAGAATCATCAAGAGAAAGAGGCAGACTGGAAAAGATGGATTGATGAAGTTACAGACATCTTAAAACTCCACAATACCAAAGCATATCAAACAACCGAGCGTGCACTATCTCAAAAACCGATCATCAGTTAAACCTGAAACGCCTAACGGTACCAAGCCTACAAGGACAAAAGAAAGAAAGAGTACGCTCAGTCATTGCAGCATTATATTACTGTGGATTATCTCTTTCCTTATATGACCAGGTTAGTTATTTAGTTTGTTCCTTTCGTGCCAAAGGCGGCACATAGGTCAGAGGTTTTAGATCTCCATGTGATGCGGTTCGTTGTTAGCAGTTGGAGATCTCGTATGGTTTTACATCCCAATAGTTTTCTTTCTTGTAGGATTGTTCTTCGAAGAGTGGTCTTAGATCTTCCACGTTTTTTTTCCCCAACTGGTGACCACATAAGGACTTGTTGATTTAGTCTCTTTTCGTCTGATCTAAGAACATGACCTAAATATTTCCACCTTCGTTTCCTTATAATATTTGATACGGGTTGTTGCTGTGTTCTATCTATGACCAGGTGCCAAGGTTAAATAAATGTGTATTCTTTATGAAATATCCCACAATTCAAATTGGAAATAAATTGGATATGATTCTATTTCCAGCAAACTAATTGCCAGCTTGTACACTGAAAAACAATAATTTATTTGTCACTCGTTCAATAATCTCATCTGGCACGTCATCTGCGACATGTACTGATCAAGTTACCAATTATATCGATGGCCGTCTTAAAAACTGTTTTTTTAAAAACAAAATTGGCACCATGAGTATCTGTTACCTAGTGATCTCAATTTCATAATTTTTACATTTGGTAACAAGTAAGCTTATCTAGCTATCAATAAAAATAGAATATTAATATTAGGATAGACTGCAGTAAAATTATATAACAAAGAAACAAATGATCAATACAGGAAGTAAGCCAGTTTTTCAAAGTGTAACCGACCAAGCTGTCGCTTAGATTAAGATGCATTTTCCAAGTATATGATATTATTGTTATGAGGAAGACTACAGTAAACTATGTAGCAAAGGTAAAACACTACTAAGAACAAAAGAAAGTAGTTTTGCAAAGTAGAAAAAAGAACAAAACGCCGACGTTTCTACCAGAATGGCTTTATCAATTAAACAATACAGAGGAAACGGATTAAAAACTATGGCTTTATACAAAAGACATCATAAACACAGTCAGACACGCCTTCTTCGCCTTTCAACTTACAACGAAGCAGAAGTCATCAAAAAACTTCTTCCAGCTCTTCCTTTCTCTTGTCATCCCTTCCAATTGTTTCCATGTTTTGAAATCTTGTAGCATATCCTTTACATGGTTGTAGCTATCAACAACAGTAAATAAGTCGTCGATTTTCTAGGCACCACTTATACGCTCACTAGTTTGCCATTGCTTTCTGAACGGTGAAGCCTCATTTTCACCGTTCATAAAATTCACGGGAATAAATTTCCTTCCAAACTGCCTGCAGCGTTTAACTTATCTATTTAATATCAGTCTCCAGCTCTCTTATCCTCGTATTTCCAGGCCTTCCCTTACTCTTCTTTTCCTTCGAGTGAGATACTATGATATATATATATATATATATATATATAATAGTCAGATCAAATGTTTTCATCTGCTACTTCGTATTACAGTAGATCGGCTACCATTCTGCAACTGTTAAACTCACTGCCTTGTGAAGGGGGGCTAGGGGAGTAAACCCTAATAGAAAATCACAACTGCCCTGTGGATCAGCACGGTTATGCAGAGGGCTAGAGGAGTAAACCTTGACAACAAATCCGGAGGGAGAGACTCTAAGGCAGTTGATGGTTATATGTGTATTCATTCCATCTTCTGACATACCCTGTTTGATTTCAAACGTATGGACTTTGTCTTTCTTTTGGACTAAACAGTAGGGAAGAGAGGAGGTTTCTGAAAATTGGACAAGGCACATTCCCCATATCAGCTGCCCAGGCTAGGCACACATAAAGAGGAGACTTTATCCTTGCTTTCAGCTCCGACACAACACGGAGAGAAACATTAAATTGACCGTCTGTAAAGACGAAAAAGGTCATATATATATATATATGTGTGTGGTGATGTGTGGGTATATGAGAAGGACATAGTTTAAGCTGAAACACAAAGACATATAATATGAAACCTAGATTCTTTATTTTAATGTTTGTTGGCCAACACAACTCGTTATAACCCCAACAAAAAAACAACTCGTTCTTATGTTGAATATGCACACGTCGACTGAACTTCAACACTGCGTCAAGCCACCTGGCAAACCGTTCCGGTAGTAGCAATTTTCCGATAAGCCAACTCGCGAACCAGAATACCCTTTAGCTGCTAACGACGTGTATAGACGTTTTCCCCATTCCCTGCTAAAGACGCGTTAACACGTCTGTTATTATCTCTCATCTTAGGGCTAAAGATGCGTTAATACACAATACATTTCTACTGTCACTGATATAGGCGTACATTCACATTTGTGACCGAGAAACAAAGAGGAGCTATTTTTAGATCCGTCTTGGGAAAGTATGGTAGCAGCAAAAGGGTTAAATAGGAACAAAACTAATCGCAAGACCTATTTAATGCGACTTGTACAGACTACTATATAGAATACAGAACTTTATTTATAAACTTGAACTTTCAACGCTGCACATTTTGGTATATAAAATTTTGCACTTGTGCTTCATGTAAGAATCATTTAATTTATTGTATTAGATCATTGCCCATCAAAATTTGTAATCTAAAAACTAATGCGTAAAAGCAAAATTTATTTTACGTATACTAAGATTGTAGACGTCTATAGCTTAAGCGGTAGTGGACTTGATCACAACTTACTCGTGCCTGGTTCAAACAATGCGGCGGGAAATTTGGGAGCAAATTCGTTCTCGTGGATTTTACGAACGTAAAAATAGACCTCGCCGTTAAGAAAGCAATGGCAAACTACGGAACGTATAAGTGGTGTCCAGAAAATCAACGACTCGTTTACCGTGGTTGATGGCTGTCTTGTAAAGGATATGCCACAATTTTCATTTTTGTCATATTAAGAGTTAAAGAGGCTCCCCAAAACAAACAAACAACAAATGATACAAAGTCTATCTGATATAAAAATATGAATCCAAAAAGAAATACAAGTTTGTTTTTAAATCAACATTCAGTGGCGGCTCGTCATTAGGGGCAAGTGAAACCGGGCTCTATCAAAAATAATGTATAACTTGTATTTGTTTTATGAATTAAAATATAACCTAACCCAAAATCATAATTTTTCCGCAAATTTGTGTCTGGCTCCACCAATAAAAATGATCATGAGCCGCCACTGTCAACAATTATTATTATATTTTCTTCAACTAAGTGTAACAGAACTATTTCGATAACTATACACTGTTTGTGTTTTTTAGTAGAAAGCAGACACGGTGACATGTCTTAGTTTCTAATAACTATTATTATAAATTGTATATGTTTTCATATTTAAGACAAGATTATAATTATACGTTGCATTTATTCCACTAAAATAAGTATATGTTTCCTTTATGTTATTTATTATTGTTGAAACGACGTCAGAAACAAAATTCGAATTGAAATTCATATTGTGTTGTTATATTTGTTGCATTATTGTTATTTATGTAATTAAATTATTTTCAGATGTTATTATGTGGGTAATTAAGTATATTTGTTATAATGATATGTATCATATGAAAAACGTATGATTTTTTAACAGTGACGTGGATATTATAAATACATTGTGTGCGTCAGAAGAAAGTCTTTTTGAAAGTTATACTATAATTTTATTAAGTGAATTTTAGAAAAGTATTCGTTGAGATTGATTAATTGATTGATTGATTGATTGATTGGACCATCATCCTTGTTCTTCGGTGAGCAACCATTTATGCTCTGATCTCTTTCTTAGACAGGAAGATCTAAGCGGCAGTGCACGAACTACGTAGCACCGTCAACGGTCCTAGATGTTATTTTAAAGATGGTGAAAATATTTTTGTAGGTACTTTTTATTTGTAATCCTTCCTAATGAATTTTGCATGGGCAGCAGCTTTTCAGCCTGATCTTCTCGATTTTGAACTGTTATGTGTTCTTTTACGTCCACAAATTGAACATGGGAGCTATATTTTATCATCTGTCTCCGATAGGACTAGGAACTCGATCTCACCTACACCGAGATCAGAGATCTCTATAAAAGTTTCAGATGACTACACGAGGGAACGAGAGCTGCGGTAGCGTAGTTGTTAGTGAACTCACTTCTCAAGGCTGGTGGTCTGGGTTCAATTCCCGCAGTGTGCGTGGAATTTTTCCCGACCGCGACGGCTCTCTGGTCAACCCAGCCTCAACTGGGTACCAGACATGCTCTGGAAAGTAAAGGCGCGGCGTGATGCTAGACAATCACCCATCGTGTCCAAGTCAATGAAAAATACAGTCTAACACTGTGATTGACCATATGTAGGTTATTTTTTTTTTTTTTTTGTATTTTTTTTCGTGTCTTTGCTGAAAGTTTATTTGATAATGATTTTGCATGAAAATCGTTTTCTTTTAAACAGTGCGTGGATATTATAAATACATTTGCCACGGAAAGCCTTTTAAAGTACTCATAATTTAAAGTAATTCTTAGAAAAAGTATCGTGAGATTGATTCGACTTGAGGATTGATTGATTGATCTGATAGACCATCATCAATTGCCTGAGTGAGCAACCACTGATCTCTCAAAAGGAAGATCTAAGCGGCAGTGCCGAGCTACTACCTCAATGGTCCTAGATGTTATTTTAAAGAGGTATGAAAAGAGGTTCTTTTTATTTGTATCCTTAATGAATTCTGCAGGGGAGCCAGCACCTGAGACGTAGCCTTTGTCCAAATGAACACGGAGCTATTTATCTCTGTCTCCGACTAGGAACTCCGTTCTTTTCACGAGAGACAGAGACCTAAAGCCTCTACACGGGGCAACGAGACTCGCGTGTGTTTGTGAACTCACTTCTAACGGTCGGGTTCACCCCGCAGGTCGTTGATTTTCACGAGCGACGGCACCTCAACCTCAGCCTCAGAACTCGGCTGTACAGAGACAGCACTAACTCGCGCCACGGGGACTCCGTTGCTGCATCACATCGGGCGAC
The DNA here is from genome assembly GCA_020796225.1 of Arion vulgaris. Classification (NCBI taxonomy): domain Eukaryota; kingdom Metazoa; phylum Mollusca; class Gastropoda; order Stylommatophora; family Arionidae; genus Arion; species Arion vulgaris. Next base: position 67,969,731 of record CM036755.1, on the reverse strand, counting down.
AGTCACACGAAATACAGCCTAAACTCGTTGCTTTTCACGAGGAGACAGGGTCCTCACTTTTTACTTTACAGAGACACCGGTTCTTTGTCACGAGAGACGAGCACCTAACCTCTACGCCACAGAGATACCATAGAGAATTTTTTTATGTGAATTTTAGTAAAGTACTGGAGGTCTTGAGATGGGTAGAAAATATACAATCCTCTTCAATATTACGTGCGGCATAAATAGTACATGGCACTGTGTTTATGTCTCTCTTGTACTCAAACTGAGGTCCGGTCAGTTAATTAAACAAATACAACCCACGAGGGATTGACTTTATTGGAACCAGGTATCCTTATATGGCACTGTTCATGTCGACAAAAGTGGCACACCACCAGCCGAGATCGTTGCACAAAGCAGGGACTCTAACAACAATCTTAGACATCTCTGCAAAAATGCTATCATGAACAGAACGGCGCTGTCCGGATTTGAACCCTTTGTCTTCGGAACGAAAGGCAAACGTCGTAACCACTTAGCTACCAAGTCCAATGAAGAAAGAAGTTCAAAGAGCCTTGATGGTCTAACAGTTAATGAGTATGATAATGAAGAAGAGGAAGAAAAGATGAAAGAAAAGAAGATGAAAAAAGAACATGAATAACAAATGGAGTCTAAAGGCGATGTATTGTCTTCATTACACCGGGTTTCTTAATATGACTCCGTTTATTTCGGCAAATGGGGTCTCTGTGGCTGAGTGGTTAAGCCCTTTGCCTTGCGAGTCGAAGGTCGTAGGTTCGAATCCGGACCGCGGCCTTCTGTTCACGAGTGCAGTTTTTTCAGAGACCCTAGGATTGTTGATTGGAGCTACGGAGTTCGTGCTTTGTGCAATACTCTCGGCAGGTGGCGTGCCATTTCTGCGGAGAGGACCGAGCCATATGGGGTCAGAAGTCAATGGCCGGTGCAATGAAGTAAATCCTTCGGCTTTAAAACCCTTTATTTCGGTAAAAATAGCACAGCACCTGCCGAGAATCTTGCTCAAAGTACAAACTTCGTAACTCATACGGATCTCCCGGAAAAAACCACCCATGTGAACTGATCGATAAGATCCGTATTCTCTCTCTCTCTCTCTCTCTCTCTCTCGCTCGATCACTGCTTAGAATGATGTACCAGATTCCCCATAAATATCATTCATGTGGAAACCTGATTGTTTGCAGCCTTATCATCTGTCTGTTTCGTCACATCTTCAGCGCCATTTGGAGCTCTGGTGCTTATCCTTCGGCGATGTGTCCGGTTTTAGCCAGTTTTACTGGGTTCGCTCTCCGTCAGCATTTGGCTGTCCCCATCCGACCTGCAAGGCAGCAGGTTTGAGATCCGTATTCAAACCCACAACCTTTACAACGCAATGCAAACATCTTAACCACTTCGCCACAAACACCTCCAAAACAAGAATAAACAGGAGGAGAAGAAGAAGAATGTATACAGCTTGCCACATAATATGATTAACTACTTTTTTTTAATTGAAGAATCAATATGAGTAAAGAATGATTGATTTTGTTTGTTCTCATTACAAATCACTTCATTGATCACACGTGGCTCAGTCGTTATCCAACATTGGATAAACACACAATAAATGTGTTATATCTTATCAGTGGCAGCTCGTAATCATTTTTGTTAGTGGGGCCACACACACATTTTCGGGGAAACCATGATGTTTGGTTAGGTTATATTTTAATTTATTAAATAATAAATACACGATAGATATTATTTGTGGTGGGTCCCAGCCCCATTGGCCCTTAATGACGAGCCGCCACTGTATCTTATCATATATAGATGTATGTCATCTGTAACAGCTGCATCAATATCAAATGTTTTATGTTACAATTGCTGTTATAAATCCAAACTGTACAGGCTAAAACGCGTCATTAATTATTTGTTTAATTCTCGCCAGGATTATTTGTCATATTGTGTTTGAGAAATTCGGTTAACGAATGTGGACAAGTTTTTTGTTCGTGTGTGCATATTGTTTATTTGTTATTATTTAACGTCTGATCGAATGGATTAGAGCGTGGCTCCCATGCGGAAGACCCGTGTTCAATTCACGGTAAGGTCTAGGATTTTTTCTGTTGTGGGCATAAATGAAAAATGGTAGCCTGAAGAGCTTCGCGACGACTGTACTAGCCATGCTGCTATACAATTCCTCAGGGGCGTATCCTACCTGTCATACAGCGCACTAAAAAGCGGTACTACAGACAGTAACGACAGTTGTGTTTTTTTTTCAGCAATTTAAACCAATTTTTAAATTAGTAGTAAATCTACAGTTTTTGATTTCTTTTAGGAACCATTTTATACCAAGTGGTGCCCGTCTGCCCAGCGTGTTCGTAGCTCGTTGGACTATGGGTGACTATCCCTCTGTGTGTGCGGATTCAATTCCGCGGATGGCAGAAAAAGCCACAGATTCCCTAGATTTACGGTGTTCGTGGCACCGAACCGAAGGGTTACGATGTCCATGGCACCGAGCTGAAGAGCTGAAAAGCTCAAGTGCTTCTGATCGGAAAAAAAAAAATACCAAGTGGTATAATTGGGTAATACGGTGTTAGCCAGTATATTCCAGTGACGTCGGCACACGATAGGTATGTGGTCACATCACCCCGGTCGCCTTTACTTCCCAGTGTTTATCCTGGTACCCAATTAAGGCTGGGTCGACCTGAGAGCCGTTATAATAATAATAATTCTCGTACCGTTATACGTTACATAGAGGCCTGCAAGTAATTTCTCCATACCGCTCTATCCTGGGCAACTCGCTCAATCTCCTCCATGGAACTGACACCGATATTTCTTGCTTCTCTCAGTAAAGTTCGTTTCAGGGTCTCCTTAGGGCGTTCTCTCTGAGAGCTGTTACTGTTGGAAAAATAATACACGCCCGTTGTGAAATTGAACCCAGGTCACTAAAATAAGAAGCGAATTCACTAACAACTACGCTACTGCGGCTTTCTCCATCTATAGTGGACGTATGTAGCGTAAGTGGTAGTGAGCACGCTCACAACCCATGCGAACCTTGTTGAAAATCTGCGATGGACTTTTGGGGAGCAAATTCGTCACCGTGGATATTTAGGAACGGTAAAAAATAGACCTCACCGTTCAGAAAGAAATCGAATGGTAACTTCTGGTATGTAATCCCGTGGTGCAATGAGTTTCAAAAGGTGTTGTGAATCCAGTCGCTGACCAGATTGAGAGAGATGGTTGTCGATATTGTACAGCTCGAAAAGAACGACATATCAAATATACAAAGGTTCGATTAATCAATCGAAATGTGTGTGGGCTGCTGGACGTTGCCGGATTTGTTGATGCGGAGATCAGAGCACATATAGACATGTCCGAAGTGTTACGATGATAGTCTTCATATAACTTATAACTATTAAAATCCGTAGTGTCTTTATAAGAATTGGTAGCTACTCTATGGTGTCTGTTCATATTTTTCGCTTTTTGCCCATAAGACGACCACCATCATCACACTTGTGAATAATCATGTGCTCGATCTTCTCTGATTCTGATATTTAATATTGTTGAACTCAGACAATGATTGATTATTTGATTGAAGGACATCATTTGCACTCGGTGAGTAACATGGTGCTCAATCTCTTTCTACACAGGAAGATGCCAGTGGTAGTGCACAAACTCTGCAGCACCGGCGAGGGTTTCCGATGTAATTTAGAATATGGTGAAAGTATTTTGTAGGAATTATATTTTTCAAATGAATATTGCCGGGCAGCATCTTTCCAGCCTGATCTTCTCGATTCTGAACTATTAAGGGTTATTTTACGTGCTCAAATTGAACAAGGGATATACATTGTATCATCCGTCTCCGATAGGACTAGGAACTCGATCTCACCTACACTGATATCAGGGATCTCTAGAAAAATATCTAGATGTCTCTACGATGAAGCAAACCGAGGACCTTTCAAACGAGAGACCTGCACCTAACCCCCATTAGTATCATATTGTCATTTCTCGTGTTTCGTATCGATTTTTGCAGTGCTCTGTAGTCGGTAAACGATACAATCTTGGCCGGCAGCTATTGTTGTGATATAACGTAGATTCTGAAATGTGAAATGTTATTTTATGTAACACTTGCCAGCGAATTAACAAATGTAGTTACTAATGAAAACAATAACATCAGGTGTTTTTCAGTTTTCACGAATTTTGTCAACCGTTTTTTACAAGTCCGTATCTTTTCACGTTATAGTTTATACATTAGGTATTCCGCTTCTTCTTCTTCGGATATCTCTTCTCATGCGGTAATCGACTGTGGATCACAAAACTGGGCAGACATCTTGATGTCTGTCAGATTTCCCCAATGCCTAGTTTTCAGGTCGATTGGATGTGACCACATCAGTTATCAGTGATCAGTTATATTATTCTTCTGCGTTCTCACTAGATTAGGATTTCGGATTCTCTAATAAAGGCAGCCGTCTGCCTCAGATTATCAGTCACGCCATACAGCTTGTCTTGGATGTTGGTGTTAGTGGGCCACCTCTTTCTTCCCAGGTCGGCATACTCGGGGCAGTTCTGTAGCATGTGTTCTGTTGTCATACTTGCAAGCCACAAGGGCACAGGTCGTTGGTGCCTATTTTGAATTTAGTGTACAGGTGGTGTCTCATTCTGTTGTGACCGTCCGGAGGCGAAGTATGGCTGTCTGGTCCCTTCTGGACAGTTGGTAATATCCTTCGTTCTTGTTGTGTTTTGGGTGTTCTTTATCCCATTTTGCTTTGTAGTGCTCTTTGGCGATGGTTTTTGCTTCTTCATAGCTAACCAGGTTGTCATCTTAGGGCATTCCTGCTCCTTCTTTAGCCAGTCTGTCAGCATCTTCATTCCCTTGATCTTGCAGTGTGAGGGCATCCACTGGGTTACTACCTCTCAGAATCATGGGATAACTGGGCTAAGGTTGACCTGAGATCACTTAGTTCTGTGTTCTTTTCAGATTTCAGTGCTGAGAAAGCAGACAATGCGGATCAGTTATATGAAGACTATCATCATAGCACTCCAGACACGTCTATATGTACTCCGATCTTCGCCTCAACCAATCCAGCAACGTCCAGAGGGCCAACACGCCAGTTCGATGTTAATTAATCAATCTCTTTGCATATTTGATATTTCGTTCTTTTCGGGCTGCACCAATATTGACACCCATCTTTCTCAGTGTGGTCAGCGAGTGGGATTCCCAACCCTGAAATTCTTCTGTTCTGAAAGACTCTCTCAATGCGTTAAGAATGTCATTTCGGTCCATGTCAGCTCCTCTGATATTGTAGCCAAGCCAGCCAATCTATCAGCTCGTTCATTACCCCCAACACCTGCGTGCCCAGGGACAAAAATTAAGGTGATTTCTCTAATCACTGTCTGTACCAGTACCTCCACCCAGTTTCGTCTCACCATTCCTGCGACTTTACGAATCATGCACATGGAGTGATCATATGTTGCTTCTCAGTTCACTAAGGAGAAGACAGTTTAGCAGAACATGATCCGGTGTCTGTTCCACCTGCTGACACTAGCGGAGAGCTGTTAAAATTATACTTAATCTATGTAAGTGTATGTTGAGTCTGCAATGTCCGGTACGCAGGCGAAATTTAATGAACTCTGTTCTTCTTTGGTCTTTGAGAAAGTCTTTTCCAAAATCATATCCAATGTTTGTCTAATGCAAATATGTTTCTTTATGAATGGTTTCACATTTTGAAATGACAATGGTTGGTAAATTTATTCTTTAGCACGGCCTTCCTTAGCCAAGACATTTGACTATTACAGGTGTCAAAAGCAAATGCAGTGACCTACCAGCTGGCACCATTACTACAACACCCAAAGATCAAGATGGAAGGGAAAAGACAGATGATAAAAGTATTTTCCTACCAACACTTTGTTACCAGTGCCAAACTTGGTCTCTTACAGCAACACATTACAGAAAGCTCACCACGTGTGAAATGAAATGCTTGAGGAAGGCATGGAGTCACAGGAAAGACAAACTACGAAATGAGGACATCAGAAGCAGAGTGGTCATAACTTCATGCACCGAATACATCGAAAGACAACAAATGCAGTGGTTTGAACATTTAATGAGAATGAAATACAACCAACCACCAATAACAGCATACAATAAAAGAGATCTGGTACTAGAGCTAAGGGAAGACCAAGAAAAATATAGAATACAATATCAAGACCACGCTACATAAACACGGATATAACACAACAAGGGCGACTCATCTAGCCCTAGAACGCAAATTAAAGCTCCTATCCCTACGCTTAACGGCAAGAGTGGACAGCCAACTTCATCTTCCACCTGGGAATAGACAATAGACAATATCAAGACCACACTACATAAACACGGATATAACACAACAAGGGCGACTCATCTAACCATAGAACGCAAATTAAAGTTCCCATCCTCACGCTTAACGGCAGGAGTGAACAGCCAACTACATCTTCCACCTGGGAATAGACAATAGACCAAATAGTTGTCAGAACACTTGACAATTATAGCCGCCTGACCATTTAACCTTCACAGCTGTCTCACCATTTGACCATTATAGTCGTCTGACCACTTGATCACTACAACCGCACGAAAATTGCAATCGACTGACCACTACATTCGTATAATCATTACAGCCGTGTGACAATTTGACCGTTACAGCCGTCTCGCTGTTACAGCCGTTTGAACGTTACAGCCGTTTGACTGCGCCAGCAATCAAATCACCCAGCTACTTTAATATTATAACCAGCTGACTACAATAACATTCAGAATACCTATACATTTTCACTTTTATAGAAAATTAGTCTGGGATCTCTATGGCTAAGTGGCTAAGGTCCTGCTAATGAGTTTCTGAAGATCGTTGGTTGAATCCGGTCGAGTGCAATTTTTCCTGACCCCTAGGACTGTTTCCGGAGCTGCAGATTTCGTGCTTTGTACAATACTCTCGACAGATTCTGCAAAGTGGGGCCGAGCAATATGGGGTAAATCCCGGTGCAATAAAATCAATCCTTCGGCTTTATACTTTTTTTTTTTTAAATAAAAATTGTTCAAAAGTTACTAGAATTGAAATCTCTTCATTCAGAACCAATGTAACAACTTTAGTCTCTGTCAACAAATTATATTTGCTAAAAAAGTTATCGACAACGGAGCACAATCTCCGTATCGACCGCCACATTTCTAAATACTTTCCGTCTTCTTCTTCTTTTCTCTAATCCTTTTTTTTTACTTGGCAACGTCAAAATAAGAATAGATTTTTAGAACTGACTTTTGTGTGCGGTTCATAAATAGTGTCCATCGTCGCCTCTGTTATTTCTGAGGTCCATCTTTTGCGTGGACAGCCTTTTGCTTCGTATTTACTGTATCGGAGTAGCATTGCTATATGAGACTGTTGGTAACCTGCTTATGTGGCCGAATCCTTTAATTTGTTATTTCTTCATGTAGCTCAGTACTGATGTTGTACACACTCAGTACTGATGTTGTACACACTCAGTACTGATGTTGTACACACTTTGTTACGTATGTCTTCATTCCTATACCGGTCTCTTCTTAATATTCCCATCATTCTGTGTAGACACTTCATCTCTGACGTGACTAATTTTGTTGTGATCTCTCCTTAACGAACTGAATCAAGCATCCATTTCATCATCATCAGGTGGCGTGCGGACTGGCGTAGGCGATAATGTAAGTAAAAGTAAAGGAACCCTTTCATACCTCGTGGTATATAGGTTAATACAGTGTTAGGCCTGTATTTTTCATTGACCGTCGGCACTCGATGGGTGATGTGGTCAGCATCACGCCGGCAGACGATAATGGATCTCCACAAATCTCTGTCTCTGGTGTTTAGATCATCTCCGCCCGTGTGGTGCGGGGCTCCGCAAGGGACAAAGAATAGTACCACTGCAAACTACAATGCATGTCGTAAGAGGCGACTTATGTAGGCCCTAGGATGCTCCCCTAGTAAATAAAAACATAGCAGAAATCGGATGTACTGGCCTACTTGTAGGCGCATAACTGGCACAACGTACAATCGCTCTTAGGCTCAGATCACATAGAGTTGTTGAGAAGTGGTCGATATGAAGCGTTCGAAGAAGAAGCTATCATCTTCAGATGTTGAAAGCATCCATTTACAACTTTACATGCCCGAGTGGTTACCGGGGCCCAAAATTGAGGTGTAAAGAATAGAACCACTGTTACATGCCACGCATGTCGTAAGAGGCGACTAAGTAGGTTTGGCTGAAATCTGATGCATGTGTCCTAAACGTGTAGAAGTCTATGCGTTTAGGGGCCTACCAAACCAATGTGCAACGTATACACGTTCTTGGTAAAGATCAAACATATCACAAAGAGTGATTAAAATTTATCGTAAAGAACGAACGCAAAGAAGAACAGCTTAAAAATGAAGCCGTGTTTGCGCCGTACCAGGCTGCTATTACGTTACGTTTGAGTTGATAAACCTACTCTCTAACGATTTCACCACAACAACACACATTCTAATAATGCGCTTGTGTAAGTAGTGTATTTTTAATTTTTGTTTGGTAAAAATTGTTTTTCGCACTTTCGTTAAATCGAACTAACACACGTTGTGATAGATTCTGAACCGGATGTAGAACAAGTTGGCGTAGATTATGAACCGGATGTGAAACAATCTGACTGACATTGTTACGGCCTTCCCTAGATTATTTAGCCTAAATGCAAAGAAAACAAAGGCCTAAAAATTGGCGAAACACACGTTACTCGAAAGCGGCTCAGTGTTAGGTGCCTCTTAGCAGGTCTTTGCTTGTGCAAGGAATACCTCTTCGGATGTGAAGGAGAGGATGAGGATATAATCCAAACGCAGACCAGCATTGTTGAAGAGAAAATGCCAAGAACAGCAAGAATTATCACTTCTGAAAGCAGTATTGAGGAAGTGGCGAACCCGGTCTCCAATGTAAACACAGCTCGATGGATTCCATCAAACAGAGGTAAATTATGAATTGTTGTATCAATAGAGAAATGTTGATTGTCTTCCTTTATAGTGTTGCATATTATTCGTAAATTTGATTAAGAAAGAAGGGATTAAAGAAAGAAAAAAGTGGTGGAAGAGGAGATACGTAGAAAGAAGATGGAGAAAGTAGAGGGTAATAGAGACAAACGACAAGTGGGGGGAGAGAGGTGAAAAATGATAGACAGGGAGAAGGGAGGATTCTGGAAAGAGCGGGAACGAAGTGAGAGAGGAAAAAGGGGGGTATAGAAAGTGAGAAGTGCGGGAGCAGAGGAAGAAAGGAATAGCACGGAGAGAAAGATATAAATTGTAGCGGAAGAGATAAATAGCTGGGTGAGAAAGAGAGAAATAGCAGGAAGAGAGAAATAGTACGGAGACAAAGAGAGAAAAAGCAGGGAGAGAAAGAGGAAATGGCAGGAGAGTAAGAGAGAAATGGCAGGGAGAGAAAGATAGAAATAGCAGGAAGAGAAAGAAGAAATAGCAGGAGAAATAGCAGGAAGAGAAAGATAGAAATAGCAATGAGAATAATAGATAAATTGTAAGAACAGATAGAGAGAGAGAGAGAGAGAGAGAGAGAGCGGAGAGAGAGTTGAGAAAGGGGAAATCTACGAAGATGAATAGAATGATACAAGGACAATGATTAAAAAATGTCTGCTAACTATGTTTGAATATTAATAAAAGATATCGTCTATATATTTTACTTTGAAGTCGTTTAATTGCTAGGGAGAATATAAGCAAAATAAAACTGCAGTGATAAGGTGGAGAGAGAGGAAGGGGTAGAGCAGAGAGAGGTTCGTAACGATAAGGGAATAAGAGAACGAGAGAGAGAGAATGGAGGAGAACTATGATGAAAGAGGACGTAGAGAAGAGAGAAAAAGACGGAGAGATAGTGGGGGTGGGGGAGAGAAATGAAGAGACAATGTTAATGGCATAAAGAGGGAGATATATACGAGAAAGAAATAAAGAGAGAGAGAGAGAGAGAGCTTTGTCTCAGTCCTAATAAGCTAAATTTTACATATGTTTAATTAGAGGTTTGTCTTACAAGACTGGTGATCTATTTCTGAAGTTTGTACTTAAATAGAGATTTGTCTTACAAGACTGGTGATCTATTTCTGAAGTTTGTACTTAAATAGAGATTTGTCTTACAAGACTAGTGATCTCTTTATCAAGTTTGTATTTAATAGAGATTTGTCTTACAAGACTGGTGATCTCTTTATGAAGTTTGTACTTAAATAGAGATTTGTCTTACAAGACTAGTGATCTTTTTATCAAGTTTGTACTTAAATAGAGATTTGTCTGACAAGACTGGTGATCTATTTCTGAAGTTTGTACTTAAATAGAGATTTGTCTGACAAGACTAGTGATCTCTTTGTCAAGTTTGTACTTAAATAGAGATTTGTCTTACAAGACTAGTGATCTCTTTATCAAGTTTGTACTTAAATTTCAAAAAGATTTTTTGTTTCTAATAGTTTCTAAACAGTTCCTCCCTATGATGTGTTTACTATGTAGGAGTAGGAGGCTTACGTGTACCAATGTTACAGTGTTTACCAAGAACTTATGTTTTTGGAAGGGTCACTCCCGCCAAACAGGTCACTAAGGAGGAGCCTGACTAAATATGACTTTCTGGTCCTCCAGGTTGGAGGGTTTGACTTGTGACTAACAATCAAATTCTGTAAAAATCGTTATGTTACGGAAATAGCAACAAAGAGACTATCTATTCACGGGCATGAATGGAGACCAGAGTCATTGACTCATATAATTGGAAGTGGCCAAAGCTGAAAGGTAGCTACTTTCACGAGGCTGGAAGTTCTGAATGCCAAAACCAAAATCTGAAACTATATTCTGGAATGTGAGAGCAATGAATGAAGCAGGAAAACTCTGGCAGATAACAGTCTGAGATGGACATCAGATGGTAAACAAAAACTCTGGCAGATAACAGTCTGAGATGGACATCAGATGGTAAACAAAAATCTGCAATAACGTCTGTAGATGGACAAGATGAAACAAAAACTCTAGGCAGATGAACAGTCTGAGATTGACATCAGATTAAACAAAAAGCTGGCAGATAACAGTCGAGTGGACATCAGATGCAAACAAAATCTGAGATAACATCTGAGATGGACATCAGATGATAAACAAAACTCTGGCAGATAAAAGTCTGAGATGGACATCAGATGGTAAACAAAAACATGGAAGACTCAAATCGGTTATGAGGAAAACAATAGAACAAGAACTGAGAGAAAGGAATCACAACTGGAACATAATACAGAGGGCGACCAAGAACAGGGAATAAATCGTGAATTTGTTCAGTTTATACATACATTACAATCGTTGCATAAAAACTAATCAAGTACTGGGACAGTTAACACCACTGTTGTCACATAAAGAGATACCGCTAATAACTAAAGCAAATCTCATAAGAACGATTTTCTGGCCAACACTATATTACCAGTGTCAAACATGGCCAATAACAGCAGCTAATAAGCAGAAAATCATAACGACAGAGATGAGGTGTCTTAGAAGAGCTGCAGGTGTGACAATAAGAGACAAAATTAGAAATGAAGAAATCAGAAGGAGACTGGATGTGAAACCAGTTATGCAATTCATAAAAGAACAACAGATTAAATGGTTTGGACACCTGACCAGAATGCCCTGGTATCGCATACCACAGAGAGCCACACATAAAAGTATAATGAGCACAAGGCAAGAGGAGATCCACGCAAAAGATGGATCGAACAGCCTTACGAACATGAATATCAGCTTACAAAGTGCCTTAAAAAAAAGCACACACAAGATCACTACGTTTCACCCCAACACTTCTTTAAAGAAGTAAATGGTGGAAGAGAAGAAGAAGAAGATACATACATTAGAAATGTGTCTTACCAGGTTGATGATCTTTTTATTCATTTTATTATCATCAAATAGCTTGTCCTGAGAAAAATTTGACTACCCTAACAGTATTCATAATTCCTCTCTCTCTCTCTCTTTATGTCTCTTCAGCCCTCACGCTCAAACCATCAGTTACATTCTGAATTCATTTTCTTCCTGTTCCTCCTTTCTTCCTCTTTACCGTGATGACTGCTTCCATAACGGTCTCCTTCAACACTTCGCGTCTCTTTATATTCCCAAAATACTTCAATTTTCTCATTCCTATTTGTAGCATCAGCTAGTTTTCTTTGATTTTGAGTTCTTTTTTGGAAAAATCTATTTGTTCTCTGTCCATTGTATATTGAGGGCTCTTCTGTAACACTTATATTCTTCTTCTTCTTCGAACGCTCCATATCGACCACTTGTAACCACTCTGTGTGATTTGTATGTGATCTGAGCCTAAGAGCGATTGTACGTTGTGCCAGTTATGCGCCTACAAGTAGGCCAGCACATCCGATTTCTGCGCTGCTTTTTATTTACTAAGGTAGCATCCCTAGTGCCTACATTAGTCCCCTCTACGACATGCATTGTAGGTCAGTTTGTCTTCTGCGTGGTACTGATTATTTGCTTTCTTGGCAGGTCCTGGCCCCACACGACGACACCTATATTCTTTCTTCTCGTTCTCACTAGATTAGGATTTCAGATTATCATATCCCCAGCCATACAGTTTGTCTTCTGCGTTCTCACTAGATTGAGATTTCGGATTTTCTAATAAAGGCAGCCGTCTGCCTCAGATTATCAACCCAGCCATACAGTTTGTCTTCTGCGTTCTCACTAGATTGAGATTTCAGATTTTCTAATAAAGGCAGCCGTCTGCCTCAGATTATCAGCAACTCCATACAGTTTGTCTTGGACGCTAGTGTAAGTGGGTCACCTCTTTCTTCTCAAGTCTGCATACTGGGGGCAGTTCTGTAGGATATAATTCCTATGATTTCTGTTTCCACGTTTGTACCGACCTCTTCCCGCAGTAAGCTTTGATCACCCTCGTGATAGTAGGTCTGACATTCTTATTGCGTGGCTAAGTCTCCGAGTCAGATTGGCGACCGCAGAATCCGTTATCCCATTCCTCATTGTGAGGGGTCGTTGCACCATGTTATGCGCCTAACGGCCTGGTACATCCGTTTTCTGCAAGCATTTGTTTCGGGTTAGCATTCCTAGCGGACACATGCATCCAATTTCAGCCAAACCTCCTTAGTCGCCTTTACGACATGCGTGGCAGGTAACAGTGGTTCTATTCTTTACACCCTAAATTTGGCCCCGGTAACCACTCGTCGAGTGGATCATGTATCTAAGAAAGAGTTCATTTTAAATTCTTCTTCTTCTTCACCTGTCAACACCCAACGGAAAACAGGTATTCAATAAACTTCTTCCAACTCTTCCTCTCTATTGCCATCACTTCCAGTTCTTTTACGTCTTGCCTATATTTTTTTATATCAGTACTTGCCCGTCTGTCCAGCGTGTTCGTGGCGCGTTGGACGACGAGTGACAAGTCTTCCCTGTGAGTGCGGTTCAATTCTGTGGACTGGCAGAAAAGCCACATGTTCTCCAGATTTACGGTGTTTGTGGAACTGAACCGAAGGGTTACGATGTCCATGGCATCGAGCTGAAGAGCTGAAAGCTCAAGTGCTTCTGGAACGAAAATTTTTTTTTTAAATATCAGTCTCCAGCTCTCTTCTCCATGTTTTTCTAGGCCTTCCCCTACTTCTCTTTCTCTACGGGTTCCAAAACAATACCTGTCTTGCAATGTCGGTCTTCTAAATGTATGTCCTATCCACCACCAGCGTCTCTTCCTTAGTTCTTTTTCCACTGGTATCTGCTTAGTTCTTTCTCTGAGTTTTGTTTTAATTATCATATTTTTATGACCAACGCCCCCTTGTGTAACCATAACAAAGACTTGTTTTTATATTGAAACGCTCGTGCCTCGGTTTAAAGAAATTTGTAATCACATTTAGAACAAACAAATGATCTGAACATTGAATTACCTTGAACTTGTTCACATTATTTGTTTTCTCAAGGTTATGTTAGATCAAAGATCAGTTAGCTGAGACCGACAAAACTATCGCGTGACTATTTATAATTGAAGATTTTTCAATCTCTAACTCACCCTCTTTCTCTGTCTACTTTCTTTCACTATGTATATATTTTTATTATGTTTTGTAAATATCTTTAGATCGCATTATTGTAACGTTATCTTCTCCGATGTTGTTTTTTGTGTATTGTTTTTGTGTTTTGCTTTTGTATTACGTCATTTTAGAACTGCAAGTTATATAGTATTAAGACTAAATTAGAAATTTTCAATTCAATATACCAGCGAGAGTTGGAAAATGACTAAAGATGTAGAAAGCAAGTTGAATGCATTTGAAAATAGATGTCTACGAAAAATAATGAATAAAATGGAACGAATTCAGGAGAAGTGATGAAATCAGAGAAATGTCTGGTCAACCACTAGTAACAACTGTTATAAGAAAGAGAGATGGAGATATGTTGGACACACCTTGAGAAGAAATGATCAACGAATATCAAAGCAGGCATTGAAGTGGGATGCAAAGGGTTCAAGAAAGAGAGAACGATCTGAGGAGACCCTGAAACGAACTTTGCTGAGAGAGGCAAGAAATATCGGTCTCAGTTGCATGGAGGAGATTGAGCGAGTTGTCCAGGATAGAGCGGTGTAGAGAAATTGCTTGCAGACTCTATGTAACGTATAACGGTACGAGAGGAATTGTTATTATTACGTCCTTGATTAAGTTTTTGTCGTTTAAATGTAGATTCTGTATGTTGGTAAATCTTTTTCAGGGGCCCTAGACGTCAGCTAGTTTCCCCGTCCGAGTGGTTACGGGGCCCAAATTTGGGGTGTAAAGAATAGAACCACTGTTACCTGCCACGCATGTCGTAAGAGCGACTAGGAGGTTTGACTGAAATCGGATGCATGTTCCTAAGCGTGTAGAAGTCTATGCGTTTAGGGGCCTACCAAACCATGTGCAACGTATACACGTTCTTGGCAAAGATCAAACATATCACAAAGAGTGATTAAAATTGGTCGTAAAGAACGAATGCAAAGAAGAAGAAGAAGCTAGCTTCCCCTGATGCCAACCTGTATCCCTAGATGTCGACCAGCATATCAGATTGTGGCTAAGTGGTTACGGTGTTTCTTTGTATTCTGAAGGTTGTTCGTTCGAATCAGACAACGCCTTTCTGTTTACGAGTTAATTTTCAACCTATGTGATGTTTAACGTGGCAAAATTTCCATCTTCCGGGACAAGATGTTATTTATTAGCCAATGCACCTCGATATACATGTCTTGTAGGATGTCTTTGTTTTTTCTCTTCTCTGTCCTGGATGTTCTAAGAACTTTTCTGTACATCTTGTTTAAAAGCTTAATTTTTGTTCACTAATGTTTGTGTTATGCTACACAATTCGCATCCATATGTTTCCACAGGAATATGCATGTTCTCAGAAGTCTTAGTTTTGTTTCTTTGCTTGTGTCGTGCCATAGTTTCTTCATGCTGGCACCCCTGAAAGCCATATCTAGTCTTTTTCTAACTTCTTTCGCGCAATATCCACTGTTGGTAATTCTAGAACCAAGATATTCCAAATGTATGACGTTCTCAATGTTTTCATTATTGATGGTAATTTTAGGTTGAGATTTTGCTTTGTCAGTGGACATAATTTAATTTTCTTTTATTCAGAAAAGGTTCTGATCTTCGCTGTGTTTTTTTTAACAGGCTGAATTTGATGTTCCAAACCAGTGACACTATTTGAGAGGAAAACTACGTCATCTGCGTACCTTATTTCTGGAATCATATTCCCATCAATCGTAAACGGGTCAAAAATGTGCAGTTTTTGTCATTCCTAACATTTCTCATTTTATGTTCTGCATAGATGTTGAATAAATATGGGGAGAGTATGACATTAAGAGATGTAAATTTCATTCGAAATGCTCTTTATTTGTATCAACTGTGGTTGTGTTGGGAGCTGTATATTCAGAAAAGGGCGGACAGCTATTCGCGAACGGACTGCAGCTGCAATATGGAGTAATGATTGTGCAAACTGCAGTTTTTTTGTTGTGATAGTTGTTTCTTTCGACGTGAATTGAAAATTCAAGTGATTAAAGTTAAGGTTGGACACTGACATTAAATGATAGAAAAAAACTAGTCACAACAGAGATGAAGTGTCTACGAAGAATGCTGGGAGTAACAAGAAGAGTTCGGCTTAGAAATGAAGACATCTGGGGAAAAAAGTGTGTACAACATCAATACTGGACTTCATCAAGAAACAATAAATTAAATGGTTCGGCCACATAAGGAGATTACCAACAGGCAGTATACCATAGAGATCAATGTTGCTCCGATACAATCAATACAAAGCAAAAGGCCGGCCATGCAAAATGTGAACATCAGAGATAACGGAGGCAACGAAAGACACTATTTATGAAACACACATAAAAGCCCGTGCTAGAAATCTCTTCTTACACTGAAGTTGCGAGGTAAACGAGGATGGAAGAAGAGAAAGAAAGACAATGTGCATAGAGAGGCTCGCTCCAGATGTCTCCTTTTTCTACCTGACACTGAAAGGCAAACATGATTAGAGAATAGAAAATAGAGAATAGAAAATAGAGAATAGAGTTACGGTTTTCTCTCTTGTGGCTGCATTATCTATTTAATACGTGTGCCAGTTACTAGGTTGTGTCAAGATTTCTGTTTCATTCACGAGTACACATGAAATAATGATGAGCACTGTGAGTGTCTTTCTCAGGTTAGAGTTAGGGTTAGGTGATGCCAGTAGTGATGGAAGTGTTCTGATTGGTACTTAGTTCAGTGCTCTTGTTTTTCCTGTTTGATTTGTTGAGTTTGGGGTTTGGTATGGTTGGTTAATGGCGAAGTAGTTAGGGTCAAGATATTTGTCTGACGTTTTGAAGGTTGTAAGTTGAGTCGGACCGAGTCACATATTTATTTATTTTAAGAGATCTCTAGGATTTCTGTTGGAGGATTGAGTTAGGATTAGGGTCAAGTAGTGCTGGTCTGAGTTAGAGTTAGGGTCAAGTAGTGCTGCTCTGAGTTAGAGTTAGGGTCAAGTAGTGCTGCTCTGAGTGTTACTTGGTTCGTAATTTTTTGGCATTTGGTTTTGTTGTTTGATTTGTTGAGTTGCCTGTTGTTTCACATTTCTATTTCCAGTGTACGGAAGGTAGGATGGCCAATTCCTTTCATCGCGTGTGGAACTACGAGTGTAGGAATGAACCCACAACACTCTTGAATCCGAGACGATAGACGAACGCTTACGCATTATGCAAATCCATTCCAAGTTGTATGTGTATTCTTCTTCTCTTCCACCATTGACTTCTTTTTAGAAATGTGTGGAGGGTGGGGATGTAGTAATCTTGTGTGTGATTGTTCTAAGGTACTTTGTAACATGTTATTCATTTTCTTAAGGCGTTTCTTGATCTGTCCTCCATCTTTTACTGGTGATCCTCCTGATCTGTACTAATGATACTTTTTTCAGTATCGCTCTCTGTGATAGTCGATACCAGGGCATTGTGTAAAGAACTGAAATAATATATTCCAAATATTAATCTACTCAGCATCATCAAGTAGCTTGTCTTGAGCAGAACTTTTCCACCTCAACAGTCCTTCGGAATTCCTCTCTACAGCAGCCATGCTCAGACCATCAGTTACATCCTGAATCCATCTTCACTGTGATCTTCCTCTTCTCCTCTTTACCAGGATGTCTCGTTCCATGATAGTCTTCTCCAGCCCTACGTACGAAAATCTAAAATCTTGGCATATCCTTTACAGGACGTAGCCATCAACAACAGTAAATGAGTTGTTGATTTTCTAGGCACCACTTATAAGTTCAGTACTTTGCCATTGCATTCTGAACGGTCAGGACCATTTTACATTTCGTAAAATTCCACGGAAACGAAAATACTTCTTGCTTCATAACTTCATGCACCGAATACATTGAAAGACAACATATGAAGTGGTTTGGACATTTAATGAGAATGAAATACAACCAACCACCAATAATAGCATACAATAAAAGAGATCGATACTAGAGCTAAGGGATGACCAAGAAAAGATGGATAGACAATATCAAGACCACACTACATAAACATGGATATAACACAACAATGGCTACTCATCTGGCCCTAGAACGCAAATTAAAGCTCCCATCCCTACGCTTAACGGCAAGCGTGGACAGCCAACTACATCTTCCACCTGGGAATAGACAATAGACAAAAAAAACGAAAATACTTAAATTTTCTTGTTCTTTTTTTTGTAGCATTAGCCATTTTTATTTGATTTTGAGTTCTTTCTGGATAGATCTATATGTTCTCTATTAATCTACTAACAACGCTTATATATTTCTTTTTTTTTTAATACAAAAATCTGTGACATTTGAAGTTATAATTTTGGTGGACGATATTTGCATAAACACCGTACAACATCTAAATGCAGACACCATTTTACGCGAATAATTCACGCTAAGCCATTTATGTTGTTAAAACAATAAATACAGACGTTTGTTACCGTGTGTTGTAGGTTGTAGGCTTGCTGTTTATTGCTTTGATTTCCGATGCGCCTTCCACATGTCGCATATTTTTCATGCTTCACAAATACCAGATCAATACATTGATCTTCCTTGCCTTCCGTGTTGATACCTCGGTGCAATGAAAGGACAAGTAGTTCACCGATCGCGATGCAGCAGGTTCTGGTTGGAAAATTGTGTCTTTTGTAAAAATGAAGCCAATTCTGCTTCTTCGAACGCTCCATATCGACCACTTGTTAACCACTCTTTGTGATTTGTATATGATCTGATCCTAAGAGCGATTGTACGTTGTGCCAGTTATGCGACTACAAGTAGGCCAGCACATCCGTTTTCTGCGATGCTTTTTTATTTACTAGGGTAGCTTTCCTAGGTCCTACATCAGTCACCTCTGCATGCCTTGTAGGTCGCAGTGGTACTATTCTTTGCTTCCTTGCGGGCCCCGGCACCACATGGGGAACGAAAACAATAATATTTTAGTTTGTTTGTGTTGTTGTTTTTGTTGTTGTTGTTTGTTGTTGTTGTTGTTGTTTTTGTTGCTGTTTTTGTTGTTGTTTTTGTTGTTTTTGTTGTATTTTGTTGTTTGTTGTTGTTGTTTTTGTTGTTGTTGTTTTTGTTGTTGTTTTTGTTGTTGTTTTTGTTGGTGTTTTTGTTGTTGTTTTTGTTGTTGTTTTTTGTTGTTTTTGGTTGTTTTTTCTTGTTTTTGTTGTTGCTGGTTTTTTGGTTTGTTGTTTTGTTGTTGTTGTTGTTGTTGTTTTTGTTGTTGTTGTTGTTTTTGTTGTTTTTTTTGTTGTTGTTTGTTGTTGTTGTTGTTTTTTGTTTTTGTTTTTTGTTGTTGTTGTTTTTTGATGTTTTTTGTTGTTGTTGTTGTTGGTTTTTTTGGTTTGTTGTTGTTTGTTGTTGTTGTTGCTTTTGTGTTGTTTTTGTTGTTTTTGTTGTTGTTTTTGTTTTTGTTGTTGTTTTTGTTTTTGTTGTTGTTTTAAAGCGATGTAGTTGTGTTGCTTAAAAACAAGAAATGCAATTTAGAATCGCCATCACTGTACTAAGAGCATCATTACAGGTGATCAGTCTCTTTACGTTAGCTGATGTGCAAATCAGCTCTCTGCTGGAGTGGATAGTCGACTCTTATTTTCTTCAATCCTGTTTGCCTCATAGCGTCAGGTCATGAAGAGAATTCTAAAACGAGCCCTTGTATGCGCTTCGTAGATAGTGTCTTTCGTCACCTCTGTTATCTCTGAGGTCCATCTTTTGCGTGGCCGGCCTTTTGCTTTGTACCTATTGTATCGGAGCAGCATTGCTCTTTGAGGTGCACTGTCTGTTGGTAATCTGCTTATGTGGCCGAACCATTTAATTTGTTGTTTCTTGATGAAGTTTAGTACTGATGTTGTACCCACTTTTTCCTGATGTCTTCATTTCTCAATCGGTCTCTTCTTGTTACACCCAGCATTCTGCGTAGACACTTCATCTCTGTCATGACTAGTTTTCTTCTATCGTTTGTTGTCAGCGTCCTGGTTTGGCACTGGTAGCATAATGTGGGAGAAAGATTGTGTTGAACATTGCTCTTTTTGTGTTCATGGTTCATGGTGACATAGTCGACTCTACCTTGTTAAAATAAAGTCTTCACCTCTTTACCTAGTCAACAAATACTTCACACCCACACACAATATATACATCGCTAGTCAAACTGCTATAAGAAAGAGAAGATACGCGTGCAAAAAAACGGACATACTATTAGGACAAATTTCAAATCTATATTTCATAAACAATGAAACGCTAAGAAGATAAACACCAATCAACGAGTTTATCTTCTTCTTCTTCTTTGCGTTCTTTACCACCAATTTTAATCACTTTTCGTGATATGTTTGATCTTGCCAAGAACGTGTATACGTTGCACATTGGTTTGTAGGCCCCTAAACGCATAGACTTCTACAGTTTAGGACACATGCATCAATTTCAGCCAAACCTCCTTAGTCGCCTCTTACGACATGCATGGCAGGTAACAGTGGTTCTATTCTTTACACCCCAAATTTGGGCCCCGGTAACCACTCGGGCGAACGAGTTTATAATATAAAAGATTAATGTTTCATTGGTTAATGGTTTCGGTTAGTTGGTTAGATTAGAACCAATACAACTTGCAACATACAACATAAAAACATCAGGCTAGAGGGCAAGTGGGAATATAAGAACATCAGGCTAGAGGCAAGTGGAGATATAAGAACATCAGGCTAGAGGGCAAGTGGGAGATATAAGAACATCAGACTAGAGGGCAAGTGGAACATAAGAACATCAGGCTAGAGGGCAAGTGGGAGATATAAGAACATCAGGCTAGAAGGCAAGTAGGAGACATAAAAACATCAGGCTAAAGGGCAAGTAGGAGACATAAGAACATCAGGCTAGAGGGCAAGTGGGAGACATAAGAACATCAGGCTAGAGGGCAAGTAGGAGACATAAGAACATCAGGCTAAAGGGCAAGTAGGAGACATAAGAACATCAGGCTAGAGGGCAAGTGGGAGATATAAGAACATCAGGCTAGAGGGCAAGTAGGAGACATAAGAACATCAGGCTAGAAGGCAAGTGAGAGACATAAGAACATCAGGCTAGAGGGCAAGTGAGAGACATAAGAACATCAGGCTAGAGGGCAAGTGGGAGACATAAGAACATCAGGCTAGAGGGCAAGTAGGAGACATAAAAACATCAGGCTAAAGGGCAAGTAGGAGACATAAGAACATCAGGCTAGAGGGCAAGTGGGAGATATAAGAACATCAGGCTAGAGGGCAAGTGGGAGACATAAGAACATCAGGCTAAAGGGCAAGTAGGAGACATAAGAACATCAGGCTAGAGGGCAAGTGGGAGATATAAGAACATCAGGCTAGAAGGCAAGTGAGAGACATAAGAACATCAGGCTAGAGGGCAAGTGGGAGACATAAGAACATCAGGCTGAGGGCACTGGGAGACATAAGAACATCAGGCTAGAAGGCAAGTGAGAGACATAAGAACATCAGACTAGAGGGCAAGCTGGAGACATAAGAACATAAATGGCTAGGTCAGGCAAGTGGAGACATAAGAACATGAGGCTGGGGCAAGTGGAGACATAGAACATCAGGCAGGGGCAGGTGGACTACATCGAAGACATGGCTAGATGGGCAACTGGGAGACATTAGAACATCAGGCTGAGGTCAAGTGAGACATACGAACATCAGGCTAGAGGCAAGTGGTAGACATAAGAACATCAGGCTGAGGGCAAGTGGGAGACATAGAACATCAGGCTAGGAGGGCAACTGGAGAATAAGAACACTCTGCTAGAGGGCAACTGAGACACAAAGAACATCAGGCTAGAGGCAACTGGAACAAAGAACATCAGGGCTAGAGGGCAAGTGGGAGACATAAGAACATCAGGCTAGAAGGCAAAGTAGGAGACATAAGAACATCAGGCTAGAGGGGCAAGTGGGAGACATAAGAACATCAGGCTAGAGGGCAACTGGGAGACATAAGAACATCAGGCTAGAGGGCAACTGGGAGACATAGACATCAGCTGAGGGCAACTGGGAGACATAAGAACATCAGGCTAAAGGGCAAGTGAGAGACATAAGAACATCAGGCTAGAGGGCAAGTGGGAGACATAAGAACATCAGGCTAGAGGCAAGTGGAGATATAAGAACATCAGGCTAGAAGGGCAAGTGGGAGATATAAGAACATCAGGCTAGAAGGCAAGTGGGAGACATAAGAACATCAGGCTAGAGGGCAAGTGGGAGATATAAGAACATCAGGCTAGAGGGCAAGTGGGAGATATAAGAACATCAGGCTAGAGGGCAAGTGGGAGACATAAGAACATCAGACTAGAGGGCAAGTGAGAGACATAAGAACATCAGGCTAGAAGGCAAGTGGGAGATATAAGAACATCAGGCTAGAAGGCAAGTGGGAGATATAAGAACATCAGGCTAGAGGGCAAGTGGGAGATATAAGAACATCAGGCTAGAGGGCAAGTGGGAGACATAAGAACATCAGGCTAGAGGGCAAGTGGGAGACATAAGAACATCAGGCTAGAAGGCAAGTGAGAGACATAAGAACATCAGGCTAGAGGGCAAGTGGGAGACATAAGAACATCAGGCTAGAGGGCAAGTGGGAGATATAAAACATCAGGCTATAAGGCAAGTGGAGACATAAGAACATCAGGCTAGAGGGCAAGTGAGAGACATAAGAACATCAGGCTAGAGGGCAAGTGGGAGACATAAGAACATCAGGCTAAAGGGCAAGTGGGAGACATAAGAACATCAGGCTAGAAGGGCAAGTGGGAGACATAAGAACATCAGGCTAAAGGGCAAGTGAGAGACATAAGAACATCAGGCTAGAGGGCAAGTGGGAGATATAAGAACATCAGACTAGAAGGCAAGTGGGAGACATAAGAACATCAGGCTAGAGGGCAAGTGAGAGACATAAGAACATCAGGCTAGAGGGCAAGTGGGAGATATAAGAACATCAGGCTAGAGGGCAAGTGGGAGACATAAGAACATCAGGCTAGAAGGGCAAGTGGAGACATAAGAACATCAGGATAGAGGGCAAGTGGAGATTAAGAACATCAGGCTAGAGGGCAAGTGGGAGACATAAGAACATCAGGCTAGAGGGCAAGTGGGAGACATAAGAACATCAGGCTAGAGGGCAAGTGGGAGACATAAGAACATCAGGCTATAAGGCAAGTGGGAGACATAAGAACATCAGGCTAGAAGGCAAGTGAGAGACATAAGAACATCAGGCTAGAGGTCAAGTGGGAGACATAAGAACATCAGGCTAGAGGTCAAGTGGGAGACATAAGAACATCAGGCTAGAGGGCAAGTGGGAGACATAAGAACATCAGGCTAGAGGTCAAGTGGGAGACATAAGAACATCAGGCTAGAAGGCAAGTGGGAGACATAAGAACATCAGGCTAGAGGTCAAGTGGGAGATATAAGAACATCAGGCTAGAAGGCAAGTGGGAGACATAAGAACATCAGGCTAGAGGTCAAGTGGGAGATATAAGAACATCAGGCTAGAGGGCAAGTGGAGACATAAAACATCAGGCTAGAGGGCAACTGGGAGACATAAGAACATCAGGCTAGAGGGCAAGTGGGAGACATAAGAACATCAGGCTAGAGGGCAAGTGGGAGACATAAGAACATCAGGCTAGAGGGCAACTGGGAGACATAATAACATCAGGCTAGAGGGCAACTGGGAGACATAAGAACATCAGGCTAGAGGGCAAGTGGGAGACATAAGAACATCAGACTAGAAGGCAAGTGAGAGACATAAGAACATCAGGCTAGAGGGCAAGTGGGAGATATAAGAACATCAGGCTAGAGGGCAAGTTGGAGACATAAGAACATCAGGCTAGAGGTCAAGTGGGAGACATAAGAACATCAGGCTAGAAGGCAAGTGAGAGACATAAGAACATCAGGCTAGAAGGCAAGTGGGAGATATAAGAACATCAGGCTAGAGGGCAAGTGGAGAATAAGAACATCAGGCTAGAGGGCAACTGGGAGACATAAGAACATCAGGCTAGAGGGCAACTGGGAGACATAAGAACATCAGGCTAGAGGGCAAGTGGGAGACATAAGAACATCAGACTAGAAGGCAAGTGGGAGACATAAGAACATCAGGCTAGAGGGGAAGTGGGAGATATAAGAACATCAGGCTAGAAGGCAAGTGAGAGACATAAGAACATCAGGCTAGAGGTCAAGTGGGAGACATAAGAACATCAGGCTAGAAGGCAAGTTGGAGACATAAGAACATCAGGCTAGAGGGCAAGTGGGAGATATAAGAACATCAGACTAGAGGGCAAGTGAGAGACATAAGAACATCAGGCTAGAAGGCAAGTGGGAGACATAAGAACATCAGGCTAGAAGGCAAGTGGGAGACATAAGAACATCAGGCTAGAGGGCAAGTGGAGACATAAAACATCAGGCTAGAAGGCAAGTGGGAGACATAAGAACATCAGGCTAGAAGGCAAGTGAGAGACATAAGAACATCAGGCTAGAGGGCAAGTGGGAGATATAAGAACATCAGGCTAGAAGGCAAGTTGGAGACATAAGAACATCAGGCTAGAGGGCAAGTGGGAGACATAAGAACATCAGGCTAGAAGGCAAGTGGGAGACATAAGAACATCAGGCTAGAGGGCAAGTGGGAGATATAAGAACATCAGGCTAGAAGGCAAGTGGAGACATAAGAACATCAGGCTAGAGGGCAAGTGGAGACATAAAACATCAGGCTAGAGGGCAAGTGGAGACATAAAACATCAGGCTAGAGGGCAAGTGGGAGACATAAAAACATCAGGCTAGAGGGCAAGTGGGAGACATAAGAACA
Source organism: Arion vulgaris (assembly GCA_020796225.1). Taxonomy (NCBI): domain Eukaryota; kingdom Metazoa; phylum Mollusca; class Gastropoda; order Stylommatophora; family Arionidae; genus Arion; species Arion vulgaris. The sequence continues at coordinate 67,944,958 of CM036755.1, read as the reverse complement.
TCAGGCTAGAGGTCAAGTGGGAGACATACAAAAATAGATAGAGTCAAAGTGACACTAAATAAACTCGATATAATAACAGCCTAAGTTATACACATCCCCGCCCGTGTGTTTCCAGGGCTCTGCAAGGGAGCAAAGAATAGTAACACTACAACCTACAATGCATGTTGTAAGAGATGACTGAGAAGAGGCCTAGGAAGCTTACAATACTAAAATAAAAGCGTTGCAGAAATCAAATGTGCTGGCCTACCTGTAGGCGCATAAATGGCACAATGTACAATCACTCTTAGGCTTGGATCACATATAGATCACAAAGAGATATCAAGTAGTAGAATGTCCCTTGCGGATCGTCGCATTCATCACAGCCTGTCTGAAAATCTCTCTGTCTCTTGCAAGTTCTCCTGCCTCATCCAGCGTGATGTTCAAGGTTTCTTTGATGTCCTCCTGCCATCTTCGCCTTGGTCGTCCCCTGCCTTGTTTTCCAGGAACCATGCCTGCCATTGCATTTCTCTCCAGACCAATGTGGCGTTTAATGTGGCCAAAATATTTCATCTTCCTGGACATGATGTTATTAATGAGCCAATGCTCCTCTATATGCAGGTCTTGTAGGATGTCTTTGTTTTTCTCTTCTCTGTCCAGGATGTTTTAAGAACTTTTCTATAGCACCTTGTATATATATATATATATATATATACTGTCTGTAAAGATGATAAAAGGCATATATATATATATATATATATGTTGGCCATTTGTTTTTACAGACGGTCAATTGGCAAGTGTTTTACTGTGACAACTTCTGAGTTTTCGCTTTTCTCTCTTTTCGTTCAGCTCATTCATGTCTCTTCTCAAAAGACTGCCCTTTCGCAATTTGGCTTTCCACACAACTCTGTCATCAGCTAGTTTTCCCATGTGCTGGAACCTATAGAAAAGTTGTTCATTGAGGCTTTGCAGACATCTTTATATCTGAGCAGTGGTCTGCCCTGGTTCTTCTTCCTCCGAAAGTTCACAGAACAACATTTGTTTTGGTATGCGACAAGTTTCCATTCTTCTCACATGCCCCAACCATTTTAGTCGTCTACTGCTGAGCATGTCAATGTGTTACAGTGTGTATGTATGTATATATATATATATAGAGAGAGAGAGAGAGAGATTGTACCCATCTTTGCGGGAACGCAAAGAAGAAGTACCCATGTCTATACCGAGAGATCCATTCTCTCCTCTGTAACAGCCTCTAAAATATATAGAGATAGAGAGATTGTATTCATGTCCATACCGAGATATCCATTCTCTCCTCTGTAACAGCCTCTAAAATATATAATAGCGAGAGAGATTGTACCCATGTCCATACCGAGATATCCATTCTCTCCTCTTTAACAACCTCTAAAATATATAGAGAGATAGAGAGAGAGAGATTGTACCCATGTCCATACCGAGATATCTATTCTCTCCTCTGTAACAGCCTCTAACAAAGTCACAAAAACTATGATATTCGGACAGGGATATTCAGTATGTATGTTATAACCTTTAAGACAATGGCACCATTACAAAGTTCATATGACCAGGGAATCGCAATGCATTTCAAACGTTACTTCCTTTGTTGTCGATCACGTTTATCTTGCCTGCAAGTCCCTACGGCCGATGACTAAAACACAGTTGTTATCAATTATTCATTATCGCCCGCAATTCGGTATTAGTTGTGATGAAATGAAAGCATTTTGGACAAGCCAATCGAAAGTCTGGACTAGCAGCCAGTTGGTAGATATTCAACGTATCATCAGGGCAGTGCCATGCTATGATACAGAGAGACGGCCGCATCAGACGAAATCATAAAGGGGACGGCATAAGCAGCAAAATCAAAGTTACATTTGAATGTTATTATATTAAAAAATATTTAAGGGGCAGGATTTCGAAGACTTGCATCATACTGAGAAAATATACCGCACCGTCCTGCATATCATCATCATCAAGTAGCTTGTTCCTTCTGGAACTTGGCTACCTGAAAAACTCTCTGTTCTGTGCAAGTTAACCGGTGTCAGCAGCAGTCATTCTCAGATCGTCAATGACATCTTGCACCCATCGTCTTCTAGGTCTTCCTCTCATTCTTCTTCCAGACACCATTCTCTCCAAAATTATCTTCTCTAGGCACTCATGTCGTTTGATGTGTCCGAAATATTTAATTTTCCTTGATGTTATACTCTCTAGTAGTTAACTCTCTCTAATATCAAGCTGTTGCAGAACAGAAGTATTTGTTCTTTCCGCTATCCATGATATTCTAAGTACTCTTCTGCAGCACTTGCATTTAAAGGCATTAAGGACCTTCTCCGCCGCTTTATCAATTGTCCATATCTTACAACCATATGTTTCATCAGGTGCCGTCTCCACATTGAAGATTGGCTGCAATGAATCTCCAGCATCCTCTGTCTTTCGCCTTGGTGTTGTACTCTGCCAGACTGTAACCTGTCCATTTCTTAAAGTATCCCTCCCACTTATCTCTCGGTCTTCCTCTTGCTCTTCCCCTCAACTTTCCCCTCTAGTAAATATTTTATCAAAGTGTCATGTCTTTTTATGTGCCCAAACTACTTTATTTGTCTGAATTTTATTTCTCTTAATAATTGTTTCTTCATGCCTAGTTTTCCTAAAACTTGTTTATTGTCTGTTTTTCTGTCCATGAAACTCTGCCTATTCTTCTATATATTCACATCTCAAACGTTATATATACTGTATGATAAAATATTACAGCAGCGTTGTCCAACGAGGGCCTTCATGCACCAGTGCGGGAATCTCTGGCGTCCTATTCTATTGATCTGGCTTTAACGTTAAAAAAAAAAAAGAAGAAATAAACCCAACCCCAAACTCTGCAAATTAAACAAGAAACAAAGAGAATTTTAAAAAAATAAGTACCAATCAGAGCACCTTCACCACCACCACCACATTCTAACCTTAATCCATCCCCAGCCCTAACCTTAACCTCGTTGCTTCAACAGCAATCCTAGTGATCTCGGGGGACCTGAACGTCACTTGATTCGGATTGTAACCTACAACCTTCAGAGTACCAGGCAAACGCTCTAACTAATTCGTCATACAGACATTCACGTAATATTAACAAGAAAGTAATCAACCAAAAGAAACCACAATCTAAGGTTAGGGTTGGGATGTGGTAGTGGTGGTTTGATTGATACGTGGATTTTGCGTTTTTTTTTTTTTTTTTTAAAAATTTAAAAATTTGTTGTTAGTTCTGTAGGGGAGGTTTAGAACACATTGTGACAACCGGTAAAATCGAGGGTAGACGAGGCAGAGGAAGACAGAGAGAGAACATTTTGGATAGCCTGACTTCATGGCACGGTAGAGCGTCAACATCTGAGTTGGTAGCAAACATCAACGACAGAGATTTGTGGAGATCCATGATCACCTACGCCAGCGGGCACGGCACCTGATGATGATGATGTTAGTTCTGGTTGACTCAAAGTCGAACTTTTAAAACAAAAGTCCTGTTGAAGAGAGAAAGTGTGTGTGTGTGAGAGAAAGAGTGTGTGTGTATGTGAGAGAGAGAGAGATCGAGAGAGAGAGAACGATCATTATTGGATGGTACGGTTCTTGGAAAACGAAGCAGGGGAGGACCAAAACGATGGTGACAATTGGATATTATAGAAACCTTGAACATGGCGCTGAAAAACTGGCCAAAGCACTCAGTGATTTTATAACAAGAGCGACTTTCTACATCATGACTAGTGCTACTCTGCTACTACTACTACTACTACTACTACTACTACTACTACTACTACTACTACTACTACTACTACTACCACTACTACTACTACCACTACTACTGCTGCTAAAACAATTTCTACTATTATTACTAATGCTACAACAATTTTTACTACTACAACTACAACAACTAGTACTACTCCTAGTGCTACGCTACAACTACTACTATTACTACTACTACTACAACTTCTAATACTACTGCTACTACTAATACTGCTACTGCTAAAACAATTTTTACTATTATTACTGCTGAAACAACTTCTGCTAGAACAACCTGTACTACTACTACTGCTACTACTACTACTACTACTACTACTACTGCTACTATACTACTGCTACTACTACTGCTACTACTACTACTGCTACCACTACTACTACTACTATTACTGCAACTACTAATATTACTATCTCTACCACCACTACTACTACAACAACTTCTACTACTATTACAACTTCTACCACCACTACTACTACTTCTACTACTACTACTACTACAACTACAACTTCTACTACTACTACCATAATCGCTACGATTACTAATTCTTCTGTTACTACTAAATCCATTACTACTACAACTAATACTACTATTGCTACTACAGTACTGGTGGGGTCTGTGGCTTAGGGAATAATGACTCGGTATATTAACCCCTACGTTCTGAGTTCAAATCACGCTGCGGACAATTTGGTTGCAAATTGTTTCTCGTGGATTTTTACAAAAAAGACGATGGCAATACCCGTTCAGAAAGCAATGACAAACTACTGAACTACTAGTGCCTAGACAAATCTCAAACAACTGGGGTTGATTCGCAAAGTCCTGTAAAGGATATGCAATTAACTTTAACTACAGTACTACAACTACTACAAAGAAAGATTACAACATGTGAAATGAGATGTCCACGAAAAGCTGTCAACGTTACAAGGCGAGATAGAGTGAAAAACGAGAATATCAGAAGCATCGTCGGTGCTATACCATGCATACAGTACATCGAGAAGCAAATAATCAAGTGGTTCGACCATCTAATGAGAATGAAACCACATTTACTACCATCACGTGCCTACAATAGTCGACACTCATGGCGCAGAGCACGAGGCAGGCCAAGAACACGATGGATAGATAACATCTCAGAGTCCCTGCGAAAGCATGGACTGACAACGTCAAGCGCAACATACCTGCCACAAGATAGAAAACTAACTCTCCCCACTACGCTTCACGGCAAATGTGATTAAGATAAGATAAGATAGGACTACAACTATTACACCTGCATGCAATACATACCGCCCCGTGTAAATTCTATATTGGAAAAAAAACACAGACTGTCAACAACAAGACTATTCTACTCTCTCCTTGCTGTATCTATATGTTTACGATGTGTATCCAATGTTTTGCTTTTATGTGTCTCATGGATATGTATCTCTCTCACAACAGAAATCAGGGAGCTGTTTCGGATATTTGACAAGGACCACGACAACACAATCTCTGGTGCAGAGCTGGGCAAGATGTTGAGATGCATGGGGATGGATGTAGCTGAAGAAAACGTCGACGCTATGATGAAGGAACTAGATAAAAACTGTAAGATAATTAGACCATTTAGTCGTCTATCTTTTTTGTTTGATATTGACTGTATATCCATCTACCTGTTTGATATTGTCTGTTCGTCTAACTGGCTCCTTACCTACCTACATACCTATATACCTGCCTGTCCACCTACGTACTTACATACCTATCTATCTATCTATCCATCCATCCATCCATCCATCCATCCATCCATCCATCCATCCATCCATCCATCCATCCATCTATCCATCTGTCTATCTGTCTATCTGTCTATCAATCTGTCTATCTGTCTATCTATCTATCTGTCTGTCTGTCTCTTTCACTCTCTTTCTGTCTCTCTGTCTATCTCTCTCCCTCTAAATGTCTCTCTCTCTCTCTATCTGTGTATATGTCCATTTATATATGCATTATGATGTCTATCAATTTTTTATATTTTCTGACCCCAAGGTAATGGTAAAATAGAATACCGCGAGTTTAAGGCATTCGTGCAGGAAGAAATGAGACGGTCTGAGAAACCTCAAGAGCAGGAGAAGGCCATACGTCTGGCCTTTAAGGTGAGTGGTCTTTCTTTAAACCGGAAAAATGAGTGTCCTTACAGATGGATGCTTACATATGGATGCTTACCGATAGATGTTTACAAATGGAAGCTTACAGATAGATGATTACAGATGGATGATACAGATGGATGATTACAGATGGAAGCATACAGATGGATGCTTACAGATGGAAACTTACAGATGGATGCTTACAGATGGATGCTTACAGATGGATGCTTACAGATGGATGCTTACAAATATGCTTACAGATGGATACTTACAGATGGATGCTTACAAACATGCTTACATATGGATGTTTACAAAAATGCTTACAGATGGATGTTTACAAAAATTCTTACAGATGGATGCTTACATATGGATGCTTATAAACAAGCTTACAGATGGATGCTTACAAACATGCTTACAGATGGATGCTTACAGATGGATGTTTACAGATGGATGCTTACAAACATGCTTACAGATGGATGCTTACAAACATGTTTACAGATGGATGCTTACAGATGGATGCCTACAAACATGCTTACAGATGGATGCACACAAAAATGCTTACAGATGGATGCCTACAAACATGCTTACAGATGGATGCACACAAAAATGCTTACAGATGGATGCACACAAAAATGCTTACATATGGATGCACACAAAAATACTTACAAATGGATGCACACAAAAATGCTTGCAGATGGATGCTTACAAATGTTTACAAAAATGCTTACAGATGGATGCACACAAAAATGCTTACAGATGGATGCACACAAAAATGCTTACAGATGGATGCACACAAAAATGTTTACAGATGGATGCACACAAAAATGCTTACAAAAACTATCTCCTTACAAAAATGTAGTCATCTGTCTGTGATTTTTCTATGCAATGTGCCCTCTTTGGTTTTTTTGGGTTTTGTTTTAGGGGAGGGATCTTGCTACATACAATAAGAGAAAATGGCATGCATACAAACCATATCATCATCCTTATCATCGGTTGCTGTCTTCGTATTGAGGGTTTGCTGCAATGAACCTCCAACATCCCATGTCTCCTTCCTTTATGTTGCCCTCTATCAGGCTGTACGACAGCAAACTAAATCAACAAAGGTCTTTATACATTTTTAAGGATACATGATGCTCTAAAGGTGCAGAATGACAGTATTATAAGAAAATGTCTCTCTCTCTCCTTATAGACTGTGACGCCCCTGACGATTAGGACAGCAACTTCTTCTTCTGCTTCAAACGCTCCATATCGACCACTCTTTGTAATATGTGTGTGATCTGAGCATAAGAGCGATTGTACGTTATGCAAGTTCTGCGCCTACATTTAAGCCAGCACATCCGAGTTCTGCGACGCTTTTTATTTACTAGGGGAGCTTCCGTAGGCCCCTACTCTTTACCTCTTACGATATGCCTTGTAGATCGCGCTGTTGCTATTCTTTGCTCATTTTACAAACCCAGGCAACACACCGGTGTAGGGCATTAACAAATGCACACAACAAGCAAGCATGGGGAGCAACAGTGAGGGTGGCTCAAAAGAAAAGAAAAAACATATTGCTCATAACATTCCAATGTTATTCACCTATTATAAAAACATTGATGTCAGAAGTGGGATTTGAACCCACGCCCACAGAAGTGGACTGCGACCTGAACGCAGCGCCTTAGACCGCTCGGCCATCCTGACTTGCTTCTAAATAAATAGTATCTTACTATAGGAAATAGTATCATTTTATTTATAGCTTTGAAATTGTACCTTTAATGATTATTTGCGGTAATCTTGTCGCAACATGTCTGCTAATTGTGTCAAAACTACAATATAGATAACGGGAAAACGAACAGGATTTATTCACAACACAAAGCATCATTGTTAGAAACCAGGTTATGCTATCGTCTGCTATGTTGACGTCATTATAGTTCAAAGTTAACCAGAAAAACAACAATGACAATGTATACTATATAAGTAGAGTTTGCGAAAATAAATAAGACAAATCGCGTGCGTAGGCCATAGGCCGGGGCCCACGCAGTGAGCATAGTGGGCCGGAGTCCACGGGGTAGCAAAAATAGTAACACTGCGACCTACAATGCATGTCGTAAGAGGCGATTGAGGTAGGAGCCTAGGAAGCTACCCTAGTAAATAAAAAACGTCGCAGAAATCGGATGTGCTGGCTTACTTGTAGGTGCTTACTGTTGCTAAGTGGTTAAGACCTTTGCCTTCTGAGTCGAAGGTCGTGGGTTTGAGTCCGGACCTCGCCATTCTGTTCACGAGTGCAGTTTTTTCCAGAGACCCTAGGATTGTTGCTGGACCTACGGATTTCGTGCTTTGTGCAATACTCTCGGCGTGCCATTTCTGCGGAGAGGGACCGAGTCGTATGGGTTAATGAACCCGGTGCAATGAAGTAAATCCTTCGGCTTTTAAACCCTTTTTAAAACTATTATAGCACAACATACAATCGCTCTTAGGCTCAGATCACATACAAATCACAAAGAGTGGTTAACAAATGATCGATATGGAGCGTTTGAAGAAGAAGAAGTTAATTCCATTTTTTATTGTCATGCAAACAGTCACCCTGGTAGTTAGTAGACAGACAGAGACAGACAAGTACATGGAATTGCAGCCATTCTGAGATTCGACACTCCGTTGTGTGTCAGCACTGACCTGGAGGTAGCCCAAGCACTGGTCATTCTTGTGCTGATTGATTGATAGGACCATCATCATTGCACTTCGGTGAGTAGCCTTGAGTAACCTCCGATCTCTTTCTTGCACAGGAAGATCTCAGCGGCAGTACACGCACTCCATAGCACCGGCGAGGGTCCCCATGTAATTTAGAAGGTGGTGAAGATATTTTGTAAGGATTTTATTTTTAAACTTTTTCTAATGAATTTGACTTGGACAGCGGTTTTCCAGCCTGCTCTTCCAGATTTTGAACTGCCAAGGGTTTTTACTTGCTCAAATTGAACACGGGACCTACATTTTATCGTCCATCTCCGATTGGACTAGGAACTCGATCTCATCTACATTGAGATCAGGGATCTCTAGGAAATATACAGATGGCTCCACAAGGGAACGAACCTGGTACCTTTGGCACTAGAGACGAGCACAGAACCTCTACGTCACAGAGACCCTTGTCACTGGATCTTAGTTATGATTCGGGCGCCATAGCACTGGCTGGCACCGAGTTGGACTGCACTGGCTGGCTCCGAGTTGGACTGCACTGGCTGGCTCCGAGTTGGACTGCACTGGCTGGCACCGAGTTGGACTGCACTGGCTGGCACCGAGTTGGACTGCACTGGCTGGCACCGAGTTGGACTGCACTGGCTGGCACCGAGTTGGACTGCACTGGCTGGCACCGAGTTGGACTGCACTGGCTGGCACCGAGTTGGACTGCACTGGCTGGCACCGAGTTGGACTGAACGGCATTATAGGAAGAATCGCCCGAGTGGTTACCGGGGCCCAAATTGGGGTGTAAAGAATAGAACCACTGTTACCTGCCACGCATGTCGTAAGAGGCGACTAAGGAGGTCGGGCGTGTGGCTAGCTACCCCACACTGTAAAAAACACGTGATTGCTACATAACGGAAAGCGAACCGAGTAAACGCTGGCTGAAACCGGACACATCGCCGAAGGATAAGCACCAGAGCTCTAAATGGTGCTGAAGATGTGATGTAAAACACCAATGCTAAGGCTGCATGAATCAGATTTCCACATGAATAGAATTTTGGGGGAAATCTGGTAAATCGGTCTGGGCGGTGATCGCGCGAGCGAGCGAGATATGAAGAATGCTTGTGTTAAGTTACAAAAATATGAAGAAAATTTAACATTGAATGTTCTTTTTGTATTTCCCAGGTGTTTGATGAAAATGAAGACGGTGTCATTGACGAATCAGAACTGAAGAGTGTATTGAAGAATCTGGGGGAACCGTTATCCGATAAGGAAGTTGATGATATGATGAAGGTGGCTGACAGAGATGAAGATGGCAAGATTAACTATGAGGGTAAGAAATAGTGAGAGAGAAAGATGGCAAGATTAACTATGAGGGTAAGAAATAGTGAGAGATGAAGATGGCAAGATTAACTATGAGGGTAAAAAATAGTGAGAGGGGAAGATTGCAAGATTAACTATGAGGGTAAGAAATAGTGAGAGAGGAAGATGGCAAGATTAACTATGAGGGTAAGAAATAGTGAGAGAGGAAGATTACAAGATTAACTATGAGGGTAAGAAATAGTGAGAGATGAAGATGGCAAGATTAACTATGAGGGTAAGAAATAGTGAGAGATGAAGATGGCAAGATTAACTATGAGGGTAAGAAATAGTGAGGATGAAGATGGCAAGATTAACTATGAGGGTAAGAAATAGTGAGAGAGGAAGATGGCAAGATTAACTATGAGGGTAAGAAATAGTGAGAGAGGAAGATTACAAGATTAACTATGAGGGTAAGAAATAGTGAGAGATGAAGATGGCAAGATTAACTATGAGGGTAAGAAATAGTGAGAGATGAAGATGGCAAGATTAACTATGAGGGTAAGAAATAGTGAGAGATGAAGATGGCAAGATTAACTATGAGGGTAAAAAATAGTGAGAGAGGAAGATTGCAAGATTAACTATGAGGGTAAGAAATAGTGAGAGAGGAAGATTACAAGATTAACTATGAGGGTAAGAAATAGTGAGAGATGAAGATGGCAAGATTAACTATGAGGGTAAGAAATAGTGAGAGATGAAGATGGCAAGATTAACTATGAGGGTAAGAAATAGTGAGAGAGGAAGATGGCAAGATTAACTATGAGGGTAAGAAATAGTGAGAAATGAAGATGGCAAGATTAACTATGAGGGTAAGAAATAGTGAGAGATGAAGATGGCAAGATTAACTATGAGGGTAAGAAATAGTGAGAGATGAAGATGGCAAGATTAACTTGTACACGGCCACATATATCTTTCTCTGAAAGCAAGAGATCGCAACACACAGCTATTCTCCCAAGTGCAATGATGATGGTCTTCAATAAATCAATCTTCTTCTTCTGCGTTCTCACTAGATTGAGAATTCGGATTCTCTAATAAAGGCAGCCGTCTGTCTCAGATTATCAGCCACGACATACAGTTTGTCTTGGATGCTAGTGTAAGTGGGCCACCTCTTTCTTCTCAAGTCTGCATACTGGGGGCAGTTCTGTAGGATATAATTCCTATGATTTCCGCTTCCCCGTTTGTGCCGACCTCTTCCCGCAGTAAGTTTTGGCTACCCTTGTGATGGTAGGTCTAACATTTTTACTGCGTGGCTAAATCTCCGAGGCAGATTGGAGACCGTAGAATCCGTTATCCCATTCCTCATTGTGAGGGTCGTTGCACCATGTTATGCGCCTACGGCCTTTTGCATCCGTTTTCTGCAAGCATTTGTTCGGGTTAGCATTCCCTAGCGGACACGTGTATCCGATTTCAGCCAAACCTCCCTAGTCGCATCTTACGACATGCGTGGCAGGTAACAGTGGTTCTATTCTTTACACCCCAAATTTGGGCCCCGGTAACCACTCGGGCGAATAAATCAATCAACCAATCGAGGTGCATGTCTATTACAGAATGTCCACGCAAAGGTCTGGAGGCTTGACGTCTAGATAGACGATATGCACTCCTACTGTGACCTACTGTTTTGAATCTTCCAAGCGTACACTGAGATTCGGACACGTTAATTGTTCTAGTAAAAGGAGCCTTTATCATCACCTTCGTGTAGCGTGTGTTTTGCAGAACGTCACCTCCATCACAATCTGCCTGAAAAATATCGGTCTTTAGTAAGTTCTCTCCCTCTTCCATTGTCACGTTCAAAATTGTAGTTAATATCCTGCTGCCACCGTCGTCATGATCGTCCCCTGCATCGTCTCCCAGGAACCATGCTCTCTATTATTCTTCTTCTTCTTTGAACCCTTTTATACCTTGGGATATATATGGCAGGCAATACAGTGTTAGGCCTGTAGTTTTCATTGACCGTCGGCACACGATGGGTGATGTGGTCAGCATCACACCGGCCGCCTTTACTTTCCCAGAGCATGTTTGGTACCCAGTTGAGGCTGGGTCGACCTGAGAGCCGTCGCGGTCGGGAAAAACTCCACGCCTTGAGAATCGAGTTCACTAACAACTACGCTACCGCGGCTCTCATGCTCTCTATTACTGTCCTCTTAAAACGCTGTGAAGTTTAATGTGAACAAAATAGTTTAGTTTCCGGAACATAATATTGTTTATGAGAAAATGTTCCTCGATGTTCAGGTCTAGCATGATGCCTTTTTCTTCTCTCTGTCAATGACGTCCTAATCCTTTTTCTGTAACAGTTTGTTTAAAAGATTCGATTTTGTTCTCTCTCTCTCTTGCGTTTCCGGATTCGATTTTGTTCTATAATTATTGTGTTATTGTCCTTGATTCACATCCATATGTGTTCCCAAATGAAAAATCCATGTTCTCAGAATTTTAAATTTTGCTTCTTTGCTTGTACCACCCCTGAAATAGCACGATTATTCCCTTCTTCTGATTTATTTTGTACAGTTTTCATTGTTGTTTATTACGAGACAAATGGATTCCAAATTTGTAACGCTTTCAATGCTTTTGATACTGTTGGTAAATGTTTGGTTAACATTTTGCTTTGTCAGGGGAAATAATCTGAAACAGAACTCGGTTTTACATCTAGTGTTTAGAACCTCTTACGCCCGAGTGGTTACCGGGACCCAAATTTGGGGTGTAAAGAATAGAGCCACTGTTACCTGCCACTCATGTCGTAAGATGCGACTAAGGAGGTCTGGCTGAAATCGGATGCACGTGTCCTAAACGTGTAGAAGTCTATGTGTTTAGGGCCTACCAAACCAATGTGCAACGTATACACGTTCTTGGCAAAGATCAAGCATATCACAAAGAGTGATTAAAATTGGTTGCAAAGAACGAACGGAAAGAAGAAGACGAACCTCTTATCCGCTGTATTATTTCACCTACATTTCTCGTATACTCTATCGAACTTCTTATTTAGTTTTCCTCAACATTCCCAGTTCCGAATACTTCTAGTGATCCAATTTCAGAAAGCCTCTATCACTTGTCAAACACATACACCTAGTTATGGGTATGTTTTGGTATGAGTGGATGTCGTCTATAGAAGTTTCTAACCTCTAGAGCATAGATTCCAAACCGCTTCCTTCCCCCTCCCAGTGGACGCTGAAGCGTTCTAGGGGGCATTGTGGGTTCAGGAGAATTTGGGGTGTTCAGGCGATTAGGGGTCGGTGGTTTAAATCAGAAATTAATAATAAATATTTTAAAATAAATTATTTCGTGATTTTACGATTGAATAATCATTTAAAATTGGAATTCTGCATTTTAATTCATCTTATGCCCGTCTTACACCATCCATTTTTCATCAATTTTCTATTTCATGTATATAATCATTTGAAAATTGACCATGTATTACAGAAATATATATCAATTTTCTATGTCAAAGTGAAAATAGAAAATGTTTATATGTGGAGGGCGTTGGCAAAGTGTTACAATATGTAGAGGGGCGTTACAAAGTTTATGTTGTGCAAAGTGGGCGGTGGACCGAAAAAGTTTGGGAATCTATGATTTAGAGGTTTACGTAGAGATCTACTGGGTGTTTGTCTAGGCATGTGGGCGTTTGCGGTAATGAGGGAACGAACAGGCTTGCATCAACAGCATCGATTGTTGGGGGGTTGTAGATGGATATGGTGGATGTTCTTCGGTCTCTTCGAGGCTGCCTGTTGAATGAAGACACTAAAATAGATGTTGAATCTATCAACCGATTTAAACAGTTTGGAATTGCATATTGTACGGGTAGAATTGGATGTCTGAGGGACAGAGGGAGGAGTGTATTTAACCAGCTAGCCACATGAACCCCCCAGTATGCATATTCTTTGATATTTGTTGGTGGAGACTGAGCACCTATGGGTCTGCCCTGGTGAAATGGCGCCAGTTTAGTAACCAATAACCTAGTTATACCTGTAACATTTCTGTGATAGACGGATCAAAACCTCTCAGCACTCAATTTAAACATAACACAATAGCAGCAAAGTTCACATAGTTTCTGAAATTATTACTCTGAATCCCCGAGTCCCTGATCAGCGCTCATTTATTTGTGTTAGTCTCTGGTATAAAGTGCATGCATATTCCCATTGGCAACATTTGGGTGTGAAGCATTGGACATTTAACAAAGCAGTGGAAAATATATATGTGCTTTTGAATATAAATGTTACAGAAGAGTCCTCCGTATATCATGGACTCAGAAGAGAAAAATAGATATATCCAGAAATAACTCAAAATCAAAGAAAACTGGCTGATGCTACAAATAAGAATGAGAAAATTAAAGTATTCTTGACATATAAATGGACACGAAGGGCTGGAGTAGACCATCATGGAAGGAGGCATCCTGGCAAAGAGAAGAAGAGGAAAACCACGTAGACGATGGATTCATGATGTAACTGATGGTTTGAGCATGACCGCTACAGAGGCGTGACATCTGGCCTATGAGAGAGAGAAATTCTGAAGGACTGTTAAGGTTGCAAAGTTCTGCTCAGGACAAGCTATTTGATGATGATGATGAGTCTCTGGTCTAGTTTTCTAATAAAGTTCGTCCCCATACAGTTGTTTAATTTGATATTCATTTTACATTTTCGTGTTGTTATTCCTCTCTTGTATCATTTGCTTGATAAAAGCCTTTTGGTCAAACGTTGCTATGTAGTGTTATTGTTTTGAATTTTGTAAAACTACAGTACTTTGTTTTTACGTGTTTCGCATTGCTTCATAGTTTTACTGAAGTCGATATCCTCTATAACGATAATTCTATTGTTGTCCCTCAATTAGTTTGATATTTATAACTGCTATTTTCTTCTAGTTAATAAATTAAGTATTGTTGATTGATATCCGGGGTCATTAGTTATTTTTGCGTTTATAATCTTATTTTCCAAACATGCTGGCATATGTGATAACGCACCTTTACAAAACTCGTTAGCAATCAGTGAATTTACAATGACCAAAAAGTATAACAAAAGTTGATTGTTTCTTGATTGGTTCATAAGATCATCATCACCGCACTACTTCTGCTTTTGTATAATCTTATTTTGCCTCACAGCGTCAGGTCATAAAGAGATTTATAGAACGTGCTTTTGTATGCGCTTCGTAATATTTAAAAAAAAATGTGTCTATTGTCTATTCCCAGGTGGAAGATGTAGTTGGCTGTTCACTCTTGCCGTTAAGCGTAGGGATGGGAGTTAATTTGTCTTTGTCTATTTCAGTGAAGATGTAGTTGCTGTCTCTTGCCGTTAGCGAGGGGGAACTTTAATTTGCAGGGGATGAGTCGCCCTTGTTGTGTTATATCCGTGTTTATGTAGTGTGGTCTTGATATTGTCTATCCATCTTTTTCTTGGTCTTCCCTTAGCTCTAGTACCCGATCTCTTTTTATATTTTTTTAATAACCTCTGTTATTTCTGAAATCTACCTTTTGCGTTGACGGCCTTTTGCTTTGTATCAATCATATCGATAAAGATGAATGCGTCTCACCGATACACATGATAAGTTTGTTTTATGCATTGGCTGCACGTTTAACTCAATCTGTACAATAAACCACTATATCGGCGTACGCGCCATTATCCACTATCGTGTTTTTTAGCATAGATCACTTCTTTTGTTTTGTACTAAACATTGTCAGTTTTTTGCCGTAACTATAAATACTAAAATAAATATACATATCAAAAGTATATTGAATGATATACAGTAATATGATACCAACTGCAAACAAACGTTGGTGTCTTGTGGTTTAGAGGTTAAGTGTTCTCTCCTCGTTCTAAAGGTACTCAGTTCGCTCCCTCGTGGAACCATCTGATATTTTCCAGAGATTCCTGATCTCAGTGTAGGTGAGATTGAGTTCCTAGTCTTATCGAAGATGGACGATAAATGGTGTATCCCTTTCTCAAGTTTTAAGATGTCTGTAACTCCATCAACCCATCTTTTTCTTGGTCTGCCCCTTCCTCTTGATGATTTCATTTTCAGGTTGTACACTCTTGCAACTGGTGTATTCGGGTTCATTCTGACCAAGTGGCCAAACCATTTGATTCTCTGTTTTTCAATAAATCTAATAGCAGGTGTTGTTCCGACTGTTCTTCTAATTTCCTCATTTCTTATATGGTCTCTTCTTGTTTTATTTACTGATTTCCTCAGGCATCTCATTTCGCATGTGATAATTTTCCTTTCTTGTTCTTTTGTCAGTGTCCATGTTCGGCACTGGTAGCACAGTGTTGGTATGAAGATTACATTTATAATCTGCCTTTTAGTCTCTACTGGAATTGCTTGGTGTTTCAAGATTGGGGTAAGTTGGTAATCTCTACTGGAATTGCTTGGTGTTTCAAGATTGGGGTAAGTTGGTAGTCTCTACTGGAATTGCTTGGTGTTTCAAGATTTGGGTAAGTTGGTAATCTCTACTGGAATTGCTTGGTGTTTCAAGATTGGGGTAAGTTGGTAGTCTCTACTGGAATTGCTTGGTGTTTCAAGATTTGGGTAAGTTGGTAATCTCTACTGGAATTGCTTGGTGTTTCAAGATTGGGGTAAGTTGGTAATCTCTACTGGAATTGCTTGGTGTTTCAAGATTGGGGTAAGTTGGTAGTCTCTACTGGAATTGCTTGGTGTTTCAAGATTTGGGTAAGTTGGTAATCTCTACTGGAATTGCTTGGTGTTTCAAGATTGGGGTAAGTTGGTAGTCTCTACTGGAATTGCTTGGTGTTTCAAGATTGGGGTAAGTTGGTAATCTCTACTGGAATTGCTTGGTGTTTCAAGATTGGGGTAAGTTGGTAGTCTCTACTGGAATTGCTTGGTGTTTCAAGATTGGGGTAAGTTGGTAATCTCACGGAATTGGTGTTCTCAAGATTAGGTAATAGTCTCTACTGGAATGCTTGGTGTTCAAGATTGGGTAAGTTGTAATCTCTACTAGAATTGCTTGGTGTTTCAAGATTGGTAAGTTGGTAATCCTACTGGAATTGCTTGTGTTTCAAGATTGTGTAAGTTGGTAACTTACTGGAATTGCTTGGTGTTTCAAGATTGGGGTAAGTTGGTAGTCTCTACTGGAATTGCTTGGTGTTTCAAGATTGAGGTAAGTTGGTAATCTCTACTGGAATTGCTTGGTGTTTCAAGATTGGGGTAAGTTGGTAAACAATCAATCAACGAATAAAGTCGGATGTGTTAACTGTCAACAATTAGAATAGGAATACCAATGTTTTTGCGAATATTTCTGTATCATATTGGGGTACATTTAATTATATTCTGATGATACATTATGTTAGTCCCAGCCAGTGTTGCCACTGTTGTGTATTCTGTGTGGTGTTTTTTTAGATGAAAAGCTTTGTTTCTAACACTTGAGTGACAACACTGGTCCCGAGAGATAAAACAAATGTCGCGCCTATGTTTGGCTTTTCTATCAGTTGCAGCTTTCTCCTGTTAAGCTCAATATCAGCGTGCAGTCGCACAGATCGGAGATTGGCATACTCCATTGAGACTTGCTTTAAACTGAATAAATAAAACAAAACAAAACCACAGCGAAATCAATACTGCAGGTCAAACAAATATAGATTACAGTACTCTGTTTCCAGGTTCATTGTTGCCATGACAATGTAACTGAAAGCAGGGGAAATAATGCTCGCACATCGTAGTTGGATTGAATGGACCTAGAGCTGAACCGAAGATATTATCGGCATTTTTACTGTAGAACTCTCACTGAAATATTTACCTGGTTATATTATTGACATGATCCGCATGTTGTGTCTATCAGCATTGGTACGTTATATGAACAACTCTTTTTTCACTTCTGCAAGCGGCGTGACCTTTTAAATTGAAATGCAAAACGCGTAATAACAAAGTACTGTAGTTTTACAAAATTAAAAAAACAATGACAAAATACAGCAACGTTTCGACCAACAAGGCCTTTATCAAGCAAACGAACAATAGGAGTGACAAATTTAAAAAAACAAATGGACGACCAAATACAAACGTTTCTAATGAAAATTTCGGAATAAAAACGAATAACGAAATAAATGTAACACAAAAACACACATAAAAACTAGAAATAGAACGGAAGAGAAACAATGAAAAATCTAGTAAATATATAACTTGAATACATGCAACATATACTCATATAGATTACAAGGCATGGGAAGAGAAAGTACTAAGAAGCATAGGAATGTAATACATTGAGCCCACGTGGTCGCAAGGTACCATACAAAGAAATCAACCAATTCTCCAGAGCAAATCGACTGTGATCATCCGAGTAACATGAACGAATGGCTGTGACCTGGACATCGTAAGCTCCTAAATGGCCAGTATCATTGAAATGGGTGGCTACAGGGGTCACAGAGCATTGGCGCATGTCGCGCAAGAGTTGGGCGAATCGGTCACTGAGCCTCTTGCCTTTTTCGCCGATATAAGCCTTGTTACACCGCTTACAGATAATGGCATAGATAAGATTACGGGACTCGCATGTGAAACCATCGTCAATAAGAAACGTGGCTAAAGGAAAAGATACAGTAGGCGTCTGTATCACATAAGCACACGTGTTGCAACGCCGACGACCACACTGAACAGTGCCAAAATGAGTCCAGTATCCAGACTCATTTTGGCACTGTCAAGTGTGGCCGTCGGCGTTGCAACACGTGTGCTTATATATACAAAACACGTGTTTTGTAATTTGTAAAACTACAGTACTTTGTGATTACGTGTTTTGCCAATCAAATAGTTTGACTGCAGTCTCATCTATTTTGTAAACTGAAGTGGCGCGTTATGTTTAAACATGGGTTAGATTCGAATCTAGACAGTTTATTTTTGTCATTTGACAGTTGAAAATGTATTAGATTTGGAGTAGGTAATGGGAGAAATATACAATTATACCCATGGTGTCGCAGGGACTGGAATTTAGTTCATTGATGGATTGATTGATGAGGTCATCATCAATACACGTCGGTGAACAATCATGATTTATGTGTGCATTTATATATTATGTGCCAAGCTGGTTGTCATAGGTGTTAACGCAGATTTACACAACTTCTTAGTTTGAAAAAAAGGAACACAAAAAAAAACTGTCGTTATCACTGTAAAAATAGTTTTTGAGCGACGTAGGACAAGGGAACATGTTCCTCCAGTAATATCAGTTTTTAGGCGGTGTAAGACAGGGGGAACATGTTCCTCCTGAAATATCAGTTTTTAGGCGGTGTAAGACAGAGGGAACATGTTCCTCCTGTAATATCAATTTTTAGGTCGCGTAGGACAGGGGGAACATGTTCCTCCAGTAATATCAGTTTTTAGGTGGTGTAAGACAGAGGGAACATGTTCCTCCTGAAATATCAGTGTTTAGGCTGTGTAAGACAGGGGGAACATGTTCCTCCTGAAATATCAGTTTTTAGGCGGTGTAAGACAGAGGGAACATGTTCCTCCTGTAATATCAATTTTTAGGCAGTGTAAGACAGAGGGAACATGTTCCTCCTGTAATATCAGTTTTTAGGCAGTGTAAGACAGAGGGAACATGTTCCTCCTGTAATATCAGTTTTTAGGCGGTGTAAGACAGAGGTAACATGTTCCACCTGTAATATCAGTTTTTAGGTCTGTAGGACAGAGGAACATGTTCCTCCTGTAATATCAGTTTTTAGGCAGTGTAAGACAGAGGGAACATGTTCCTCCTGTAATATCAGTTTTTAGGTGGTGTAAGACAGAGATAACATGTTCCACCTGTAATATCAGTTTTTAGGTCGTGTAGGACAGAGGGAACATGTTCCTCCTGGGCAGGGGGAACATGTTCCTGCGAAATTTAGTGGCGGGCAATTTGGTAGCAAATTTTATTCCGTGGATGTTTACGAACTGTAAAAATAGACATCACCGTTCAGAAAGCAATACAAACTACTGAACGTATAAGTGGTGTCTAGAAAATCGACGAGTCTTTTACTGTGGTTGATGGCAACGTTCTGTAAAGGATATGCCAGGATTTTCATGGCTAGTGCAGCACCGCGAAATTGTTCAGGTTAGAATTTTCCTTTATGACCCTGACAACAAAACACCTTGGTCTGACCATGAATTGAATCCAGTCTACCGAATAGGAGTCGCGAGTTAAGCTATTGGGCCTGGCGCTTCTTAGTAATCAGGGAATTAACTATGACAAATAAATAAAGGAAAAGTTGCTTGATTTTTTGATATGACGATCATTACCGCACTCAGATGAATAATCATGTTTTCACATGTTTTCACATGTTTATACATGAAGATCCCGACAGCAGTGCACAAACTCCGTAAAACCGTGGTAAATCCCTGATAGAATTTTAAAGATTGTGAAAATCTGTAGACATTTTGTTGTTATTGATATTATTGTCCTTTGGATAGGCAGCGGCTTTCCAGCCTACTCGTATCAATTCTCAACTGCCACAAGTTCTTTTACATGCTCAACTTGAGCACAGGATCTGCGTTTTATCGTCCGTCTCCGATATAACTAGGAACTAGTTCTAACCTACATTTAGATCGGGGCATACTGACAAATAATATGATCGTTTTCTATAGGGCGCGAATCGAATACTTTTTTAACGAGAGATGAGCTGCGTCTCTCTGACTGCTTTGCTTATACTTTTTTAACGAGAGGTGAGCTGGTCTCTCTGTCTGCTTTGCTTATACTTTTGAACGAGAGTGAGCTGTGTCTCTCTGACTGCTTTGCTTATACTTTTGAACGAGAGTGAGCTGCGTCTCTCTGACTGCTTTGCTTATACTTTTGAACGAGATGTGAGCTGTGTCTCTCTTTACTGCTTTGCTTATACTTTTTGAACGAGAGGTGAGCTGCGTCTCTCTGTCTGCTTTGCTTATACTTTTTTAACGAGATGTGAGCTGTGTCTCTCTGACTGCTTTGCTTATACTTTTTAACGAGAGTGAGCTGTGTCTCTCTGACTGCTTTGCTTATACTTTTGAACGAGAGTGAGCTGCGTCTCTCTGACTGCTTTGCTTATACTTTTGAACGAGAGTGAGCTGCGTCTCTCTGACTGCTTTGCTTATACTTTTTGAACGAGATGTGAGCTGTGTCTCTCTGACTGCTTTGCTTATACTTTTGAACGAGAGTGAGCTGCGTCTCTCTGACTGCTTTGCTTATACTTTTTGAACGAGAGATGAGCTGCGTCTCTCTGACTGCTTTGCTTATACTTTTTGAACGAGAGTGAGCTGGTCTCTCTGACTGCTTTGCTTATACTTTTGAACGAGAGTGAGCTGGTCTCTCTGACTGCTTTGCTTATACTTTTTGAACGAGATGTGAGCTGCGTCTCTCTGTCTGCTTTGCTTATACTTTTTGAACGAGATGTGAGCTGTGTCTCTCTGACTGCTTTGCTTATACTTTTTGAACGAGATGTGAGCTGTGTCTCTCTGACTGCTTTGCTTATACTTTTTGAACGAGATGTGAGCTGTGTCTCTCTGACTGCTTTGCTTTTCGAAGGTCGTGAGTTCAAATTCGTACCGTTCTGTTCCCCAGCCCATTTTTTCCCCCAGGAGATCCCGAGGATCGTTACCGGAGTTCATGTTTTGTGCTGTGCAATATTCTTGGGGTGGCATCTGTGGCTCAGGGGATAGTGTCTCGGCCCCGATGTTCCGAGTTCGAATCACGCTGCGGACAATTTTGTTGCAAATTGTTTCGCGTGGATTATTTCTAAAGGACGATAGCACCACCCGTTCAGAAAGCAATGGCAAAGTACTGAACGTAATAATGCCTAGAAAAAGCCACAAACAGCGTTAAAAAGCTGGGCTTGCTTCGCAATGTTCTGTAAAGGATATGAAATTAACTTAATATTCACGGATGTCTTTGTCACAATCTGTGCCGAAGAAAGTTGGAAAATGAAAAAAACCCACAAAATATGGTGAAATTCTAAGTCTCACGCATATGCGATGTGACCACGACCACTGATCTATATAAATATATTGAGCCAGCCTGCCCAGCGTGTTCGTAGCGCATTGGACTGCGGGTGACTAGCCCTCTGTGAGTGCGGGTTCAATTCCGCGGGCAGGCAGAAAAGTCACAGGTTCCCCAGATTCATGGTGTTCGTGGCACCGAACCGAAGGGTTACGATGTCCTTGGCACCGAGCCGAAGAGCTGAAAGCTTAAGTGCTTCTGGATCGGGAAAAAAAAAATATATATATATATATATATTGAACATTACCAGCCGGTAGAGGATGGCTCGACAGGGTTTAAGATTAAGAATAAACTCTAATAAAAAAGTTACAACTACCTTATGTGTCAGCGCGGTTACGTAGAAACTGCCCAGCGTGTTCATAGCCCGTTGGATTACGGGTGACAAGCTCTCTGTGAGTGCGGTTCAATTCCGCGGGCTGGTAGAAAAGCCACAGGTTCTCCAGATTCATGATGTTCGTGGGCACCGAACCGAAGGGTTACGATATCCATGGCACTGAGCCGAAGAGCTGAAAGCTTAAGTGCTTCTGGATCGGAAAAAACACACAAAAAACAACAACAAAAAACGTAGATGTCTAGAGGAGTAAACCTTGACCCCAAATCCGGAGGGTGGGACCGTAAGGCAATTAACAGTTATGTGTGTATTTCATTAAATCTTCTATCATCCCTTGTAAACTCTAATTGATATCCAAACATATCGCCTTTGTCTTTCCTTTGGATGATACAGTAGGGTAGAGACATGGCCGTGCTATGCTATGATACAGAGAGACGGCGGCGCATCAGGCGACATCGTACGTGGGGCGTCTTAAGCAGCGAAATCAAAATCACAATTGAAGGTTATTTTTAAAAAAAACATTTAAGGGGCGGCATTTCGAAGACTTGCAGCATACTGAGAAAATATACCGAACGGTCCTGGATAGAGAGGTTTTTTTTCTTCAAAATAGACAAGGTATACTCCCCATATCAGCTGCTCAGGCTAGGTATAAATGTAGAGGACACTTGAACTTTATTTTACTGACCGTCTGTAAAGACGAAAAAAAGCTTTATATGTCAGCCGTTAGACCTGACACCCACGGGCTAACAATTACAATATATGTAGATGCAGGCAGAAACATAGAACTATTATCTAATCCTGTTTTGCCTTTCAGTGTCACCTCGGTCCACTTTTGCCATGGCCGCCTTTTACTTTGTATCCACTGTATCGGAGTAACATTGCTCTTTGTGGCGCAATGTCTGTTGGTAATCTGCTTTCAGTTTCAGTTTGAAATATCTTCATTGCACTCCGGACATGTCCATAGGTGCTCCGATCTCCTTCGCAATATCTCCATCAGCGTCCAGCGACTGACCGTACCAGTTCTATTTTGATTGATGAGCCTACTCGTATACCTGTTGTACCGTTCTTTTCTTGCCACACCAATCTTCAAACCCAGTTCTCGCAATCTAGTAGTGGATTGGTTTAGATGAAGGTCTTCTCTGCGGCCACGCTCTATGAGGGCGTTCACGATGTCAGCTCTGTCCATTGGCTGGCCGTCTGATATAGCGACAGAGCCAGCCAGCCTGTCTGCTCTCTCATTGCCAACGACACCCATGTGCCCCGGAACAAAGACAAGTGAAATTCTGCAAATTGTTGACGCCTGCAGTGATTCAGTCCATTGCCTGCGCACCGAACCGGCCTCCACCTTTCGGATCATACTCAATGAGTCACTCAAAATGCACGCATGAGTGTAGTTTTGTGACTCTAGCCAGAGTAGTGCATTGGTCACCGCCAGTACCTCCATTGTCATGCTGCTTGTTGTCATACTGAATGCACCACTGGCTTCCTTGACCATTCTGCCACATGAGCTTTCAGAGAAGGCCCATGCAGACTTTTCGTGACGAACTACCGATCCATCCGTGTAGATCACAACGTCGTCTGCATTGCAATTTTCATCGATGATGGCTTTGATGTCTGTATTCAACGCCGCGGGATTTCCCTCTCTGCAACCTCTGGTAATCTGCTTATGTGGCCAAACCATTTAATTTGTTGTTTCTTGATAAAGTTCAGTACTAATGTTGTACCCACTTTTTTTCTACTGATGTCTTCATTTCGAAATCGGTCTCTTCTTGATACTCCCAGCATTCTGCGCGAACACTTCATCTCTGTCGTGTCTATATATCTTGTCATTTCATGTCAGCTTCCAGGTTTGACACTGACATAGATACGTGGAGTAATGCAATGATTAGAACGTATCAGTCTTTACAAGCAAAATTTAATTTAATATTAATTATATATGTTCCTCTTGTACCTTTATGCGTTATATATGGCCTACAAGCAATTTCTCCATACTGCTCTGCCCTGGGCAACTCTCTCAATCTCTTCGGTTTATTTTTATTAAAAGACAATCTTACATTGTCAGACAGAAAGATATTAGAAGAAAAAAAAAACGCAGAAAATACCAACATGTGTAGGCTACTGCGTGCGGTCATTTTCTAGCACTTTCTACAGAATGCAAAATAGTCAGAGAATGTTCTTCTTCTTCTGCGTTCTCACTAGATTGGGACTTCGGATTCTTGAATAAAGGCAGCCGTCTGTCTCAGATTATCAGCCACGCCATACAGTTTGTCTTCTACAGAATCAAGACAAACTGTATGGCGTGGCTGATAATCTGAGGTAGACAACTGCCTTTATTAGAGAATCCGAAATCCCAATCTATAGAGAACACAGAAGAAGAAGAAGACGCTAGTAGTGTAAGTGGGCCACCTCTTTATTCTCAAGTCTGCATACTGGGGACAGTTCTGTAGGATATAATTCCAATGATTTCTGCTTCCACGTTTGTGCTGACCTCTTCCCGTTGTAAGTTTTGGCCACCCTTGTGATGGTAGGTCTGACATTCTTACTGCGTGGCTAAATCTCCGAGGCAGATTGACGACCGTAGAATCCGTTATAACATTCCTCATTGTGAGGGATTGTTGCACCATGTTATGCGCGTTACGGCCTGGTGCATCCGTTTTCTGCAAGCAGTTGTTTCGGGTTAGCATGCCCTAGCGGACACATGCATCCGATTCCATCCAAACCTCCTTAGTCGCCTCTTACGACATGCGTGTCAGGTAACAGTGGTTCTATTCTTTACATCCCAAATTTGGGCCCAGGTAACCACTCGGGCGAAGAGAATGTTATTGAATGAGTTGTATATAGATATATATTCCTCTTGTACCGTTGTATCTTATATAGTGCCTGCATGTAATTACTCCATACCGCTCTGTCCTTGTCCAACTCGCTCAATCTCTTTCATGGAATTGAGTCTGATAATTCTTGCCTCTCTCAGCAAAGTTTGTTTCAGAGTTTCCCTAGGGCATTCTCTTTTTCTTAAACCCTTTGCACGACCTACTATATTTATGTGAGAACAACAACTATAGCTACTCATCAGAAAACTTTCTGACATCTGCAAGATTATTGTCTAGATCAGCGTTTCCTAATAGTAACAGTCAATAAGAATACTCCGTCTGTGAGAATACACCGCCTCAGTCTATGGCGTATTATGGCAATATGCACGCCTGCGCTGAGGCCATTATAGAGTAGGTCGTGATCTTTGCCTCTCCCTGCAATGCTTGCTCTGGTATTCTTTGATCACTTCTTCTCAAGGCATGCCCAACATATCTCCATCTATATACATCAAATGAGTTGTATAGTAATCATGATATTTTTATAAATTTATATTTTGACTATTTGTATATTTATTACTTATTTTTGTATTCCACAGAATTTATAAAACTTTGGTTTGATTCATCCAACAAATAAAAATATTAAAAAAAAACTATTGAAGACAGATAACTGACATATGAGGGCCTAAGATAAAATAAATGATTTTCAAGAAGGTTGCAAGCTTCAAACGGCACTAAACATACATGAATATCGAAGAGAGACATACAGAATGCAGAACAAGTTTTTGATAAGTTTGAAGGTTTGATAATTGTCAAATCTGATTATTTATTGGAACTTTGTCATTTCTAGTTTAACCTGAGTTCAGGTAAATCAAGGTAACAAACCAGAAATGTTATAATATGCTTAGCATTGAAATACCATCAAATAAGATT
Organism: Arion vulgaris; assembly: GCA_020796225.1. NCBI lineage: Eukaryota > Metazoa > Mollusca > Gastropoda > Stylommatophora > Arionidae > Arion > Arion vulgaris. The sequence continues at coordinate 67,919,094 of CM036755.1, read as the reverse complement.
GATATGCAAATAAGAAATATTGGAAGATTATATAGTATGGTTTCTTGTATATGAAGTAGATTGAAATATGATTGGAAATGGCTTATTGTGTATGACAAGAGTTGGAATATTTTTTAACATGGTTTCTTGTGTAAGATGAGGGTTGGAATATCATTAAACATGACTTCTTGTATAGTAAGTAGGTTGGAATATGAATGGAAATGGCTTATTGTGTATGACAAGAGTTGGAATATTTTTAAACATGGTTTCTTGTGTAAGATGAGGGTTGGAATATCATTGGACATAGCTTCTTGAGTATGAAGTAGGTTGGAGTATCATTGAATATTGCAACTTGTGTATGACAGAATTGGAATATTATTTAACATGGCTTCATGTGGATGATGAGGGTTATAATATTATTGAATATGGTAACTTGAATATGACAGAGTTGGAATATCATTGATTATTACAACTTGTGTATGATGAGGGTTAGAATATCATTGGATATGGCAACTTGTGTATGATAAGGGTTGGAATATTATTGAATATGACAACGTTGGTATGATGAAGGTTAGAATATCATTGAATATGGCAACTTGTGTATGACAGAATTAGAATATTAATGAATATGACAACTTGTGTATGATGAGGGTTAGAATATCATTGAATATGGCAACAACTTGTGTATGACAGAATTAAAATATCATTGAATATGACAACTTGTGTATGATGAGGGTTAGAATATCATTGAATATGGCAACAACTTGTGTATGACAGAGTTAGAATATCATTGAATATGGCAACTTGTGTATGATGAGGGTTGGAATATCATTGAATATGACAACTTGTGTATGACAAAGGTTGGTATATATTTTTAGTATGGTTTCTTATGTGTGAAGTATGTTTGAATGTCATTGAATATGGTAACTTATGTATGACAGGGTTGGAATATTATTAACATGAGCTTCTTGTGTATGAAGTAGGTTGGAATATCATTGGATATGGCCTCATGTGTATGACAAGGGTTGGAATATCATTGGATATGGCTTATTGTGTATGACAAGGGTTGGAATATCATTGGATATGACTTATTGTGTATGACAAGGGTTGGAATATCATTGGATATGGCTTATTGTGTATGACAAGGGTTGGAATATCATTGGATATGGCTTATTGTGTATGACAAGGGTTGGAATATCATTGGATATGGCTTATTGTGTATGACAAGGGTTGGAATATCATTGGATATGGCTTATTGTGTATGAAACATAATTAAATATCATTGAATATATCTTATTATGTACAAAGAGGGTTCGAATATTATTTAACATGGTTTCTTGTGTGAAGATGGTTGGAATATCATTGGATGTGGCTTCTTGTATATGAAGTAGGTTGGGATATCATTGGATGTGGCTTCTTGTATATGAAGTAGGTTGGAATATCATTGGATGTGCTTTTGTATATGAAGTAGGTTGGAATATCATTGGATGTGGCTTCTTGTATATAAGTAGGTTGGAATATCATTGGATGTGCTTTTGTATATGAAGTAGGTTGGAATATCATTGGATGTGGCTTCTTGTATATGAAGTAGGTTGGAATATCATTAGATGTGGCTTCTTGTATATGAAGTAGGTTGGAATATCATTGGATGTGACTTCTTGTATATGATGTAGGTTGGGATATCATTGGATGTGGCTTCTTGTATATGAAGTAGGTTGGGATATCATTGGATGTGGCTTCTTGTATATGAAATATGAAGTAGGTTGGAATATCATTAGATGTGGCTTCTTGTATATGAAGTAGGTTGGAATATCATTGGATGTGACTTCTTGTATATGAAGTAGGTTGGGATATCATTGGATGTGGCTTCTTGTATATGAAGTAGGTTGGGATATCATTGGATGTGGCTTCTTGTATATGAAGTAGGTTGGGATATCATTGGATGTGGCTTCTTGTATATGAAGTAGGTTGGAATATCATTGGATGTGGTTTCTTGTATATGAAGTAGGTTGGGATATCATTGGATGTGGCTTCTTGTATATGAAGTAGGTTGGAATATCATTGGATGTTGCTTTATAAGAAGTATTTTGGAATATCATTAACTATTTCTACTTGTGTATGAAGTGGGTTGGAATATCAATGAATATGGCTTCCTTTGTAAGAGAGAGGTTGAAATATCATTGTATATGGCTTCATGTGTATGAAGTAAGCATGATGGTATATGAATAACAGATAGTTTCATATATCATCCAAAATTATGCATATATGATGTAACATAATAATGAGAAACAAAGTTCATGATGGTATTTTGTACAAGTTTTGCCCATTTTACAACCAAATTGCAGCTTGTGTCCGGTCTCTAACAATTAAAATTGTTCCAGAGACGATACATTCTCATTCAAACTTCAGATATTGCCTTAACCCTTCAGCACCGTAATTCTTTTTTTTTAACCATCGGACACATTTATATTCTTCTTCTTCTGCATTCACCTGCTATGAATTCAGGCGTAGTGAGATCGCTTGATATTGTGTTTGTAGCTGATTTTTGCATGAAGGTATCCTTTCCTTATTAACAGTGTCCCCATTTGTTCCTGGGTTTTCCCTTACCTCTATTACCCAGGGTGTTCTATCAGAGGGCCTGTTTCATGATGCTTTCAGAGAGTCTACTCAGTGTGTGTAATTATATAATAATAATAATAATTCCTCTCGAACCATTATATCTTACATAGGGCCTGCAAGCAATTTCTCCATACCACTCTATCCTGGTCAACTCGCTCAATCTCCTCCATGGAACTGAGACCAATATTTCTTGCCTCTCTCAGCAAAGTTCTTTTGGGTCTCCTTAGGTCGTCCTCTCTTCTTGAACCCTTTCCATCCCACTTCAATGCCTGCTTTGATATTTGTTGATCATTTCATTTCAAAGTGTGTCCAACATATCTCCATCTTCTCTTTTTATAACAGTTGTCACTAGTGGTTGACCATAGACAAATATCTCTCTCTCAAAGTATGACCAACAACTCTATATCCCCTTTCTTTTTCTTTCTTATAACAGTTGTTACTAGTCATATTATATATATAATATATAAAAACAAAATACAATCAAAGAGCTGAACACTTTCGTTCTTCTGAGTAATTGTGGCTAGTATATTTTCAATATGACTTACAGCCAGTAGACTGACTAATTCAGTATCATCATCAAATAGCTTATCCTGAGAAGAACTTTGTCATCCCAACAATCCTCCGGAATTTCTCTCTCTCATAGGCCAGATGTCTGCCTCTGCATCCACCATTTTCAAACCATCAGTTACATCCTGAATCCATCTTCTCCGTGGTCTTCCTCTTCTTCTCTTTGCTGGTATGCTTTTTTCCATAATGGTCTTCTCCAGCCTTTCGTGTCTTTTTATGTCCAAAATACCTCAATTTTCTCTTTCTCATTTGTAGCATCAGTCAGTTTACTAATTCAGTATCCCTTACAATTTAAGTGCTTCTGGGGTAAAAAATCGGAGTGAAAGAGTTAATACACATTTCTAAAATTTGTTTCTATATTATTTATTCACAGAATGATATTGGTGATGAGATTTTCATATTTTAAACTAATTTTAAATATATATAATTTTATCAGAGTGCTATAATAGCACAGATCACAAGTTTATATCTTGAACTTGTAACAACGTTGTGTATAATGTGTCTTGAAATTTTCTTTTTCCTTAATCTATATTTTGAAATTATACAAAGACATTTAAGTATAATACTTGTATTTTAAACTGATATATATATATATATATATATTCTTATTCAATTAATTGTGTATTTTTGGTGTGCATTTAAATATTTACTTATAATAAAATAAAATTATGAAGCTCTGCAGCTAAGAATGTGATAAGTATTATGCAAATTTATGTGTATTCATTATTCTAATTCCAATATTTTAATTGGTGTCCGCAAGAGTTTCAATAGAGGACAAGTTGTGTCTTTCTATTTTCATTTTTGGAAATATGCACTTCAAAGTTGAATATTTATTTATGTAAAAATATAATTAATATGAATTTAAAAAAAAATTATAGCATTTATTAATATTAATTTTAGGAAGATTTTATGAGTTTCATTCAGTTGTTTATTGGCAGAAGAATAAGATATGAATTCACTAAATTCAGGTAATTTTATAAAGCACCATTATCATATTCGGACATATGATGAGGAGGGGAGGCTTAGAACACATTGTAACAACTTTTGAAATCGAGGGTAGATGAGACAGACGAAGACAGAGAGAGACAATTTTGGATAGCCTGACTTCATGGCACAGTAGAGCGTCAACATCTGAAACTACGCCAGCCGGCACCATTTGGGCACCTGATGATAATGACCATTATCATGATGTTAGTCTTGTGATTGAAGGGTTTAAATCTGAAAGTTTGACTTCATTGTACCAGGTTTTACCTCATATGATTCGGTATCTCTCTGCAGAAATGGCACGCTACCTGCTGAAAGTATTGTACAAAGCATGAACTCTGTAGCTTCTGCAACAATCATAGGTGACTCTGGAAAAAATGCACTTGTGAACAGAACTCTGCAGTCCAAATTCAAACCCATGACCTTCGGGAATTCAAACCCATGACCTGACTTTCAGAATGCAAGGGAAGGGCTTAACCACTTAGCCACAGAGACCCCCTTGTCTTGTGCTTAAAACACGGCTCTACCTGTTGTATTTTATCAAAACTAATCGCCTGAGTGGTTACCAGGACCCAAATTTGGGGTGTAAAGAATAGAACCACTGTTACCTGCCACACATGTCGTAAGAGGTGACTAAGGAGGTTTGGCTGAAATTGGATGCATGTGTCCTAAATGTGTAGAAGTCTATGCGTTTAGGGGCCTACCAAACCAATGTGCAACGTATACATGTTCTTGGCAAAGATCAAACATATCACAAAGAGTGATTAAAATTGGTCGTAAAGAACGAACACAAAGAAGAAGAAGAAGATTAAAACTAATTTGTATCATTTTCAAAAAATGGTGCAGTCATTATTCAGTTTTACTAGTCTATTCGTTCCTATTCCTTTCCCCTCTGTAATTTTTTTTTTTACCCCAAGACGATCTTATTTTGCAATGTATATTAAATTAAGCAGTATACTGGCTTTCATCTTAAAAAATACCATGAGCCACTATATCAGCTCAGAAGGGTGAAGGAGTTAAAGCATTTATCTATACACAATACATAGCAAATAGAGAGCCGCGGTAGCGTAGTTGTTAGTGAACTCGCTTCTCAAGGCTGGTGGTCTGGGTTCAACTTCCGCAGTGTGCGTGGAATTTTTCCCGACCGCGACGGCTCTCAGGTCGACCCAGCCTCAACTGGGTACCAGACATGCTCTGGAAGTAAAGGCGGCCGGCGTGATGCTGACCACATCACCCATCGCGTGCCGAAGGTCAATGAAAAATACAGGCCTAACACTGTATTGCCCTATATACCACGAGGTATGAAAGGGTTCCTTTACCTTTACTTAATACATAACAAATATATGTTTTTATATGCTGTGAGTTCTTTTATAAAATTGCAACCTGTATCTTCACGCTTTATATTATGTGTTGAATGTTGAAAAAACATTCTTGTAAACAAAAGCTACAAGAAATCTCTTATTGTTTGGTGAGATGAGAATAAGGTGTTTTTTGGGTGTTTTTAGTGTTTTTACTGCACTCCAGGGGAAGCAATGGAAGCAATGAATATGATGAATAAATGGACAGTGTATAAGTTCTGGAGTCTCCAGAAAAAACAAATGACCAAACACAGGATTCGAACCACAAACCCTTATTTCTTATGGCACCAATTGCCTAGCCCAGCAATACAAGCGTTCTTATGAACGTGAACCATTTAAAAAAAATCTTTACTGAGGAGTTTGTTTTTTCAAAGGTTATGTGGTATAATTGTAAGTAAAATATATTTAGAAAAAAAAGACAGTTCTGTTAAGTTATCAACTAATAAGTTAAAACATTTACTACTGAATTGAATAACATGTTGTGACCGATTTAATCTTTGTTTATATATTCCAACTTAAGAAATATATTAATTTCTTCCAAAAACATTTTCAAACTCCTATCGAACCACGATGATATACTTGCTGTTGATAAAAATGGGCGATTGGATCAGAATGCATTGATGTATATTTAACCACACATTTACATGAAACAATTTTTGACACAGAGTGTGGCAGTTTTGAAAAAAGCACACAGAAAAAATTATTGTTATTGCTTGTAATAGGCTCTACTGCTTTGTAGGGGGTGTAGGAGAGAAGGAACATGAGCCTGTAGAATTTAATGGCCTCATGGCTAGTGCAGTCACAGAAAAACTGTTCAGGGTAGGGTGTTTTCTTTATGCCCTCGACAGAAAATAAACACTTTGGCTGTACCGGGGCTTAAATCCAGGTCTCTCACATGGGAGCCATGTACGGCAGTTGGGTTATTTTAATAGACAATCTTGGTGCACCCTGCTGCAGTTACTACAGAATGAGTTAAAATAAAAGACACCTTTCAGCTTATCAGTCTATTAAAAACTGTCTTTAATGCCTGTTTAATACCGCTTTTTAGGGCATTATAGGGCGTGAAGGGGGTGTGAGCCTGTGGAATGTAATGGCTACATGGCTAGTGCAGTCCCCACAAAACTATTCAGGTTAGATTTTTTTTCCTTTACTTTACCGGGGAGCGAACCCAGGTTTCCTGAACGAGAGCTAGGGCTCTATTCCATTCCACAAGATGCTCCTCTACTATCAGGCAATGGAAGCTTTATAATAAAATATTGAACAGATGAACAATATACATTAGAAATAGACAAATTATTGCTCCTGGATTACAAGCTCTAGTTAGATCGCAAACCTGTCAACAAAGCAACTTTTAAAAGTGGGTCTATTTGAACACCAGAATGACTATTGCAATATTCCTGACATTATGCTATTCTATAATGCAACAGTACAATAATTTTAAACTTTCAATAATATAAAACAATATTATTGTTTCACTTCTGAAATGCATGTTTTGTGTTTGTTTTGAAAGGAACGGTTTTTTTTTGTAATCAAATATAAATTGTATTTGTACTTTTTCATTGTTTATTTGAGGATCATCTTTATCGCACATCGGTCATGTCCATAATTGCTCTGATCTACCCCCAAGCATGTATTTCAGTGTGTTTAGATTCTTAACTCCCGTTCCATGCTGGTTGATGTATCTACTAGGGTTTCTCTCATGGTTTTCCCATCTTGCAGCACCTATCGGTATGCACAACTTTTACTTCTAAGTCAGTATCAATCAATCAAGTGCCATGCCTGCCGGCGTAGGCGATCATGTCTCTCCACAACTCTCTTTGCTTGGTGCATGTAATCAGTTCTGACGTCGATATTTTGTCGAACCATGATGTCAGGCCATCCAACATCTTCTCCTCTGTCTTCCACGATCTCTCCTTCCCTGAATTTTACCTGTAGTCACCAAATGTTCTAAACCTTCTCTTCGCATTATATGCCTGAAGAACCTTGATTGTCGGATTCTTATTCTTTTGATAAGGTTTCTTTGTGTGCAGGCCTGATTTAAAACCTCCACGTTTGTTTCTTTGCTGTCCATGGAATTCTCAACATTCTTCTGTAAAACCACATCTCTGTGGCTTCCAATGATCGTATTGATTGTTTGTTCAGTGTCCATGATTCGCTGCCATACATAAGAATTGGTTCAATATAGCATTGGAGTACTCGTTTTCGCAGTGTCATTGGTAGTGAGTTCACGCATAGTGTGTTCTTCATTTTCATAAAGCTGCTTTCGTTTGAGCTATTCTACTCCTAATCTCTGTTGTACATCTTCCATCTGGTGTTAAGAATGTTCCTAGATACTTGAATCGATGGACTTGTTTCAGTGTTGTGTTATTTATTTTGATATTGCATGTTGGTGTTTCTTGTTTCTTGGAGACAACCATAACCTCTGTTTTCTTTATATTCATGCTTAATCCTTTCTTTTCACTTTCTCTCACTAGTATGTCTATCAAGTCTTGCAGATCGTGTTCATTTGTAGCCATGAGAATTGTGTCATCAGCGTACCTTAGGTTGTTTATATTTTGTCCACCGACTGCTATTCCTGTCTTTTCTTCTATAGATCTCATGATGTTTTCACTATATAAGTTGAATAGGTCTGGGAGTACGCACCCTTGTCGTACTCCTAACTGTATCGCCTGATAGATTCCAATCTTACTCTCTAGTCTAATGGCTGCGGTTTGTTGCCAGTACAAATTCTTGATCAGTCTAAGATCTTTACCATCAATATTTATATTTTCTAACATGCTGATTATTTCTCCATGTTTTACTTTATCGAAAGCTTTCGCGTAGTCTATGAAACATAGGTATAAGTCCAACTTCATTTCTATTGATCTTTCCATTATTGTTCTTATTGTATATATTGCGTTGTTTGTTCCTCTGCGTTCAACAAAGCCACATTGTTCTTCCTTAACTTCTGGTCTTATTTTGTTTCGTACCCTTCTCATAATAATGCTGAAAAGTAGTTTTGTTACGTGACTCATGAGGCTGATTGTGCGGTGTTCTTCGCATTCTATCGTTCCTGCTTTCTTTGGTAGTGCTATAAAAATGGATTGTCGTAAATCTTTGGGTACATATCCAGTGTTGTAGATGTCATTGAATAATTTTGTTAAAACGCCTATGCCCAATTCGCCTGTTGCTTCTATTTCTTCTGTTGTTATGTTGTCTGGTCCTGGGGTTTTTCCTTTTTCGTGTGTCTTATGGCATTGATAACTTCTGATGGAAGTATTTGTAGTCAGTATAACTAATGATAATAAGCACAATCGAAAAGATGAGCTGAACATTTAAAAGGGGTATTAAATAGACCCAACCCAGTGATAACACCAGTTTTTGAAACAGAAATACAAATGCCATCATTAAATGCACCCATTGACGACTTCTCAATGGAAGAAATTAAACAAGCCATCAGGAAACTGAAAAACAATAAAGCCAGCGGTAGCGACGATATTTCAGGAGAGATGCTAAAGCAACTGACGAGGAATCAATGGGATTCCTACGTACTTTAATGAATAATGTTTGGCAGAATGAGACTCCTCCAAAAGATTGGAAAGACGGAGTGATATTCAAGCTCCCAAAAAAAAGCGATTTGTCAAATTGCAACAACTGGCGCGGAATAACTCTGCTATCAACACCTGGCAAGCTATTCTGCAGTATTTTGATGGAGAGGCTGAAAAAGCCGTCGACGCAAGGCTAAGAGAAGAACAAGCTGGCTTTCGTCCACATCGTTCTTGTACCGATCATATCTTCACGCTGAGATCCATTATAGAAGAATCAATTGAATTCCAGTCACCACTAGTGATAAATTTTATAGACTTTCAGAAAGCGTTTGATAGTCTTCATCATTCTACTCTCTGGGAGATTCTTAAGACCTATGGCTTCCAGGAAAAGTACATCAATATTATAAAAGCCTTCTATTCTGAAGCATCCTGCTGTGTAAGAACAGATGCAGGAAACTCAGACTGGTTCACAGTCAATTCGGGTGTGAAGCAGGGCTGCATTATGTCACCTATGTTTTTTGGGATAGCTATAGACTGGATCATGCGCAAATGCACCCAAGATGATCAACTAGGCATCAAATGGCTTAATAACAGCAGACTATTTGATCTTGACTTTGCCGATGACGTGGCCATATTGAATTCAACTACACAAGCAACCCACAAACTAAAGAGCAATCTTTGCACACTTGCAGAACAGGTTGGTCTCCAGATCAATTCTGCCAAGACCAAAATTATGGACCTCACAAACTCGACAGACAACATCGTAATAAATGGCCAAACACTGGAGAAAGTTGAACATTTTACATATTTGGGTAGTAAAGTGTCAAACAACGGAGACACGATGAAAGAAATAAACTCTCGTATTGCTATAGCAGCTAGTGCCTTCACTAAATTAACGAATATCTGGCAATCTCAAGACTTTAGTATATGCACAAAAGTTAAATTATTTAGGTCATGTGTGATTCCTGTACTGACCTACGGTTGTGAAATTGAAATCAACAAAGAAAATTGATAAGAAACTGGACAGCTTTGAGAATAAATGTCTACGAAAATTATTAAAAGTAAAATGGAATGATTTCGTTTCTAACAACACAGTGAGAGATAGAACACACCAACAACCCATATCAAATATTATAAGGAAACGACGGTGGAAATATTTAGGTCATGTGCTTAGATCAGACGAAAAGAGACTAAATCGACAAGTCCTTATGTGGTCACCAGTTGGGAAAAGAAAATGTGGAAGACCAAAGACCACTCTTCGAAGAATCATCCAACAAGAAAGTAAACTATTGGGATGTAAAACCATACAAGATCTGCAACTGCTAGCAAAGAACCGTATCACATGGAGATCTAAAACCTCTGCCCTATGTGCCACCTTTGGCACGAAAGGAACAAACTAACTAATAACTAATGATAGATTTTTTAAAAAATCCAACAGTGTTTCCTACAGCCCTTTAAACAGCTGAAGGTGTATCCTTCTGTCAGCTGAGAGATAGCCTTCTATCTGGTATGTTTCCATACCTCTGATCTATATTTAACCTTTTCTGTAAAGTTTTAAAATGCAGTGAAATTTTCAACAAAAACTATCATGTGTTTTTATCTATCCAGTGTCATTTCATCAACAGAACATCAGGAAAGAAGGCGAGAGGAAGATCACTAAAATGATGGTTAGATGGCATAGCAGAATCCTGTCAAAGAGCAAAAATAATAATCACCCAAGCCACCAGAACAGTGCAAGATAAAAACAGAAAACCATGACACTGGGCAACAACCCGGTAGCAGTGTGATGACAAAAGAAGAAGTGTCATTTCATCATTTTATTATTAAACATTTTTTTCTTTCTTGTAGCCTTTTCAGACCTTAGGGTAGGAAGCCACTTCACTTCATATTTCTATCCCTGGTGTTCAGGAGGTAAAAGGGCCAATTTCTTTCCTTACATGTCGAATATCGAGTTTCGGATTGAACACACAACCCTCTTGTGTCTAAATCGATCAGCCAACGCTTATGTTAATCTGCCCCTCATTGCATCATCAAACATGGTAAATATCTTCTAATTTCTCAAGTTGGATGATGTTTCAATATTTCTTGGAATGTGTGACATTCAACACTTCTTTATATAATGTAAAGAATATTGAATCAAAATTTCAGACCTTCATATCTTCTTCAGTGACACAGTGTCACTGCGGCATAGTGTTGTGTAATGGTATCTGCATATGTATGTAAGTTGTTGTTTTGTTCTATATAATGTGTTACATTTATCTTTGTTCTATATAATGTGTTACATTTATCTGACTTTCAAGGGGGTTGTTGTAGCATAAAGGTTAGGTGCTCATCTCTCATTCCAAAGGGACTTGGTTCGCTCGCTACCTCGTGGAGCCATTGATATATTTTTCCAGAGATTCCTGATTTCAGTGTATGCAAAATTGAGTTCCTACTGCTATCGAAGACGGATGATAAAACGTAAGTCCCGTGTTCAATTTGAGCATGTCAAAAAACCCTTTGACGGTTCAAAATCGAGAAGAACAGGCTGGAAAGCTGCTGCTAACGCAAACTTCATTAGAAAAGATTTAAAATCAAATTCTTACAAAATATCTTCACCATCTTCAAAATTACACCGGAGACCGTCATCGGTGCTACGGAGTTCATGCACTTCCGCTGAGATCTTCCTGTATAAGAAAGAAATCGGAGCACACATGGTTAACCATCAAAGTGCAATGATGATGGTCCTATCAATCAATCAATCGTTAACTTTGGAGGAAAAAGAATCTTCTTGAAATCATCCAACACTTGGAATCAACAGAACTTCCTCAACAGAACTACCTCAACAGATGTTTCCATCACAAGCCAAAAGTACAGACTTTTAGAAGAGAATGAGACAATCAGTACAGCTAGAAGTGAAAGAAAGTGGAGGTAAATTAGAACCTTGGCCTTATGTTATCGGAGGTCACGATTAGACACACCCTCATGTAAAATCTAAAAGTATAACCAAACAAGCTGTTGTCTGAAAAACCACAGAGCAAGAGAAGAGAGTGGAGACTAAAGAACACATAGCGTAGAATGGAATGCAAAAAAAATGTCCACGTCTTATGAATGAAAGAAAAAAGACAAGTCAGAATATAAGTACGTAGAGTATGATAGGTGTAACAATATATGGCCCTTTTCATCCTTACAGACGGTCAGTAGGCAAGTGTTTTACTGTGACAACTTCTGAGTTTTTGCTTTTCTCTCTTGTCGTTCAGCTCGTACATAAGTCTCTTCTCAAAAGACTCTGCGCCCTTCCGTAATTTGACTTTCCACACAACTCTGTCATCAGCTAGTCCCTCCCATGTGCTGGGATCTATAGAAAAGTTTTTCATTGAGGTTTTGCAGACATCTTTATATCTGAGCAGTGGTCTGCCCTGGTGCCTCTTCCTCCGAAAGTTCACAGAACAACATTTGTTTTGGTATGCGATAAGTTTCCATTCTTCTCACATGTCCCAACCATCTTAGTCGTCTACTGCTGAGCATGCCCATGATGGAAGGCAGATTTGCACGTTGTAGTACTTCAGAGTTGGTTATCTTGTCGTACCACCTGATGTTCATAATCTTGCGGAGACATCGAAGGTGAAAGATGTTAAGTCTCCTCTCGTGTCTTGAGTAGGCTGTCCATGTTTCTGAGCCATATAGTAAAGAACTAATTACACAGGCTCGATATATTTGAGTTTTCGTCTGCAATGTCAATTTTTTGTTGTTCCACGCTCGCTTTGATAGTATGCCGAATGTAGTAGCCGCACTCCTATACGAGCGTTGATTTCTTCATCAAGAGAAAGGCTGGCAGTGACCGTGGACCCAAGATAGCAGAATTTTTGCACTGGTGTTAGATGGTTACCATTTAAAGTGATATTTGATGTCTTACCTCCCTGACATAATACAACTGTTTTGGAGACACTTATTGTCAGAGAAAAGAGGTCGCATGCCTTTGACAAATTATTAATTAGACATTGCAGTGTAGTCTCACTGTGGGCGACTAAGGCAGCATCGTCAGCGAAAAGGAGGTCCTTGAGAAGTATTTCCGTCGTTTTTGTCTTGGCTCTTAAGCGAGCCAAGTTAAACAGTGAACCATCAGATCTAGTGCGGATGAAAACATCGCCATCAGCGTCCCCTAAGGCGTGGTTCAAAGGACTGCGAAGAAGATACCAAAGAGAGTGGGGCAAGGACACAGCCCTGCTTGACTCCACTCTTAACTTCAAAACTATCAGATGTGCTGCCATCGAACTGTATGCTGGCTTTCATGCCCTCATGGAAGGAAACAATCAATTGGAGCAACTTTGGGGGACAACCAATATACTTTAATATTTTATAAAGACTTGGCCTGCTGACTGTGTCAAATGCCTTAGTCAGATCCACGAAAGCAATACATAGAGGCTTGCTCTGCTCTCTGCACTTCTCTTGTAGCTGTCGAAACACACATTAAAAAGACTGGCCGGAAGGATTGCAAAACAGACACTGTTGATGAGTAGGAAAAGGCATAGAAATACCTCGAGAAGAGACCATAGTGTAGTGGCTAGTTAACCTGCTTTATTTGTTAAAGAGTTAGGTGGTATTCTATATCATTTTCTGATCGCAGTTGCCAGTTATGTACCATTAGTTTTCTTCGACAGTTCCTTATTTCAGATCATTTCTAGCCAAAATATTTGTAAGATTCTCCTAAGACATCTATTGTTAAATACATGCAGCTTTTAAATATATGTATTTTGTAAGAATAAATGTAACTTTAAAACAAATGTATAAAGATAAAATCAATGTTTCAACTATGAGGTCTTCATCACCAGTTACAAGAAGAAATTAAAGTATAGTTGCTGTTCATAATTTTGAGTGTGGTTTCAGATTAAAAACAAACATTAAAATGCTCTGCAGTCTGTGGAGATTATAGGGTATGATGTGTCTGTCATTTCACATTTCTAGGATAACGTATGCAGGAGGGCCAATTCATTTTCTCACTTGTAGAACATCAAGTATAGGAAATGAATCCACAACATTTATTGTGTCTGATTCGAAAAAGTGGACACCCTCTATTTCATTGCAAGAATCCGTATGCAATTAAATTTCACTTAATATAATTTTTGTATTATCGTTTGCTTGATAAAGACCTTTCTGTAGAAATGTTGATATATTCTGTTCTATTTCTTTTTGATAAATCATTCACTTTGCAATGTAAGTGATTAGGTGATGTACGGACACCTTCAAATCTGCGGTGGTCAGAGAGGATTGGATCAGATCTGGAGAACCGAGGAGTGGCTGCGGGAATGTAAGCAGTTTCGCATTCCAGCAAGTTAAGGAGTTTAGAATTACATATTGTACAAGTTGAGCTGGATGCTTGAGGGGCAGAGAGAGAGAGAGAAGTATGCTGACTAAGCTGATAAAGAAAATGTTAACACAGAAAACTTTTCTTATTCATTTATAAAAATGACATACAATTAATTCAAAAATATCGGTCTCAGTTCTATGGAGGAGATTGAGCGAGGTGCCCAGGATAGAGCGGTATGGAGAAATGATTTGCAGGCCCTATGTAACGTATAATGGTACGAGAAGATTGTTATTAGTACAAAGGTTGTGTTTTTACTTTTATTCTTGAGACTCTGTACTAGGGTGTGTTTTTAACTTTATTTTTGTGTTTCAATACAAGGGTATGTTTTTAACTTTATTTTTGTGTTTCAGTGCAATGGTGTGTTTTTACCTTTTTGTGCAAAAGTATAAAGTTATGTTTTATCTTAATTTTGTGTCTCAGTATGAAGGTGTGTTTTTTAATTTATTTTTGTGTCTCAGTATAAGGGTATGTTTTTAACTTTAATTTTGTGTTTCAGTGCAATGGTGTGTTTTTTACCTTTTTGGTGCCAAATGAAAGATTATATTTTTATCTTAATTTTTGTGTCTCAGTATAAAGGTGTGTTTTTTAAATTTATTTTTGTGTCTCAGTACAAGGGTATGTTTTTACTTTTATTTTTGTCTCAGTACAAGGGTATGTTTTTACTTTTATTTTTGTCTCAGTACAAGGGTATGTTTTTACCTTTATTCTTGTGACCCTGTACCAGGGTGATAAGAAAAACCTATTACCTGTATGAACATCAACACTTGAGCCTGCAAAATATTCTTTTGTGGCCTTACATTTTCATTCAGGTTGTGCATATTACTATTACTATTATTATTGTTACAATTTTATGCCTTCTTGTATGCAATCATGTTTGTCATTTTATTCATTTTTTTTATGTCTGAAAAACTGAAAATTTTGGCTTAATAGATGTTAATTATTTAACTCTATTTCTTTATCATTGTCACTCCTGCCTTATGCTTCCAGCTTTACATTGTGTAAACCAGCGGTTCCCAAACATTGCATTACTGTAGACCCCTTTTAAATACATTTTGCTGCCTCATCCCCAAAAGTTTATATATATATGAAAATGGACAGGAATTAATTATCTGTGTGTTACAATAGTAAACAATGTCTGCAGTTTAATATTTTAATAAACAACAAAGAAAACATTAGGCCTATAATTAGGCTTAACATTTATTTTCTGTTTGAAGTGTCAAAGATCATAATATTTCTTCAAGTGTTTGAGTACACCTTGCGGACCTACTTGGGTCCGTGGACACCAGTTTGGGAAACGCTGGTGTAAACAACATCAGAATAAGTCAATATAATTGCATTTTTGGCTAAGATAAAAGTGTAGTGCCCACTCGATCGCGGCCAAAGAGTGGAAGCCTTCATAAAATGCCAAATGGCACAATCAAACACATTTACACAAACTCCAAGCATCTCTCATTCGAAGGAATGACGAGACTGAGTTTAGTACTGGGTTGTTGTGGCCCTTCATAGTAGGGCCCAATAAAAAAATTAATAAAATATAATTGCATAATATATAAGGCTGTAGATGTGTGAATATCTTAAAATCATCACAGTACTAGATTTTGACAGTTATAGCAGGTGAGATTGCTAGATTTGTACCTCTGTAAGGTCAATGTAGCAACATAGAATGTGGCATAGGGATGTGAAATGTTGGTAGATTCATAGTACTAGGTATTAGCAACTGAAAGGGAGGTAACCCGATGTGTTCATCACTAGCATGACTTCCCCTAATTCACCAAGTAGATACAGTTGTACTTTAAAATTTTGATTGGCTACGGTTCAAAGCAGTCAGACATTGGATCTTAGCCTTTATTAGTTTGAAAATACATTGTAACTGTCAAAAAATAAAAATAGCAACTACAGCTAATTAAAAAAAACCAATTGCAGTAGCTTTCTCAGACATTAAGTTATGAATTGCTTTCACTTCTTCACATGTCAAGCACAGAGTGTGAAGGAGATAGGAGGGCCAATTCCTTTCCTCACATGTGGAACATCGAGTGTGGGATTGAATGCCCAACTCTCTTGTGTCAGAGTCAATAGGTGAACGCTTACGTTGTTTCATTAAACATTTAGATTTCTGCATCTTGTGGTTGTTCCATAATTCATAAATAGCTTTTAGTTGAAACATTTACTTTTTCTATTGTTTTACTTTGTAAAGCTGTTATACTTTGCTGTTCTGCTTATTTTTTATCATTGGGGTTACTGCACTCTGTTCATTAGTGATACTGGATAAGCCAATCTTAACTCTTTCTGTACCAAGAATTTTAATAAGTTCTGACCACAATTGCTTTATGACAACAGTATTTTATCACAAAACTGTTTCCTGTTTATGTTGCTTAAATTATGTACCGCATTAATATGTATCATTCAATATACTATATATATATATTTCAATCTATCTATCTATTCTCTAATCCTGTTTGCCTTTGAACGACAGGACAAAAAAGGAGGCACCTGGAACGAGCCGCTCTATGCACCTTGTTCTCCACAGCTTCAGGGTAAGAATAGTTTTCTAGCACAGGCTTTTGTGTTTGCTTCATAAATAGTGTCTTTCTTCGCCTCTGTTATCTCTGAGGTCCACCTTTGCGTGGCGGCCTTTACTTTGTATCCACTGTATCAGAGCAACAGTGTATCCACTGTATCAGAGCAACATTGCTCTCTGAGGCGCACTGTCTGTTAGTAATCTGATTATGTGGCCGAACCATTTCATTTGTTTCTCCTTGATCAGTACTGATGTTGTACCCACTTTTTTCCTGATGTTTTCATTTCAAAGCTGGTCTCTTCTTGTTACTCCCAGCATTCTTCGTAAACACTTCATCTCTGTTGTGACTAGTTTTCTTCTGTCATTTAATATCAGTGTCCAGGTTTGGCACTGATAGCATAATGTAGCATAATATATATATTTATTTTACTACTTGTAGCTATGATAAAAACATAAAACACACAAAGAGAAACTTCTGTAGCTTAAGTGGTAGGGAGCTGGATCGTAACCCAAGCATACCTGGCTCAAACTCCGCGGCGGACAAGTTTGGAAGCAAATTTGTTCGTCTGAATTTTTACGGATGGTAAAAATAGACCTCATAGGTCAGAATGGATACAAAGCAAAAGGCCGGCCTCACAAAAGGCGGACCTCAGAGATAACAGTAGTGACGAAAGACACTATTTATGAAACGGCTCGTTCTAGAAACTTTTCTTATTCTGATGCTGTGAGGCAAAACAAGATTGGAGTAAAAGTAAGTAAAAGTTCAGAAAGCAATGGCAAACTACTGAACATGTAAGTGGTGCCAATAAGATTGGAGTAAAAGTAAGTAAAAGTTCAGAAAGTAATGGCAAACTACTGAACATGTAAGTGGTGCCTAGAAAATTGACAACTCATTTACTGTTGTTGACGGCAAAGTCCTGTAAATGATATGCCACGATTTTCATTTTTCAATATGATATACATGATATACATGAAAAGTTGGTACAAAGAAAGTTTTCTTGTAGAAATCCACTTTATATGATATACATGAAGGCATGAAGGTTGGTACAAAGAAAGTTTTTTGTAGAAATCCACTTCAATATGATATACATGAAAGGCATGAAGGTTGGTACAAAGAAAGTTTCTTTGTGAAATCACTCTAGTGGCTGGTGGTGTAATTTTCCCACATTTTTACGCCACTATATCGGTTCATGGTATGGATTGAGTTAAGTTGATTCAGCACTAATCCTGGACATAATGAAATTTAACTAAAGTAAACTTTAAATGATGGTCTTCTGCAGCTTAAGCGGTAGTGTGCTCTATTATAACCCAAGCATACCTGGTTGAAACTCCGCTGTAGAGCAAGTTTGTTCCTGTGGATTTTTACGAACGGTAAAAATAGACTTTATCATTCAGAAAGCAATGACAAGCTACTGAACGTATGAATGGTGCCTAGAATATCGACGACTCGTTTACCATTGTTGATGGCAAGGTCCTGTAAAGGATATGCCACAATTTTCATTTTCAAAAAAAATTGACTGTACAGAAATTTCAATACATTATATAAGATTTACTCATGCAAGTTTGGTAATGCTTGATTGTATTTTACTTTTCATATGTTATTATCAAATTTAACCTTATATGTATATTTTTCAGATTTGTAAATAATTTATTGTGCTGTTGTTTGCATGGCAACATATCTATCAATGTTTTTGAAATATTTAATCACAGTTTTTGTTTTTGCTTCAGAAGATTAACTGCATTGTTTTATGAAATGTGAATTTGCTAGTTCGTTGTCATCATCATCATCAATATCAAGTAGCTTGTCCCTTCCGAAACTTGGCTCCATGACAGCATTCCTGAAAAACATTCTGTTCTGTGCAAGTTGACCAGCGTCAGCAGCAGTCATGCTCAGATCGTCAATGACATCTTGCACCCATCGTCTTCTAGGTCTTCCTCTCGTACCAAGTTCGTTGTAGAACATCTATTTTTGAAAATGGTTTCAACTAAAATAAATCTAGAAAAATTGGTTAGATTCTACATCTGTGTGTTCAGAGCGTCCCCAAAAGTGATTTGTATTTTCTAGTTAGATGAAAATATTAGCAGCAGAGTACTGGCACACTGTAGTAGCGTATTTGTTAGTGAACTCACTTCTCATGGCTGGTGATATTACTTATATAAGGCATATCGTAAGTGGCAACTGATGTAGGACCTAAGGAAGCTACCGTAGTAAATAAAAAGCATCACAAAAATCGGATGTGCTGGCCTACTTATAGGTGCATAACTGGCACAACGTACAATTGCTCTTAGGCTCAGATCACACACAAATCACACAGAGTGGTTAGCAAGTGATCAATATGGAGCGTTCGAAGAATAAGAAGTCCCAAGTCAAACCCCCCAACCTGGAGGACCAGGAGGTCATTTATTCTGACCCATCCTCATTAACCTCTCCAACCTGGGTGGCCATGCCAGAAGCATAGTTTACTGCCGTTCTAGCGCACTGTATCATTAGAGCATGCAAACCTCCCCACCACTACTAGATCTCATGGGGAGGTTATTGGTTTTACTCTCAGTATAACCCAGTTTCATTATTTATAGTATTTTAGTTAAAAATGAATTCTAGTTCTCTCTCTTTCTCGCGATCACCGCCAAGACCGATGTACCAGACCTCCCCATAAATTATATTCATGTGGAAATCTTATTCATGCAGCCTTAGCATTGGTGTGTTTACGTCACACCTTCAGCACCATTTGGAGCTCTGGTGCTTATCCTTCAGCGATGTGTCCGGTTTCAGCCAGCGTTTACTCGGTTCGCTCTCCTTTCTGTAGCCATCTAGTGTTTTTACGGTGTAGGGTAGCTAGCCCCATCTCCTTAGCCGCCTCTTACGACATGCGTGGCAGGTAACAGTGGTTCTATTCTATACACCCCAATTTGGGCCCCGGTAACCACTCGGGCGAATTCTAGTTCAACTACATTCAGTTTTCAAGATCAGATTCTACCTCTCAAGTCAGAGAAGACATTGCTGTGCCACTGTGCTTCAGTGCTCAGTTTATAAGTGCCAAGTCCACTATTAATATTGATCAATTTCATCTTCTTTAATCCTGCTTTGCCTCACAACATCTACAGGATTAAAAAAGGATTTATACAGTGTGTTCAAGATAAAAGCCGCCACGTCGTTAAGAAAGCATCGTCGTCAAGGGAGCTAACCTGACATATGTTTATGAAAATGAGAAGGTTCAGTTATGCCATAGTATAGGTCAAGGTTGTGTAATGGTGCATAATTGTAGTGCGGGAAGGAGTGATTAACAAATGTGACGTAGAACGAGCTAGTCAGAACCGGTTTAAATAGTAAATAGACACAACACAATATGTAACTGGCAACTTTTGATTTGTCGCTCTTGCCTTGAACACCCTGTAGAACAGGCTTTTGCGTGCGCTTCATAAACAATGTATTTCACCGCCTCTGTTATCTCTTAGTTCGATTTTTTTTTGCAAGGACAGCCTTTTGCTTTGTATTCACTGTATTGGAGTAACATTTCTCTTTGAGTTGAAACACGTCAAGACAAAGTACTGTAGACAAAATAGAAGACAAAATACAAAAACAATAACAATACACATCGTTTCAACCAAAAGGCCTTTATCAAGCAAAAGATACAGCAGAAGTGATGAAATTCACTTCTTACATTCCTAGAACATATAGAGTCAGACAATAAATTCCTATTGTCTATTCCCAGGTAGAAGATGTAGTTGGCTGTCACTCTTGCCGTTAAGCGTAGGGATGGGAGCTTTAATTTTGCGTTCTAGGGCCAGATGAGTCGCCCTTGTTGTGTTGTATCCGTGAATAAATTCCTAACGGCCCTAACATGAAAATCTGTGACTCATTGAGGCGCACTGTCTTTTGGTAATCGATCATTGCATCTCCAAATAAGCAAATTGAAATTTTATCCAGTTCATTTAATTCTTCATATTATGAGTCTGATTTTTTGTTACGTTTTATACAGTTTATTTAGACAAGTTTGTGAAACATACATTTTGATGTCTTGATATTTTCCCCCTGGTTATGAAGATGTCTATATGTGCATTATTTCATTCAGATTTCTTAAGACATGCGCATTTGTACTACTATGCAAACTTCAACAATGCTGTGCATATGTGTTGTCATTTCTTGTTTTTATTCTCTAATTTAATTATCATTTTCTTCAAAAATATTACAAATAAAAGCTTTTTATATTATCTAAAGTTGCCAAGATGTTTTTTTTCTGTTTAATTCCTGAAGATTGTGTATTTGATTATCAGCTTTGATGATGATGATGAAGACAAAGGTGATACTGATGGTGGAGATGAGGATGATGATTGCGAAGGTGATACTTATGGTGATGAGGATGATGATGGTGATGATGACAAAGGTGATACTGATGGTGGAAATGAGGATGATGATGGTGAAGGTGATAGTGATGGTGGAGATGGGGATGATGATGATGATGACAAAGATGATACTGATGGTGGAGATCATGATGATGATGACGAAGGTGATACTGATGGTGGAGATGAGGATGATCTTCTTCTTCTTTGCGTTCGTTCTTTATGACCAATTTCAATCAGTCTTTGTGATCTTTGCTAAGAACGTGTATACGTTGCACATTGGTTTGGTAGGCCCATAAACGCTTAGACTTCTACACGCTTAGGACACATACATCCGATTTCAGCCAAGGATGATGATGATGATGATGAAGGTGATACTGATGGTGGAGATGAGGATGATGATGACAAAGGTGATACTGATGGTGGTGATGAGGATGATGATGACAAAGGTGATACTGATGGTGGTGATGAGGATGATGATGACGAAGGTGATACTCATGGTGAAGATGATGATGACGAAGGTGATACTGATGGTGGAGATGAGGATGATGATAATCTTTAGAGGCAATCATTGATGGAATGAAAGATTAATAGGACCATCATAATTGCACTCTGGTGAATAAGCATGTGTTCTCAAATCTCTTCCTTACACCTAAAGATCCCGCTGGCAGTGCATGAACTCCATAGCACCGACGAGGGTCTCTGATGCATTTTAAATATAGTAACAAATTTTGTAGGAATTTTATTTTAGTATTTTTATTATCTCAAGCAGTGACTTTGCAGCTACTTCTCTGTGGAGGTGGGGTAAAATGTCCGCCCTTCTCTCCAAAGGTACTTGGCTTTTTCCCCCACATGGTGTGAGCTGGATATTTTTTCAGACATAACTGATTTCAATGTAGGTTACTTTAAGTTCCTAGTCCTATTTGAGATGAATGACAAACATAGATCATGTGTTGAAACACATAAAAGAACACCCCTGAAAAGTTGAAAATTAAAAAAAGTAGGCTTAGAAGCTGCTGCCCGGGCAAAGATAAAAATAAAATTCTTACAGAAATCTCACTGTCTTCAAAATGACATCAAGGACCCGCCCGAGTGTTTAACGGGGCCCTAACTTGGGGTGTAAAGGAACTGCTGCTACCTGCTACGCATGTCGTAAGAGGCGACTAAGGAGGCTTGGGTGAAATCAGATGCACGTGTAGAAGTCTATGTGTTTAGGGGCCTGCCAAACCAATGTGCAGTGTATACACGTTCTTGGCAAATATCAAATATATCACAAAGAGTGATTAAAATTGGTCGTAAAGACCGAACGCAAAGAAGAAAGAAAAAGAAGACATCAAAGACCCTTGTCGGTGCTACAGTTTGCACACTGCCGCTGAAATCTTTCTGTGTAAGAAGGAGGTCGAAGCATACAAAGTCCTATCGACAAACCATGCAAAATAAAACAGACCACAAGAGTAAACAGACAACAAGACCACAAGTGTACTGTAAAACATCTATTTATTATGTGTTTCCAATGTTAATCTCCCACAATCACAAAATATAAAGAAATAAGTAAATCCTGCATGTATCACCACAATCATCAAATATGAACAATAAATTAATGTGCTAATATTGTTCCATTGAAAAAATATAAATTAAAAATAAGTAATCTCATTTTTTAATACACATATATATTTTCAATGCACCATCACAGTAAATGGGACTGATCTAAGACAAGTGCAGCAATTTAAATACCTCGGAGTCCTGGTAACATCAGATGGCAGATGCCAATCAGAAATAAAGAGCAGAATAGGACAAGCGAAAACATCATTCCTGAAAATGAGAAGCATTATCTGCAACAAGTCCTTGTCAATCCGATCAGAACACGAGTTATTCAGTGCAACATAGAACTAATACTGACATACGGATGTGAATCATGGACAATGAACACACAAAACGAAAAATCTCTGAGAGCCACAGAGATGTGGTTTTACAGAAGAATGATGAGAATCCATGGACTGCTAAAATGATGAAAGTTGAGGTGTTGAATGAGATCAAGACACAGAGAAAGCTTATCATCAATATAAGAAAGAGACATTATTTTTCGGGCATGAGATGAGGAGTGGGGTTTAGAACGCATTGTGACAACTGGTAAAATCGAGGATTGTGACACCTACTCATACCATAACCTGCTATTCCGGACCTATGAAGCATTAGCTGAGATTCCAAAACAACAACGACTGATGAACAAAGTCCCAGAGACTTTGATATTTCAAATTTATGAACAGCTATCTATGTGTCGCTATGTCTTTAATAACTTATTGATGTGATTTCTCCTTCTTTATCCAGCTATCTCGTTCCATCATGTGAAAGCAGCACGTCTCAAAAGCTTCAAAATTCCACTAATCCTTCCTGTCCAGTCCATGTTATGGGGTTGCTGAAGATAGCAAAGTTGATAACACACTTCGCTAGTGACCATATGCAGGTCACTACATGAAACCCAGATCCTGTACATGGGGAACTAAATTACAAGTACGTCTGATGTTGGAGTAAGGCTTCGCTAGTGACCATATGCAGTGACCATACGCAGTGGCCATACGCAGTGACCATACGCAGTGAACAATCTGGAATTCAAGGCCAGATTGAAAAAAAGTTCTCAGTGTGCACACTATAAGGGCTGGGTTACATGAAACCCTGATCCTTTACTTGGGGATCTAAATTGCAGTACCTCTGACGCCGGAGTAAGACTTGCCTGAATGGTGAGGGACACTAGTGTTAAGGAAACTAAACTTTCATCCAAAAATCAGTCAGAGATGCTATGGCTACACCTGAATTCACAGCAAGTTAACTAAAAAAAGGGTCCATGTTCTGAGCAATAAAATACAATAAGCCAGATATAAATGGTGATTATTCTATTCTGCATTATCAATGTGAATTGAGGATAAACATTACTGTTTCGCAGGAATAATATGCATAAAGAAATTAAACATATTTTCCTGGAAAATAATGAGTAATTGAAGCAATGAATATGCATACAACAAGATTTGAGATAGAAAGAAAGGCACAAGATTGAAATGAGTTGAGATTTTTAGTTCTGCCTAATGTGTCCTTGGGTGCAATGAAGACTGGTAATGAATCCAAATAATTTATGTGACTATAGTTTACACCTAGTTCAAGAAATAAAATAATTTCTTATGTAAATGTACAACATTATGGTCCCTTTATATAATAAACAAAAATAACGTATCGAAAGAAATTAACTCTTATTGTTAATCCAACTTTCATTCAATTCTTGCTGCAGGACTGACAAAAATATTATTTCCAACTTTCATTCAATTCTTGTAACAGTACTCACAAAAATAATGTTATTTCCAACTTTCATTCAATTCTTGTAACAGTACTGGCAAAAATAATGTTATTTCCAACTTTCATTCAATTCTTGTAACAGTACTCACAAAAATAATGTTATTTCCAACTTTCATTCAATTCTTGTAACAGTACTCACAAAAATAATGTTATTTCCAACTTTCATTCAATTCTTGTAACAACAGTACTGGCAAAAATAATGTTATTTCCAACTTTCATTCAATTCTTGTAACAGTACTCACAAAAATAATGTTATTTCCAACTTTCATTCAATTCTTGTAACAGTACTCACAAAAATGGTATTTCCAACTTTCATTCAATTCTTGTAACAGTACTGACAAAAATATGTTATTTTCACTTTCATTCAATTTTTGCTACAGTGTTGATAAAATAATATCTCTAAAGTAGAAGAATATCTAATGTATTATGGAATCAAAATATTAAACTTAAACATTTAATTGACAATCACTTCAACGCTCTTTAAAAATGGTCTGTGGTTATATGGTAAACTAATGGGTCTAAAGATGAAACAATGACCCCATTGTACCGGTTTTTCCTCATTATGGCTCGGTCCCTCTCCGCAGAAATGGCATGCTAATCGTGAAGAGTAATGCACAAACCATGAACTCTGTAGCTAAGACAACAATTCTATGGGACTCCGGAAAAAATTGAAGATAACTCCTAGTGGACTAAATGCCACACTAGATGGCTTTTGGTTGGATGCCTTTTTACCAGGAGCCACACTAAAGTGCATTTCTTATTCTAAAAACAAATGGCTTGTAAAAACATAGCTTTTGCCCTGGTCCACTAAGAGTTAACAAATCTCCATTTTACAACTTGAAATACAGCTTCATTTGATGACAATAAACAATTTGTTATCACAAAATTATTATGAAAAAACATATGCATCCAATATAAACTGAATTTGTAAATTTAGGAAAGTTCTGTCGCCTGTGTAGTCTCGGGGCCTGCAAGGGAAGCAAAGAATAGTACCACTGCGACATACAAGGCATGTCAAAAGATTTGACTGATGTAGGAATTAGGGCAGCTAGTAAATAAAACGCATTGCAGATATCGGATGTGCTGGCTGTCTTGTAGGAGCATAACTGGCACAATGTACAATTGCTCTTAAGCTCAGATCACATACAAATCACACAGGGTGGTTAACAAGAGGTCGATATGGACCGTTCGAAGAAGAAGACGGACAACAATCAGCTTATCAACACTACAAAAATTACTTAACAAATCTCCAGTTTACAACTGGATATACTGCTTCTTTTGATGGTAATATACAATTTGTTATTACAAAATTATTATAAACAAAATATGCATCAAATATAATGTTATTTTTAATTTAGGAACATTTTGCAAATAAACCTGAGAGAAAAAAAATAAACGTAAATAAAAAATGAATGAAGTTGAAGATTCAAACCGGGAACCCTTTCCCTTGTAGTTTGTTTTTAGCTAATTTGAACACAGTAAGGAAAAGATGTTGCAAGTGAGGTTTCATTTGAAACTCATATTGTGGATACATTGATGATTGGTTAGTTTGAGCTGGAGCAGCTTCTGATTGGTTGCTGGTAATGTGACATTTTGAAGATGGATTATTCTGAGCAGGCTCTCCTGATCCCAGTTGATTATCTGCCAGGAATTTTGAAACTGGGTGTCCAATGGGAGAAGAGGTTCTTGCTTGATGTTCTCCAGAGTTCTGCGTGTCGATGAATGCAGCTACTCTGTCCTTGCTGGAATTATGAGATTGCTGGAAAATAATAGAAGTTAAAGTGTCTATAATGAGATTGCATAAAATAATAGAAGTTAAAGTGTCTATAATGAAATTACTGGAAAATAATAGGTTAAAGTGTCTATAATGAAATTACTGGAAAATAATAGAAGTTAAAGTGTCTATAATGAAATTACTGGAAAATAATAGAAGTTAAAGTGTCTATAATGAGATTACTGGAAAATAATAGAAGTTAAAGTGTCTATAATGAAATTACTGGAAAATAATAGAAGTTAAAGTGTCTATAATGAAATTACTGGAAAATAATAGAAGTTAAAGTGTCTATAATGAGATTGCTGGAAAATAATAGAAGTTAAAGTGTCTATAATGAGATTACTGGAAAATAATAGACGTTAAAGTGTTTGTATTGACATTTAATAAAGTGGAAAAACATATATGTCCTTTTGAATATAAGTGTCGCCCGAGTGGTTACCGGCGCCCAAATTTGTGGCGTAGAGAATAGAACCACTGTTACCTGCCTCGCATGTCATAAGAGGTGACTAAGGAGGTTTGGCTGAAATCAGATGCACATGTCCTAAACGTGTAGAACTCTATGTGTTTAGGGGCCTATCAAACCAATGTGCAACGTATACACGTTCTTGGCAAAGATCAAACGTATCACAAAGAGTGATTAAAAATGGTCATAAAGGACGAACGCAAAGAAGAGAAGATGAATATAAGTGTCAAGAAGAGTCCTTCGTATATCTTGGACAGAGAAGAGAACACATAAATCTATCCAGAAAGAACTCAAAATCAAAGAAAACCAGCTGATGCTACAAATAAGAAAGAAAAAATTGAGGTATTTTGGACATGAAAAGACATGAAGGGCTGGAGAAGACCACCAAGGAAGGAGGCATACTGGCAAAGAGAAGAAGAGAAAGACCAGGGAGAAGATGGATTCAGTCAGGATGTAACTGATGGTTTGAACATGACGGCTGCAGAGGCAGGACATCTGGCCTATGAGAGAAATTTCGGAGGACTGTTGGGGTGGCAAAGTTCTGCTCAGAACAAGCTATTTGATGATGATGAATTATTTTGATAATCAGAAAAGTTAAAAAAAGATACCTCCAGGGAAGAACTTCCATAGAACTGATCAATCCACTGCAACACCACTCGTCCATCATCATTGCAGCTTCTTTTACATTCCAACTCGGACAGCGTAAAGGCTTGTTGCTGGGCATCCTCTTCAATATCCACAACAACCAGAACATCAGGGGTGAGCAACAGCTCAACCAATACCACAGAGCCTGCTAGGTCACAGGTCGTGGCTGGAACAGCTAATAACAATTCTAGGTTGGGTAGGGCAGAGAAGATCTTTCTGCAAACAACAAAGAAGATACATACAACTTATCAAGCAGTTTCCGTTTTTGTCTCAATGTGTATCTTTTGATTTGGTATAAAATTGTACATGTCTGTAACTTGCAATGTAGGCCATATTTTCAACTTAGAATAGTATGTCTAAGTGAGTGTTCATTGTGGTTAGACACTGATTTCTCAAAATTAGATCAAGAGGTTTAAAAACTAGTACGGTAAAATATTTGGATTTGTGAGTGTTAGAATATGTGAATTTTTGAACATATTAGAATATGTAAAGAGTGTATTAAAATATGTGAAGAGTGTATTAAAATATGTGAAGAGTATATTAAAATATGTGAAGAGTGTATTTAAATATGTGAAAAGTGTATTAAAATATGTGAAGAGTGTATTAAAATGTGTGAAGAGTGTATTAAAATATGTGAAGAGCATATTAGAATAGTAATAAAATATGTGAAGAGTGTATTAGAATATGTGAGAGTGTATTAGAATATGTGGAGAGTGTATTAGAAAATGTGAGAGTGTATTAGAATATGTGGAGAGTGTATTAAAATATGTGAAGAGTGTATTAGAATATGTGGAGAGTGTATTAGAATATGTGAGAGTGTATAAAATATGTGAAGAGTGTATTAGAATATGTGAAGAGTGTATTAGAATATGTGGAGAGTGTATTAAAATATGTGAAGAGTGTATTAGAATATGTGAAGAGTGTATTAACATGTTTTTTGTGAATGACTTCAAATTTGTGGAGTTATGAGTACACTAAAATATATCAACAAAATAAACTGACATACACAGAGTATTTGTAAAGACTATTAGGCAGTTCTTGTCTAGAACGAGTTATGGATTTCTCTCTTCTTGTCGGTAACTGTGCCAAACCTGTGCCATGTAAAATACCTGCCAAAAAATAGAACAATTTAACAGTAAAAATCATGAAAGAAAATGATAAAGAAAGCAAATCAAGTATTTTAAACACATAAGATATGACACTGTTGAAAACAATATGGAGGTTAATATACCTTGAGAAGAAATGATCAAAGAATACCAAAGCAGGCATTGAAGTGGGAGGCAAAAGGTTCAAGAAAAAGTGGACCCCACTAATGGAAAACCTGAAATAAACTTTGCTGAGAGAGGCAAGAAATATCAGAATCAATTCCACGGAAGAGATTGAGCGAGTTGTCCAGGAAAGAGTGGTATGGAGAAATCATGTTCTATATTTTTAGTTATTTTTCAATTTTGCTAGAATATGTTAGTATTGAAATAACAATGGATATAAACATTCGTAATTTAGTTTTAAAACAATATAACTCGGAGTTCCACATTTTATTTAGGCTTTGAAATACTGATACATCTGTACTATGATAGAGATAAATTTGGAAATGACTGCTACAGAGACCAAGTTCTACATAGGGCAAGCTACTAGATGATGATGTGTTGGTATTTTAATTCAGAGCATTAGCCACTGCTCTATGTTCACTGTCTAAACTTCTAAACTAAAATAATGACACAATGAGAAGCTTATAAACCATTACTGATATCAACAATCTTTGCACATATTTGTTTTTTAGATTCAAAATCAACATGGCCGAATGGGTTAGAGCACGGCTTCCATGTGTGAGATCTGTGTTCAATTCACGGTAAGGCCAAGCATCTTTTTCCCGTTGTGGGCATTAATGAAAAATCCTAGCCTGAACAGCTTTGTGGCGACTGCACTAGCCATGTAGCCATTAAATACCTCAGGCTCTTGTCCCACACTGCCCTAAAAAGCGGTACTACAGGCAGTAATGAAAGTTGTTTTTTTAAAATCAGCACTCCAGGCACTTCTGTACAGAAAATTTCCAGATCTACAAACTCTATTGTCTGAACTGTGCAACCAGCGCAAGATCATCTTGCAGTGGATACTGTTTCATTGTGGATTCCCAGAAAATGAGATCACAAATCGACTGGTCAAGGAACGTGTTGCAGGTGAGCAACCGGATGTACCAGTTACCTGTCATAAAAAAAAAGTATAATTAAATAAATCTGAAAGCCACCAATTAGAAAGTAGGACGATTACCAAAATATGAGCGGATTAGAACAAGCTGTCATTCTGCACCTCAGAACAGGATGCAATCAACTGAACAGTCACCAGTATACAAAATAAAAGATTGGTAATTCAGCCATGTGTGCCAACCTACAGGCATCCCAGACTGCATAGTACATACTTCAAGACTTTCTTGAATATAACATGTTGATGGGAACTCACTGGCCTAGTGAAACAACATGTGCCAACCTACAGGCATCCCAGACTGCATAGTACATACTTCAAGACTTTCTTGAATATAACATGTTGATGGGAACTCACTGGCCTAGTGAAACAACATGTGCCAATCTACAGGCATCCCAGACTGCATAGTACATACTTCAAGACTTTCTTGAATATAACATGTTGATGGCAACTCACTGGCCTAGTGAAACAACATGTGCCAATCTACAGGCATCCCAGACTGCATAGTACATACTTCAAGACTTTCTTGAATATAACATGTTGATGGGAACTCACTGGCCTAGTGAAACAACATGTGCCAACCTACAGGCATCCCAGACTGCATAGTACATACTTCAAGACTTTCTTGAATATAACATGTTGATGGGAACTCACTGGCCTAGTGAAACAACACTGAAAAATAACTGTCCCAACCTCTGTGTCAGCTACAAAAACAGTGAGGTTTATCACCTCTGAAGTTGGAGAAGGCACACCTGTACAGTAGGGGACACTGACAATGAGGAAAGCAGGCCTTCATGCAAAAAATCAGTCAAAAGCATCATACCAGACACCTCGATTACATCGGAATTCGTAGCACGCAAATGCAAGAAGAAGTTAAGTTTTTTACAAGAGACAGCATTGAAAATACCGACAATATCTCAACCAAACGAAAGACAGTGAAGTTTATACAAGAGACATCATTGAAAATTAAACTACCTCTGAAGTCAGCGATGGCCCGCCTGCATCGAAGCAGGACTTTTGGCGCGACGCTTTGGCGCGACTGTTTGGCGCTGGATTTTTGGCGCAGAGCCGTTTTGGCGCAGGATTTTTGGCGCAGAGCCGTTTTTGGCGTCATTTAAAAATAACTTCATATTTAACTTAATGTTTATAAATAACTGTTTTCAATAAATTATAAATTTTTAATAAATCCAATCCAATGCAAAATATATCAATTAAAAACGTTTAACGAATACTGTTAAATATTTTACTTTTAGCCAATGCAAATAATCAACTTATAAAACTTGAATAAAGTTTAACGAATCTTGTTCAATAATATTTTACCTTTAATAAGTTTTCCAAAGTCCGTGTTTTTAATCCATCCAAAATTATCGCAATTCCTCTCAGTTTCAGTTTGGAATATCTTCATTGCACTCCGGACATGTCCATAGGTGCTCCGATCTCCTTCGCAATATCTCCATCAGCGTCAAGCGACTGACCGTACCAGTTCTATTTTGATTGATGAGCCTATTCGTATACCTGTTGTACTGCTTCTTTTCTTGCACACCAATCTTCAAACCCAGTTCTCTCAATCTAGTAGTTGACGTGGATTGGTTTAGATGAAGGTCGCCAGAACTTCTTGGAATGGTCTGCACTGAACTTATCGAACACATAAAAGTATCCTTCGTGATTCAACTTTTCTTTGCCACGCTTTGACGGAACATTTTCCATTTTAATGGGTTCACAGAATTATAATAATAGTATGTGATAAATTTATCTAATTCTACTTATTTTGAGATTGAGTCTAGAACATTCTTACACTTTTATAGACTAAAAGCGCACATGTGATTAGGCAGAAGCGGCAAATACCGGATTAGGTCACTTTACGGATAAACGGGTCAAGCTATTAACATTTGGAAGGGGCAGGATTTCTGACATTTGCGATGGACAAGATATGACACTCAGTCGGTCAGCGTATCAATTCTCGATCATCTCAAATGAAACCGCTGATGATATAATTCAGACACCTGGCATTTGTTCCAATAAACGCTGATGTATAAGTATATTGTTTCATTAGAGTTAATATAAATGTACACTCAAAATTAAAATAATATTAAGGTTATTGAAATTTATTGAGGAATCTGTGCGCCAAAACGTCCTGCGACAAAACATCCTGCGCCAAACGGTCGCGCCAAAACGTCGGCGCCAAACGTCACGACCGGCCTGCATGGTGGAGAACACCAATCAAATGGTAGAAGCAGGCACTCGAGTGGTTACCGGGCCCAAATTTGGGGTGTAAAGAATAGAACCACTGTTACCTGACATGCATGTCGTAAGAGGCGACTAAGGAGGTTTGGCTGAAATCGGATGCACATGTCCTAAACGTGTAGAAATCTATGCGTTTAGGGGCCTACCAAACCAATGTGCAATGTATACACGTTTTGGCAAAGATCAAACATATCAGAAAGAGTGATTAAAATTGGTCGTAAAGAACGAACGCAAAGAAGGAGAAGAGGTAGAAGCAGGCCTTCACACAAAAATCAGTCAGAAGCGCCATACAAGCGCATGGCTAACGCCTAAATTGACAAGAAGAATATACCGACAATATTTCATGCAAACCAAATGAAAGAAGGATATCAAACACCATTTACCTTGTCCTGTCTGAGATACAAACTCTGCAGCTCCACCAATGGGTTTAGTGAAAACTCCAACTAAACCTTTCCCAACTCCTGTTACCAGACCAGACGCAGTAGAAGAGGCAGATGGCCTGTGTTTGTCTTGGTTACCTGAGGCTAGTAGGGTTTGCATGGGCTGATCAGCCAAGCCAGCAACAGCACCTGAGATACATTTCAAAAATAACTTTAGTCATAAAAATTAGCTCATTCTCTGACTTGCTTCACTAAATACACACAACAGTACACTAAATGCACAACAGTTTACTAACAGTTTGCAAATATTTTTGTCTGATTAAAGGGGTTTAAAGTCGAAGGAGGATGCCAGTCTGCCCAGCGTGTGACTGCGGGTGACAAGCTCGCTGTGAGAGCGGATTCAATTCCACGGGCTGGCAGAAAAGTCACAGGTTCATCACATTCACAGTGTTCGCGGCACCGAGCCGAAGAGCTGAAAGCTCAAGTGCTTCTGGATCTGTTAAAAAAAAAAAAGCCGAAGGATTGACATCAATGCACAGTGTTTTACACCATAAGGCTAAGTCCCTCTCCACAGGAATTGCACGCCACCTGTCAATAGTATTACA
The DNA here is from genome assembly GCA_020796225.1 of Arion vulgaris. Lineage (NCBI taxonomy): Eukaryota > Metazoa > Mollusca > Gastropoda > Stylommatophora > Arionidae > Arion > Arion vulgaris. The sequence goes on along the minus strand of CM036755.1, from coordinate 67,886,199 downwards.
CAAAAACGAATTTTGTAGCTCCGGCAACAATCCTTAGTTAGTCTTTCCTCTTGGGCCTGTGGGCGGCGCATAGGGCAGAGGTCATAGCTCTCCATGTCTCGCGGTTCGTTGTCATTTGTTTTAAGTCTTTAATGTTTACTAGGCCCATCGTTGAGCCTTCTCTGGTGATGGTTCTTCGCAGAGTCTCTCTTGGTCTTCCTCGTTTTCTTTTTCCCTCTGGTGTCCATATGAGGGATTGGTAAGGAGTCTTCTCTCATCCATTCTAAGTGTGTGGCCGATGTAGTTCCAGCGGCGCTTTCTTATAAAATTTGATACATTTTCTTGCTTGGTCTCTTGTCTTATTTGTGTATTGGGTCTGAAATCTGACCATTTGAGGTTCAGTATTCTTCTAAGACATTTATTCTCAAAGTTATCTAATTTTCTTTCTAGAGCTTTTGTTGCTTTCCAACTCTCGCATCCATAAGTTAATACTGGAATCACACAAGAGTTAAAGATCTTTAATTTTAAGTGCTTGCTGAGTGAATTGGACTTCCATTTATTTGACAATTTGTTAAAAGCACTTGATGCCAATGCGATTCTGTGTGGAATTTCTGGCGCTGTATCCCCGTAGATGACATCATACTCCCTAGGTATGTAAAACTTTGACTTTTTCAAGAGTGTAGTTTTTAGTTGAATATTTTCTGGACTGCTGGTAAGGTCAACAATTTTTGTTTTTGTGGTGTTTATTTGGAGACCAATTTGTCCTGAGATATTTTGGAGAAGGTTTATTTTCATTTGAATATCTTGATGTGATGAACTCAAAAGGGCTATATCGTCGGCAAAATCAAGGTCTTCTAAAATTTTATCAACCCACTTGATGCCCATATTTGCGTTATTGGTGCATTTTCGCATGACCCAGTCAATTGCTATTCCAAAGAGCATTGGCGATAAGACGCAGCCTTGTTTCACTCCTGTTTCCACTGGGAACCAGTCAGAGTTACCGAAATCTGTTCTTACACTGCAGCGATTCACTGTAGAAGGATTTTATGATGTTGATGAATTTAGTAGGGAAACCATAGTTTTGAGTAGTTTCCAAAGCGTAGGACGGTGAATACTGTCAACGTTTCTGAAAATCAACAAAGTTGATGATTAAATTCGATTGAAATTCTACGAACTCTTCAATGATTACTCTTAGTGTGAAGATGTGATCTATGCATGCTCGTTTTGGTCTAAACCCTGCTTGTTCTTCTCTTAGCCTTTCATCTATAGACTTTTCAGTCTCTCGAGTAACATGCTACAAAAAAGTTGTCCTGGCACTGACAGTAGGGTGATCCCACGCCAGTTATTACAATCAGACAAATCTCCTTTTTAGGTAATTTGAAAATAATACCATCTTTCCACTGTTGTGGTGGGGATTCATTTTGCCAGATTTCATTTATAAGTTGGAATATATGTTGTAAGTTGTTATCAACAATTCTAGGGTCTCTAAAAAAAAATTCACTTGTAAACAGAATGGCACAGTGTGGATTTGAACCCATGACCTTTGGATTGCAAGGCAAGGGCGTAACCACTTAGTAACAGAGACTCCCCATATAATGGCTTAATGTGATCATCCGTGACAGTGTTTCCCAAACTGGGCTCCGCGAGGTACTCACATGGGTACTCAAACTCTTGAAGAAATGTTATGATCTTTGATATTTCAAACAGACAAATAAGTTTTAAAAACATGTATAAAAACAGTGATAAACTAGTTCCGCTGCGAAATCAAAGGATCGACTAGACCGGAGTCTAAATGTCTGATAGGACAAAATGAAAGATCATGTTAAGTTTCCCTCAGCCTGTGAACATTGTTTACTATTGTAACACACAGATAATTCATTCCTGTCCATTTTCATATATAGAAATTTTTGGGGGTCAGCGCATCAAAATGTATTTTAAGGGGTTCGTGTTAATGCAGTTTTGAAACCGCTGATCTATGATACACTGGAAATAAGAATGATTCACACAGCATTGACAACCATCATCAAAGGAAGAAGATGTAGATAATTCGGACATGTGTGCAGAATGTCGCAGAGCACTTTAGCAAAGATAAGTCTTAGAAGTAAAACAGACGGAAAGAAGATACAAGGTTGACCAACGGAAACCAGGAGAAGAACAGCGCAAATGGGAAATGATTCAGAAGGCGTGGTCATTTGTCTTTCCCAAGTGGATGATGGAATTGGTTGTCCACTCTTGCCATTAAGCCTAGGGGTGAGAGTTTTAATTTGCGATCCAGGGTCAGATGAGTCGCCCTTATTGTGTTATATCCGTGTTTATTTAGTGTGGTCTTGATATTGTCTATCCATCTTTTCTTGGTCTTCCCTTGGTTTTAGTACCTGATCTCTTTTTATTGTATGCTGTTATTGGTGGTTGGTTGTATTTCATTCTCATTAAATGTCCAAACCACTGCATTTGTTGTCTTTCAATGTATTCGTGCATGAAGTTATGCCCACTCTGTTTCTGATGTCCTCATTTCGTAGTCTATCTTTCCTGGTGACCTCCACTGCCTTCCTCAGGCATTTCATTTCACACGTGGTGAGTTTTCTGTGGTGTGTTGCTGTCAACAAAGTGTTGGTAGAAAAATACTTTTTAATCATCGGTCTTTTCACTTCCATCTTGATCTTAGGGTGTTATAGTAATGATGCCAACTGGTAGGTAAATGCATTTGCTTTTTGGCATCTTCACAGTCTGGTACATAATATGGTACACAGAGTTAATTAAATAACCTACTAACTAAATAAAATTATTCACTGACTTAATACAAGGGCTAGATTTACCAAGTAGACTTATGCCGAATCCTGTCAGGCCTTGCTTCAGTCCATCAGACACCCCTACTGGTCTATTCCGCCGGTTCTCTTCTTGTCTCTCCAGGTGTGAGGAATCAAATGACAGACGGTCCATGTTACGAGAGACACTGGATGCAAAGTTTGTCACTGAGGTTATCATACCTGAGAAAATATGAGAACAATGATGGTTAACAAATTGGCTACCTCAATGAAAAACACAATGTGGTCGAGTAAATTCTAGTTCAATATTTTGACTCCGCAGGTGTATGTACAAATTCTAGTTCAATATTTTGACTCCGCAGGTGTATGTACAAATTCTAGTTCAATATTTTGACTCGAGGTGTATGTACAAATTGTAGTTCAATATTTTGACTCTGCAGGTGTATGTACAAATTAAGTCGTAGTTCTCTTATTGAAATAAATAATTTATGAATAAAGTAATTTTTATATATAAATGACTGTACTTCTTCTACTTCTGCATGCGCCAGATATGAATTCAGACGTAGTCAGGGCACCTGGTATTGAGCTTCTGGTTGACTTTTGCATGAAGGCCTGCTTTCCTTATTAACAGTGACCTTCCCCATACAGGCGGGCCTTCTCCGACTTCAGAGGTATATGACTTTATTATCAAATTGTAACAGTATGTGAACACATAAATTAAGAATTGGTAATGCCCTGTGTGTTGCCGGGCAAGCAAGGAGCAAAGAATAGTAACACTGCAACCTAAAAGGCATGTCGTAAGAGGCAACTGAGGTAGGTGTCTAGGGAAGCTACCCTCTCTCTCTCTTGCCTTTTACCCGGGTTGGGGCATAGGCCCTCAACCAACTCATGCCAAGTCTTCCTATCTCTAGCTATCTCCTGCAGCTCCCTCCAGCTCTTCTTTATATTGTTGATCTCTGCCTCCAAATCTCGCTCCATGTATTTCTCGGCCTCCCCTTCTTTCGCTGTCCCTGCGGTTCCAGGCAAGGACCCTTCTTGTTATATTCCCCTCCGGTTTCGCAAAGTGTGTCCTATCCAGCGCCAGCGTCTTTTTAACCTGTTCGTTCACTGGAATCTGTCTTGTTTTCTCCATAAGTTCCTCATTTGTGACCCTATCATACCATCTTATTCCTCTATTCTGCGCAGACACCAGTTGATGAATGTTTGCAATTTATGCGCTATTGTTTTAGTTGTTCTCCATGTTTCTGACCCATACAGTAGAACTGCTTTAACATTAGAGTTAAATATCCGAATTTTGTTCTAGATTTGATTTCTTTGGACTTCCAAATGTTTCCCAGTGCAATGAAAGCTCCTTGCCTTCTGTATTCTTATTTTAACATCTCTATCTGTTCCAACCTCTTTGTCTACGTTGCTGCCCAAATATGTGTATGATTCTACCTCTTGAAGTGGGATTTCCAGGAGATCGAGTTGTCGCTTGTTGGTTAATTCTCAATATCTTTGTCTTTCCCTTATGAATGTTCAGCCCTAGTTGCTGGGACCTTTGATTCAATGTGTTATGCTTATCCTGCATCTGATTTTGTGTATGTGACAGAAGGGCTATATCATCAGCGAAGTCCAGATCATCTAGTTGCTCTGTCAGAGTCCATTGATTCCATTTCTGGTGTTAGTTACTGTGGTCTTCATAATCCAGTCTATTGTCAGTAAGAACAACAAAAGTGATAGAAGACATCCCTGACGCACTCCTGTTTCTATTTCGAAAGTATCTGTTAGTTTACCTTCATGAAGAACTCTACATTTCATATCTGTATATGTTGCTTTTATTAGGTTAATAATTTTCTGTGGGATTCCATAATGCCTCATTAATTTTCAAAGGGTTTCCCTATCAATACTGTCAAAAGCCTTCTCATAATCAACAAATCCGATATAAAGTGGGGATTTCCATTCAATACTTTGCTCTATTATTATACGTAATGTGGCTATCTGGTCAGCACAGGATCTATTTGGTCGAAGCCTGCCTGTTCATCTCTTAGCTTTATATCGATGGTATCTCTCAGTCTCTCCAGGATGACTCCGCTTAGTATTTTCCCAGGTACTGACAACAGCATTATTCCCCTATAGTTTTCACACTTCTGAAGGTCCCTTTCTTTGGTAGCTTCACCAGGTATCCTTCTCTCCAGTTTGCTGGTATTTCTTCTGTCTCCCAGATTCTGCTAAATAATTTATACAGTATTTCTGTGGATGTGTTTATGTTGGCTTTAACCGCCTCTGCTGGAATACCATCTGGACCGCCGCTTTTCCATCTTTTAAAAGTTTAATGGCTTTACTAATCTCCTCCTTGGATGGTTTCTCACAGTTGATGTCCAAGTCAATTTCTGCCGGTTGGATATCTGGGGGTTTGTAGGTGCTGGTCTGTTCAGGAGTTCCTTGAAGTATTCCATCCATCTTTCCATTTGGTCTCTAACATTAGTGATAGTTTTCCCACTACTATTTTTGATCAACCCATTTGATGGTCTGTATTTTCCTGCTAGCTTTCTAGTGATATTGTAAAGATCCCTAAGGTTTCCTTTTCCTGCAGCTACCTCTGCTTCTCTTGCTAGATCTTCTACGTATTGTCTTTTATCTAACTTTATTTGTTTCTTCACTTTCTTGCTAGCTTCTGTGTACTTTTCCTGGGCTATGGCTTTGGCAGTTCTAGTTTTGCTATTATTTAAATCTGCTTTCCTCTTTTCCTTTCTTCTATTTCCTTGAGAGTTTCTGGAGTTATCCATGCCTTATGATTCGCTCCTTCTTTCCTAATACCTCTGTGCATGTTTCATTCCAAATATTTTTGGCTTGCTGCCAGCATTCTTCCGCACTCACCTCATCTTCTAATTGCCGCAACACCTCATACTTATTAGAGACTGTGACCGTGAACTGTTCCTTTGTTTCTTGACTTCGAGGTATCCTACATTATATTGGTGTCTATGTTCATTGGATGTTATGTATCGCTTAAGCTTCAGTTTAATTTTACTTATCAGCAAATGGTGATCCGAATCTACATCTGCCCCCTTAGGACCCTTACATCTTGTAGAGATGACCTGAATTTCTTGTTTATGCATATGTGGTCAATTTGATTTTCTGTTCTGTGATCTGGTGATACCCAGGTTGCTTTATGTATTCTTTTATGTGGAAAGACACTTCCACCTATGACGTATTGATTCGCTGCACAGAAATTAGTGAATAGTTCTCCATTTTCGTTCATTATTCCTAGTCCGTGTTTCCCCATGATCTCCTCGTAGCCTATGTTGTCCGAACCTATTTTGGCATTGAGGTCACCCATCAGAATTTTGATGTTCCCATTTCTCTGATTACCTATAGTATTTTGAAGTTTTATGTAAAATTCCTCTTTACTTTTTCCTCTTTATCATTGGTAGGTGCATAACACTGGGTCACATTCAAGAATACTTTCTTTTGGTGGTTCTGAATGTTGCTGTGATTATCCTAGGACTCACTGCTTCCCACTTTATCAGTGCAGTCTCCGCTTCTTTAGATAGCATTAAAGCCACTCCTTCACTATGGGGGCATTTTCTTCCATATGGCCTGAGAACAGCATTGTTTCTCCTGTGTTTAGACGTTGTTTGCCTGCACCATTCCACCTAGTTTCACATAATCCCAAGATGCCAATCCCGTGAAATTTCATCTCATTTACAACCTGTGCTGTCTTTCCCATTTGATACATACTTCTAACATTCCAGGTGCCAATTCTGGAGCTTTTCCTAGGTGAAAGGAAGATAATCTGCGGTGTAGACTCCTTGCGGCTTTTTCTGCATCGCTTCATACCTCTTCTAGAAGAGCTTCCTTTCCTCTTGGCTGGCACAGTTTTTATTTTATTTTTATGTGACTTGTTCATGGTTGGTTGGATTTTGTGGCTAAAATTTTCTACTGGATAAGGTAGCCAGCCCTACGCCAAACCCCACCTTAGTCGCCTCTACGACATGCCTTGTAGGTCGAGTGCTGCTACTCTTTGCTCCTTGCGGGCCCCGGCAGCACACGGGCGGAAGCTACCTAGTAAATAAAAAGTGTCACAGAAATCAGCGCATAACTGGAACAACATACAATCACTCTTAGGCTCAGATCTCATACAAACCACAAAGAGTTGTTTAACAATTGGTTGATATGGAGCGTTCGAAGAAGAAAGTAGAAGAACAGGTAACAGTAACAATCAAAATGCTTTAAGATGCATTTTGAGTAAAATTTGACAATGAAACAAATCATGGTGCAGTATGCGGCCCAAGGCCAAATGGAATCAGTAAAACGGCGCATGCTGAGGTACGTGGTATATAATGTGTTAAAAGTTTATTTACGATACCTCAGTACAGATACTCCACTGCGTTTAAACTTTGTACCACCTGATCTCATGTTATATTTTATACATATATACGTTATAATTCCAGATGCTTAGCAATAATAAAAAAATATGACATACCAGCAGACACATTTTTCACCAGACTGCCAAAACCCATTGATAAACCACTGACAAATGCTCCAGGCCCTCGAGTTAGTCCAGAGTATGGCAGACTGATGAGGTCAGATACACCAGTACTAATACTTCTAACAAGTCCTGTAGGATTGCCAAGTATTTCCAAGGATCCAACAACAATACCTGTGTTGATGAAGTTAGCATGTTTATATTCCAATTGCATGATAGTTATATCTTCTTCTTCTTCTTCTAGCGCTCCATATAGACAACTAGTTAGGTTTCGGGATGAGTGGATGTCGTCTATAGAAGTTTCTAACCTCCTGAGGTTTACGTGGATATACTGTACTGGACATGCGGTGTTTGTGTAATGAGAGAGCGGACAGGTTTGCATCAACGCCATCGATTGTTGGGGAATTGAAGATGGATAAGGGGGATATTCTTCGGTCTCTTTGCGACTGTCTGTTGGATGAGGACACTAAAATTGGTGTTGAATCGATCAAGCGATGTAGGCAGTTTGGATTTACCCATTGTTCAAGTCGAACTGGATGCCTGAGAGGCAGAGTGAGAGGTGTGTTTAATCAGTGAGCCATGGGAACCATCAGTATGCATATTCTTCAATATCTGTTGGGGGAGACTGAGCACCAATGGGTCTGCCCGAGTGCAATGATGTCAGTTTAGTAACCAATAACCACTAACTTGTTAACCACTCTTTGTGATTTGTATGTGATCCGAGCCTAAAAGCGATTATAGGTTGTGCCAGTTATGCGCCAACAAGTAGGCCTGCACATCTGATTTCTGTGATGCTTTTTGTTTACTTGGGTAGCTACCTTAGGCCCCTACTTCAGTCACCTTGTAGGTCACATTGGTACTATTCTTTGCTCCTATTACGGGCCCTGCAACACACAGACGCGATAGTTATATCAAAATATATATATATTCCTCTTGTACCGTTATAGTTACGTAGAGCCTGCAAGTAATTTCTTCATACCGCTCTATCCTGGTAAACAGTTATATTTGAATAGCTGTTCACTAAACAAGAATCTAATGGGAATATATACATCACTACTGAATTTGAGTCTAAAGCCAAAGGTTTGACTTCATATAACGCAGTCCCTCACTGCAGAAATGGTAGGCCACCTGCTAAGAGTATCCACAAAGTATGAACTTCATAACTCCGGCAAACAATCCTAGGGTTCTCTGAAAGAAAATGCACTCGTGAACAGAATGACATGGTTTGGATTCAAACCCTCGATCTTTGTAGAGCAAGGCAAGAGCTTAATCGCTAGCCACAAGAAATCCCATTTGTACTTGAATGGAGAAGACCATTAAGAAAAGAGGCATCCCGGCAAAGAGGAGAAGAGAAAGACCACAGAAAAGATGGATTCAGGATGTAACATGATTTGACCATGACAGTTGCAGAGGCAGTACATCTGGCCTGTGAGAGAGAAATTCAGAAGGACTGTTAGGTGGCAAAGTTCTGCTCAGGACAAGCTATTTGATGATGATGATGAATACAATTATGAAATGACTAAGTTACAAACTTACCAGCTCTGAAGACTGCAGCAGACGCATAGTGCACAGTAAGCACATGTGTTATTCGATGCAAAGTTGAGTACACATTCACTCTCTCAAACTTGGACATACTCAGAGGTGTATGATCTGAAGCTAAAAATAACTTCAGAGAAGCATGCACACTGAGAAGCATTTTGATTGGTTGAATAGTCATATGCTTCACTCTGATTGGATGGCTGAGAGTATAACTGTTTAGCTTGACGACAACTGGCAGCTTCCTGTTTAATTTTCCTTGAACCTCGTCGATAACTTCTGAAGATATTGCGAGTCTACTCGGTATAAAATCCTCCAGCTCTTCAACTAAACGATAAAGGAATGTATCATCAACATACAAGGACAGTGGTTTCACTGAAATATCAACCATCTCCAATACAAACTGATGCCAAAGTAAATCAAAGAACGTCACAATCTGAACATGGAGAAATGACTTTGATTTCATTACTGCCTGAAGTTCAAGAACTGACAAACTTGTAATGTTTTCGATAGAAGACATAGTGACTTTTGTTGCTTTTTGAGGCATAAGAATGACTGGAAAGTCGTATGTTCCTATCCCGTACTGTTGGTTATCAATCTGTGCTTTGCCAACGCTAACTGTATAACTCGTTTCCGAAGCTGTTTGATCAGGCCCCTGAGATACAGGATAGCATGCAAAAAATAAATCTTTAAAATACACGGATAGTAAATCGGACACAGTCTCCAAATTTGATTCATCTTGGATTACTAACGTAAAATTTCTACATAGAACTCCAAGAGTCACACAGGTTTTCACAGTCAGCTCTCGATGATTCCTCAGCTTCTCCCTTTCTGCAAATCGTGGAAATGTTGTCACAAGACTTTTAATCGCTGGTAATGGAATGGACAAAGATGGTTGAGAAAATATTAGAGATGGTGCCACTGCTGGTAATGATGTGGAGGATGGTTCCATAGAAGTATCAGAAGTGCTTGTAGATTCTATTGATACAAGATCCAAATCCGACTTCAATTTCTTCAATGGCTTATCTTCATTTGCCTGTGTTATTAGTTTAACTTCATCTCGATCCATTATTCGACTTCGGATCTCCTTGGCTGTTACTTCTGCCTTACTGACTGGTCGGATAATTAAGTGGGTCATCATTCCTGAGATTTCAATCAGGATTTTCAGATCACAGAAACCTGGAAGTCGAACAAACGCATCACGATTTCCAAAGATTTGAACACTTGAGCTCCATTCTGAAGTACCTGCAGGAAGAGAAATGAAAAGAAAAACTAGAGAAAGTGTGAGCAGCGAACATGGATAAAATGTGAGTAAAGAACATAGACAAGGTGAGAGCAGAGAATATAGTCAAAAATAAGTGTGGGCAGAGAACAAAGGCAAGGTGTGGGCAGAGACATAGACAAAGTATGAGTATACAACACAAACAAAGGTGTGAGCAGAGAACATGGGGCAAGTATGGGCAAAGAACATAGACAAAGTGTATAGGAAGAGATATCAGTAGAATATATTACAAACAGTTGGAAACAGAACTTAGGATAAATATGTAGAAAAAATGAATAACAAGGTTGGTACAAGACAAGAGAACACAATGCAACAAAACCACTTTTCAATGTGAACAATCACCACTGAAGTCAGAGAACACAAACACCCTATGGTGCGGGCTCGGCAAGGGACACAAAGAATAGTATTACTGAGACCTACAAGGCATGTTGTAAGTAGTGGCCGATGTAGGACCCTACTAGGAAGCTACCTAGTAAATAAAAAGCATCACATAAATCGAATGTGCTGGCCTACTTGTAGGCACATAACTAGCACAATGTACAATTGCTCTTAAGCTCAGATCACATACAAATCACACAGAGTGGTTAACAAGTGGTCGATATGGATCATTTGAAGAAGAAAAAGAAGAGAAGGCACGCTGTATGGCGCGGTGCGCTTAAAGGATAGCAGGGCCACGCAAAAATCAGTCAGAAGCGTCATTAGAGGTGCCCTGACTATGCCAGAATTAATAGCAGGTCAACGCAAGAAGAAGAAGAAGTGTGAGCTTGAAAGTGTTATACCAACAAATATCACAAGACAACAAATGAAGTGGTTTGGACATTTAATGAGAATGGAATACAACCAACCACCAATAACAGCATACAATAAAAAGAGATTGGGTAATAGAGCCAAGGGAGACCAAGAAAAAGATGGATAGACAATATCAAGACCACACTACATAAACACTGATATAACACAACAAGGGCGACTCATCTGGTCCTGGAACACAAATTAAAGCTCCTGCCCCTACACTTAACGGTAAGAGTGGACAATCAATTCCATCATCCACCTGGGGAAAGACAATAGACAAACAATGTTACCTAAAGTTGAAGACTCTGGAAGTTGAATGTCTACAGCTCTGAAGTGCAGCTTTGGAATGCTGATGGTATCCTTTGCCAGAAGTTCTGAATTGATGACTGGTGGGGTATAATGGCACCAGCCGCCTGGTGGCACCCAAGGCAGATCACTAACAAGTTCCACTTGCTCTTGAACTGTTGCATCTAGAATTTGAGTAATAAAGAAAAATAATGAAGATGATTGTATTTTTTAATGCAGCAACTTTTCTGAGATCTTTCTAGAACATACACAAGCACTAAAGATTGACTGATTGATTGGACCATTATTAGTTTCAGTTTCAGTTTGGAATATCTTCTTCATTGCACTTCGGACATGTCCATAGGTGCTCTGGTCTCCTTCGCAACATCTCCAGCAGCTTCCAGCGACTGACTGTACCAGTTTAATTTCAATTGATGAGCCTACTCATATACCCGTCGTACTGTTCTTTCTTGCCAAACAAATCTTCAATCCCAGCTCCCGCAATCTAGTAGTTGATGTGGATTGGTTTAGTTGAAAATCTTCTCTTCATCATTGCACTTCGGTGAGTAACCATGTATGTGTTGATCTCTTTCTTACACAGGAAGATCTCAGCTGCAGTACACAAACTCCGTAGCCCCAACGAGGATCCCTGATGTCATTTAGAAGATGGTGAAAATGTTTTGTAGGAATTTGTGAATTTTTTTCTAATGAATATTGCCAGAGCAACAGCTTTCCAGCCTGCTTTACTCAATTTTGAACTAACAGTTTTTGTAATTTTGTGATAGTAAAATATGAAGGAATTATCTTGTCATTTATTTTAGGAATTTTGTCCAGGCAGCAACTTTCCAGAAAAAAACCTCAGGAAAATTGAAGACATCCCTACACTATTAACGAACCCTACCTGATTGTTTCTGTGTCTGGTAATAACAAGCATCTGAGAAAGACACTCCCCCGTGAGTCATTTTTTAGAATGGCTCATTGGTTGTGTACGTAGGCGCTCGTATTGCTAGGCTAGGCGATTGGTGTCGTAAGGACTAGGGTAAGTGGTTCGAGTCCCATGTTTGTCTATTTGTTTTTCGGAAGCTCTTAACACCTGTATCTGTTTATTTGTTGATCAGACATCCCTACTGTGGTTTTGAGAATGTGAACTAACAAATTGAATAAGTTATACAGGACACTTGAAGGAATGAGTAAGGAATGTATTTAATAAATGAGTTACATGAACAATTAGCATGCACATCCTTTGACATCAGTTTGGAGAGAATGAGTTGCTAAGAGTCTGCTAAGAGTATTATGATGTCGGTTCATTAATAAAATACCATGAAGGTGTAAATCCAACTACCGGTTTAATAACTAAAACCATGAAGATGTAAATCCAACTACCGGTTTAATAACTAAAACCATGTAGGTGTAAATCCAACTACCGGTTTAATAACCAAAAACCATGAAGATGTAAATCAAACTACCGGTTTAATAACTAAAACCATGAAGGTGTAAATCAAACTAGCGGTTCTATAACCAAAAACCATTGAAGTGTAAACCAAACTACCGGTTTAATAACCAAAAACCACTGAAGTGTAAATCAAACTACCGGTTTAGTAACCAAAAACCATGAAGATGTAAATTCAACTACCGGTTTAATAACCAAAACCATTAAAGTGTAAATCAAACTACCGGTTTAATAACTAAAACCATGAAGATGTAAATCCAACTACCGGTTCAATAACCAAAACCATTAAAGTGTAAATCAAACTACCAGTTTAATAACTAAAACCGTGAAATGTAAATCAAACTACGGTTAATAACTAAAACCATGAAGATGTAAATCAAACTACTGGTTTAATAAACAAAAACCGTGATGATACTAATCAAACTACTGGTTTAATAACCAAAAACCGTGATGATGCTAATCAAACTACTGGTTTAATAACCAAAAACCGTGATGATGCTAATCAAACTACCGGTTTAATAACCAAAAACCACGATGTTGCTAATCAAACTACCGGTTTAATAACCAAAAACCGGATGATCTAATCAAACTACCGGTTTAATAACCAAAAACCACGATGATACTAATCAAACTACCGGTTTAATAACCAAAAACCGCGATGATGCTAATCAAACTACCGGTTTAATAACCAAAAACCGCGATGATGCTAATCAAACTACCGGTTTAATAACCAAAAACCATGAAGATTTGCACCAACCTATAATAAAGAAATAATAGTGAATGACTTACTATTGCCAGCTAATTTATCACAAGTCTGACCAAACTGAAGACCAAATGAGCATAAATTCTCCATGATGCATGCTGGGGCTGTGTCATCTGTCACAACTATATGGGTCACACCACTAACTTGTTGCGTCACCACACATATAGCATGGGACACTGGAATGCGTTCAGATGAACCTCCAGCTGAACCATTCAAGTCAGCGCAGTCTAGGCTCTCGGTCACAATATAGTCAGGAACACTTGTGGTCATTCTGTGGCCATCTTTGGATGAGACGACACGAACAGGCACGCTCCATTGCCAATCTCCTGATATGCTATGTATGCAGATGGTAAATAAGTGATCAGCAATTGAGACACATGTATGATATAAGTCTGAGTAGCATGAGAAGAATGCTCAGTATTTAGAATGAAATGAGGTAACATTTTATGTTGAGTTTAGGTAGACAAGGGAGTCTAGGTAGACGAGGGAGTCTAGGTAGACGAGGGAGTCTAGGTAGATGAGGGAGTCTAGGTAGACAAGTGAATCAAGGGAGAAATGGTAGTTAGGTTGACAGGAGTCTAGGTAAAGGAGTCAGGTAGACAAGGAGTCTAGGTAAAGGGAGTCTAGGTAGATGAGGGAGTCTAGGTAGATGAGGGAGTCTAGGTAGATGAGGGAGTCTAGGTAGACGAGGGAGTCTAGGTAGACGAGGGAGTCATAGGTAGACGAGGAGTCTAGGTAGATGAGGGAGTCTAGGTAGATGAGGGAGTCAGGTAGACAAGGGGGTCTAGGTAGAGCAGCCAGGAGCAAGGTGGCAAGGAGTCTGGTAGACAAGGTAGGCAAGGGAGTCTAGGTAGACAAGTGAGTCAAGGTAGATGAGGGAGTCTAGGTAGACGAGGGAGTCTAGGTAGACAAGTGAGTCAAGGTAGATGAGGGAGTCTAGGTAGACAAGTGAGTCTAGGTAGACGAGTGAGTCAAGGTAGACGAGGGAGTCAAGGTAGACGAGGGAGTCAAGGTAGACGAGGGAGTCCTAGGTAGACGAGGGAGTCTAGGTGGCGAGGGAGTCAAGGTAGACGAGGGAGTCAAGGTAGATGAGGAGTCAAGGTGGAGGAGCAAGGTAGACGAGGGAGTCAAGGTAGATGAGGAGTCTAGGTAGACAAGTGAGCCAGGTAGACACCCTTCTCACCCCGATACACAGACCCATCGGTATAAACAACAACATCATAATTTATTATCTCCTGTCAGCTGCTTAATTGCTCAGCCTTCGTGTTGCTCCAATCTCTACATTCTCTTCTAAGAGTAATGATACTATTGCGGTAGTTGGTCATGCTAATATCTATTGTAATCCATTCTTCCCCTTTTGGTAGGGTTGCAGCTGTGATCGCTTGGCTAATTGTTATAATAACTTATACTTTATGGAAGGACCTATTTCGAAATGGTTGAACAAAGGAACAAACACAATAAACAACATTGAACACACGTCTACGAACACACTTCTTTGAACACACTGCTACGAACACACTTCTACGAACACACTTCTATGAACACGCTTCTATGAACACACTTCTATGAACATCAACCTCAAATAGCTTGTCCTGAGCAGAACTTTGCCACTCCAACAGTTCTCCAGAATTTCCTCTCTCAAAGGTCAGATGTGCTGCCTCTGCAGCCATCATGTTCAAACCATCAGTTACATCCTGAATCCATCTTCTCTGTGGTCTTCCTCTTCTTCTCTTTGCCGGTATGCCTCCTTCCCTGATGGTCTTCTCCAGACCTTGGTCTTTTTTACATGTACACACTTCTATGAACACACTTCTTTGAACACACTACTATGAACAAACTTCTATGTACACACTTCTACGAGCACACTTCTACGAACACACTTCTATAAACACACAACATTACTAACCTCATTAAATGTTCAGTGTTGGAAGAAAATGAAACATAATAAACATATGTGACATCCTCGTTCTTAGATTCTTCATTTTCCAATCCTTGCAACTGATCGTTATGTGTGGTCAACCATCTGAATAATGGTTGAGGTCGATGGTTGATGGTTTCCAAACTCTCAACAGAATTTCCATGTTTCTGTGCACTATCGTTGTCTTGCTTACAAGAGGACACAACAACCACTGCCTCAGTTTCTGACATTTGTATCTGCTGTGGACTAAGTGGTAAGGCCAACAGTTTTGTTACCAAGTTTCTGCTTGTGTGGTTGGAAAGGACAAAGCGTTCACGGATGCAAATGACCCTAATGTTGTGTTGCTCGCTTGAGGTGACAGTTAAAAAAGTTACCTAAGGATAAGAAAACAAAATAAGGTGTGGCTACAAAAGTCATAATAATATGTGATAATGTTTAGGTGGCTAATGAACTCATCTTATAAAACAATTTGGTTTCTGTAAGAACAAAGGAACAAACAATACAATATTCTGTTTAAAGGCATTAACAAAATGAAAATCGCTGCATATCCTTTACAGTACGTCACCCTCAACCACAGTAAACGATTTTCTAGGCGCCACTTATACGTTCAGTAGTTTTCCATTGCTTTCTGAATGGTGAGTTCTATTTTTACTGTTTGCAAAAACCCACGAGAACTCATTTGCTTCCAAACTGTTCATAGTGGAGTTTGAACCAGGTACACTTGAGTTGTGATCGAGCTCACTACCACTTAAGCTGCAGATACCCACAAAGATACTAACAGAAAATATATTTAAGATCGAAAAGGTATTTATAATAAATAATAATAATAAAACCCATAACCTGTTAGGGTAGTAGGGGTGTCACTGTGAAGACGTGAGAACAAAAGCACGCCATGAATCTCTGTCTTCAACTCCTCGAGCGAGTCTGGAGAAACTCTGCCCCGACCAGCTCTTCATGTTGTCAAACCAGGATTTTCTGTTCCCTCCCTTTCTTCTTCCACCCTCAACTGTTCCTTGTAGGATAGTCTTAGGAGAGGAGATAGGAGATAGTCATAGGATAGGAGTGTGAGCTATGTCTCATCACATGCCCGAACTACGCACGTTTACGCGTTTCACGATTGTCAAGAGTGGTACTTGTCGACCTGCAAGGTTGTTTATTGGTCTCTTACATAAATATTCTTATGTTCTATGTAACTAATAAGTAGTACCCGTCTGTAACACTTATATTTGAAAGCCTGTATTTATGTATGCTTTATTGCCTGCAGGAAGGGTCGACAATAGCAAAGCTGATTTCATGCTGCACCAGTGACAACATTTATGTGGAAATTTGGGGTTGAGGTCAAGGCCAGCTTGAACCAAAAATTGCAGAACTACAGGGAACCATAATCCTTTTACTTGGGGATCTAAATTATAAGTCAGTCAGAGTAAGGCTCATCTGAATGCATATTTGAAACCATGATTATGCCCGACTTTGTAAGGAAAGTGAAAATAAATACAGGAAAACTTTGCCCAGTGGTTGCGGGCCCAAATTTGGGGTGTAAAGAATAGAACAACTGTTACCTGCCACGCATGTCGTAAGAGGTGACTAAGGAGGTTTGGCTGAAATCGGATGCATGTGTTCTAAAATAAAAAGTCGATGCGTTTAGGGGCCTACCAAACCAATGTGCAACGTATACACGTTCTTGTCTTGGCAAAGATCAAACATATCACAAAGGATGATTAAAATTGGTAGTAAAAAACGAATGCAAAGAAGGAGGAGACAAGAAAACTTAAAAATCAAGTTCTAAAGTGTATCTATTTATAACTCACTGAGTTTAGAAATTTTTTTAAATAAGCTAAAAAAAGTATTAATTGAGTCTAACATCAACAACTAATTAAACGTCCTTAATAAATACCTCGCTAACCTTCCCCTGTCCCCAATTCAGCAAACCAGGTACCCATTTTCAACTTTGCAGACTGGAGTCACCCCATTCGAGGTGGAAAATGAATCAAAATTCTTTCTATTACAAAGCATGTACTCTAACCACTTGCTGTAATCTCAAATCAAGTAGTAGCATGTCCCTTGAGGAATGTCGTTTTCATCACAGCCCGCATGAAAAACTATCTCTAGCAAGTTCTCTCACCTCCTCCAGTGTCATGTTTAAAATTTCTTTGATGTCCTGCAGCCACCTTCATCTTGGTCATTCTCCTGCCTCATACTCCAGAAACCATGCCTTCCATTACCGTTCTCTCCAAACCACGTTTAAGGTTGCCAAAATATTCCATCTTCCGAGACATGATGTTACTTATGAGCCAATGCTCCTTGATATGCAGGCCTTGAAGAACGTCTGTGCTGTTTCTCTTCTCTATCCAGGATGTTGAAAGAACTTTTCTGTAACACCTTGTTTCAAAAGCTTCAATTTGACACAAGTTTGGTGTAATCAAGTGGTGAAAACAGCGCAACATTTTTAAAAACACTATCGTTACTGCGTGTAATACCGCTTTTTTGTGTAGGACATGAGCCTGTGGAATTTAATGGCTGCACGGCTAATGTAGTCGCAGTAAAACTGTTCAGGTTATAATTTTTATTTATGCCACGACAGAAAAAACTCCTTGGCCTTACCATGCATTGAACATGGTGTCTCCCGTATGGAAGCCGTGCTCTAATCCATTCCGTCAGACACTCCACTAGCCTTAATAACTGCCCAAAAATAACTATCACCCAAGCCACTAGAGCAATACAAAACAAAACAGGAAAAAATAATGCTGGGCAACAACCCAGTAACAGCATGACGACAAAAGAAGAAGAAGGACTACCATGCACTTATCTTACCTGTATTTTATTTGCCTCTCGGAAATATATTTGGAATGATATATGAACGAAGCCATCGATAAATAAAACTTTACCAATGTCGTCATTGTATCGACGGTAGTCTATACTCTCTTCTGTAAGGAGAAAAATGAAGGTCAAATGAACAATGTGTAAAGTAACGACGTTTGAAGACGTGAATAATGGGTGATAACAAGATGGCAATGATGGGACAATATAAGCATGTAAATGATGGGACAATATAAGCATGTAAATGATGGGACAATATAAGTATGTAAATGATGGGACAACATAAGCATATAAATGATGGGACAATATAAGTAAGTAAATGATGGGACAATATAAGTAGTAAATGATGGGACTAAGAAGATGTAAATGATGGGACAACATAAGCATATAAATGATGGGACAATATAAGTAAGTAAATGATGGGACAATATAAGTAAGTAAATGATGGGACAATATAAGTAAGTAAATGATGGGACAATATAAGCATGTAAATGCTGGGACAATATAAGTATGTAAATGCTGGGACAATATAAGTATGTAAATGATGGGACAACATATGTATGTAAATGATGGGACAATATAAGCATGTAAATGATGGGACAACATAAGCATGTAAGTGAAGGGACAACATATGTATGTAAATGATGGGACAATATAAACATGTAAATGATGGGACAATATAAACATGTAAATCATGGGACAATATAAGTATGTAAATGATGGGACAATATAAGTATGTAAATGATGGACAACATAAGCATATAAATGATGGGACAATATAAGTAAGTAAATGATGGGACAATATAAGTAAGTAAATGATGGGACAATATAAGTAAGTAAATGATGGGACAATATAAGCATGTAAATGCTGGGACAATATAAGTATGTAAATGCTGGGACAATATAAGTATGTAAATGATGGGACAACATATGTATGTAAATGATGGGACAATATAAGCATGTAAATGATGGGACAACATAAGCATGTAAGTGATGGGAGAACATGTGTATGTAAATGATGGGACAATATAAACATGTAAATGATGGGACAATATAAACATGTAAATGATGGGACAATATAAGCATGTAAATGATGGGACAATATAAACATGTAAATGATGGGACAATATAAGTATGTAAATGATGGGACAATATAAGTAGGTAAATGATGGGACAATATAAGTATGTAAATGATGGGACAATATAAGTATGTAAATGATGGGACAATATAAGAATGTAAATGATGGGACAATATAAGCATGTAAATGATGGGACAATATAAACATGTAAATGATGGGACAATATAAACATGTAAATGATGGGACAATATAAACATGTAAATGATGGGACAATATAAGGATGTAAATTATGGGACAATATAAGCATGTAAATGATGGGACAATATAAGCATGTAAATGATGGGACAAAAATAAGTATGTAAATGATCGGAAACTATAAGCATGTAAATGATGGAACAATATAAGTATGTAAATGATGGAACAATATAAGTATGTAAATGATGGAACAATATAAGTATGTAATTGATGGGACAATATAAGTATGTAAATGATCAGAAACTATAAGCATGTCCTTTCATTCGCTTGAAATATTGTCTTTATATTCAATGTTGTCTCTGTATAAACTTACTGTCATTTGTAGCTCACACAGAGGTCTGTGTAGTTTTCTGTCGAGTGTTGTTTCATTAGGCCAGTGAATTTGCCTCGGTATATCATATTCTATAAAATTCAGACAAGTAAAGTATTTTGGGCACATAAAAAGACATGACACCGTGATAAAATCTTTACTAGAAGGGAAAGTTGAGGGGGGAAGAGCAAGAGAAAGACCGAGAGATAAGTGGGAGGAAACTTTAAGAAATGGACAGGTTACAGTCTGGCAGTGTACAACAACAAGGTGAAAGACAGAGGGTGCTGGAGATTCATTGCAGCCAACCTTCGATGTGGAAATGGCACCTGATGATGATGATATCATATTCGGGACAGTCTTGAAGTATGTGCTCTGCAGTCTAATGTGCCTGTCCCCATGTACACATTGCTGAATTGCCAATCTTGAATTTTGTATACATGTGACTGCGGAGTCGATTGTGTTGATTGAGGATAGTGAGAGAAGTTGAATCTTACCTGACATTGGAATGTATTTTTGAGCAGAAGTTAAGCTCTGATACTTGACTGAGAGCTTAAAGCCATCCTGTCAGAGAAAGAACATACACATTTTTAGATCAAACTTGCCATTGATATTTGTATTAATATAATGTGTGTTGGGGTGTGTGGTCTCTGTGGCTAAGTGGTTAAGCTGCTGCCTTGCGTTCCGAAGGTCACAGGTTGGAATCTGGACTGCACCTTTCTGTTCAAAGGTATATTTTTTCTAGACATCTAGGATCGTTGCAGAAGATGCGGTCATGCTTTGTACAATACCTCGGCAGCAGGTGGTGTGCCATTTTTGGAAAGGGCCGAGCCATATGAGGTAAAATCTAGTGCAATGAAGTCAAATCTAATGCGTATGTTGGTTTGTTTGTTTGTGCTCATCTTACCAACTAAGGTAACCATTCTTTGTGATCTGGGTAATTTGTGCCGAGAACAAGCGCACTTTATTCCCCAATAGGCACCTACAGGCATGTAGGATAGCCACATTAGGATTTTGACCAAAATGTATGTATGTTATCCAACAGGATACACATTTTTATAGATCAGTAACTGTAAGATTTGATAAACAGAAAAACCCACTTTAAGTTACCGCATCTGGAATTATACTGTAGCATGGTGTCAGATGTGAATGGTCATAGGGAGGCCACCATCAAAGCTGACTCATGTCAGTATTAATATAATAATACATCAATAGCCGTCCATCGCAAGCGATGGTGACAACAGTCTCAGATGTGTGCTGCTGCACCTCTCTAGTGTGTGCGGAGGTGACTGTACAGTACAATCCTAGAATATAATCCCATCAAAGGTGGGGCATACATGATGAAGGTTAGACATGCGGGTGGTTTTTTTTCCAGCAGCTCATTTTATCTGTTCCTCAGCGGCATGACAGTTCTCAGCTATGCAAGTTCCTCTTGTGTTGTTACAGTGCCAGATTTGGTAATCTTGCGCCAAGAATTCCCAGCACGTAGTGTCTATATCTAAGCATTTCAGAGACACTTTAAGATGGTCTTTAAAGTGTTTTTTCTGTCCACCAGCTGAACATCTGCCCCCTTCAAGCTTTCCATACATCCACTGTTTTGGAATGCGTTTATCAGTCATCCAAGCAGTGTGACCGGCTCATCTCACTTGGGCCTTCTGTAACAGAGTGTAACATGGGTAAAAAGAAAAAAAAGGAACCCTTTCATACCTTATGGTATATAGGTCAATACAGTGTTAGGCCTGTACTTTTCATTGACCATCGGCACACGATGGGTAATGTGGTCAGCATCACACCTGCCGCCTTTACTTTCCCAGAGCATGTCTGGTACCCAATTGAGGCTGGGTCGACCAGAGAGCGTCGCGTCGTGAAAATTCCACGCGCTTCGGAGCTGAACCCAGACCACCAGCCTTGAGAAGCGAGTTCACTAACAACTACTCTACAGCGGCTCTCAACATGGGTGATAAATACATAAGTTCTATGCAAGACATCTGCATACTGCTGAGTCAGCAGTTACAAACACACTCAAAAGATATTGTTAAATGCTGTCATATGGTACATATTTCAATGGGGGTTCCTCTGTGGCGTAGAAGTTAGGTGCTCGCCTCTAGTTCCAAAGGTACTCTGTTTGCTCCTGCGTGAAGCCATCAGGATATTTTTCCAGAGATCCATGATCTCAGTGTAGGCGAGATCAAGTTCTTAGTCCTATTGGAGGCGTACGATAAAATGAAGGTTCAGTGTTAAAGTTGAGCACATCAAAGAACCCTTGGCAGTTAAAAATCGAGAAGAGCAGAATGAAAACCACTGCGCTAACATAGAAAGGTTTTTAGTTTTTAACGTAAGATTTTTACAAAATATTTACACTATCTTCTAAATTACATCGGGGACCCTCGGCGGTACTACAGAGCTAGTGCACTGCTGCTACAGAGTTTGTGCACTGCTGCTGAAATCATCCTGTGTAAGCAAGAGATCGGAGCACACATGGTTACTCACCAAAGTGCAATTATGATGGTCTAATCAATAAATGTATTTTAAAAGATGCAGGACACTTTGTGTCTAATGCAAGCTTCTTTTAAGAACTGAAAATCTCACTCTTTTGTTCAAATTCAGAATTTATACTGATTAAGTGATTGGACCAGGAGCCACACTAAGTGGGGTTTTTACTCTATAATGGCTTTTGTCCTGGTCTACTAAGAGTTAAAAGATTAAAAACTGTCTTTATTTTCAGGGAAAGCCGCTTTTAGGGTGGTGTAGGACAGAGGGAATATGCTTCTGAGGAATTTAATGGTCGCATGGCTAGTGTAGTCACTGCAAAACTGTTCAGGGTAAGATTTCTTTCTTTATGCCCAGACAGAAAAAACTCCTTGCCTTTACACCAGGGATCAGCCTGCCTGCCCAGCGTGTTCGCAACATGTTAGACGACGGGTGAAAAGCCCCTTGTGAGTGCGGTTCTATTTCGCGGGCTGACAGAAAGTCCACAGGTTCTCCAGATTTATGGTGTTCGTGGCACTGAACCGAAGGGTTTCAATGTCCATGGCACCGAGCCGTAGAGCTGAAAGCTCAAGTGCTTCTGGATCGGAAATAAAAAACAAAACTGGGGATCGAACCTGGGCCTCGCGAATGGGAGCCCATGCTCTAATCCATTCGGCCAGATGCTTCTCTATTAAAAGATTAAAATCTATTAAAAGATTAAGACCTATTTTCAAATAATAAGAAGCATTGTATGAGAGACAACACAGTGAGAGATAGAACACAGCAACAATCCGTATCAAATATTATAAGGAAACGAAGGTGGAAATATTTAGGTCATGTTCTTAGATCAGATGAAAAGAGACTAAATTGACAAGTCCTTATGTGGTCACCAGTTGGGAAAAGAAAACGTGGAAGACCTAAGACCACTCTTGAAGAACAATCCAACAAGAAAGTAAACTTGGGATGTAAAACCATACAAGATCTCCAACTGCTAGCGACGAACCGCATTACATGGAGATCTAAAACCTCTGCCCTATGTGCCGTCTTTGGCACAAAAGGAACAAACTAACTAACTATTGTATGAGAAGCCATAATAACAAAAGCAGCAATGCTGACAGAATGATCGCAAGTTGCATACCTTTATTAGTGATGGTGCTAGTGTGAGACCTGATCCTAAACACCAAGTCTTATCCTCACTTCCTGAGATAATAATGTCCATATCTGTTGCATTATAAAGCAGATATGAAGGGGAAACCTCCACCAACAGTGTGTCACAGCCTGGGATGTACTCTGAGAACCGGACATTCAGATCAATGCTGGGCTTTTGTTCAATGGTCAGTTCAGATTGGTTAATGTTACTAGACAGGTTCCAGTCTATTTGATCAGAGAGGAGAACTTGACTTGCGGGAGAAATAGCCATGTCCCTGTTGATTAATGTAAAGATGTTTGTAATCAAATTAAGGTTTTACTAAAATTCAGTTAAAACTTTCCGTACAAAATTATTTTTTCAGTTTTTACACAGTTAATTCAAGGGAGGTTAAAAAGATAGCAATTAAAAAAAAAGAAATCGTAACTACTCATCAATAAATAAATATATATAGATATATGATTATATACTAATTTGATGAGAACTGGACAACGTATTAGAATAACAAGGTTACAAAGTAATAGAAGTAAAATAGTAGAAGTAAAACTAGAAAGACTTCTTATATGGGAAACAACTTGAATGGCGCAGTGTAAAGCGAATTGAGTTCAATGGAAATATGTTGCGGCACAGTGTGCGCGATTGCGTAGAAAGAGTTAAGTAAGAAAGGTTAAACAAACAGCAACAACAATACAATACAAATATTTATCTGATAAGACTCTGAAAAAGGTAAAAAAACACACAAAAACAAAAGCACAACACAAAAACATTATTTAACAAGACTGAAGTAAAAAAGGTAAAAAAGAAAGCCCCAACAAATCACACAAAAATTATCTAATAAAACTCAAGTAAGATATATTAAAACAAACAACAAGAAAACATGAAACAAATAATTATCTAACAAGACTGATGTAAAAAAGTTTTAAAACCCAGCAAAACATGAAACAAACAATTATCTGATAAAACGCGAGTAAGAAATATTAAAATAAACAACAACAAAATGCAAAACAAATAATTATCTGATAAGGCTCGAGTAAGAAAGATAAAAAAACAGCAAAACATGAAACAAATAATTATCTAACAAGACTCTGAAGTAAAAAAAGGTAAAAAAAACCCAGCAAAACACAAAACCAATAATTATCTGATAAGCGGAGCAAGAAAGAAAAAAAACAGGAAAAAGCAAAACACGAAAAAAAAATTATCTAATAGGAGTCTGAAGTATGAAAGGTTAAAAAAGGCACACTACAAATAATTATCCAATAAGACACAAAGTCATTAAACTCACTTTTCTGTATCAGTTCCTGAATGATTTGTCAAATATGGCCATTGTCTATGGGTGGTATCCATCTCTTGCTCACACATCTGCTCTATATCCACACTGCTAACCTGGTTCCTAGTTAGCTGACCTATCAATCCAGTGGATAATACTACGGCAGGACTTGACAGTAACATGTCTGAGCTACAACATAAAAGTTATTAATAGTAACTAGCTTGGATGTCAAAGTTGGATGCAACATGCGGTTTCATGACAAGAAGGGTGGAGATAGGGAGAGTTGTATTACAACAAGAGAGAGCTGTATTACAAAAAGAGAGAGTTGTATCAAAATCAGAGAGTTTATCACAAAAAGGGAGAGTTGTATCACAAAAAAGAGAGTTGTATTACAAAAAAGAGAGTTGTATCACAAAAAGAGAGGGTTGTATCACAAAAATAGAGTTGTATTACAAAAAGAGGTTGTATCACAAAAAGAGAGAGAGAGAGTTGTATTACAATCAGAAAGAATTGTATCACAAAAAGAGAGGGTTGTATCACAAAAATAGAGTTATATTACAATCAGAGAGTTTATCACAAAAAGGAGAGTTGTATCACAAAAAGAGAGTTGTTTTACAAAAAGAGGTTGTATCACAAAAAGAGAGGTTGTATCACAAAATAGAGTTGTATTACAAAGAGAGAGTTGTATCACAAAAGAGAGAGAGTTGTATTACAATCAGAAAGAATTGAATCACAAAAAAGAGAGTTGTATTACAATAGGAGAGACAATTAGAGGCTACAGAGATGTGGTTTTTATTTAAGAATGATGAGAATAGTTAGCATCCATCCTTCATTTCGCTTGCTCAAAATATTGTCTATATATTCAATGTTGTCTCATGTATACACTTCAATGTCAGTTTGCACAGAGACACATAAAGTTTTCTTTCTCATGAGTGTGGCCACAATGAATATTTTCATCTAAACTAATCCACATCAACTGCTAGAACTTGGATTGAAGATTGCAGTGGTAAAAAAAACCCAGCACAACTGGTATATGAGTAGGCTGATCCTGAGACACGTTCTGACTGATCCTGAGACACGTTCAGTCTTCCAACACTATCCTTTGGTGGCGTACAGATGGGGTAGAAGTCTTAAGGATATGTTGGTTCACAGTCGCCTCAATCCAGAGTCATTTTGGCACCATCCAGTGTGGCCGCCGGCGCTGCAACACATGTGCTTATGTAATACAGACCCGCACTGTGTCTTTTCCAAAAGCCACATTTGTTATTGAAGACAGTTTCACGAGCGAGTCCGGGAAAATTATCTATGCCATTACCTGCAAGCGGTGCAACAATGCCTATATTGGAGAAACCGGCAAGAGGCTCAGTGACCGATTCGCCCAACACTTGCATGATATACGCCAATGCTCTGTGACCCCTGTAGCTACTCATTTCAATGATACTGGCCATTCAGGAGCTTGCGATTTCCAGGTCACAGCCATTTGATCATGTTCCTCTGATGATCGTAGTCAATTTGCTCTGGAGAACCGTTTTATTTCATTATATGGTACCTTGCAGCCTCTTGGACTCAACGCATTACATTCCTATGCTTCTTAGTACTTTCTCATCTCATGCCTTGTAATCTATATGTGTATTTGCTTCATATATATAATTTATATTTTCACTTGATTGTATATTGTTTCTCTTCTTTTCCACTTCTAGTTTTGTGTTGCACTCATTTCGTTATTCGTTTTTATTCCCAGATTTTCATCAGATACATTTGAATGTTTCCGTAATCGTCCATTTGTAAGTGTTCTGTGAAATTCGTCACTCCTGTTGTATCGTTTGCTTGATAAAGACCTTTTGGTCGAAACGTTGCTGTTTATCGTCACTGTTTCTATATTTTGTAAAACTATAGTACTTTGTTTGTACGTGTTTCGCTATATGAGTAGGCTCATCAATCAACATCAAACTGGTATAGTTAGTCGCAGGATGCTGTTTGAGATATTGCGAAGGAGAACCGAGCACCTAAGGACATGTCCAAAGTGTAATGAAGATATTCTAAATTGAAACTGAAACTTCATCATCATCAGGTACCATGCCAGCTGGTGTAGGCGATCATGGATCTCCACAAAACTCTGTCTCTGGTGTCTGCTATCATCTCAGATGTCGAAGCTCTACTGTGCCATGAAGTCGGCTATCCAAAATTTTCTCTCCCTGTCTTTCTCTGTCTCGTCTACGCTTGATATTACCGGTTGTCACAATATCTTCTAAACCTCCCTTCCTCATCACATATCCGAAAATTGAAACTTACCAAAGTCTAAAAGACATCTGGTGAGTGACATCTCCCCCTGTACAGTGAAGTTGAAACTCATGCCCATAACTTTGTACCATTATTTCTTGTGATTTCTTAACCTTGGGTGAGTCTAAATGAATGTACAGAGGATGAGGCAGGTGTGTCCGCACAACATACAGAGGTGTCAGCATTATCTGCAACACACAAGTATGAATAATGAAAGGGTGAAAATTTATTTTCAGAAACTTAAAAATGTGGAATGTAAATTTGTGCATGCTCAAATAAGAAGTAGAGTCTTTAAGTGAATAACAATGGGAAAAGATGTACAAATTATGACACATTTATAAAGGACAATTCACATAGTTGATTGAGTGATAGGACCATCATCATTGCACTTCGGTGAGTAACCATGTGTGCTCCGATCTCTTTCTTACACAGGAAGATCTCAGCTGCAGTGCACAAACTCCATAGCACCAGCGAGGTCCCGATGTAATTTTGAAGATCGTGAAGATGTTTTTGCAGGAATTTTTATTTTAATCTTTTATTATGAATTTTGTCCGAGCAGCAGCTTTCCAGCCTGCTCTTCTCGATTTTGAACTGCCAAGGGTTCTTTTACATGCTCAAATTGAACATGGTACCTACGTTTTATCATCCGTCTCCGATAGAACTAGGAACTCAATCTCACCTACACTGAGATCAGGGATCATTAGCAAAATATCCAGATGGCTCCATGACGGAGTGAACCTGGTACCTTTGGCATGAGAGATGATCACCTAACCTCTATGCCACAGAGATTCCCTAAAATTGATGTTTTGATCATAAAATTGATCGCAAAGTTGATGTTTTGACTTACCTTTCTTGAAGGATACGCAAAACACGTGCAATAAAATTAATTCATAAAACTATACAACCTGCGTATATGAAAAAAAACAAGACACACATTGTGTTTTCTCCTGAAGTTAATTTATCATGTGAAGTGAAGTTATTCAAGTAACAACCAATGAAAAGTTAGGGGTCTCTGTGGCTAAGTGGTTAAGCCGCTGCCTTGTGTTCTGAAAGTCACGGGCTGGAATCAGGGCTGCGCCACTCTGTTTGTTAGTCCATTTTATTCAGAGAAATAATTGATTGCTGCCGGATAATTGTTGCAGTACAGAGTTTGTGCTTTGTGCAATATTTTCGTTTAGATGGCGTGCCATTTCTGTGGAGAGGGGCAGAGCCATATGAGTCAAACCTGGTTCAATGAAGTCAATCCTTCGGCTTTAGGTCCCTTTGACTTTAGGCCCCTTTGACTTTAGGCCCTTCAACTTTAGGCCTTTAACTTTAGGCCCTTCGACTTTAGACCCTTTAGCTTCGCAAGGAGAGCAAAGAATAGTAACACTATGACCTATAAGACATGTCGTAAGAGGCGACTGAGGTAGGGCCTAGTAAAGTTACTCTAGTATCAGATGTGCTGGCCTACTTGTAGGCGCATAACTGGCACAACATACAATCACTCTTAGGCTCAGATCACATACAAATAGCAAAGAGTGGTTTAATAAGAGATCGATATGGAGCGTTAGAAGAAGATATATAGTCAAGATTTGTTGCACCTATGAGGAGAAATAAAGTTGAAAACTTAGTGTCAGCTGGCAAATTTGTTGGGAGAAGGGCAAGGGTCGTCCAAGTTGTTACAGGGATCAAATTAGGGATGTAAAGAATAATACCACTATTACCTGTCATGCATGTCTAAGAGGTGACTAAGAAGGTTGTGGTGGGGCTAGCTAACCCACACTGCAAAAAAATCCTAGATAGCTACAGAAGCCACAACCAAGAAAATTCTTAGCTCACCAACTGACAAAGAAGAAGGAGACAGCAAGGAGGGAGACAGAATGCAAGAAAATGGGGAGAGAGCGGAGAGATCTGGAAAAGATGGCCTTGGATAGGCAGGCCTTGATTGCGAACCTATGCCTCTTTAGGGGTGAAGGGTGACGAAAAATAGGTCACGGGGTAGGCAAAAATACTTGAATGACTTGGTCAAGACAAGAACACACACCTGATCCAGGAATCTAGGAATGGTGTGAGATGGCAAACTATGACTGACTATGTGTATCTGCGTGGCACACAGTGATGATGATGAAGGTTTTCACATTGATTGTGCTTGTGTTGATTCTATGAATAGAACGTTAACCAAGATGCTAACGCACCTTCATGTGGAGACAGAACTGGGCAAGCTAGAGATTAGAGGCAGCTGCAATGGATCGAAATTACATTCACTGAAAGAGTCTAATCCAAACAGAGGAGTTTCAGGGTTGTCAATCCCAGTTGCTGACCAGATTGAGAGAGTCTTTCCGAACACAGGAGTTTCAGGATTGTGAATCACAGTTGCTGACCAGATTGAGAGAGTCTTTCTGAACAGAGGAGTTTCAGGATTGTGAATCGCAGTCGCTTATCAGATTGTGAGAAATAGGTGGTGATATTGGTACAGTCTAAAAAAGAATGACATACCAAATATGTATAAAAATTGAACATTGAACTAGCATGTTTGGCTGGTGAACGCTGCTAGATTTGTTGAGGTGGGGATGAGAGCAACTATGGGCATGTCCAGAATGCTACGATGATAGTCCTCTGATAACCGATGCCAGGTATTGAATCTCGCCAGATACACATATACAAATCACAATTGCAAAAACATTTAATAACATATATTTTACTAATAAACACACATACTGCACATATAGTATGATTATCTTCTAATTTAAACATCCATCATATAACGAATACACACTAATATCCAAATGTTTGGGAATCCTCGCTGGTCCTCAACTGTCGATGATATCTTCATGTGTAAGAAAGTGGTAGGAGCACACATGTAGTGCAATGATGATAGTCCCATCAATCAATCAATCAATCAATCAATCAATCAAGCAATCAATCAAGCCCCAAATGTACTTTGTTGAACATGAAAACATTATAGATAAATAAAACTTGAAAATTTTGCAACTTGTCAACACAACATTTGTTGGAGCACAATTTTGTGAAAAATATATTCAAATTACGCCCTACAAATATTTTCTAAATGAATTTTTTTAAAAACTGATTCAGAAGCACGTGAGCTTTCAGCTCTTTGACTCGGTGCCATGGACATCGTAACCCTTTGGTTCGGTGCCACAAACACCGTGAGTCTGGTGAACCTGTGGCTTTTCTGCCTGCACGCGGAATTGAACCCGCGCTCACAGGGAGCTTGTCACTTGTAGTCCAACGCGCTATGAACACGCTGGGCAGACAGGCTTCTAAATGAATATGCCCATACTATCAGCAATGAAAACTTTCTAAATGTATATAGCCACATTGCCCTCCATGACCATTTTGCAAAATATATAATATATCCACATTGCTCTTCATGACAATTTAGCAAAATATAATGTCACAGATGATCACCATGAAAACTTTGCTAAATTGCTATGCACACATTGCCTTTCAAGAACATTTGACTAAATTGCTATGCACACATTGCCTTTCAAGAACATTTGACTAAATTGCTATGCACACATTGCCTTTCAAGAACATTTGACTAAATTGCTATGCACACATTGCCTTTCAAGAACATTTGACTAAATTGCTATGCACACATTGCCTTTCAAGAACATTTGACTAAATTGCTATGCACACATTGCCTTTCAAGAACATTTGACTAAATTGCTATGCACACATTGCCTTTCAAGAACATTTGACTAAATTGCTATGCACACATTGCCTTTCAAGAACATTTGACTAAATTGCTATGCACACATTGCCTTCCATACATATTTTGCTTCTTCTTTTCTCTAACGCTTCATATCGACCACTTGTTAACCCCTCTGTGTGATTTGTATGTGATCTGAGTCTAAGAGTGATTGTACGTTTTGCCAGTTATGTGTCTACAAGTAGACCAACACATCCAATTTCTGCTACGCTTTTTATTTACTAGAGTAGCTTCCCTAGGTCCCTACTTCAGTCGCCTCTTATGATGTGCCTTGTAGGTCGCAGTGATACTATTCTTTGCTTCCCCTGCAGACTCCGGCACCACATTGGCGAATATTTTGCTAAATTTATATGCACACGATGCATTCCAAGAACATTTTGCAAAATTTATATGTAACACATTGCCTTCCAAAAACATTTCGATAAATTTATAAGCACACTGCAATGTATAAAATAGACTTATGGACATTGCTTTTAATGAAAATTTTGTAAATTTTGAAAAAAAAGCAAATACAGGCATATTAAAAGCATGAAAACTCAAGAAAATAATGAAAAGTAAAATGTAATCATAAAAGGAGTCTGGGGACAAATCATGTTTATCAATTGAAATTGAATCTCAAACACGCTTGTTTTGTACTTTGCTTGTTTTGTACTTCAAAGGTTACAGTATTGGAATGGGTAGGAATTAATATGGCCACATCTATCTGTTATAACAATTTTCAACTAACAAAGACAAGCAGGAGAACAAAGCAAAGCTCCAGTAAATAGAGTTATAAAGGACAACAAAACCATAACAAATTTGATAGAATCAAAGACAGAAAACTAAACAAAACAAGACATCATCCAGAGACAAACACAACACAGCAACAGGACAATAAATGGGACAATATGGATGATAAAACACTACTGAAAAACAGAGCAATATACAGGACTGTACTGATTATAAAACACTATCCAGAAACAGGGAAACTGGAAAACCTACAAGGACGTTAAAAAAACTGTCTTTACTGTATGTAATACAGATTTTCAGGGCAGTGTAGGATCTGAACAGTTTCACGACGACCGCACTAGTCATTCTGCCATCAAATTTCCCAGTCTTAGGTTATGATGTTTTCTTTATGCCACCAACAGAAAAAAATAACTTTGGCTTTACCGGGGATTGAACCCGGGTCTCCTAAATCGGAGCCAGCATTCTAATCCAATCGATCAGATGCTCCTTCGCCACATGACAGTATTGATTAAAAAAACATTACCCAGGAACAAAAACAGCATACAATACATCAAAACATCAATTCCCCCATATGTGCTTTCGAAGCCAGCATATCAGCTCGCTCAGTATTATCACAGAACTCGGTGTGTCTTAAAAATACTAAACATAAAAATGAAACAAAGCAATAGATAACAAAGTAAGCAACAATATTATAACTATATATATAAATAGTAATATAAAAAATAAGCACATGTATTATATGCAGACACCTAAAAACAAAGAAACCTAAATTGATTCCCCAATACTCACCACCACCCATTTGTTCCAACAAACCAAGATGCCAGGCAACATCAGTTCTGAATGGTTAACATATCATGCACACCACACAGAGATGGGAAAAATGGACAACCAATACTTTAAACTCTATTGCTGAATCAACAATAGTGAATAACCATTTCTGGATGGTTAACATGCATGCACACACATACAGATGGGAAAATTGGACAACCCAATACTTTAAACTCTATTGCTGAATCAACCAAGAGTGGAATAACCATTTCCGGATGGTTAACATGCATGCACACACATACAGAGAAAAAATGGACACCCTAATACTTTAAACTCTATTGTTGAACCAAGATTGGAATAATATTACTGGATGGCTATTATACACCCGAACATATAAATTAAACATCAATTGATCCACAATAATCACAAAACTATGTTAAGAAATCTTGTAAATTTCCTGGATAAATACGACAGTTTTCATACAAGAGTTTTCAAAAGTAACAAACTGAACATCAATGGAGCCTATCATTAAAAGAAAAAGACAGCAATGGACTTGGGATGTATGTCTATGCTAGTATAGGAAGTTAAGTTAGTTTGTTCCTTACGTGCCAAAGGCAGCACATAGGACAGAGGTTTTAGATCTCCATGTGATGCGGTTCGTTGCTAGAACGTACACATTTAGACAAATCCTGTTTCCGAAATACTTGGGTTTTCACGATTGAGGATTATTAGGCCTCAGATCAACCGACCATAGCAAGTACGAAGAAAACAACAACTTCCATCTTGAAACCGGAAAATATATATAGGAAGTAGAAAAGCATATATGTGCTTATGAATATAAGTTACATGGACAGAGAAGAGAACAAATAGATCTATTCAGAAAGAACTTTAAATCAAAGTAAACTGACTGATGCTACAAACAAGAAAGAGAAAATTGAGATATTTTGGGTATATAAAGAGACATGAAGGGCTGGAGAAGACCATCATAAAGGAGGCATACCGGCAAAGAGAAGAGGGAATACCACAGGAAGATGGAATTTTTGTCTGTAATCCTGTTTTGCCTCACAGCATCAGGATTAGAAGAGATTTATAGAACAGGCTTTTTGTGTGCACTTCATAAATACTGTTTTTCACTGCCTCTGTTATTTCTGAGGTCCACCTTTTGCGTTGATGGCCTTTTGCTTTGTATCCTCTGTATTGGAGTAACATTGATCTTTAAGTCTGCTTAAGTCTGGTTATCTGCTTATGTGGCCGAACCATTTAATTTGTTTTTTCTTGATGAAGTTCAGTTTTGATGTAGCCACTTTTTTCCCTGCTGTCTTCATTTCTGAACCAGTCTCTTCTCGATACTCCCAACATTTTGCCTTGACACTTCTTCTCTATCGTGACTAGTTTTATAATTAGATAAACTTGATCCATATGCGACATTTTCTAACTCTGTACATTTTTTTCCGATCCAGAAGCACTTGAGCTTTCAGCTCTTCGGTTTGGTGCAATGAACACCATAAATCTGGAGAACCTGTGGCTTTTCTGTCAGCCCCCGGAATTGAACCGCACTCACAGGGGGCTTGTCACCCGTCGTCCAAGGCGCTGCGAACACGATGGGCAGGCGGGCAACTCAGTACATCAAGAACCCACTTGCAACTGAGCATACCCTAACAAAGTCTGCACTCTGAAACATACTTGTTAACATTCTACTGAATCTTAAAGTTCACAACTAAATATGTCAGAGGTCTCTGTGGTTAAGTGGCTAAAATGTTTGCCTTGTGTTTCAAAGACCATGGGTTCAAATCCCAACTACACCATTCTGTTCAGAAGTGCATTTTCTCCAGAGACTCCTTAGATTGTTGCAGAAGCCACAGAGTTCGGGCTTTGTACAATACTCTCTGCAGGTGGCCTGCCATTTCTGTAGAGATGGACCGAGCTATATAGGGAAACCCGGTGCAATTAAATCAATCCATCATCTTTAGATCTTTCTTAGACTTAAAATTGTCTTGACTACTCAGTGATTTAGTCATGGACAATGAACACACAGATCGAAAAATCTCTGAGGGCCACAGAAATGTGGTTTTACAGAAGAATGATGAGAATCCCATGGTCTGCTAAAATGACTAATGTTGAGGTATTGAATGAGATCAAGACACAGAGAAGGCTTATCATCAATATAAGAAAGAGACAGTCATCATTTTTCGGGCATGTGATGAGGAGGTTTAGAACACATTGTGACAACCGGTAAAATCGAGGGTAGACGAGACAGAGGAAGACAGAGAGAGAAAATTTTGAATAGCCTGACTTCATGGCACGGTAGAGCGTCAACATCTGAGTTGATAGCGAACACCAACGACAGAGATTTGTGGAGATCCATGATCGCCACACACCAGCCGGTACGGCACCTGATGATGATGATGACTCAGTGATTTGTGTCCCTTTAGGTCAGAGTTCAAAATCACCATAGATTTTAAAAAAACTTAAACATCACATCCACAAAAGAAACACCATATTCTGATTTGAGTGTACAAAACTTCAGATTAGTTTGCATTAAATAAATATAATAACATTGAACATAAGATCAAATAATAACAATATAAAAATAAAATAGAACCAAAATAAATGTATACAATGGTAGAGGTAGCCATTATGAACCATGAATTAAATAATAATTAAAAAAAAAGAAAAATAATAAGCCCTCTGAGTTTTCAAAACTTGATAAAGTTGGACAATTTTTCAATTAAATTTATTTTTTATACTAACTTATTTAAAAAAAAAAAATCCATTTGTTTTTATTTAAGTTAACTCTTTCCATGCCAATCACTGCACACTGTGTCACAGTGTATTCTGCTGAACGCCATTTGCAGTACACTGCGCCATTCGAGTTGTTTTCCCTTATACAAGTCGTTCTAGTTTTACTTCTACTATTTTTACTTTTACTACTTTTTAACCTTGTTATTCTAATAGGTTGTTCTGGTGTCTTCAAATTAGTATATAATAAGATATATATATGTTTATTTATTAATGAGTAGTTACAATTTAATTTATTTTAAATGTTTTTTTCATCCCTTGAACTAACCGTATACAACTGAAGAAATAATTGCGTACGGAAAGAGTTAATCTCAATAAATTGTAACAAAAATTTAATCTGCATGCAATTAATCAAATTTATATTTTTGAAAATTTATGGATTACTAAATGTATTGCGTGAAATTTGTGGATTTTTTTTCCCTAACATCCTGCAGACAAACACAACAAGTTTTCGCTTACTAAAAAATGTAGATATGCATAAGTAGGATAAAATTGTGGGGGGAATTTTAAACCAACATATGGAAGTGAAACATGGACAGTAAATAGACATAAAAAAAGATCAATGGGAGCTAATGAGAAGATTTTATCAAGTAATCTTAAAGAGAGCTAAAACCACTGTGGCATTTAATGTGACAAAATATGTCAAGATCCCGAGACATGATATTGTTTATGAATCATTGTTCCCAGATAGTAAAGGACTTATTCATACCTCAAAGTACAATGGGGAATATGGTGTGTCAGATCCGTATTTTTACCGTCGGTACACGATTGATGATGTGGTCAACAACACTCTGCCCACCTTTACTTTCCAGTGTTTTATCTAGTGCCGATTGAGGCTGGGTCAACCTAAAAGCCATTACAGTAGGAAAAATATTCCAGCCCACCGTGAAATTGAACACGCACCTAAGAAGCAAATTCACTAACATCTTCGCCACTACAGCCCTCATTTTTTGTGTTCCTAGATGTTAAATATATGGGAAGCAGCTTTTCAGCAGATGTAAGAATAACTAACAAAATCCCAATCTAGATGCAATAAAGCAAATGAAATCATAAAACAAATGGCACCAATTTGGAAATGCAAGCTTGTCATTATCAACACTAAAGGAGCATTGTCCCACATGATCTTTCTCCCAACACTATGCTAACAGTGCAAACCTGGACGATGGCATAAAATGATAGAAGAAAACTAGTCATGACAGAGATGAAGTGTTTACGTAGAATGCTGGGAGTAACAAGAAGAGACCGGTTTAGAAATGAAGACATCATGAAAATGTGGGTACAACACCAGTACTGAACTTCATAAATTAAAAAAAATTAAATAGTTTGGTCACATCGCAGATTACCAAAAAGACAGTGTGCATCAAAGAGCAATGCTACTACGATATGGTGGATACAAAGCAAAAGGCTGTCCACCAATATAAAAGAGGTGCTGGAAAACACTTTTAATGAAGCAGACACAAGAGACTGTTCTAGAAATCTCTTCTTAAGCTGATGCTGTGAGGCAAAACAGAATTAGAGAAAAGAAGATTACTACAGTTCATTCAAGCATAAAATTATAGTATATTACCATTCAAGGGGTTGATATGGGAATTTTAAAGCTGAGGAACACAGGTCATACACTACATTTCACACAAAAATGGACAGGTAGTGTTTTCTATGTTACCCTATAAAGAAGAACACCCACAATTTAACAATAACTTAAACTAGTATCCTTAGAATTGAGCTATCAATGCCCTCCCTAACTAAATTCAATATTTAATAGATTGGCTCTTATAAGCCGCTGGGAGCGACACTATTTATTTGTTTTAAATCGATCTTAAAGAAATTTCATTTATCTACAAAATAGTATATTACTCATAAAAATCTGTTAATAATTAAGAAAAGTGCAGCTGAATTTGTACATACACCAGCAATGGGAAAATAGGACCTAAATTTATTTCAGCCCAACCCGTTTTTTCAATTCAGTAGCTAATCAGTTGGAAGCAAATTTGTTTCCGTGGGAATTTTACGAAAGGTAAAAATAGACCTCACCATTCAGAAAGCAATGGTAAACTACTGAGCGTATAAGTGGTGTCTAGAAAATCAACAACTCGTTTACTGTGGTTGATAGCCATGTCCTATAAAGGATATGCCACGATTTTCATTCATTTCAGCTAATCAGTAAATTTATCTTTATCAAATCCAAAACAAAAGTTATACAAAAGCCTTTATAATGAATTTATCTGGGTTTAAATTTAGTGATTTATTTATGGACACCCTGAAGATTCAGAATTTAAGTTATTTTTCATTTTGTCAAGAAATAATTAGTAACCAAGTTCTCCATTATTTACTTAACTCCTTGTGGACCAAGCGTCACACTGCGTGGCTTTGAGTTGGATGCCTTTTTATCAGGAGTCACACTAAAGGGCGTTTTTTATCCTAAAAACAAATGGCTTGTAAAAACATGACTTTGGCCATGATCCACTAGGGGGTTAATGTATCTATTATTGTTTAATATGGGTCAAAGATTATGGCACCTCATTTTATGTTAATTTTTTTAATTTATGCTGTGTTGTTTGCAGGGTGTTATCTGACAAAAGGCTCATTGGTCCAACTTTCAATGCTCCCACAATGCAACTCACCATTTTCAAAGTAGCTGTTTTACTGGTGCCCTAGTATGGCAAGCAAATTTTGGTTAAATTGTTGATGTTATTGTGTTGTAAGTCAGAAATATTTGTACTAAATTGTAAAACATGCTTACTATTTTGTTAAAAAGCACTACCACATAGATTAGTTGTGAGCAACATACAGACATGTAATTTTTAAGTGTAATGCACATATGAGCAAAGAACTGACATAAGAACAAAAACTAAGTGTTTAAGAACCTGCGTTTTTTCCTTGGTAACATATGGTTGTGAGACATGAACCATTCACAAAGTGGCAGAGAAGATCATTAATGCCTTTGAATTTCAAATGCTACAGAAGAGTACTTAGAATATCATGGAC
This sequence comes from Arion vulgaris, assembly GCA_020796225.1. Taxonomy (NCBI): domain Eukaryota; kingdom Metazoa; phylum Mollusca; class Gastropoda; order Stylommatophora; family Arionidae; genus Arion; species Arion vulgaris. Next base: position 67,848,347 of record CM036755.1, on the reverse strand, counting down.
TGAGAAAAGAACAAATGCTTCTGTTCTGCAACAGCTTGATATTAAAGAGAGTTAGCTACTAAAGAGCATAAAATCAAGGAAAATTAAACATTTCGGACATGTCAAACGACATGAGTGCCTAGAGAAGATAATTCTGGAGAGAATGGTGCTTGGGAGAAGAATGAAAGATGATGGGTGCAACATGTCATAGACGATCTGAGAATGACTACTGTTGATGCCGGTCAACTTGCACAGAACAGAGTTATTAAGGACTGCTGTAATGGGAGCCAAGTTCTGGAACGGACAAGCTATTGATGATGATGAATGCACATACACAAAATTGTAACATTTCATTAACAATATGTTTCTTATAAAAGATTTGTTAAAACTGTCCATCTGTAAACAATTTGTATAGTAGACCATTTGTTCATCTTCCTGAAATGTATAGCACACTAATATCATAGGAATATTATGGGCAAACAAGACCCACTGAAATTACAGGTAGATATCCCAGTGAATTAATAAGAAGATTACAGGTAAGTATCTCCCACTGACTTCACAAAAGAAAATAACAGATAATGTTGAACCGATATTACAAGAAATGTGCAGGTAAATATATGCCATGTGAAGATTAGGTGTATCCTACTATTAGAAAAATATTACAGGTAAACATGTCCCACTGACATCACAAATACGATTAAAGGTAAAATTAGCAAATAGGCATACAAAGAAGATTAAAGTTAGGCAAGGTCTAGTAACATCACCCAATGATGATCGGTGAACAAGGTCCATCGACATCCCAAGAAGATGAAGTAGACATAATGACTTACATAATAATATTATGTATGGGTGTGAAACATGGACATTTAAAAAGCAGGATAAAAACATAAGTGCTTTTAAATATAAGTAATACAGGAGAGTACTCTGTAAATCATGGAGAGAGAAAGAGAATAGAATCTATCCAGAAAGAACTCAAAATCAAAGAAAACTGGCTGATGCTACAAATAGAAGGAGAAAATTGAATTATTTTGGACATATAAAGAGACACAAAGGGCTGGAGAAGACCATCATGGATGGAGGCATCCCAACAAAGAGAAGAAGAGGAAGATCAAGGAGAAGATTGATAAAGGATGTAACTGATAGTTTGAATATGAAGGCTGTAGAGGCGGGACATCTGTCCTATGAGAGAGAGAAATTCCGAAGGACTGTTAGGGTGGCAAAGTTCTGCTCAAGACAAACTATTTGATGATGAGATGTTACACTAGAAGAAAATTACAACTTACCTCAAGAGAGCATAATGAACCAATAAACTTCTTCTTTCTTCTTATGCTCCATATCGACTACTTGTCAACCACTCTGTGTAATTTATATGTGATCTGAGCCTAAAAGTGATTGTACATTCCATAGGGCCTACATCAGCCGCCTCTTACAACATGCATTGAAGGTCGCAGTGGTACTATTCTTTGCTCCACTTGCGGGCCCCGGCAACATATGGGTGGGAATAGAGCTGACATTCTGAAAACCCTCAAAAAGTGTGGCAGCAATGAGGATTTTCATTTAAACCAATCAATGTCAACTGCTAGATTGCAAGAGTTTGGATTGAAGACTGGAGTGGCCAGAAAAGAACAGCACAACAGGTATATGAGTATCAACACCCTTGACAGTTTAAAATCGAGAAGAGCAAGCTGAAAAGCTGCTACCCGGGCAAAATTCATTAGAAAGATAAAAAAATTAAATTCGTACAAAAATATTTTCACCATCTTCTAAATTACATCGGGGACCCTCGCCGGTGCTACGAGTTTGTGCACTACTGTTGAGACCTTCCTGTCTAAGAAAGAGATCGGAGCACACATGGTTACTCACCAAAGTGCAATGATTTCAGGATTTCATAATCCTATGATGAATCACATCTGAAATGGTTCATTTACTAAGGGATTAAGAGGAGAAAGTGTGAAATGACATGCTTGAGGAAGGCAGTGGGTGTCACCAGGAAAGATAGACTACGAAATGAGGACATCACAAGCAGGGTGGGCATAACTTCATGCACCGAATACATTGACAGACAACAAATGCAGTGGTTTGGACATTTAATGAGAATGGAATACAACCGACCACCAATAATAGCATATAATAAAAAAAGATCAGGTACTAGAGCGAAGGGAAGACCAAGAAAAAGATGAATAGACAATATCAAGACCACACTAAATAAACGTGGATATAACACAACAAGGGTGAGTCATATGACCCTGGAACACAAATTAAAGATCCCACAAATGAAAGATTCTATGCTTAACGGAAAGAGTGGACAACCAATTCCATCATCCACCTGGGGAAAGACAAAAGACAAAGGAAGAAAGTGAAGATACTAAGCATTAATGTCCTGCATTTTATGGTCCTAATAAGAAAAAAATGGTATAATTATTTTAGTTATTAAAACAAAAATATAGAGAGATATAAGCTTACCAGTTTTTGAGGCAATCCTTGAAAATGCTGACAGAAGATTCTGCACCAAATATGAAAATATGCTGTTCCATCTGGTAGGGGAATCTGGTTTAAATGTACAGTAGTAGACAATAAGATAGTACCATTTTCAAGAAAAATACACAAATTTCACAGACATCGGAGACACTTCAGCAAATGTAAGAATAACTAACGAAATCCAACATAGATGCAACAAAGCAAATCAAATGATAGGACAAATGGTGACAATTTTAAAATGCAAACATGTCACCATGAACACAAAAATAGCAATGTTCAACGCAATCTTTCTCTCCAGATTATGCTACCAGTGCCAAACCTGGGCGCTGACATCAAATGATAGAAGAAAACTAGTCACGACAGAGAAGTGTCTACACAGAATGATGGATGTAACAAGAAGAAACCGGTTGAGAAATGAAGACATCAGGAAAAAGTGGGTACAACATCAGTATTAAATTTCATCAAAAAACAACAAATTAAATAGTTCTGTCACATGAGATTACCAAAAGACAGTGCACCTCAAAGAGCAATGTTGCTCTGATAACAGCCACGCAAAAGGTAGCTCAGAGATAACAGAGGCAATGAAAGACACTATTTATGAAGTGCACACAAGAGCTCGTTCTAGAAATCTCTTCTTATCCTGGCGCTGTGAGGCAAAACAGGATTGGAGAAAAGAAAGAAAGAATCAGAAACACTAAAGTCTCCCTCCTTAAACTCGGCACTGGTCATGATTGAAATATTCGCAATAAATAATCTATGCTGCTAATCGTAATGTAAACAAGCATGGTAGTTTCCATAATGGACGACTAAACACACTAAGAATAAATCAAAGTTTTAAAAATAAGGTTGGGCTATTTAAAAACGAGACATTCAAATCACTTGTAACATGGGGCAAATATTTTGGCCGTCCAACTTTCTCGCTAGATCAACGGTGGTCAAAAAATCTGTCCTATTGTTCCAAGAAGGTTAAGAATAGACGTTGAAATATTGTACATTAAATATTTAAATACCTTCACCAGTTGGTTGTCCTTCATCCTATCACCACTCAGGAAAATATCATGTGACCAGGAAGTTGTATATCCAGCCAATCGGAACTGAATTGGGTTAAGCAGTACTTCACTTGACACCAGAGATGGGTGATGCATTCCAGGCTGGATGTCATATTGGCTAACTTGACCTGGGAGGAACAAATAGTGGCAGTTAAAAAGAGGAATGGTAAGATTATGTTATGCGATGAACTGAAGTATTTTGGACATACAAAAAGGCATGAATGGTTGGAGAAGTTCATTATGGAAGGTGGCACCCTGGCAAACAGGAGAAGAGGAATACCATGGAGAAGATGGATTGTTCTTCTTCAAACTCTCCATATCGATCACTTGTTAACCACTCTTTGTGGTTTGTATGTGATCTGAACCTAAGAGCGATTGTGCGTTCTGCCAGTTATACACCTACAAGTAGGTCAGCACATTCGATTTCTGCTATGCTTTTTATTTACTAGGGTAGCTTCCTAGGTCCTACATCAGTCACCTCTGATATGTCTTGTAGGTCGCAGTGGTACTATTCTTTGCTTCCCTTGCGGGCCCTGGTAACACATGGGTGAGATGGATACAGGATGTGACTGATGATTTAAGCATGACGGCAGCAGAGGCTATATCTGGCCTATGAGAGATAGTAATGCTGAACGACTGTTAGGCTGGCAAAGTTCTGTTCAGGACAAGCTATTGGAAGAATGAATAAACATATTTACTTTTTCTTCGAATACTCCATATCAATCATTTGTTAACTACTCTGTGTGATTTATATGTGATACGGGCCTAAGAGTGAGTGTATGTTGCGCCAGTTATGCGTCTGCAAGTAGGCCAGCATATCAGATTTCTGCGATGCTTTTTATTTACTAGGGTAGCTTCCCTAGTAACCTCAGTCCCACATCAGTCACCTCTTATGACATGCCTTGTAGGTCGCAGTGGTACTATTCTTTGCTTCCTTGCGGGCCCCGGCACCATAAGGCATAATATGTCTAAATGTTCAAGACAAGGGAATCATCACATCCTGAGTCAATGTGTTCTTTTGATAGCTGTGAGTATTCAGAAATAGGCATATATTGACTCACTATTCTCAGGTCTGTTTATAATTAAAAAAATTGAGAACATGCATTTTTCCAGTGGCTACTTATGGTTGTGAATCATGGACCATTACACAAACAACAAGAATGAAAATCCAGTACTTGAAACGAAATGCTACAGAAAGATCCTACGAATACCATGGACAGAAAAAGGAAGAACACTGATGTCCTGAAAGAACTGAATGTTAAAGACAATTTGCTGATAAACAACATACTATACAGAAAAATTAGATACTTTGGTCACATCAAGCATCACGATGGCCTGGAGAGAACAATATTAGAGGGCAGGGTCACAGGACGCTGAGGCAGACCAAGAAGAAGATGGCTACAAGATATTACTGAAACCATGAATATAAACATTGGCAAAGTGGGTGAACTGGCTAGGGACAGAGATAATCACAATATAGATGAGACTACAGTAAAACTATTTGATTGGCGAAACACATAATCACAAATTACTGTAGTTTTACAAATTACAAAAACAATGACAATATACAGCAACGTTTCGAGCAACAAGGCCTTTATCAAGCAAATGAACAATAGGAGTGATGAATTTAAAAAACAATTACATATGGATGACTAGATACGGAGACATTCAAAGCGTTTCTAATGAAAATCTGGGAATAAAAACAAATAACGAAATAAATGTAACACAAAAACACACATAAAAACTAGAAATAGAAAAGAAGAGAAACAATTTCAATCATCTAGGGACAGAGTGAATTTCAGATGCGCTGCGGGGTCAAAGGCGCAAGGAAGCGGCGCGCCAGGATTAAGGAGGTGGCTCTAATCCCACTGCTCTCACCTCCATGTGGTGACCCTGGTAACAGACGGTAGTTCCGGTCTGGCTAAGAGGGCAGGTGTGTGGAGAGCTACTCTGGGGCAAGTAGAGATGCAAAGGTAGTCATGCTTGATGGGATCCGCTCCCAACACAGACGAGCAAACTCCCAGAGTGACTATTAACGCTCGCCTCTCCCGGATGATGGGAAAAGCTAGAACAACACATGTGGATCCTTGCGGGGCAGAACTCGGAGCCAGCGCATCCTCTTTCTTGATGCACTTCTCTTGAGCCGATGAGGGTGCTGGGTGATGAGTTCCGCCTATCTGCCCGCACGATGTTCCACATGTCAAAGTCTAGCCCCCATCACAGAGAGGCACGAATCAAAACCATCGAAGGGACGTCGACCGCATGCGGTGAAATTCGGAGCCCGCATTCTCTCTCTTGAGGCACTACTCTTGAGCCGATGAGGATGCTGGGTGATGAGCTGGGCTGCACGTTGGTCCACATAGGTCAAAAGTCAAAACCACAGAAGGGACGATGTCCCGCGTGTGGCGAAATCGGAGCCTGCACATGCTCTCTCTTGATCCGCCTCTCTAGAGCCGATGAGCATACTGGGTGCCAAGTTGAGTTGCATGTGGGCATCATGGGGCGAAACTAGGATTTTCCCCAGTGCCCAGTTGTCAATGCCCAGTGGGAATTGACGGAAATGGTGAGGTAGGCACCAGGGCAGAGCGGGCACACATACGGATGTTGCAATGGTGGCACCACATGGGGTGAGACCCGTGACCCTATGCCTTGGGTGGGGAGACGGGTTGAGTCACAGATGGTGACAGCCCAGGCAAATGTGTGCACGACACAGAAAGCACGAAAAATGTGAGCACGAAAAATGTGAGCACGGAAAAAGTCTATGGTGACAGGGCATCAGGGCAGAGCTAGCACGTACGCTATCAAAGCCATCATAGTGGGCCTTATTGAGGGCAGGCCGGCACGGCAAGCGTGGAAAGCGAGGTAAGCACTGCAGCAGCGAGCATGGCAGGCAAGAGGGTGTGCGTTTCACCCACATGAGTAGAACTTGAAAGCCCAGCAGAGGCAAAACCAGTGCAAGCGCGAGACGGTAAACGCAGCGGCAGGCAAGCAGGGTGTGCGTCCCACCTAAATGCACAGAGCAACTGGAAAGCCCAGAAGAGGTAAAGCCAGTGCGCGTTTCCACTCGCAGGGATCTACTGCTGCCTTGTAGTTTTGATTGGGGATAATCAAAGGCTAGCGGAGCAAACCGCAAACAAACCTGAGCAGGCGGCAAACCAAGGTGTTCATTAAATGACCGGTTTTGCTGGGCAGATGGCGTTCATAAGCCCAGGAGGGCAGGCCGTCTAAGGGTAGATGCCCTGAAAGAAAATGGCAACTTGCTGCCTTGTGGGTTCGGCTGGGGACAGCCAAAGTCTATCGGAAGCGTACCACAAGCGAGCGCTGGCTGAAATCGAACACCCCACCGAAGGATAAGCAACTGTGCTCAAATAGGTGCTGAAGGTTGGTGCACGTACATTACGTTCTGATGTTAGGCAGTTTATACATCACAATAAGAATGATAAAAACTAGCCTAGAACGATCGAGAGAGAGAGAGAGATGCGCTGCAAAAAGAGCAACACACCTTGATGATGATTCTCAGGTCTAGTTAATATCATTCATAGGGAAGACTATCAGCTGAGTTATGCCTTATTAAAGACGAATCAAGTTGAAAACAAAGGTCTCAAGACGAAGAACAGATCGTGGATCAGCACTCCCATCCAGGTGATATCATTATCTACACCGATGGCCCTGTCAGACGCGGAACCAGATCATCGTGGGCTTATTCAGCACAGAGAAACGGTCGCACACTTCATGAGGACTGCGGCGCTTTCGAGACGACATCGAGCATGACTATGGAGATCACTGCTGCCTCCAGGGCTCTGTTATGGGTGGCTGAGCAACAGATAACCCATACAATTATCATATCAGACTCCATGAATATGCTTCAAATGATTGCATCTGGAAGTATGCGTGTGGAATGGGTGGACAGCATTCGGAGATCACATCTCAAGAAAATGACTTGACTGTACACACCTGGACATGCTGGAGTGCAGGGTAACGAGTGTGCTGACTTTCTTGCAAACAATGCCCCGACTTAAACAGGCAGAAGTATGGACAGAGCCGATTTCATCAATGCAGTACGCTCTCAGTTATGTGACATGGGCTAGTCTCAGACACTGGAACGAATTCAAGAATTAGGCACTAAGTTTGGACATGCCAGACGGTGTCGTCTTCATGGTAGAGAGAGAAAATATAGTAACCAACTTCTCATGGGTACGGTGAGCAAATGGACTTTGGGATGGCTGATGCAGCGGAGGACATAGCATGCATGGGAATGCTCAATGTGGCATGATGTCGATTGCATAACATAACTGACTTCATTGCACTGAGTTTTCCCATATGGCTCCATACCTGTCTGCAAAAATGGCATGTAATCTACCAAGAGTGTAACACAAACATCATAGCTCCGGCAACAATCATAGAGATCTTATGAAAAAATATCACATGAAATGTGACTTGGTCCGGATTCGAACCCACAACCTTCAGAACAAACAGGCAAAGGTCAAATCAAGTTGATGTACAGTAAAATTCATATTCGTATCAAGATCTTTATATTGGGGGAGGAGGGTGAATTTGGAGTAATTGACGAAGTTAATGTACGACTGCTCTGTTACTGACGCAATCAGTCAGCTGAAGTAATCTGAGCACCCATGAGGATACTCTTAGTACATAGATATTGATTATATTCATTTCTTTCAAAAGTTGTATTACCATTATCTCCTCTTGTATCCTTGGAGGTAGTACTGCAGTTAATTCTCATGCTGATGGACTGAGACAGACGATTGGATATAATTAACTGGCCAAACACAGTCACCTGTACAAGATGGAAGTTACATTAAATTAACATGATTAGCTGACCAAACAAAGTCACATTCTGAATACATCTTCTTCATGGTCTTCCTCGTCTCCTTTTGCCTAGGATTCCTCCCTTCACAATTATGTCTTTACCGGAATGACCTTACCTAGTCAGAAAGGGTGCAGTGTAGACATACTCTTTGGCGAAGATCATAAAGCCCAAATATACGGCAAAAAATGATCATTAAAGAGCAATGAATACACTAAGGAAGGGAAAGTGTGGGGGAACTGACTCAAAACATTTTCCGTAGGCCAAAATTCAGAAGCCCTGTCCTACATGTGTATGATACCATATACATGTAGGGACCTAAGTACCAGGGGTGCAACATAAAGTCGTTCTTGTCAAAGATCAATTATATATCACAATCTCTCTCTTTAGCCTGTTACGCCCTTGGCGTTTAGGGCAACAACAAACGTACACCATTCTTCCCTGTTCATGGCCTTCCTCTGTATTGTGTTCCAGCTATGATTCATTTCCTTCAGCTCTTGCTCTATCGTTCTCCTCCAGGTCATCTTGGGTCTTCCATATATATCACAATAAGAATGATCAAATTCGTCATAAAGACCAATGAACAACATGTTTTTACCAGTCATTCATGTTATTTTAAATGTCTATAATACTTCAATTTTCTCATTCTTATTTGTAGCATCAGACAGTTTTATTTGACTTTCTGAGATCCTTTTGGATATTTGTTCTCTTCTCTGACTTTGGCAAATGGATAGCTTTTCTGTAACACTTATATTCAAAATCACATAATGCTTTTTCCATTACCATTATAAAATATACATGCTTCACACTCATACATTGTTACTTGGAATATAAATGCTTTTATGGCAAGGTGAGAGAGAGAGAGAGAGATGGAGAGAGGCAGATAGAGAGAGATAGAGAGGCAAATAGAGATAGAGAGGCCCATAGAGAGAAAGGCAGATAGAGAGCGAGAGAGATAGAGAGACGCAGGTAGAGACAGATAGAGAGAGAGGCAGATAGAGAGAGCAATAAAGATGTTGAATAGATCCAGTGATTTCTTCTTGGAATGCTCCATATTGACCACTTGTTAACCACTCTGTGTGATTTGTATGTGATCTGAGCCTAACAGCAATTGTATGTTCTGCCAATTATGCACCTATAAGTAGGCCAGAACATCTGATTTCTCGACTATTTATTTACTAGGGTAGCTTCCCTAGCCCTACATCAGTCGTCTCTTATGACATGTCTTGCAGTGGTATTATTCTTTGCTTCCCTTGAGGGGCCCCGGCACTACATGGGCGAATCCAACAATTTAAATAGTATTAAACTTCCTGGTACACAAGCAGAACTAGGTGAGTGAGTTGCAGAGTGGGGTGATGTTTAACCAGCGAGCCACTGGAACCATCAGTATGCATAACCTTCGATATCTTCTGGGTAAGACTGAGCACCTTTGGGTCTACCCAGGGAGTTATGACATCAGTTTAGTAACCAATCCTATTTCACATTCAAGTTTCCACAGTTCTAAACTAAGTTATTTATGGTTGACTTCTCTTTCGACTTCTTTGTTGGTTTCATATTATGACAGTGCTGGTTATTTAAACATTTTTTTACGTTTGTCGCTATGAATTTAGGTGTAATCATGGCACCTAATATTTGCGCCTCTAACTGATTTTAGCATGAAGGCTTGCTTTTCTTATCAATATTGTCCCTCGCTATTCAGGTAAGTCTTACTCTGACTTCAGAGGTAGTTGTAATTTAGGTCCCCAAGTCAAGGGTCAGGATTTCCTGTAGTCCAACCGCATATTGTGTGCATTCCCATAACATTTTTGGCTCAAGCTAGTCTCCGGCCCTGCAGTTTCTATGATTCATGGTCCCTAGTACAGCGCTTTAACAACTTTTCTATCGCCAACCCATTGGGGTTTATACAAGAAAAACAAAGTGGGGTCTATGTAGCTAATCCCTTACTTTGTGTTTTGAAGGTCATGAGTTAAGATTTGGACCGAACCGCTCTGTTCATGGGTGAATTTTTTCCAAAAACCTCTAGGATTGTTGCAGGAGTTACAGAGTTCATGCTATGTGCAATACACTCATAAGGTGATGCAACATTTCTGAAGAGATATACTGAGCCATATTTGGTAAAAAACTGGTGCAATGAAGTCAATCCTTCGCTTCAGACCCTCTTTTTTAAAGAAAATAAAAGTGCAATAAAATACACACACAAACGTCAGGTTTAGCAATAAGAAAACAAGGCAACTGTAGCAGACATAATAATAGCCGTCCATCGCAAGTGATGATGACAACAATCTCAGACGTGTGCTGTTGCATATCTCTGGTGTGTGCGGAGGTGATTGTAAAGTCCAATCCTAGAACACAATCCCCTACCACAGGTGGTGCATACATGATCAAGGTTAGACATGTGTGTGTTGTGTGTTTTCGTGCAGCTCGTTTTCTCTGTGCCTCAACGGCACAATGATTTTCAGCTATGCGGGTTCCTCTTGTGTTGTTACAGCACCACATTTGGCAATCTTGCGCAAGGATTCCCAGCACATGGTGTCTATATCAAAGCATTTCAGAGACACTTTAAAAGTGTCTTTAAAGCATTTTTTCTGTCCACCAGCAGAACGTCTGCCCCTTCTAGTTCGATATACATCAACTACAGACATAGGCACTGCTTGACGACTTACCTGCATCTGTAAGTTTGCAAGACGCTTCACTTTGATTATGACCAAGTAGTTTTGGTCCCGAGCTGTCACATTACGTACAGATGTACTCTCTTTGTCAATAGGGAAAGGTTCAGTCCATTTCCATGAAGGCATATCCATACATAAATGCAACATCTGCATGCACAAAAAAAGGTTATTAGTTTAAAAATAATCTATCTATATCTATACCATCTTCATGTCCTGTTTGACACATAATGCTTTCACAAGAGATTTCTATTGTTGCCGGTTTGTCACCTTTCTACTAAGTGTTTCCCATGTCAGACCACAATCTTTCTTCTTGACGCTTCCTATCAACTACTTGTTAACCACTCTTTGTGATTTCTATGTGATCCAAGGCTAAGAGCGATTGTACATTGTGCCAGATATCGCCTACAATTAGGTCCGATTTCTGCGGCGCTTTTATTAACTAGTGTAGCTTCCCTAGGCCCCTAAATCAGTCGCCTCTTACGACATGCCGTTGAGGTCGCAGTGGTACTATTATTTGCTTCCTTCGGACCCGGCACCACACGGGCGAGATTGACATATTTTTTTTTCCGATCCAGAAGCACTTGAGCTTTTCAGCTCTTTTGCTCGGTGCCATGGACATCGTAACCCTTCAGTTCGGTGCCACGAACACCGTGAATCTGGGGAACCTGTGGCTTTTCTGCCAGTCCGCGGAATTGAACCTGCACACACAGAGGACTAGTCACCCGCAGTACAATGCGCTACGAACATGCTGGGCAGACGGGCAGATTGACATATAAGGAAGGCTTTACAAAAGATTTCCATTGTTGTCGTTCTGCCGTCTCTCTATATAAGGAAAGACTACAGTAAAACTGTAGCAATGGCGAAACATGTAAAATCGAAGTACTGTAGTTTAACAAAATACAAAAACAATAACAATGTAAAAGGCAGAAAGTGGCCAGAAAAGCAGTCCAAATATTAAAGCATATCATCATCATCAAATAGCTTGTCCTGAGCAGAACTTTGCCACCCCAAACAGTCCTCGAATTTCTCTCTCTCATAGGCCAGATGTCCTGCCTCTGCAGCCGTCATGCTCAAACCATCAGTTACATCCTGAATTCATCTTCTGCATGCTCTTCCTCTTCTTCTCTTTGCCGGAATGCCTCTTTCCATGATGGTCTTCCCCAGCTCTTCGTGTCTTTTTATATGTCCAAAATTCCTCAATTTTCTCTTTCTTATTTGTAACATTAGCCAGTTTTCTTTGATTTGGAGTTCTTTCTGGATATATCTATTTATTCTCTGCTCTGTTCATGATAAACGAAGGACTCTTCTGTAACACTTATATTTTTTTCCGATCCAGAAGCACTTGAGTTTAAGCTCTTGCTCGGTGCCATGGACATCATAACCCTTCGGTTCGGTGCCACAAATACCATAAATCTGAGAACCTGTGGCATTTCTGCCAGCCAGCAGAATTGACATGTCGTCCAACGTGCTACGAACACGCTGGGCAGGCGGGCAAAACTTTAAAAAAAACACATAAAAGGCAGAAAGTGGACAGAAAAGCAGTCCAAATATAAAAGCATGTGCCGGCAGTAAAAGAAGAGCAGTTGATATCCAGATTCAAAGTGTTCTGCAGTTAATGATATACGTTAGGTATGTCCTATATTTAGGTCACTCACCTGCGGATATTTGTATGATCTCCATCTGTAAGAACACATCGTCCATGAGTTCAGAACCAAGTTCTCATCTGTACCTGCCTAAATGTTCAAAATAACCATCAAAGGAAATATGTTACACAAGAATTGTTTTACTGTTTTGCTAATTTTAAATTAAAACTCACAACATGAAGTTCTAGCAAGAAAAAAGCAACAACAAAAATACTAGGTCATTTTTCTAATGTTTTCTCAAAAAAATAATTTTATTTTTCATATCATAAAAATTGCGTTGATGGTGCCGATTGAAACAACCCTCTAAAATATCTGTGCGCAGCCCCAGTCTAGTGTTTCCCAGGGACAGGGAAAATGCAGAGTAGACGTTGCAAATTGCCAAGTGCCGACATACGAACCAAATGGCTAAGAATACTCCTAGTCTGGAACAAACTTACCGTGGATAGGAAAGTAAGGCAGATAATGTAAAGGTTGACTGGTACAAACCCAAACATTGGCGAAGGGCAATACTTTTTGGATGCTGATCATCCTACTCTAGCAAGATGACGTTCAAGTGGCAAACCCATCTGTCCCACAGTTCTAGGAAAGCTGCCTAGTAAATAAAAAGTGTGGCAAGAAATCGGATGTGCTGGCCTATTCACTCATAGGCGCATAACTGTCACAACCACTCATAGGCTCAGATCACATACAAACCACAAAGAGTGGTTTAATAAGTGGTCGATATGGAGCATTCGCAGAAGATATCATAAAATATCTATGCTACCCTTAAATATCACATTTATCTCTGCTGGTATCATCAAATTATACAATTATTCTTAACTTCATATAACATAAAATGGGGTCTAGAAATAAGCCGGAGCAAAACTATATGCAGCTTTTCTCATTGTCAACAAAGGAAGAACACTTCAGACTGAAATTTAACGATGATATCGTTCCCCGTTCCCATACTCCAACCTTTTTGGGAGTTAAAGCTTGACAGTCGTCTGACATGGAAACATCACATAATGGAAACAAACAAAAAGGCTATGAGGAAACAAAGTGTGATGCGGAAGCTGGCTGGAACTACCTGGGGAGCTGATATTCGAATCCTGAGTCAGGTGTACACTGGTGCAGTTAGACCGACCCTCGAATATGCATCATCGACATGGATATCAGCAGCCCATTCAAACAAATCGATACTGGAAAAACACAAAACAGGTGTCTGCGTACTATTTTGGGAGCCATGAAATCTACACCAATTGTAGAAATGGAAAAGGCAGCCAACATCCAGCCCTTGGAAGACAGAAGAAGGAGAAAAGTGATTCTACAGACTGAAAGGATCAAAAGAATGCCTCACCATCCACTGCATGAAAAAATGGCGGCTAGAACAAAGAACAGACTAAAGCGTACAAGTCTAAACCACAAAGCAAAAGAAATAGGAAAGTCATACTTGGAACTACTAAATCATAATTCCATACCTGAAGAATTGCTTTTTGATCACTGGGAACCAGACTCAGTACCACTAAACTTCTCAACCTCCATCCCTAAATTATTAAGCAAAGATGCCGAGCCTAATCTAGTGAAAAAAGCAATTACAATGGAACATCTCCATTACATGTTTCCAGAAGACAGCTGGATAAGAATTTACACAGATGGATCGGCAATGGAAGCAACCATGAATGGTGGAGCAGGAGTGTACATTAGGTACCCAGATGCTACCACTGTGTCTCTAGCAGCTCCTACTGGAAGAATATGTTCCAACTACAAAGCAGAACTCATAGCCCTTCTGATGGCAGCACAGCACATGAATAAGCTGCAAGCAGCTGCAAGCAAGATGGTATTTCTTACAGACTCATTGTCAGCTATACAAGCCCTGGAAGCTAAATCCACTGACAGCACAGTACAAAAACTACAAAGAGAACTTGCTCAGCTTTCAGAAAGGCAGAAATTCACTTGCAGTGGATTCCATCTCACTGTGGCATTGCAGGCAATGAGAGTGCTGATGTCTTAGCTAAGGAGGGCAGTGCCAAGAGCAAATTTACCAACCCTTGTCTTTTCAAGAGGTCAAAACCCTCATACGAGAAAATCTGCAGTAGACTGGAAGACAAACACTGGATATGATTATGGAAAAGACTCCCTCAAAGACCTAAGCAGAACAGACCAGGTCATTATATTTCGACTACGCTTGGACACTGCAGACTCAACAAACACTTATACAGACTAGGAATAAGTCAAACAGCTCTCTGCCAGTGTCAGCAGGCAGAACAGACACCAGAGCATATCCTGCAAGACTGTCCTCTTCTGTGAGCTGAGAAGCAACATGTGGCCACACCCAGTCGACCTGAAAACTAAGCTTTGGGGAAACATGACAGACCTGAAGCTGTCTGCCCAGTTTGTGGTCACAGTAAATTAAGCGCATGACCAGAGATCGCTGAAGAAGAAGAAGAAGATATAACATAAAATTATCTGATCACTGATATTCTCAAAATATTAGATACACTTTTTCTCTTAATACTCCCATCGTTTTTTTTATATGTGTGTATTAACATCAGAAAACCTAATTTATTTGCTCAGGTGGTCTCTGGCGTAGAGGATAGGTGCTCGTCTATCATTCCAAAGGTACTTGGTTCGCTCCCTTGTGGAACAATCGGGATATTTTTCCATAGATCCCTGATCTCAGTGTAGATGAGATTGAGTTCCTAGTCCTATTATAGCGGGCAATAAAGCGTGAGGGCCAGTACTCAAGTTAATCACGTAAAATAACCCTTGGCAGTTCAAAATTGAGAAGAGCAGGTTGGAAAGCCACTGCTCAGGCAAAATTCATTACAAAGGTTACACCCAAGTGGTTACGGGCCCAAATTTGGGTTGTAAGAATAGAACCACTATTACCTGCCACGCATGTCGTAAGAGGTGACTAAGGAGGTTTTGCTGAAGTCGGATGCACGTGTCCTAAACATGTAGAAGTCTATGCGTTTAGGGACCTACCAAACCAATGTGCAATGTATACGTTCTTGGCAAAGATCAAACATATCACAAGAGTGATTAAAATTGGTGTAAGAAACGCAAAGAAGAAGATTACAAAGGTTTTTAAAAGAACAACCTAAAAATATCTTTGCGATCTTCTAAATTACATCGGAGACCCTCTCTCCGGTGCTATGAAGTTTGTGCACTGCTGCTGAGATCTTACTGTGTAAGAAAGAGATAGAAACACACAGTTACTCACTGAAATGCAATGATGATGGTCCTATCAATCAATCTTCTTCTTCTTCTTGTCGACCGCTCTTTTTGGCCATTTTGATCATTCTTATTGTGATATATAAACAGCCTTTGCCAAGAAGGTTTTTTCTTTACATCACATCATTCAGCGCCATTTGGAGCTCTGGTGCTTATCGACGTGACCGGTTTCAGCCAGCCTTTACTGGGTTCGCTGTCCGTCAGCCTTTGGCATCCCAGCCTACCTGCAAGGCAACAGGTTAACAATCAATCATTTCTTTGTTCAAGTCTGGAGTCAGATGAGTGAAAGTCAAACTAAACTCTTCAAGTGTCTTACCTGTCCAAATCTGATTGTCGCTGATGTGTTGTTACACAGAACGTAATGGGAGAAAATCACATGAGGCCCGCTACATTTTGGGTTGAACTGCAAATGAAGGACGTGATTATTAAAAACATAACTCTTTAGTTATAAATTAATCAATAAATTTGTGAACATCCTTTTTAATTTGAAACATATTTTTGTATGTGACTTGTTTTGACAAGTTATTTGACTCACATGGAAAAAGAGGCATAAATAGCTACTTCATCTCTAACATCTGAAATCAGACATGTCTGGTCAACCACTAGTGACAACTGTTATAACAAAGAGAAGATGGAGATATGTTGGATACACCTTGAGAAGAAATGATCAAAGAACATCAAAGCAGGCATTAAAGTGGGATGCAAAGTGTTCAAAAAAGAGAGGATGACATAAGGAGACCCTGAAATGAAATTTGCCGAGAGAGGCAAGAAATATCGGTCTCTGTTCCATGGAGGAGTTGCCCAGGATAGAGCAGTATAGAGAAATTGCTTATGGTACAAGAGGAATGATTATATTATTATATCTAACCTTAAAGTGTAGCTACTTTGAGCAAGAATCAGGATAAATATCAAGGCATTAATGAACTCCTTCTTCTTCTTCTTGGTCATCTTACTATACAATTTTAAGCACTTTGTGATATGTTTGATCTTGCCAAGAAAATGATACGCTTCACAGGCTTGAGTGGCTCCAAACGCATAGACTTGACACTAGGACACATGCATCAATTTCAGCAAAAGCCTCCTTGAAGTGCCTCTAGACTATGGTGCATGGTAAAAAGATGTTGATTCTTTACACCCTAAATTTGCGAATCAAATTCAAGGCGTTAATGAACTAATTCCTTGGATCTTCTTCTGCATTCTCACTAGATTGGGATTTTCGATTCTCTAATAAAGGCAGCCATCTGCTTCAGATTATCAGCCATGCCATACAGTTTGTCTTGGATGCTGGTTAAGTGGGCCACCTCTTTCTTCTCAGGTCTGCATACTGGGGGCAGTTCTGTAGGATGTGTTCTGTTGTCATACTCACCAAGCCACAGGGGCACAGGTCGTTGATGTCTATTTTGAATTTAGTGTACAGGTGGGTTCATATTCCCTGAATCTGGAGAAAACTATATTGCAGCAATAAACTTGAACTAAAATAATCAATAACATGAGAAGAAGAAGCCACAATGCATTATAACATATATCATAATACCATAATTTTACAGAAACAAAAATCATGAAATAAATGTACGCACTGTTGACCATGCTGCCACTGCTATATTCAATGTGTGCACCGCACTCTTTCCAATTTTCAGTTTCATATCATTTAGATGGATGTTTCCATTGATGTCTTGTGTCTGCGGAGAAACAAGTGTATTGTTAAATTAACAGTATACATTGGATATGAGTCACGGACAATGAACACATAGATCGAAAAATGGCAAAGACCGTTTATACATCACAATAAGAATGATCAAAATGATCGAGAAGAATGTTCGCAAACAAAAACAACATATTACTATTGTTACTATTATTGTTACAATCAGAGAAAAATCTGGCCAGCAATGGCGGAATGCGGGAGAGCCATCCAAAGTCAAGATTGTTTGATTCTGAATATGACTTTGCTAGCACATTTCCGCCATGTATGGTCGGGTACTTTCCGGTTTCGTTTGCTGAGCTACAGAGTTAGTGCTTGAGCAACGCTGTGAGCTATGACTGTTACATGGAATGCTTTTGCTGTGTCAACCGTGCGTTTGTTGTGTGTTTTCAGAAAATGGCGGACAGCGATTATGACGAACAAACTCAATCTGCCGTATGCAGTTATATTGCGGTGCAGAAAGCTGGATTTTGTCGTGATTGATGTTCCTTCGACAAGAATTGCAATTCAAGTGATGAACAGTTTTGTGTTGCTACATTAGCAGCGGCCATATGCATTTTATGCGGTGCAGGTTGCTTTTTGTGGCGGTACGCTGCTGTTTCATTCTGGAATTAGTTCACACAGGAAACATTTCACAGTTGTTAGCATTTTGTGTAATTTTTATTCGCACAGGAACGGAGCAATTATAAGGTGACCCATTGCAGTGAAGTTGGAACCGTACTTATGAACTATGAACTATTATTGTTACTATAAGTATTGCCCGAGTGGTTATCGGGCTCAAATTTGGGGTGTAAAGAATAGAACCACTGTTACCTGCCACATGTTGTAAGAGGCGACTAAGGAGGTTTGGCTGAAATCGGATGCATGTGTCTTAAACGTGTAGAAGTCTATGCGTTTAGAGGCCTACAAAACCAATGTGCAACATATACACATTCTTGGCAAAGATCAAACATATCACAAAGAGTGATTAATATTGATCATAAAAATAACTCAAAGAAGAAGAAGACATTAGTATTGCAATCTTTACATGGCGCCTGCGGTTCCATAAACTTCAATCAAATGTGCACCAATATATAAAAAAACGTTGGACTGCACTGTATTACACAATAGTTACCTTTCCTTTTCTGGATATGTCCACTATTGCATTCAGCTTTGCTGGTTCCAAAATCTCTTCCATTGTTAGATGCTTATACTCTAGAATATCACAGCTGACTTGCAAGGAAGTCTGTCAAAAAAGTTAGAAAAGAAAAGAATGATTAAATTAATCAAGAAAGTCATAAATACCAACACAAGACGACTACTATAATGTGAGCAGATTGGAACAAGTTGTCATTCTGCACCTTAGAACAGGACACAATCGACTCAGCAGCCACATGTGTACAAAATTCAAGATTGGCAATTCATAAATGTGTACAGGCACATCAGACTGCAGAGCACATACTTCAAGACTGCCCCGAATATAATATACTGAGGCAAACTCACTGGCCTAACGGAACAACACTTGATATAAAACTACATGGACCTCTGTGTGAGTTACAAAAGACAGTGAAGTTTATATAAGAGACAACACAGAATATATAGACAATATTTTAAGTGAACGAAAGGAAGGAAGATGCTTTTACTCCAGAATATCACAGCTGACTTGCAAGGAAGTTTGTCAAGTAAGGTAGAAACGATATCAACATTTATAAATAACATTGAATTTACATAGACTCGAGGTACTGAGATGGTATGATAAGATTACAAACAAGGAACTCAGAGAAAGAACTAAGCAGATAACAGTGGGAAAAGAGCTAAGGAAGAGATGCTGAAGATGGATAGGACACACTTTGAGAAGACCGACAGGAAGAATTGTAAAACAGTCACTGTTTTGGAACCTGCAGGGAAAGAGGAGTAGGGGAAGGCCTAGACAGACCTGGAGAAGAAAGCTGGTGGATGATATTAAAAGGATAGGTAAAACGTGGAAAGAATTGGAAGGGATGGCAGTAGAAAGGAAGAGCTGGAAGAATTTTGTTGAAGACCTGTGCTCCGTTGGGAGTTGAAAGGTGAAGAAGAGGATGTCAACAAAACTGCTTACAACAGGAAACAGATAAACAAGAAATAAAAATATGATGGTTTCTTACAAAATTCAGAAAATATTGATATCTTCGTAAATTTATTTTAAAAAACAAAGAAGTATCGGAATCCTTTTTTATAATTCAAAGTGCATTGGGTAATACTAATTTTTCCAATGACCGTCGGCACACAATGGGTGATGTGGTCAATATCAATGTATTGAACATGTCAGCAATGGAGACAGATTGAGCAGTGATAGCGTAGTTTTAAAAAATGCTTTAAAGACAGTTTTAAAGTATTTCTAAAATGCTTTGATATAGAGACCGCATGCTGGAAATCCTTCGCAAAATTGCCAAATGTGGCGCTGTAGCACAACATCAGTACTAGACTTCATCAAGAAACAACAAATTAAATGGTTCAGCCACGTAAGCAGATTACCAACAGACAGTGCACCTCAAAGAGCAATGCTCCGATACAATGGATACAAGCAAAAGGCCGGCCACACAAAAGATGGACCTCAGAGATAACAGAGGTGATGAAAGACACTATCTACAAAGCGCACACAAGGGCCTGTTTTAGAAATCTTTTCTTGACCTGACGCTGTGAAGCAAACAGGATTGGAGAAAAGAAAGACTGTTAAGGTGCAGAGAAAGCTAGCTGCGGGAAAAGACAGAACACACAACACCCATATGTCTAGCCTTGGTCATGTATACCCCGCCTGTGGTAGGGGACTGTGTTCGAGGATTGGACTCTACAGTCACCTCGCACACACCAAGAGGTGCAACAGCACATGTCTGCGGCTGTTGTCATCATGTAGAAACATGTATAACCAGAACGCCATGAGAACTATCAGCATTATATTCCCTTCACTATCTACTGACAGTACAGACTAACCACCAGTGGATCTGCCCAGAATACAGTGAAAAAGCTTTCTTTGACTTAACTCCTATAGACCAAACGCCACACTACGTGGCCTTAGGTTGACGACTTTTACCAGAAGCCACACTAAAGGGCATTTTTTATTCTAAAAACAAGCGGCTTGTAAAAACATGTCTTTTGCTCTGGTCCACTAAGAGTTAAAAAGACACCCGAGTGGTTACGGGGCCAAATTTGGGCGTAAAGAATAGAACCATTGTTACCTGCCACGAATGTCGTAAGAGGCAACTAAGGAGGTTTGGCTGAAATCGGATGCATGTGTCCTAAATGTGTAGAATTCTATGCGTTTAGGGTCTATCAAACCAATGTGCAACATATACACGTCGTGGCAAAGATCAAACATATCACAAAGAGTGATTAAAATTGGTGGTAAAGAACGAACGCAAAGAAGAAGAAGTTAAAAGAACTAAAAACTATCAAGCAACAGACAAATATCACAAATCAGCTTTAAATCTGGACTTCAACTTCCCAAAAGAAAATGTAGAAAACCAAAAGAGCGAAACATGCCCCACCTTTATACTGGTTTTTCCTTCCTGTCCTGTGACATGCGATATGGTGCTAGTGAGGTTCTCTAATTTGATCACAGCAAACACTTGTTCATCACAGAGGTCAGTACACATCTGATAAAGTGACAACTTCTTAGGGAGCTCTGTAGTTGAGATGATATATGTGATACTAGAAATTGAGTTGCATATTATATACTGAACTATGAACAACAATTATTTTGTGTCTCCCACTACACATTCTACACATTTAGGACACGTGCATCCGATTTCAGCCAAAGATCACATACAAATCACACAGAGTTGTTAACATGTGGTCAATATGGAGCGTTCGAGGAAGAAGAAGAAGAAGAGTGTCTTTAAAGTGTTTTTTCTGTGCACCAAACGATCACCTGTCGCCTTCAAGCGCTCCATACATTAACTGTTTTGAATAGAAGATACAGAGAGCCTTCAATATTTTGAAAAGTGTAACACTAACCTGATCCGTTGTACTTCAAGTGATGACACAAGTGAACTTCTGCTGCTGGAACTACCACAGACAATTGAATAGAGGGAATCAGTGATGGAATGCAGGCAGAATCAACACTCATACATGCAGCAAGCGATGAAGGTAGCACAGCCACATCCTCAGAATTGTCTTCCTTCCTACAATATGAGTAAACATTACAGCATGTTGTAGTATAGCAGTCTTCTTCTTCTTTGCGATCGCTTTTTGATGATTATACCGTTAGACGCGTTCTTATGATGAAATCAACTGTTGTCTGGAGCTCATCTCTAGTGCCATGTAGTTTTGAATATAGTGTTGTGTTGTAGGGCCAGCATTCCTTTCTTGGGAGGACATACAGGGGCAGTCTTGCAGGACATGTTCTGTGGTTTGTTCAGCAGTGATATCCAATGTTTTTATATATAGGGGTGTGTCTGACTATTGAGGTGTGGGAGCTATGTGGCAATTGTAATAATAATTTTACTACTAATAACAAAATAATATATTTTCTTCTTCTTCGAATGCTCCATATCGATCACTTGTTAAACAATGTATGATTTGGATGTGATCTGAGCCTAAGAGCGATTGTATGTTCTGCAATGCTTTTAATTTACTAGGGTAGCATCCCTAGGTCCTACATCAGTTATGATATGCCTTGTAGGTTGCAGTGGTACTATTCTTTGCTTCCTTGCAGGCCCTGGCACCACACAGCATATTAATATTTATAATAACAATAACAAATGAAACTTTATCCTGAATACAAGTTAACTTTTTTAATTTTGAGCTGACAAAAATAACTGACTCATACAAACTGAAATGTTATTTAGAAATGCCATTTTTTATTTCTAGAAATTCTGATTAACATTTGATTGATTGATTGATTGATTGAACCATCATCAGTGCACTTCGGTAAGTAACCATGTGTGCTCCGATATTTTTCTTACACAGGAAGATCTCAGCCGCAGTGCGCAAACTCCGTAGCACTAGCGTGGGTCACCGGCGCAATTTTGAAGATAGTTATGTAGGAATTAAATTTTTTTTAAAATCTTTTCTAATGAATTTTGTCCAGGCAGCGACTTTCTAGCCCACTCTTCTCGATTTTGAACTGCCAAGGGTTCTTTTACAAGCTCGAACTGAACATGGGAACAGAATTTTATAGTCCGTCTGCATAGGACTAGGAACTCGATCTCACCTACACTGAGATCAGGGATCTCTAGAAAATATTAATATTTAAGCTGAAGAAATAAAAATAGGGTGCCAGAGATGGAGCACCATGGTGTCCATGTGCACCTGGGTTTGGACAGCGCTGTAGTAATAGGGGAAACAGGTACAAACAAAGTACTGTGGTTTTACAAAATACAAAAACACTACACAGCAACGTTTGAATTAAAAAAACCTTTATCAAGCAAAGGATACAACAGAAGTGAAGATTTAACTTCTTTCACAGATACTACATATAGAATACAATAAAATCCTAACAGCCCTAAAATGCACGGTAGTATAGTGACATGTAAATTGACTTTTGACACTTTCAATTGCAGGGATAAAATTTTATTCTTTTTTCTTTTTCATGTTTAGGATCTTGCTTGTACAATTTTCTTACAAAGCATCATTATAACTAAGCAGACTTTAGCAAGCAATCATCACCTGGAAGGCTTACATATTGGTATTCAAGTCTGTATTTTGTGAAGGTCTTGATGAGCCTTCTATTACTGAAAAATCTTAACAGTTCCTTAACTCTTAGTGGACCAGGGCAAAAGCCATTTTTTACAAGCCATTTGTTTTTAGAGTAAAAAATGCACCTTAGTGTGGCTCCTTGTAAAAAGGCGTCCAACCCAAAGTCACATAGTGTGGCATTTGGTTCACAAGGAGTTAATGATCTCCCAAGTGCTTTGAGTGTTGAACTTGTGACCAAAAATCATCAAGTGATATCTATGCATCGAAGGTTGACTGCAATGTACCTCAACTCCTCTGGTTCTCAACCCCCTCCCCACTAGTGTCTGTGTTTTTCTCTTGCTCGCCGTACTTCAACTTTTTTCTCTAATAACATTTTCATCAATGTATCATGTGTCCGAAATATTTCTTTTGTTTCATTTCCTGTAGTGATTCTTTCTTCATTACTAGTTTTAATAGCACTTTTTTATTTGTCTGTTTCTCTTTCCATGAAATGTAACCTAATCTTCATGTTTATTCACATCCCAAATGAATTAATTCTGTCTGCCAAATGCTTGGTCATTGTCCATGTTTCTGAATTGATCACTGGGAAGTAATATTGGCAGGCGTGATGTTGACCATATCATTGCCTGTGTGTTGTAGGGCCCCAAGGAAGCAAAGAATAGTACCAATGTGATCTACAAAAGAGGTGACTGAGGTAGGGTCTAGGAAGCTACCCTAGTAAATAAAAGCATACAGAAATCAGATGTGCTGGGCTACTCGTAGGTAATAACTGGCACAACATACAATCACTCTTATGCTCAGATTCCATACAAATCAAACAGAGTGGTTAACAAGTGGTCAATATGGAGTGTTTGAAGGAGAAGACCATATCAACCATCGTGTGTCGATAGTTAATGAAAATATACGGGCCTAACACTGTATTTTCCAATATACTTCATGGTATGAAACAGGGTTTCTTTATTTACTATTTACTATAGAAGCAATACACAGGTCAAGAACAAATGAGAAAATATGAACAACGGCATCAGTTGTTTAAAACCAACAAACCCTTCTTCCTGTGGAAATTGCAACAGCATTACTCTCCAAATACTTGCTACGATCAGTTCAGAAGCATTGGCTGGTTTTACTTCAGGCATAGTTACAGAGACTGGTTCATTTTCAGAGAGATTAAACTCGACCACATCAACATAGTCTGCTCGAAGTTCATCCCAGTACTGCAGTACACAGGGCACCTGAGTAAAAAGAAAATGTTAAACATAATACAAAATACAAGAGTATGAAATCGAAGAGATCAGTTATCAGTTATATGAGGATTATCATCACTTCGAATATGTCCATAGGGGCTTCGATCCCCGCCTCAACAAATCCAACACGCCAGTTCGATGTTGATTAATCAATCTTTTTAGCATATTTGGTGTGCCGTTCTTATCAGGCTGTACCAATATCAACACCCATCTTTCTCAATCTGGTCAGCGACTGGGATTCACAACCCTGAAACTCCACTGTTCGGAAAAACTCAATGCGCTAAGAATGTCAATTCAGTCCAATGCAGCTGTCTCTTTGAACATGAAAATGCTGGTGATCATCTGTTATTTAGCTGTCAGTGAGAAATTTGAATGCCGTTACAATGGGACTAGCTGGTAGGTTACAGCATTTGTTTTTTGCACTCTATCCTCTATCTCTCTGTTTAATCTGTCATCTTCTGTGAATATGCTTCCTAAATATTTGCATTCTTGCTCTGGGTTGATTGTGGTGCCATTGACATGTATGCTTAGTTTATTGTGTTCTAAACCAATACAAATTATTTGGATTTTAGTATTATTTATTAAAATTCATAAACTAATTGACAAAATATCCAGATATGGAATAAGATTGACATATTCTATATAATTCAAAATGATGATTGATAAGGGTAAGATTAGTTCTCTGCATTCAACCGATTAGTCTGTAAGTGCTCGAAACTCTTCTCGTCATCCATCCGCATTTAGTGAATAACCCAGTTCTAGTTAGTCAGTCGCAGATCACCATCTCTGCATATCGAACCGATTAGTCTGTAAGTGCTCAAACTCTTCCTCGGTACATCCATCCGCATTTAGTGAATAACGACACCAGTTCTAGTTTAGTCTAGTCGCCAGATCACCATCTCTGCATATCGAACCGATTAGTCTGTAAGTGCTCCTGATCTCTTCCACAGTACGTCCATCCGCATTTAGTGAATAATGACACCAGTCCTGTAATATCTCTCGCATACCATCTATACATTACATAGGGCCTACAAGTAATGTCTCCATACCGTTCTATCCTGGGCAACTCGCTCAATCTCCTCCATGGAACTGAGACCGAATATTTCCCTCCCTCTTAGCAAAGTTTGAGCTGGTTTATATTCTTCTTTACAACTGTATCATCTTTACAATTGAATCAACATACAACAGTCTTGCAGGATATTGACTATCTGTGCTTCTATAAATATATGCACATTGATGATGAAATCAATTCTGTCATTTCTGCAGAGAGGATCAAACTATTGGCGTAAAATTTGCAATAAATCAATCCTTGTTCAGAGATATAAACATAGGTGGTAATCAATGAATTAATCTGAGCTTTAGAGCCCTTTACATAACATAAAAAAATTCAAAACTCTAAAAAAATAATACATTATTTCAACGTACCAAGACTAATACCACTACTAACCATTGCCAGTTCTGTTGAGCTGTCATTACGGGTTAAGGTGTTAGATGACAGACTGAAAGGTACTGGTGTCAAATGTAAATGTGTGATAACCCGAGGGTTTGGATAATGCCAAGTCATGCTACTGTTCTCTTGAGATTTAGGATCGCCACCATTAAACACAATCTCTCCGATATCAGGATGGATTGCTGACCCTTCTGAAACAAATATTGGAATTTTAAACTAAAAATTGTTCGAGGCTGCTCTCATACTTGAGTTCATTGTTCATTTGAGGATCATCTTCTTCACACATCAAACATGTCCATAATTGCTTCGATCTCCTCCCAAGCATGTATTTCAGTGTGTTTAGGCTAACAACTCTCGTTCTGTGTTGACTGATGTATCTACTGGGGTTTCTCTTGTAGTTTTCCCATCTGGCCGCACCTATCTGTATCCATAACTTACGCAACCGAGACAGAGAATACACTTTATCTTCGTTGAAATCTTCAGAGTGTATGTTTTCTACAATATAGTTGATTATGTTGCTTTTATTCATACTTGAGAATACACATACAAGCATTCTGTGTGCATGAGAAACATGGACAGCATACAAGTAGACATGACAAGAAACTTAACAAATTCTTCATACACTTATTTTGTCTTTGAATGCTGCTAAGAATGAAATAGCGAGATAAAGTTTTCTTCACACTTAGGGTGAAGTAGGTCCTCAAAGTGTACTTTTTTATTTTTCCATTAAGTTATGTTATTTGATCGACGTCATGGCACAATGGGCATTCCCATGCATGCTCCTTCCTCCGCTGCAGCAGCCCTCAAAAAGTTCACTTGCTCACCGTACCCATGAGAAGTTGATTAGTATATCTTCTCTCTCTATCCCCAAAGGGCGACACTGTCTGGAATGTACAAACTTAACTCCTAATTCTCGCACTCGTTCCAGTGTCTAAGACTCACCTATATCCCATAAACAAACGTGTACCGCATCGATGACATTGCCTATGTCCATATTTCTGCCAGCTTGAGTCAATGCTTTGTTTGCAGGAAAGTCAGTACTTTCGTTATCCTGCACTCCAGGATGTCCTGGTGTGTACAGCCAAGTCAGTGTCTTGAGATGTGATCATCGAATGCTGTATACCCATTCTGCATGCAGACTTCCAGATTAAATCCTTTGAAGCATATATTCGTATGTTGTTTGATGGTGTATTCTGGTGAAATCTACCATTCTGAGATTACTACAACATCCATCTTCTTACAATTCAGAATAGTATATTTATTACATAAATGCATCTGACAAATTACTGACATATATTACAGTCAGTGTCAATTCAGGTCAGAATGAGAGTTATTCAGTGCTAGATAGAGCCAATACTGACATACGGATGCGAGTCATGGACAGAAAACAAACAGAAAAATCTCTGGAGGACACAGAGATGTGGTTTTACAGAAGAATGATGAGTATCCCATGGACTGCTTGATGAATGTGGTGGTATTGAATGAAGCCAAGTCACAAAGAAAATGTATTATCAATATAAGAAAGAGACTGTCATCATTTTTCGGGCATGTGATGAGAAGGAGAGGTTTAGAACACATTGTAACAACTGGTAAAATCGAGGGAAGACGAGACAGAGAAAGACAGCCTGACTTCATGGTACGAAAGAGCATCAACATCTGAGATGATAGCAAACACCAGGGACTGAGAATTGTGGAGAATCATGACCGCCTGCGCCAGTAGGCACGGCACCTCATGATGATGATGATTTGACTATCTTCGAAGGAAAATTTCATTACCTGGCTGATCAATGAACTGGAACCCTCCACACCTTAGATCATCATGACTTCTGCTTTGTACAAAATCAGCAAACGTTTTGGAGATCGGATGTCTGCCAATATCCCTAGTTTCCATTACCGGATGTTGACTGTGCGAACTGGTAACAACTTGGGTCGACAATGTTTTCTGTAACACAATGATTGCATACAATGTTACAGAACCATCAATAACAGATATTTTATGAACTTCTATTAATACATAAAATAGAGTGGTTTAACAAGTGGTCAATATGGAGCGTTCGAAGAAGAATCAATAAATTAATGATTAAATAAAAGAAGGTGAAGTTTACCTGTATGATTCTGTTGATCTCCTGACCCAGATTTGAAAGACAGAATACATGCTCTTGTCCAAATGTCACAGGCACATGACTTAGATCAGCAGCCAACAGCATCTAAAATATTTTATAAAAGGAAAGAAGATATATAGAACATGAGACAATGGTGGTTAAAAGGAATGTACTATATAAAACAAAATATGATTAAGAACTTCTATTATAGTTAACCCTTTTAACACTGGTCAAATGTACACTAAAAACCTCTTCCCCTGAGCTCCTGAGCAAAAACAACACATAACAGTGATAATAAAAACACAATAATTTAGTACAATTAAGTGCTCTATAATCTGTTATCGACTTAACCCATTAAAAAAATTCTTTTTTGCATTTGCATTTGAATTTGCCCACTATGAATTCAGAAGTAATTATAGCACCTGGTATGGCGCTTCTGACTGATTTTTGCGTGAGGGTCTGCTTACCTTATTATCAGTGTCCCTCACTATACAGGCATACCTTCTCTGACTTCAGAGGTTACTTACCCCATCATTTCCATGACTAAACAGTAAAGACTTCCCCGTCATGCAAAATTTAATTTCAAATTTCCTCAATAGCAGTATAGATGCACCACTATTTGCTGTATCCGCACTCAACTGTGGTCGCCAAGTAATAAATGGAAGAAAATCATCAGTTATATGAGGACTATCATCATAGCATTTCAGACATGTCCATAGGTGTTCCGATCTCCGCCTCAACAAATCCAGCAGTGTCCAGCAAACCAGTTCAATGGTTAATCAATGTCTTCGCATATTTGGTATGTGGTTCTTTTCGGGCTGTGCCAATATTGACACCCATCGCTATCAGTCTGGTAAGCGAGTGGGACTCACAAACCTGAAACTCTTCTGATCAAAAAGACTCTTTCAGTGTGTTAAGAATGTCGTTTCGATCTATTGCAGCTCCCTCTGATATCATAGCCATGCCAGCCAATCTGTCAGCTCGTTCATTCAAGAAAGACCCTGCCGAAAGGAGCATTAATGGCAAAAGACAGAAAATTCTAGAGGTTCATTACAGCCAACATTCTGAGAGAAGATGACGCATAATTTGGATAAACCAGATTTCTTTGAAGACAAACCGGCATACCAACCTGAGGTACAAATGTGTCACTAGAGACTGGGATCCTGGACACAAATCCATCAATGTTGACAGTGAATGGACCAATGAACTGCCGAAGTTTTTTCTCATAGCTGGTTTTGGCTACAATATCTTTCAGCTGGACATGTCCGGTCACAGAATAATTCTGATCTATCAAATGTGAAGAAAAGAAAGCAGGTACATGGTTAAATTAGATGAAACATTGATAGATATAAAGAAAATGATAGAAGAAAACTAGTAACGAAAGAGATGAAGTGTCTACACAGAATGCTGGGAGTAACAAGAAGAGACTGGTTGAGAAGTGAAGACATCGGGAGAATACTGGGGACAACATCAGAACTGAACTTCATCAAGAAACAACAAATTAAATACTTCTGGCACATAAGCAGATTACCAACAGACAATCAACATCGAACTGGCGTGTTGGGCCGCTGGACGCTGCTGGATTTGATGAGACGGAGATCGGAGCACCTATGGACATGTCTGGAGTGCTATGATGATAGTCCTCATATAACTGATAACCATGCGGGTGTTTACGGTAATGAGAGAGCGGACAGGCTTGCATCAACAGCATCGATTGTTGGGGAGTTGAAGATGGATAAGGATATTCTTCGGTCTCTTTGCGACTCTATTGGATGAGGACACTAAAATCGATGTTGAATCGATCAAGCGATTTAAGCAGTTTGGAGTTACCGGTTGTTCAAGTCGAACTGGATGCCTGAGAGGCAGAGTGAGAGGTGTGTTTAATCAGCGAGCCACAGAAACCATCAGTATGCATACTCTTCGATATCTGTTGGGGAGACTGAGCACCTATGGGTCTGCCCGGAGTGCAATGACGTCAGTTTAGTAACCAATAACCAATAACCAATGATAACCAACAGGCAGTAGGCCTCAAAGAGCAATGTTAATCCGATACATTGGATACAAAGCAATAAGTGGGCAACACAAAAGGTGGACCTCAGAGATAACCGAGGTGACAAAAGACACTGTTTATAAAGCACACACAAAAGCATATTTGAGAAATCTCTTCTTATCCTGACTCTGTGAGGCAAAACAGGATTGGAGAAAGAAGAAAGACAAGAAAATTGATGGAGGGGAAATAAACTTGATGGATGGACAAATTATGAAAAACATAGATTGGAAGACAATTCACAGATGTAATGAAAAATAGATGAACAGAAAACTGAATGAAAGGGGAAAAAATGTATGGAAAACTGAAGAATGGTAATAGAAGATGGAGGAAAATTGATGGTCTTAAAAACAATGATGAAATATATATATATATATATATATATATATATATATATATATATATATATATATATATATATATATATATATATATATACATATAGCCGTCCATCACAAGCGATGATGACAACAACTTCAGATGTGTGCTGCTGCACCTCTTTAGCAGACTCACCTTGATTGACATCAGCCTCAAAATCAGCACCTTCCAGAGACAAGACAACCCCAGCACAAGCCTCACTGTCTGTCAATTCCAAACTGACAACAACCTGGGATGTGCTAACCTCAAATCTCTCAGCCAAAGATAATATTTCTGTTTGGGAAAAAAAGATATATTAAAACAATATTTGATTTACTTCAAAATGCAAAAGACTTTTTGTGTATTCTCAAATCTTCTTCTTTTGTCGTCAGACTGTTACCGAGCATCACTTGTGTTTTGGGGGCCCACAATGGGAGCAAAAAATAGTAACACTGCGACATACAAGGCATGTTGTAAGAGCCGACTAAAGTAGGGGCCTAGGGAAACTAACCTAGTAAATAAATAGTAACACTGCGACATACAAGGCATGTTGTAAGAGCCGACTAAAGTAGGGGCCTAGGGAAACTAACCTAGTAAATAAATAGTAACACTGCGACATACAAGGCATGTTGTAAGAGCCGACTAAAGTAGGGGCCTAGGGAAACTAACCTAGTAAATAAATAGTAACACTGCGACATACAAGGCATGTTGTAAGAGCCGACTAAAGTAGGGGCCTAGGGAAACTAACCTAGTAAATAAATAGCGTCGCAGAATTTGGATGTGCTGGCCTACTTGTAAGCGCATAACTGGTACAATGTATAATTGATCTTGGGCTTGGATCACATAAAAATCACAAAGAGTGGTTAACAAGTGGTCAATATGGAATGTTCGAAGAAGAAGAAACTGTTACCGAGTTGTTGCCTAGTGTGGTGATTTTTTTGTTTTTGACTTTTATTTTGAAGCCATTTATCAGACCCCCCCCATCCACTTGGTGGCAGTGTAGGTACTACATTAGTTCTGGTTTGCTGACACTGATGTTGACTGGTTACTTCTTTCATTGCCCGAGTGGTTACCGGGCACAAATTTGGGGTGTAAAGAATAGAACCACTGTTACCTGCCACGCATGTCGTAAGAGACGACTAAGGAGGTTTGGCTGAAATCAGATGCATGTGTCCGCTAGAGAATGCTAACCCGAAACAAATGCTTGCAGAAAACATATGCACCAGGCTCTAAGGCGCATAACATGGTGCAACGACCCTCACAATGAGGAATGGGATAACGGATTCTATGGTCGCCAATCTGCCTCGGAGATTTAGCAAACACAGTAAGAATGTCAGACCTACCATCACGAGGGTGGCCAAAACTTACTGCTGGAAGAGGTCCGCACAAATGGGGAAGCAGAAATCATAGGAATTATATCCTACAGAACTGCCCCAGTATGCAGACTTGAAGAAGAGAGGTGGCCCACTTACACTAGCATCCAAGACAAACTGTATGGCATGGCTGATAATCTGAGGCATACGGCTGCATTTATTAGAGAATCCAAAATCCCAATCTAGTGAGAATGCAGAAGAAGAAGAAGACTTCCTTCATTTTGTCTTATGTCCCATTTCTGATCTGTATGGTGAACTCCTTTTGCCCTGTGATCTCACTACTTGTTTGTTAAGTAGGGGATTAAAGTCTCTTTAAGCTGTGACCTGCCTTTTCAACCTAAAGACAAACCTTGCTTTGGTTATATCAGCCAACCAACACGAAAAATAAGAATTAACTACTTTCCGAGAATGCAAAAAGTAAGTCTAACACTAAGCAGTTCATTGTCTTTAAGCTGCTCATGGCGTTCTTAACACTCTTCTATTAAACCACATCTAATATACTACTCATTTACCCTCTCTTCATCATCTTCTTCTTCTCTAAACTCTCATTGAAGCATAAGGCATCAACAAATTTTCTCCAGCCAGATCTGTCTTGATCAAGTAAGCTTAGTTCCTTCCAGGTCTTTACCGCCTCTTTCTTTCTCTGTCTACAATTTGTCTCCATGTCTCTCTAGGTCACCTGCTACCCATCTTGCCTCCTGGATTCCATTTCAAATCCATATGTGGGTGTCTGGTCTTCTGCACTCTTAATATATGCCCTACATTTTATTTCTTCGTTGATGTTGTTAATGCCTGTGCTCCGGGTGAACTCAGCATTTGGTATTCTCTGGTCCAAGCGAATTCAGAGAATTTGTTACTCTCATCATCATCACCACCAGCAAACATCTAACAAATACATTGCTTACCAAAGTGAGCATCCTCTTTCTTATTCTCTACAGCTCTTGGATCAGTATGGCCCAGTTCTAAGATAGTCTCAGGAACGTGTCTTGGAAATATGCTGCTAACCTCAGAACAAAATGAAGCTACTTGTTCGACTGCAAGCTGGCTGGCTTTTAATCTAATTGGCCGTTCCAAACAGATGCTGATGGTGTCTATCAATGGAAAAATAAAGCAGCATTGCCAAAAATTGACCAATGACAATGTTTTATATAAGGGAAGATGTCCTCAATGCTATAAATAGTCTATTGTAGCAGTAGTTCCCCGTTTACTACACATATTTTGACGATGAGTTTACTACGTGACCCTCACGTAATTGGGAGACACCAAGAGCATTCCTACTACGTCACCCTCATGTAGTTGGTAAACAAGGGGTTAATTGTAGAGACAGGATATTCAAAATATGCAATGTTCTCAATGTCTTCATTATTGATGATAATTTTGAGTTGAGTTCTTGTTAATTGGTGGATGTTATTTTAGTATTCTTTGGTGAACAAATAATTGTTAAAATGAAAGCAGAACAGACCAGGTCATTATATTTCGACTACGCACCGGACACTGCAGACTCAACAAACACTTTTATAGACTAGGAATTAGTCAAACAGCTCTCTGCCAGTGTCAGCAGGCGGACACGGAGCATATCCTGCAAGACTGTCCTCTTCTGGGTGAGCTGAGAAGCAGCATGTGACCACACCCTGTCAACCTGAAAATTAAGCTTTGGGGGAAACCTGATAGACCTACTAAAGCTGACTGCCCAGTTTGTGGTCCACAGTAAATTAAGCGCATGACCAGAGAACGCTGAAGAAGAAGAAGATTGCTCAAGAACAAATAATTGTTAAAATGGATAACTAGAAGAAAAAAAAAAGTACTGTGGAAATGTAGGCATAATTGATTGATTAGGTACCATCTTCCCATGGACGGCCAGTTGGAATGATCTACAATATTCCCTGTTCCATGAGCCATATGGGGAAACTCCAAAAATGACTCTCAAGTCTTGGGTTGAAATGATGTGCCTCTGCTCAACCGTCAGTTTTTTCTACAGTAAAACAATCAAATAACTTTATTACGTACTGGTCATCTCTCAGTCTTTAATTCCTTGTGGACCAAACGCTACACTGCGTGACTTTGGTTTGGATATTTTTTTACCAGGAGTCACAGTAAGAGGCGTTTTTTTATTCTGAAAACAAATGGCTTGTAAAAACAAGGCTTTAGCTTTGATTCATTAAGAGCTAATTTAGCTGCTATTAAGCCTGATAATTTGATAGTTATTTCTATGATCAAGTGGCATTCTGAAAAACATCTTTAAGAATAATACCTGGCTTTCCTGTCTCCTTCATATATCTTAGGTCAGTAATGATGGTGGAATGCCTGTATAAGGATGTGGACATCCTGCCCTGGTTTCCAGCCAATGGACATTGTAGTCAGTACTGTCTGGGATGATGTGGTAGTCATCAACTGTGGAAAAGATCATGAGAGTGGCATGTAGTTGGGCAATGGTCAAAAGATGTATATATGATCATGAGGAGGATACATGTCCGGACAATCAACAGCAACTATAGAAATGAGAGTGACATATAGTTGGACAATTGGTCATAAACTATGGGTATGATTATATGTGAGGTACATGTTTGGACAATGTGTGAACTACATATGACATAAGAGGGTATAAATGGTATATATCATCATCATCAAGTAGCTTGTCCTGAGCAGAACTTTGCCACCCCAACATTTCTTTAGAATTTCTCTCTCTCATAGGCCAGGTGCCCAGTCTTTGCAGCTGTTCTGCTCAACTCATCAGTAATATCATGAATCCATCTTCTCCATGGTCTTCCTCCTCTCATCTTTGCCACGATGCCTTCTTCCATAACGATCTTCTCCAACCCTTCATGACTCTATGTCCAAAATACTTCCAGTTTCTCTTTCTTTTTTGTAGCATCAGCCAGTTTTCTTTGATGTTGAGTTCTTTCGGGATAGATCTATTTGTTCTCTTCTCTGTTCATGATATACGCAGGACTCTTATTAACTCTTAGTGGACCAGGGCAAAAGCCATGTTTTTACAAGCCATTTGTTTTTCGAATAAAAAACATCCTGTAGTGAAGTTCCTGGTAAAAAGGTGTCCAACCTAAAGCCATGCAATGTGGCATTTGGTCCACAAGGAGTTTAACACTTATTTATTTCCGATCCAGAAGCACTTGAGCTTTCAGCTCTTCAGTTCGGTGCCATGAACACCGTAAATCTGGAGAATCTGTGGCTTTTTCTGCCAGCCTGCGGAATTGAACCCGCACTCACAGAGGGCTTGTCACCCATCGTCCAACATGCTACGAACACGCTGGGCAGGCGGGCAAACACTTATATTCAAAAGCACATATATGTACACAATTACAAGTCTTGAATATTGAATGTGGCTGCAGAGTCATGTGTATCCTGTTCTGAGCAGCATAATGACAACTTGTTCTAATCTACTAATATTTTGGTAGTCATCCTGTGTTAGTATTAGTGGCATTAGAGAATGAATGAATATACTCTTGTAAAGATATTGGATCGATTGGAACATCATCATTGCACTTCGGTGAGTAACCATGTGTGCTCCGATCTATTTCATACACATGAAGATCTCAGTTGCAGTGCACATACTCCGTAGCAACGGCGAGGTCCCGATGCAGTTTTAAAGATGGTAAAAAATATTTTTGTCCAAATTTTTATTTTAAAATTTTCCTCATGAATTTTGTCCAGGCAGCGGTTCCCCTGCTTTCTCGATTTTGAACTGCCAAGGGTTCTTTTACGTGCTCAAATTGAACACAGGATCTACATTTTATTGTCTGTCTTCGATAGGACTAGGAACTCGATCTCACCAACACTGAGATCAGGGATATCTGGAAAAATATCCAGATGGCTCCATGAGGAAGCAAACCTGGTACCTTTGGCACAAGAGACAAGCCCTAACCTCTATGCCACAGAGACTCCTGAACAGAATAAGGATCTTGTAAAGAATAAGGATCATCAATAGATGATTGTGCAGGATACTTCATCTGTGATGGTATAAGAGGATCCCAAACAAGTAACTGATGGATAGAGTGGGACAATGACAGGTGGAACAAGAGATAAGGGGCAGAAGGTGGCGTTGGTTAGGTTAGGCCACACACTGAGGAGACCTGACAGCATCATGAGACAGGCCCTCCAATGGAACCCCACCAGGATAATCTGGATAATAGAAATAAGGGAAGACCCAGGAACATCTGGAGGCAGGAGTTGGAAACAGAATGCAAGAAAATTGGGAAAGTGTGGAGAGATCTGGAAAAGATGGTCTGGGACATGAGGGTTTGGAAAACATTAGTTGCAGAGCTACGCCTCCCTAGGCATGAAGGTTGAAGAAAGAAAAAGGAATAACAAACACTGAGATAAGAGAACAAATTAACAAGAAAATGTATTACTCACTGGCCACCACACGCTGGTCAGAAGCACCTTTGACCAGGATGTCATAACAGGACACTTCAACCTTCATCTTTTCCTTGTTGTGATTGGCTACGATACAATGAGGTTGGGTAACATACACGTAAACAAACGGAACAATGCACACACTTCCTTGAGGGATGACCTTCTTCAAGCCATCTTCAGATATTTGCTGAAATGTAAATACAAGTAAAACATTGTTTATATGCTCATATAAAAATATATATAGTAATAATAATAATCATAATAATTCCTCTCGACCGTATACGTTAATAGGGCCTCAAAGTAATTTCTCCATACCGCTCTATACTGGGAAACTCGCTCTATATCATAACCTCAATAATCTAATAGGCTAAAATTTCTCCATACTGCTCTATACTGGCAACGCCAATAATCATAACCTCTGTTACATAGGGCCTCAAAGTAATTTCTCCATACCGCTATATACTGGGTAACTGCTCAATCTCCTCCATGGAAATGAGACCGATATTTCTTGCCTCTCTCACTCAGCAAAGTTACAAATATATATGCAAGGAGTTCAAATGCTACTTTAATATGGCAGCAAATAGTCAAAAACATATAGCACATGGAAGTACTATATATATGTCATGATTATTGCATGAAGGCTTGCTTTCCTTACCAACAGTGTTCTCCTCATCATTCATACGAGTCTTACTCTGACTGCAGAAGTAATGTTCTGTTTGAGGATCACTCTAAACCTGTAATCTGGTCAAAATGTCATGGATTTTCAGTTTTGGCGTATCTATCTTGCAGCAGGACAGATTAATGTAATGCTTAAGCTTTGCCTAAAGACTCGACACAAGAGAGGAGGGTTCAACCCTACACTAGACGGCCCACACATGAGGAAAGAAATTGGTACTCTTACCTCCTGCATACTAGGTGCTAGAAATGTGAAGCAACTTAATACCCTAAGATCTGAAACCACCTGAGTGGTTACCAGGCCCAAATTGGGGTGTAAAGAATAGAACCACTGTTACCTGCCACACATTTTGTAAGAGGCGACTAAGGAGGTTGGAAATGGGGCTAGCTATCCCACACCGTAAAAACACTAGATGGCTACAGAACGGAGAGCGAACCGAGTAAATGCTGGCTGAAACTGACACATCAGCGAAGGATAAGCACCAGAACTATAAATGGTGCTGAATATGTGACGTAAAACACACCAATGCTAAGGCTGCATGAATCAGATTTCACATGAATAGAATTTATGGGGAAGTCTGGTACATCGGTCTGGGTGGTGATAGCAAGAGAGAGAGAGAGAGAGAGAGAGAGATCTGAAACTGTACAGGAAATTTTATTAATTAATTTATTTGTGGCAGAGCATATGTTTTGGACATATAGAGAGACACGAAGGGTTGGAGAAGAACATTATGGTAGGAATCATCCCGGCAAAGAAGAAAAGAGGAAGACCACAGAGAAGATGGATTCAGGATGTAACTGATGATATGAGCATGATGGCTGCAGAGACGGGACATCTAGCATAGCACACCTGTATGAAAAGTTTTCAATAAATCAGGTTACGACTTCTGAAAAGTTTCATATAAATCAGGTAACATATCTAACGAAAGGTTTCAATAAATGCAGGTAACATATCTACACGAAAGGTTTCCAATAAATGCAGGTAACATATCTGCTTAAAAGTTTTCAATAAATGCAGGTAAATATCTGTATGAAAGGTTTTCAATTAAAAAGGTTTTTAAAAAGGTTTTTTTTTTTTTTTTATCGATCCAGAAGCACTTGAGCTGAAAGCTCTTGCTCCGGTATCATGGACATCTGAACCCTTCGGTTCGGTGCCATGAACACCGTAAATCTGGGAACCTGTAGCTTTTCTGCCAGTCCGCGGAGTTGAACCCGCACATTCAGAGGACTAGTCACCCGTAGTCCAACGTGCTACGAACACGCTGGGCACGCGGGCTAAAAAGGGTTTTAAAGCCGACGATTGACTTCATTGCACGGGTTTTACTCCTACATGGCTCGGTCCCTCGCCGCAGAAATGGTACACCCCTTGCAGAGAGTATTGCATAAAGCACGAACTCCGTAGCTCCAGCAACAATCCTAGGGTCTCTGGAAAAAACTGTGCTCGTGAACAGAACGGTGCGGTCCAGATTTGAACCCACGACCTTTGACTCGCAAGGCAAAGCAGGTAACACACCTGCATGAGATGTTTTCAATAAATGCAGGTAACACACCTGCATGAAAGGTTTTCAATAAATTCAGGTGACCAACCTAAATGAAAGGTTTTCAATAAATGCAGATAACATACCTGTATGAATTTTGAGGTTGTGCAGGGCTCATCGTTCAGGTTTAATTCATCATCTTGTAGATTCTCATCCAAGCCCTTGTCTTGACTAGGGCCAACTTTTTCAGAAACACTGTTTAAGATATGTTCCAGATTGTCATTTGTGTTTACAGAGTTTAGCTTTTGACCAACAGTGGAACTGGGCTGTAAGACATGTTTCTCTTTTAACAAAGGAAGATCTAGCACAAGGTTTGCGTCCAGAAGCTGAAACAGAGAGAAAATATAACAATAATATAAAATTTCATGTGGTCTTCTCAGATCTTAAGGTATAAAGTGCCTGTTACTTTCTTCTTCTCCGAATGCACCATATCGACCACTTGTTAAACCATTCTTTGTGATTTGTATGTGATCTGAACCTAAGAATGATTGTACGTTGTGCCAGTTCCCCCTAGAAGTAGGCCAGCACATCCAATTTCTGCAATGCATTTTATCTACTAGGGTAGCTTCTGTAGGCCACTACCTCAGCTGCCTCTTACGACATGCTTTGTAGGTCACAGTGTTACTATTATTTTCTCCCGCAGGCCCGGCAACACACAGGCGCCTGCCACTTCCCATTGCTTGTTTGAGGATCATCTTCATCCCACATGCCCATAATTGCTCCGATCTCTTCCTAAGCATGTATTTCAGTGTACTTAGACTAACAACTCCCATTCTATGATGGTTAGGGTATCTACTAGGGTTGCTCTCAAGGTTTTTCCATTTTGCTGCACTTATCAATATGAATAACTTGCGCTAGAAATCCACTAAAAGTCAAAATTCATTAGAAAATTATATTTTTATCAATTCCCACAAAAGATTTTCACCATCATCTAAGTTACATAAGCGATTCTTGTCAGTGCTACGGAGTTTGTGCACTGTCACTGAGATGTTTCTATGTAAGAAAGAGATCAGAGCACACATGATTACTTACCAAAGTGTAATGATGATGGTCTTATCTATCAATCAAACCATAAAAGTTTATTGAAAAATTGTCATTGACAAACCTTGTGTGTATAAACTGTGCAAGAAATCCTACAAGCTGTCAGAAGAATGTCTACAGGGGGTATGTGGGCCAGTGAGCTTGATAATCCTTCATTTGCTGTTTCGATCTTTCTTTCTTCATCACAAACTCGAGCTTTCCTCAAATCTGCTGTTGTAGCTGTGGCTTGAGGTGAAGGTCTGTGTGTGACATGTCGCTGGCCCAGATCTGAAGTGAAAATTGACAGGTCACTTTCAACACCACTATCCACTCCGGTTGAGAAGTCCATAGCTTGGGGTTGGTTTCGAACTCTTCCATTATGTGTGGCCACAGGTACAGGAGATGCCAGCGCAGCTTGGGATGTTGTTTGATGGGGATCTGATAAACAACACTGGGAAAACTGGGTCACAATGTCTGCTGCAAGCTTGACTTGATTAGTGTTTAGATAGAGGTCAACATCTGAGGTCAAGTTGAGTTCAGATGTGAAACCACAAATCAGTGTGGCCTGTAAAGATAAAAACTGTGAATGTTAATTTCATTTTTAAACAGTTTAGTTATATAGTTTAGCTATACTTTTTCTTCTTCTTCTTTTGTCATACTCAATATAAGATCAGTAATGTGCAGAAATGTATTGTAATAATGTAAACCTACGTTACTTTAAATTAATCTGTCATCTCCTTCTGTGTCTTTGAGGTTTGAGCGGTAATGTTCTTTAGCTTATGCTGAAGTAGGATCTGTGGTGTATTTACCTCCTGTTGCATTTCAAACCAGTCAATGCACTTTGATAACATTGTTTCTGCTTCTGAGTGGCTAGTTGCAGGTCTTTGGTTAAGAACTGATCCTTCATCATCATCAATTTCTCATGCATTTTTAGACAATGACGGATAACAGAAACTGATGGTTGAACGAGTGATGGTTATTCAAAGTTATAATGTACTGTGAAAGGAGAAACACATATAACAGACAATAACATACCTTCTCTGATTCAAAGTGGTTTCCCTTTGTAACATAAGTTATAGGTGGCGCCAATACAAGGCAAAGGTCAAAGGGCGCCACAAGAGGGATAAGTCTTATGTCCTTCAGTTGATGAGGACTGAAAATGAGTGGAACAAATTTATACATAAATGTGAATTCAATGTCAGATATGATATTAACTCTCACCTGTCCTATACTGTCTTACATTTTTGCACTCTCTTTATTATCAAATAGCTTGTCCTGAGCAGAACTTTGCCAACATAACAGTTTAAAAAAAAAAATGTATCTCACAGGCTAGATGTCCCGTCTTTGCAGACATCATGATCAAATCATCAGTTATATTCTCCATCTTCTCCATGATCTTCCTCTTCTCCTCTTTACCGGGATGCCTACTTCCATAATGATCTTGAATTTTTTCCATATTGTGTAGTTGATGCTGTTTGGAAGACACTACAAGGTGTGATTTTTTTTGGGAGAGATAGCTGGTAGGGGCTTTAAAAACACTTGTCTTCATGGCTAGGCGATGGGCACCAAGATAAATATGGTTTGTGGTTTGATTTC
This sequence comes from Arion vulgaris, assembly GCA_020796225.1. Classification (NCBI taxonomy): domain Eukaryota; kingdom Metazoa; phylum Mollusca; class Gastropoda; order Stylommatophora; family Arionidae; genus Arion; species Arion vulgaris. The sequence continues at coordinate 67,807,364 of CM036755.1, read as the reverse complement.
AGTGTTTGACAATTGTTTTTTCCAGAAGCCTTAACAGAGGGACGTGAATATATGCCTACAGACGACTTGTACCTTGTTAATTTTTACGATGCATTTGCATTTATGCAGCTTTTCCTCATCGACCTGGAGAGATGTGCTTTACGCCAATCACTCTGGTATTCGGCTCTTCTGTGCTGCAAGTAGATATCATTAAACGTAACTGCATTTGTAACACTACTTATACTAGAGTAGCTCTCCCTCGATCCCCACCCACTTAACCAGACAGGATCCTCTGTCTGTTTCCAGGGCCACCCTAAGGAGGTGGGGGTGGGGTCTTGATCAGTGTCAGCTCACTTACCCTGGCGCTGTGTTGTCTCTATGACTGTGCCTGTGACTCCATTCAATCAACCAAATGAAATGCATTCCACTTACTTTCTATATCTTTAATTATTTTATCACTATTTTACTAGTTACTTAGTTTGCATATGTTACAATTTATACAACATTATAATTGAAAACTCATAATTTAGCTCTAAAACTATATAACTTAGAGCCCTGTATTTTATTTGGCATTTTAAAACTGATGCTACTTTGACAATTTGTTTCCTATCCATAACTAATATCAAATGCCCACCTTAGGGAATGCTAACCGAAACAAATGCTTGCAGAAAACGGATGCACCAGGCCGTAAGGCGCATAACATGGTGCAATGACCCTCACAATGAGGAATGGGATAATGGATTCTACGGTCACCAATCTGCCTATGAGATTTAGCCACGCAGTAAGAATGTCATACCTACCATCACGAGGGTGGCCAAAACTTACTGCGGGAAGAGGTCCGCACAAACGGGAAGCAGAAATCATAGGAATTATATCCTACAGAACTGCCCCCAGTATGCAGACTTGAGAAGAAAGAGGTGGCCCACTTACACTAGCGTCCAAGACAAACTGTATGGCGGGGCTGATAATCTGAGGCAGACGGCTGCCTTTATTAGAGAATCCGAAATCCCAAAGTAGTGAGAATGCAGAAGAAGAAGAAATGCCCACCTGCCCAGTGTGTTCGTAGCGCATTGGACAACGGGTGACAAGCCCTCTATGAGTGCGGTTCAATTCCGCGGGCTAGCAGAAAAGCCACAGGTTATCCAGATTTATGGTGTGCGTGGCACCGAACTGAAGGGTTACGATGTCCATGGCACCAAGCCGAAAAGCTGAAAAGCTCAAGTGCTTCTGGACCAAAAAAAAAAGAAAAAATGTCAAATTTGGAATGCACTCTCACCTGTCCATTAAAAATGTATTCCAGTCTAGAGCTGGGATCTGAACCACTGATCCACGAGGAGTCTTTCTTTGACCCTCCAATATCATTTCATGCATGACTTGACCCCAGATACCTGCAAGGTGAAGTTTATGATATTCAGACAAATTAAAGGCTGAATAAATCGATTACTGCACTGGTGAATCAATCAATGGTCGAATATATGGGTGAAAATGAGTGAATATATGGGGGAATGTGAGTGAATATATGGGTGAATGTGAGTAAATATATGGGTTAATATATGGGTGAATATGAGTGAATATATGGGTGAATATATGGGTAAATATATGGTTGACTATATGAGTGTATATGAGTGAATATATGGATGAATCCAGAGGCAAAACAGCAGGTAACTATATTAGTAATAAATGAGAGAATATATGAGTGAATGTATGAGTAAATATATGGGTGAATATACAAGTGAGTATACTAGTGAATATACAAGTGAATATATGGGTTAATATACGAGTGAATATATGGGCAAATATATGAGTGAATGCATGAGTAAATATATGGGTGAATATATTAGTGGGTATAATGGGGTGAATATATGAGTGAATATATGAGTGAACATATGGGTGAATATATTGGTGAATATATGAGTGAATATATGGGTGAATATAATAGTGAACATATGGGTGACTATATGAGTGAATATATAGGTGAATCGAGAGGCAAAACAGCAGGGATAGAGAAAACAAAAACATCTGAAAAATGGACCTAAACACAGACCTATGTGTGAACTACATAAGACAGTGAGACTTATACAAGAGATAACATTGAATATATAGACAATATTTCAAGTGAACGAAAGGAAGGAAGGAAGGAGCTGAAAAATAAACAACAGGCACGAAGATTTGGTAGTAATAATGAAGAGACAAATGAATGTAATAATGAGGCTGGGAGATACCAGAATAAAGGGAAATGAATGCAAAGAGAAACATCAGAATTCTACAATCCTATATTCAGGAGAAGACTATCAAATAAAGGGTTTAAATAGTCTTAAAGCCGAAGGATTGACTTCATAGCACTGGGTTTTACCCCATATGGTTCAGTCCCTCTCCGCAGAAATGGCATGCCACCTGTCGAGAGTATTGCACAAAGCACGAACTCCGTAGTTCCAGCAACAATCCTAGGGTCTCTGGAAAAACTGCACTCGTGACAGACGGCGCGTCCGGATTCGAACCCACGACCTTTGACTCACAAGGCAAAGTGCAAATAAAGATAAGACATGGGGTAGAAATAGTCATACAACTAGTTTAAGTAAGAAAAGTTGTATCTTGTCTTATCCACATGTGCCGTAAAGCGCTGTGGGGAGTTTCAGTTTTCTATCATGTGCCAAGTGTGTTGTTGTTATTGTTGCTAGTCTTTGATGTCACAGGATATCTGTGATATTATCTAAAAAGGGGGAAGACTGCAGTAAAACGTGGTAAATAGCGAAACACGTACAAACAAAGTACTATAGTTTTACAAAATACAGAAACAGTGACGATAAACAGCAACGTTTCGACCAAAGGCCTTTATCAAGCAAACGATACAACAGGAGTGACGAATTTCAGAGAACACTTACAAATGGAAGATAACGGAAACATGCAAATGTATCTAAATTTCTTCAGATACATTTGCATGTTTCCGTATCTTCCATTTGTAAGTATTCTGTGAAATTCGTCACTCCTGTTGTATCGTTGCTTGATAAAGGCCTTTTGTCGAAGCGTGCTGTTTATCGTCACTGTTTCTGTATTTTGTAAAACTATAGTACTTTGTACGTGTTTTGATATTATCTATCCATCTGGTTCTTGGTCTTCCTCTGGCTCTGAGTCTGGGTTGCCGGTTGTTATAGGCGTGAGATGGTAGTAGATCTGGTTTCATTCTCATTAGGTCACTGAACCCTTTTATTTGTTGTCTTCTGATACATTGGATGCATGGGGTGATTCCAACGACATTTCTAATGTTCTCATTTCTCAACCTATCCCATCTTGTAACATTAACTCTTAGTGGACCAAGCGCCACGCTAAGTGGCGTTTGAAGTGGACGCGTTTTACATTCCGCCACGCTAAGTGGCGTTTGGTTATCATAGTTTTAGAACCGCTGTAGTAAATTTATATTCCAGTCCACATTTTTTTATTTTGACCTCTGGTCATTCGTCATTTCCGTCTGTACATGCTTGTACATGTCGTTTTCGAGCTACAGTTAGTAGAACCGTTATAAAACACACAAAATCTCAGCAAACATTTTTGTTTACTCACAGTTTTATTGAAAAAATGGCTTCTTCTTCTGAAACACGTAAGTCGCGTTATACAGTAGAGCAAGATGTAAATCTTATTCATCATTTGGCTGAGTTCGACAATGATGAGGAAGTGTCGAGTGCTGATAGTTCAGATTATGAATACGAAGTTCTGAATAATTTGTCTGATACCAGCAGCAATAATGAAAGTGATCAAGAGGGGGCGTTTTCCTGCTGTCTACCCAGCTGTTCAAGTAAAGTCTGTAAAGGTAAGGGAAAAGGCTCTGCTTCTAAAAGGAAACGAGGATCACGTTCTGTATTATTAACTGATACTGATACTACTAATCCAACTACTTCTGCTTCTGCAAATAATACTAGAAGGAGCCCCACAGCAGGCACAACACCATCCAGTAGACCAAACACACAGGCCAGTAGTGATGGAAACTGGGAGGAAATATTTGAGGGCAAAACTGAGAACAACTTTCGGTTTGATCCACCTCAGCATAGGATTACTGGTGTCAATCCTGATATTATACCTGAAGGTTCAACAGCTCTACATTGCTTAAAAGCTCTCTTCAGCGACAAAACATTGGAAGAGCTTGTGACATCAGTAAATAACTATGCTGAAGAGCGGTGCAAGGTGCACAAGGAAAACGCACGAAAGCACTCAATTTTTCTCTCCTGGACACCACTGAACTTGCCAGAACTGCATAAATTCTTTGCTGTAGCCATAGCAATGGGCATAGTAAAGAAACCCAAAGTTAGCGACTACTGGTCCACTGAACCCTACATGCAGACACAATGGTACAGTGAGATGTTCACGAGGAACAGGTTCAAGGCGATCTACCAAACCATGTTCATGTAAGTGAAGTAGATGCCCTGGGAAAGGCAAAAATAGAGCCCTTTCTGCAGAAAGTGGTGTCTAACTTTCAAAATGCCTATTATCCGTTCAAGGATCTCTCTATAGATGAGATGGTCATTGGATGGAAGGACGTGGGCTTATAAGATGTTCAATGCATCAAAGCCAAAAAATATCACGTTAAAACCTTCGGGCTCTGTGACAGCAACACTGGCTATGTTTTCAACGTACTTATTTATTTTGGCAGCAAGACATCTTATAGCCCAGACCTGGATCCAGCCAGCCAACAGGCTGTTAAAGTTTTTGACACCCTCCTGAAACCTTGCGGAAAAGGCCATCATATTTACGCTGATCGATACTACACAAGTTTCCCACTTCTTCAGTATCTCCATGAGAGAAGCTATTACTACACTGGAACCCTAAACATAAACCGCAGAGATTTCCCTCAGGCGATCAAGACCACAAAATTGATCTACATGCAGATGAAGTGGTTTATGCATGTAGAAAATAAATTTCTCTGTGTTATGTTTAGGGACAAGAAAGCTAAAAGCCTTGCATTCTTGTTTCAGTGAAGCTTCAGTAGTACGTCCAGAAAACAAGCCGTACTGGAGAAGTAAGGGGAAAGCCATCATTAGTTGAATCATATAACTTCAGCATGAATGGATGTGACAAGGTCGATCAGTGTGTCACCACTTATGGCACTTTTCAAAGGCGAACCAGGAAATGGTGGAAAAAATATTTGTTTGGATCTTGAGTTGCGCAGTTGAATGCATTTATTCTGCATGCCCTGACAAGACCAGGAAACACTCCAAAAAAAGCCTCTGCTGCACTTCAAGACCCAGCTCATACATGAGTTATCTCTTGTATTCCACGATGAACACCATATAAGCAGACTTCAAATTAACAATCACATAATAAGAAAATCACTGCTGATAACCCGTCAATGTGTTATCTGCAGCACCCAGAAAAGAACAAGAACATCATTTTTTTGTTAAAGATGCACCAATCACCCATTTCTACATCCAAACAAATGTTTTCTAAATATCATTCCAAGTAATTAACATTTGGAACAACTTGTACATAATGACTTATTGTTTTTTCAAAAATTTCAAAATTTTCCATTTCAAGACTCAAACACTGTAAATTATTATAAAAATGTTATTTATTCATAAAAACGGATGAAACTTTCTTGGAATGTGTAAAAATGATTGTAGTATGAGCAGAAAATGTGTTATGGCTTGCAGATGTGTTGGATATATTCATATTGAGTGGTAAGTAAGAATTTTATTCTCACTAAAAATATTTTAAACAATTTTCTTCTTACTAAAAGTCACATAAAATTTATCTCTTTCTTTTTCAAAATATTTCACTAATATAAATAAATAGAACATTCATTTCTGAACATTTTGATATATTGTACATGTTCCATAAAATTAAATATATAAGTTTTATGTCAAAACTAATGACAGCTGTCTGTATACAAATGTATAATAAAAAATGGCTTTGTAAAAACGTGACTTTTGCCTTGGTCCACTAAGAGTTAACAGCTTATCTTAAACAGTTCATTTCTCATGTTGTAATCTTTCTTTCTTGAAATTTAATTAGGGACCCGCTTGTGTGGTGCTGGGGCCCGCATGGGAAGCAAAGAATAGTAACACTGTGACCTACAAGGCATGTCGTAAGAGGTGACTGATATAGGACCTAGGGAAGCTATCCTTGTAAATAAAAAGCATCGCAGAAATCTGATGTGCTGGTGCATAACCGGCACAATGTACTATTGATCTTAGGTACAGATCACATACAAATTCACACAGAGTGGTTAACAAGTGTTCAAAATGAAGCATTTGAAAAAGAAGAAAAAGAAGACAAGAATTAGGGACCATGTTTGATATTGATAGCCGAGAGTTGGTAGAAATATGCAATCTAAGAAGAAATTATATATCAGAAAGAATTATGACAGTAAGAATAAAAGAACAAGAAAACTACTACATGTGTACAGATGTGTGTGCCATATAATCAATAAATCAAGTGCCATGCCTGCCGGCGTAGGCGATCATGTCTCTCTACAACTCTCTTAAATTGTTCATATTTTGTCCCTGACATATAATGCAAATAGCAAGTACAAAGAATGTAAAGAATTCTTTGAAGAAGTACACAACACATTAAACCAAATTGAGAGTTAAGATAACACCATACTCGTGGGAAGTTTTAACGTAAAACCAGGACACAACAGAAAATAAAAATAACAAATTTTAACATTTATTATTGGCAGAAAAACATTTTTTAAAAGTGTGGCAGTTTTACAAATGGTGAACAATAAGAATAAAAACAAATGTTAATATGTTAAATGTGTCTGACCTGTTGAAAATGATATGCCCTTGATGTCCATCTGATACTGTCTGTCCTCTATAACTGCCCCTGGCTGGTGTGTGAAACCAGACTGAAGAGCGTAATGGAACACTTCTTTCTCCTGGGCAATTCTATTAACGATATAGGGGGAGACTGCAGTAAAACTATGTAGAATGGCGAAACATGTAATAACATAGTACTGTAGTTTTACAAAATACAAAAACAATGACAATAAACAGCAACGTTTCGACCAAAAGGCCTTTATCAAGCAAACGATACAAAAGGAGTGACAAATTTCACAGCACACTACATATAGACTACGACAGAAACATCCCAATGGTTCTAAAATGAAAATCTGTGACTAACAACGAATAACGAAATTAAAAAAAAACTAGAAGTGGAAAGAGAAGAGAAACAATAAAAACTCAAGTAAATATATAACTTATATACATTTAACATATACACATATAAAATATGGAGCATAAGAAGAGAAAGTACTAAGAAGCATAGGAATGTAGTGCTGAGGGTACCATGAGGTCGCAGGGTACCATATAATGAAATAAAATGATTCTCCAGAGCAAATCGACTACGATCATCAGAGGAACATGATCAGATGGCTGTGACCTGGATGTCGCAAGCTCCCAAATGGTCAGTTCCATTGAAATGAGTGGCTACAGGGGTCACAGAGCATTGGAGGATATCGCACAAGTGTTGGCCGAAATGGTCACTAATCATTTTGCCTGTTTCGTCGATATATGCCTTGTCACACTGTTTGCAAGTGATGGCGTAGATTATATTACGGGACTCGCATGTGAAACCATCTTCAATAACAAACATGGCTTTAGGAAAAGATACAGTTCAGGTCTGTATCACATAAGCACATGTATTGCAATGCCTACGGCCACACCGGACAGTGCCAAAATGACTCTGGACATTGGATTTAAGGTGACTGTGTACCAACATATCCTTAAGACTTCTGTCCCGTCTGTACGCCACCAAAGGATAGTTGTGGAAGACTGAACGTGTCTCAGGATCTGACTTAAGAATAGACAGGTTACTGAATAAAACGTTTTTGACCAGTGAACCCTCATAGCTCCCTCATCACTGACAGCTAAACAACAGATGATCAACAGCATTTTCATGCCTACTCTATGTTACAGAGCCAAACATGGACAATGAAAAAAATTACATGTGAAATGCAGTGTCTTCAAAAAGTTACCAACTACACAAGAAACAATATAGTCACAAAGAACAACATCAGAGAGAAAGTTGAGACAAAACCTTATCTGAATTACATCGAGAGACAAAGAATGAAGTGGTTTGGCCACAAAAAAAGAATGCAATCAAACTCCACTGTAAACACAGTATTCTATAATGGAACATCAGGGAAGGTGAAAGGAAGACCAAGAAAAAGATGGATAGATGGCATAGCAGAATCCTAACCATTCATCAATAATTTTAACTTAATTGTGCACTCAAGAGCTCAAAAAAAACTGGCTGATGCTACAAATAAGAACATTTAAGTATTTTGGATATCTAAAGAGACATGAAGGGCTGGAGAAGACCATAATGGAAGGAGACATCCCAGTAAAGAGGAGAAGAGGAAGACCACAGAGAAGATGGATTCAGGATGTAACTGTTGGTTTGAGCATGACCTCTGTAGAGGCAGGACATCTAGCCTGAGAGAGAACTTTTGAAGGACTGTTAAGGTGGCAAGGTTCTGCTCAGGACAAGCTACTTGATGATGATGATGAATTGTGCACTGATGTATTGCAGATGCTACTCACCTTGGTAAAGGATTGTCAGCAAATGGCTGCAGCAAACAACTGTTGATCTGAACCACAATCATATCATGGAGCAAAGTTGAGCAAACTTCACTGGTGGGTTTTGAAACATGACCAACCTTTTCTGTGACAGAAGTGGGTTCACCATCTCTATGTGGCAAAGTTTTAATAGAACTTTGAGTCATAGCGCCTCCCGACAATGGTTGTACCGTCTGAACTTTATCGCAGTCACCAGACTTGCCCAGAGAACTTGATGATGGTTGCAATGAGCGTGTAATGCTCTGAGGTGGCACAGAATCTGCTTCAATGTTGATTACAGTTGATGGTAGAGTAGCTGCTGCAACTTTCAGTTGTCCTTGCTGTGCAACTGACTCAAATATTTCATTTTGTTCACTAATTGCGTGGTCTTGTTGAAGATCCAGCTTCTTGCATTTGGGAATAAAAATCCTTATCATGCCCACATCAGCGTACATAAGAGGCAAATTATGAACACTTGCTGGCCCACAAGGACCACTGTCTATTTTGCTGTGATTTAGTTTTCGAATTTCACTTTTTAATTCCAAAGGATGAACTTTTCCACTTTTTCCACCTTTGCTCAGTCCTGCCACTAACGAACTAAAGACACCAATAAGCTCAGGTTTCAAGACAATATCCAGTGGCTCGGTCTTAAAACACACCTCCGATAAGTACTCATGAAAATACATGTCAATATCTTCATGTCGGAGTGTTCCAGTGTAATCTATATCACTGGACGGAACTGACTGATCTAGGTCATTTACACCAGGTAGGTCAACATTAGCCTTACGCAGACGTTTCTTAACATTCTTACACAGTGCCCGAGTGAATGTTACGGATAGCACGTTCCTCTTTTTGTCCTTGCTCAATGCTTCCTGAGACTGTGCGAAGGATACAGGAGTATTATGTTCAGCAGTCCACATCTTGTTGGTAACTGTCAGCAAGTTATGAGGAAACTGCTGAATAAAGGATAATACAATGCCTTCAGGGTCCACCCAAGACCAAGACCCATCTTGGCTGTGGAGAAATAAAATAAACACTAATTATAACATTTATTACTGGCAGAAAAACAATAAACAAAAGTGTGGCAGTTTTATAAAGTACAACAACAGAAAAAAGTGACATTTCAAGGATTTCTCTCTCTATCAAGCCCAGGAAAGACTAAAAACTGAACATCCTAAAATTAATACCATACTTAAAGGAACAGACAAAATACAGCATGAAAATAATAAAAGACACAAAGATAAAAGATACAAAGAGTTGCTTGGGAAATATTCATATAAAATATTTCCAACATCTTCTAAATTACACCAGGTAGCCTTGCCTGTACTACGGAGTTTGTGCACTGCCACTGTGATCTTCCTGTGTAAGAAAGAGATAGAAGTACACATGGTTACTCACCGAAGTGCAATGATGATGGTCCAATTAATCAATCAATCAATCAACTGAAAGGATTATTATATATTATCATTAAAAAATGGCTTCATAATCAACCTCACTTTTAAATGAGCTTCTATAATTTGCATTAAAACAAACTATTAAATATTGTGTTCTTATCTAACCTTCTGACAGAATGATGAATACTGATTGAGCTGAGTGTGACCTTGGCCTTGCTGTAAACACTCTGTGAGTCCATGGAGAGATCAAAGTGTTCCATTGTTAAAGCAACACCATTTCCTAGGGGGAACAAAAATAAAACAGAATTTTGCAAAAACAATATTTGTTATAGCTTAAGCCAGGTTGTATGATAGAGGTACAAATACAGACTTTTAGATAAGAACAGGATAAGAACAGGACAAGAACTCATGATGGCAACGGTTGTATGATAGAGGTACAAACACAGACTGATGAAGGACAAGAACAGGACAAGAACTCATGATGACAACAGTTGTATGACAGAGGTACAAACAAAGAAGTGGATAAGAACAGGACAAGAACTCATGATGACATAAGGTACAACAGGGTATAAAAACGACAAGAAATGGATAAGAACAGGACAAGAACTCATGATGACAACAGTTGTATGACAGAGGTACAAACACAAACTTGTGGATAAGAACAGGACAAGAACTCATGATGACAACGGTTGTATGACAGAGGTACAAACACAGACTTGTGGATAAGAACAGGACAAGAACAGGACAGAACTCATGATGGCAACAGTTGTATAACAGAGGTACAAACACAGACTTGTGGATAAGAACAGGACAAGAACTCATGATGACAACGTTGTATAACAGAGGTACAAACACAGACTTGTGGGTAAGAACAGTAGGACAAGAACTCATGATGACAACGGTTGTATGATAGAGGTACAAACACAACTTGTGGATAAGAACAGAAGAAAAGCAGAACTCATGATGACAACGGTTGTATGACAGTGGTACAAACAAAGACGTGGATAAGAACAGGACAAGAACCATGATGACAACAGTTGTAGAACAGGACAAACACAGACTTGTAATGGACAAGACCAAAACAGGACAGACTCATTTTAGCACAAGTTGTAGCAACAGTGACAATGACACAGACTTCGTCGAGATAATGATATTCATCAGGACAAGAAAACTCAGATGACGTAAGTTTTGTATAACAGTGGTACAAACAATTTGACTTAGTAGATAAGAAAAGGATGAGAACAGGACAGAACTCATGATGACAACAGTTGTATGACAGTGGTACAAACACAGACTTGTAGATAAGAACAGGATAAGAACAGGACAGGAACTCATGATGACAACGGTTGTATGATAGAGGTACAAACACAGACATGTGGATAAGAACAGGACAAGAACAGGACAGGAACTCATGATGACAACGGTTGTATGATAGAGGTACAAACACAGACATGTGGATAAGAACAGGACAAGAACAGGACAGGAACTCATGATGACAACGGTTGTATAACAGTGGTACAAACACAGACATGTGGATAAGAACAGGATAAGAACAGGACAAGAACTCATGATGACAACGGTTGTATGACAGAGGTACAAATACAGACGTGGATAAGAACAGGATAAGAACAGGACAGGAACTCATGATGACAACGGTTGTATGACAGAGGTACAAATACAGACGTGGATAAGAACAGGATAAGAACAGGACAGGAACTCATGATGACAACAGTTGTATGACAGAGGTACAAATACAGACGTGGATAAGAACAGGATAAGAACAGGACAGGAACTCATGATGACAACGGTTGTATGATAGAGGTACAAACACAGACTTGTGGATAAGAACAGGACAAGAACAGGACAAGAACTCATGATGACAACAGTTGTATAACAGTGGTACAAATACAGACTTGTGGATAAGAACAGGACAAGAACAGGACAAGAACTCATGATGACAACGGTTGTATGACAGAGGTACAAATACAGACATGTGGATAAGAACAGGATAAGAACAGGACAGGAACTCATGATGACAACGGTTGTATGATAGAGGTACAAACACAGACTTGTGGAAAAGAACAGGACAGGAACTCATGATGACAACAGTTGTATAACAGTGGTACAAACACAAACTTGTGGATAAGAACAGGATAAGAACAGGACAAGAACTCATGATGACAACGGTTGTATAACAGTGGTACAAACACAAACTTGTGGATAAGAACAGGACAAGAACAGGACAGGAACTCATGATGACAACGGTTGTATGACAGTGGTACAAACACAGACATGTGGATAAGAACAGGACAGGAACTCATGATGACAACAGTTGTATAACAGTGGTATAAACACAGACTTGTGGATAAGAACAGGACAAGAACAGGACAGGAACTCATGATGACAACGGTTGTATGACAGTGGTATAAACACAGACATGTGGATAAGAACAGGACAAGAACAGGACAGGAACTCATGATGACAACAGTTGTATAACAGTGGTACAAACACAGACATGTGGATAAGAACAGGACAAGAACAGGACAGGAACTCATGATGACAACAGTTGTATAACAGTGGTACAAACACAGACTTGTAGATAAGAACAGGATAAGAACAGGACAGGAACTCATGATGACAACGGTTGTATAACAGTGGTATAAACACAGACTTGTGGATAAGAACAGGACAAGAACAGGACAGGAACTCATGATGACAACAGTTGTATAACAGTGGTATAAACACAGACTTGTGGATAAGAACAGGATAAGAACAGGACAAGAACTCATGATGACAACAGTTGTATAACAGTGGTATAAACACAAACTTGTGGATAAGAACAGGACAGGAACTCATGATGACAACGGTTGTATGACAGTGGTACAAACAAAGACACGTGGATAAGAACAGGACAAGAACCCATGATGACAACAGTTAACTCTCAGAGACAGCAAGACAAACCTTGATTTGTGAATGGACAAGATCCATAAACTGTACAGCTCAGTTTGGGCACCAGAAGCTGTAGCCAAAGTGACAATTTGACACCAACTTCCTCCGAGTCATCAATGATACTTTCATGCAGTGGGCTACCCTCATGAGAAAAGTCTTCAGAGATGTCAGCTGTAATGTTTTCTGTCACATCAACTAAATATGAGATACAATCAAATTTTGATCCTTTTTTTTACAAATAAGAAATAAAATAAAAGGTATAATGAGGATGTGGAGCTAACAGGAGCAGAATATAAAATGCTAATATTTTATTTATTTTAAGATAAGCACATATGTTTTATTGATTGATTGATAGGACCATCATCACTGCACTGCGGTGAGTAACCATGTGTTCTCCAATATCTTTCTTATACAGAAAGGTTTCAGTGGCAGTGCATGAACTCCATAGCACCGGCAAGGGTTCCTGATGTAATTTAGATGAGGGTGAAAATATTTGTGCCAGTTTTTTTAAAAACCGCTTCTAATGAATTTTGCATGAACAAAGGCTTTCCAGCCTGCTCTTCTCGATTCTGAACTGTTTAGGATTCTTTTACATGCTTAACTTGAGCATGGTATCTATGTTTTATCACGTCTGTGTGCCCAGCGTGTTTGTAGCGTGTTGGACTACGGGTGACTAGTCCTCTGTAAGTGCGGGTTCCAACTCCGCGGACCGGCAGAAAAGCTACAGGTTTCCCAGATTTACGGTGTTCGTGGCACCGAGCCTATGGGTTACGATGTCCATGACACCGAGCCGAAGAGCTTTCAGCTCAAGTGCTTCTGGATCGAAAAAAAAAAAATGTTTTATCATCTGTCCCCAATAGGAATAGGAACTTGATCTCACCTCCACTGAGATCAGGGATCTCTGGAGAAATATCCTGATTGCACCATGAGGGAGTGAACCGACTACCTTTGGATCAAGAGGCGAGCACCTGAACCTCTACGCCACAAAGACACCATATAGATTGTTTATGCAATCTCATCTGTTTAGTATAACTTTCTCTCTCTTTGCCCTCCACCTTTCTCTCTCTCTCTCACTTTAAATCAATCATCAACGCAACTAATTACTCACTAACTCAATTACTTATAAACTTAGTCAAGCAATCATCAACTCAATCTATCACTCAATCAATAACTCAATCAATTATCTTAGAGAGCCGCAGTTGTAGTTGTTAGCGAACTCAGTTCTAATTCAAGTATTCGGTTCAATTCCACAGTGGGCGTGGATATTTTTCCAACAGTAATGGTTCTCAGGTCAACCAAGCCTTAATTGGGTACCAGGAAAAGCACAGGGAAGTAAAGGAGACTGGTGTGATGTTGACCACATCATCTATCGTGTGCTGACGGTCAATGAAAAATTTGGACTTACTTAAAATCTCGTATTACCCAATATACCATGGTTTTTGGGTTTTTTTTCCCGATCCAGAAGCACTTGAACTTTTCAGCTCTTCGGCTCTGTGCCATGACATCGTAACCCTTCGGTTCGGTGCCATGGACACCGTAAATTTGGAGAACCTGTGGCTGTTCTGTCAGTCCATGGAATTGAACCCGCACTAACAGAGGATTTGTCACCCGTCGTCCAACGCGCTACGAACACGCTGGGCAGGTGGGCATATAAAGTAAGTAAAGTAAAGGAACCCTTTCATACCTCGTGGTATATAGGTCAATACAGTGTTAGGCCTGTATTTTCATTGACCGTCGGCACCCGATGGGTGATGTGGTCAGCATCACGCCGGCCGCCTTTACTTTCCCAGATCATGTCTGGTACCCAGTTGAGGCTGGGTTGATCTGAGAGCCGTCGCGGTCGGGAAAAATTCCACGCGCACTGCAGGAGCTGAACCCAGACCACCAGCCTTGAGAAGCAAGTTCACTAACAACTACGCTACAGCAGCTCTCAGGTGGGCATATACCACGGTATAAAAATGGTTCCTTTACTTTTTTTAACAATTATTATTATTCACTTAATGAAACACTAACTCAACTACTCAATCAATAACTCAATAAATAACTCATTCATTCAGCAATCACCACATCAATTACTCAATTCATTCTGTACCAACTGCCGCAGGGTGCACCAAGATTGTCTTTTAAAATAACCCAACTGTTGCATACTGCTCCAAGCATTGTTGCAGGTAAAATTGGTGCTAAATTTACATCACAGCATTTTGATCCAATTTTAGGTTGGACTACAGGAGACCCTGATCTGTTATTTAGAAATCTAAATTACAAGCAACTCTGAAGTCGGAGTAAGGCTCACCTAAATGGTGAGGGACACTGGAGATAAGGAAAGCAATCCTTCATGCAAAAATTAGTCAGAGGTGCCATATTAAGCATCATGACTACCTCTGAATTCATAGAAAGCTTTCGTCACTGTCTGTAATACCTCTTTCTGGGGGCCTGTGTAGGACAGGTGGACGATGGGACATGAGCCTGAGGAGTTTAATGGCTGCACAGCTAGTTCAGTCGCCATGAAACTGTTCAGGTTAGGATGTTTTCTTTATTCCTCTACAGAAAAACTCCTTGACCTTACCATGGATTGAACCCGAGTCTTCCGCATGGGAGACACACTCTAATCCATTTGGCCAGATGCTCCACACTTCATAGAAACCAAACAGAAAAAAAAATGAGCTGCTGATTGCTTTGTGAATTGATGGTATCAAGGACAAAATAAGAAGAAGCATCTTGGTATGGAGAGATTTCTTCTTCTTTACCCTTCGCCCTAGGAGGCATAGGTCCGCAACCAAGGCCTTCCAAGCCCGTCTATCAAAGGCGATCTATTCCAGATCTCTCACCTATCTCCCCGTTTTCTTGCCATGAGTCCCTCCTTGCAGGGTCCTTCTTCTTCGGGTGACAAGCTATGAATTTATTTGGTTGTGGTTTCTGTAACTATTTAGTAATTTTTACAGGGTGGGGTAGCTAGCCCCAAGCCCAACCTCCTTAGTTGCCTCTTAGAACACGAGTGGTAGGTAACAGTGGTTCTATTCTTTACACCCCTAATTTGGGCCCTGGTAACTACTTGGGCGATGGAAGAGATGTGTTGAACATAATCTTACCTGATCTCACACTCTCAATCTTATGAGTGGAGGAGACAGACTTTTTCTGACTTGTGGGGGCTCGAGGTGTAAGCAGGGTCCTTTCCTCCAGTTTGGGAATGAATAGTTTCATACAGTCTTCAGTCAGCTTGTTAGCATTGCTCACTAGATTGGAAACCATTCCACTTACTGTAGAGCATAACTGGAGCTGCAATATTCCACAGAATAATTAAAAATATTTCTTGTAAATTGTAACATACATTTCATATGGACATACACAATTTGTGGGTCTATGTGGTGTAGAGGTTAGGCGTCGCCTTTCATTCCAAAGGTACTCAGTTCACTCCCTCATGGAACCATCTAGATATTTTTCCAAAGATCCCAGACCTCAGTGTAGGTGGTATCGAGTTTCTAATCCTATTGGTGATGGAAGAAAAGCACAAGACCTGTTTTTAAAGGGTTTTAAAGCAGATTGATTTCATTGACGGTTACCCATGGCTCAGCCCTCTCGCAGAAATGACACCCACCTGCGGAGTATTGCACAAGCACGAACTCATAGCTCCGACAACAATCCTAGGTCTCTGAAAACTGCACTTGAACAGAAAGCTGCGGTCATTGAACCTACGACCTTCGACTCGCAAGGCAAAGGCTAACCACTCAGCCACAGGCCCCAAAGAACATGTGTTCAAATTGAGCACATAAAAGAATCCTTGGCAGTTGAAAATCAAGAAGAGCAATTTGGAAAGTCGCTGCCTGGGCAAAGTTCATTAGAAAAATTTAAAGATTAAATTCCTAACAAATATTTTCACCATCTTCTAAATTACATTGGGGACCTCGCGGTGCTACAGAGTTTGTGTACTGCCGCTGAGATCTTCCTGTGTAAGAAAGAGATCGAAATACATACGGTTACTCGCCGAAGTGCAATGATGATGGTCCTATCAACCAATCAATACAAATTTTATCTGTGATCAGACATAGTTGATTAATCAATTCTAAATTATTTATAACTGGGTATATTCTGAAATTTGTTTCATGATCTTCAGTTTTGTGGAATTTATGTTGGTTGTAGTAAGTGCAAAACCATTCATATTTTTTATTAAATGTATAAATGTTTATGTGCACAATTTTATAGGTTGTGATTATTTTGTAAGTGCATATATTCTACAACTATCTTTATGGACTAGAGCAGCGTTTCACAAACTGGGGTCTGCGGACCCTGGGGTCTGCAAGGTACTCACAGGGGGTCCTCAAGCACTGGAAGAAATATTATAAATTTTAAAAACATGTATAAAAACAGTGGTAAACTAGCCCGGCTGCAAAATCAAAGGAATCGAATCAGACCGGAGTCTACAAGTCTGACAAGACAAAATGAAAGATCATTTGAAGTTTCCTGCAGTCTGAGAAATTGGAGCCGGCTTGACTGTTGGTGTGGTGTAATAATAACCCCATTGTTAGAAGATTTTCATATATAGAAACTTTTGGGGGTCTGCGGCAGCGAAATGTATTTAAAAGGGGGTCCGCTGTAATGCAAAGTTTGGGAATTGCTGCTCTAGATAATCTTCACAATGACAGAAAGAAGTTAAGCAGATAAGCATGTGAAACCTAATAAAGTCAATAACAATACACACCTGAGAAGAAGAAATGTCAACCTGTGGTTGTCCTGCATCAACATGCAAACAGAGGGCCAGGCTACTTATGGTCTCCGAAGTTGGTGGGCTGTATTTGCAGTTGATCGCTACAGTGGATACTATATCCATGGGATGGAGGAAAAACACTGGATCATGTCTCCCAGATTGCAAGGAGTATGCACAAATATTGCTAATCTTCACTGTCCAAGGTAGCTTTTCTCCTGCAGATCAAAGTGTGAAATAGATAGCTATGGTGATAAAAAATGGGTTATGGTGATAAATAGTGGATTATGGTGATAAAAAGTTGGCTGTAGTGATAAAAATGGGCTGTGGTGATAAAAAATGGGCTGTGGTGATAAAAATGGGCTGTGGTGATAAAAAATGGGCTGTGGTGATAAAAAATGGGCTGTAGTGATAGAAAATGGGCTGTGGTGGTGAAAGATAGTTTATAGGTAAATTGAAGATATGGTTAAATGAGAAAGAGACAGGATTCAATGTTGATTACAGTGATATGTGTGTTGGTGAAATGTGGATATTATGCGAAATATGAATATAGTGAATGTGAATATGGGGAATGTGGGTATGGTGAATGTGGGTATGGTGAATGTGGCATGGTGAATGTGGGTATGGGGAATGTGGGTATGGGGAATGTGGGTATGGGGAATGTGGGTATGGTGAATGTAGGCATGGTGAATGTGGGTATGGGGAATGTGGGTATGGTAAATGTGGGTATGGGAATGTGGGTATGAGTGAATGTGGGTAGGGAATGTGGGTATGGTGAATGTGGGTATGGGGAATGTGGGTATGGTGAATGTGGGTATGTTGAATGTAGGCATGGTGAATGTGGGTATGGGGAATGTGGGTATGGTGAATGTGGGTATGGTGAATGTGGGTATGGTGAATGTAGGCATGGTGAATGTGGGTATGGGGAATGTGGGTATGGTAAATGTGGGTATGGTGAATGTGGGTATGGGGAATGTGGGTGTGGTGAATGTGGGTATGGTGAATGTGGGTAGGGTGAATGTGGGTATGGGGAATGTGGGTATGGTTAAATTTGGTCACAGACTAATTTGAGTATAATTAATTGTGGGTATAGTGCCCAAAAGGAGGAACTCATGAAGCAAAATGGGGAGAGAGAGGAGAGATCTGGAAAGGATGGTCTTGGATAGGTGGGTTTGGAAAGCCTTGGTTGGGACCTATGCTTCCTAG
Source organism: Arion vulgaris (assembly GCA_020796225.1). NCBI lineage: Eukaryota > Metazoa > Mollusca > Gastropoda > Stylommatophora > Arionidae > Arion > Arion vulgaris. Next base: position 67,788,591 of record CM036755.1, on the reverse strand, counting down.
TGGAGAAGAGTGAAGAAGATAGTGAAATATCCGCCCGAATGGTTACCGGGCCCAAATTTGGGGTGTAAAGAATAGAACCACTGTTACCTGCCACGCATGTCGTAAGAGGCGACTAAGGAGGTTTGGCTGAAATCGATACACATGTCCTAAACGTGCAGAAGTCTATGTGTTTAGGGGCCTACCAAACCAATGTGCAACGTATACACGTTCTTGGCAATGATCAAACATATCACAAAGAATAATTAAAATTGGTTGTAAAGAACGAACGCAAAGAAGAAGAGTGAAATATCATTTATGGAAGATTATAGATATGATGGGATGTGGATGTTGTGTTAGTTGGGGTATGGTTAAATGTGAGCTACGGTAAAATGGTGTATATGGTGAAATGTTGGTTATGATGAAAAGTTGGTTATCGAGCAATGTTGGTTATGAGAAATTAAGTATACATTTTTAGTGTGCTTAAATAACTTACTCTGAGAATCAAAATAATTAGCAAGAAACAGAATAAATATCAAGCAACAGCAAAATAATACTTTAAAAAAAAATATTTTACTGTTATTACTGCCTGTAATGAGAGCAGCGGTAGCGTAGTTGTTAGTGAACTCGCTTCTCAAGGCTGGTGGTCTGGGTTCAACTCCCGCAGTGTGCATGGAAATTTTCCCGACCGCGACGGCTCTCAGGTCGAACCAGCCTCAACTGGATACCAGACATGCTCTGGGAAAGTAAAGGCGGCCGACGTGATGCTGACCACATCACCCATCGTGTGCCGACGGTCAATGAAAATACAGGCCTAACACTGTATTGACCTATATACCACGAGGTATGAAAGGTTCCTTTACTTTATTTTTTTTTTTTACTTTCTGCCTGTAATATCGCTTTTTAGGGTGGAGCTGGACATGATGGACATGGCCGCATGGCTAGTGCAGTCGCTGCACAACTGTTCATGTTAGAACTTTTATTTATTCCATGACAGAAAAAGTTCCTTAGCCTTACCGTGGATTGAACCCAGGTCTCCCGCATGACAGCCACAGTCTAATCCATTTGGTCAGATGCTCCACTGGGTTTAAAGATGAAAAATTGACTAAAAAGCACAAACTCCATAGCCCCAACAACAATCCTGAGAATCCACTTTTTAAATGTACTTATCAACAGAACAGTGCGGTCGGGATTTAAATCCATGACCTTTGGAACACAAGGCAACTAGCTTAACCACAAAACAATCAAAACACACACTATTTACCTATAAGTGAACCTTGTATAGATGTAACAGGTAGCTCTTGGACGATGTTCATGGGTTTGGTCATCGTGCTAGTGATCACAATGCTCGGAAGACAAACCACCAGAGTGTCGAGAGCGACCAGCATGATGAGCTTGATGGACAATGGCCAGGATATCCGAACTAGACTCTGAGTTTATGATGCTCGTCTTCGGTAAAAAGACAGCACTTGGTTTCAGTTCCACCTGTCGGTAGAAAAATAATGTGAGGTTATAAGGTCAGAGGTAACTTGAGTCAATCTGACTGCATTATGAATAACTATATAGCAACATAGACACCGAAGGAGGAACAAACAAAGATGTCAAGATAAGAATACAAAAAGCAAGGGAAACTTTATTGCATTGAGTAAGATATAGAAGTCAAAGGAGATCAAAACAAATGCAAAGCTGAGAATCTTATAAACCAAATGTGGTCAGTGCTGTTCTATGGCTCGGAAACTTGGAAGACAACAAAAGAAACCACCAAAAACTACAGACCTTCATAAATGGATGTTTACGTAGAATAGAGGGACTGAGATGGTATGATAAGATTACGAACGAGGAACTCAGAGAAAGAACTAAGCAGATACCAGTGGAGAAAGAGCTAAGAAAGAGATGCTGGCGATGGATAGGACATACATTGAGAAGACCGACAAGAAACATTGCAAGACAGGCACTCTTTTGGAACCCGCAGGGAAAGAGAAGTAGGGGAAGGCCTAGACAGACCTGAAGAAAGCTGGAGGCTGATATTAAAAGGATAGGTAAAACATGAAAAGAATTGGAAGGGATGGTAAGAGAGAGGAAGAGCTGGAAGAAGTTTGTTGAAGACCTCTGCTCCGTTGGGAGCTGAAAGGTGAAGAAGAAGGTCAGAGGTTCTATCTATCCTCTAATCCTATTTTGCCTTTCAGCATCAGGTTGAAAAAGGAGACACCTGGAGTGAGCCTCTTTATGCGCCTTGTCTTTCTTTCTCTTCTCCAATCCTGATTTGCCTCACAGCTTCAGGGCAAGAAGAGATTTCTAGAACAGGCTTTTGTGTGCGTTTCATAAATAGTGTCTTTCGTCACCTCTGTTATCTCTGAACTCCACCTTTTGCATGGTCCGCCTTTTGTTTTGTATCCACTGTATCAAAGTAACATTGCTCTTTGTGGTGCACTGCCCGTTGGTAATCTGCTTATGTGGTCGAACCATTTAATTTGTTGTTTCTTGATGAAGTTCAGTACTGATGTTGTACCCATCATTTAGGTCAGAGGTTAATTGAGTCAATCTGACTGCATGGTGGATAATTATATACTCTGAGAATCTTCCATAAGTTTTTTTGATGAGTTTTGTCCCTTGCATGAGATGTTTAGAATTCACTCCCCCTAGTGTCATTGCAAAGATCTACTATCACTTAAAAGCTACAGCAACTATAAACATGCAGTGTTCTATCAAACATATATAAATTCCAGCCCCCAACTGAAACTAGGCCAGAGTTTTCCGGTCAGTTATGCTGTCCAATTTCAAATAAAACCTATTATCACTTAAAGCCTACTTTCACTTAAAACCAACAAAAACTTAAAACCTACCACCACATAAAACCTACCACCACATAAAACCTACACAATAAAAACCTAACACCATCATAAAACCTACCATCACATAAACCTACATCACATAAAATCTACACACATAAAACCTACTATCACATAAAACCTACCACCACATAAAACCTACCATCACATAAAACCTACTACCACATAAAACCTACTACCACATAAAACCTACCACCACATAAAACCTACCATCACATAAAACCTACCACCACATAAAACCTACCACCACATAAACCTACTCACATAAAACTACTACCACATACAACCTATCATCACATAAAATCTACCATCACATAAAACCTACCATCACATAAAACCTACTACCACATAAAACCTACTACCACATAAAACCTACTACCACATAAAACCCTTACTATAACCTAAATTCAAACTAAAGAAATAAAGTTGACCAAAAGCTCCTCAGAAAGAATTTTCCTATAACTAACTTTTTCCTCCTTTTCTTAATTTACCTGAAGATGTAACATTCTAACTAAGGGAAAATAGTTGGCCAAATGTTTCCCAAGAGAATCTCCGTCTGAATCACTTTTCCTTTTCTCTCTCTCTTCCTGTCGTTCTTCTGGTATAGATGTTGGCCTTCCTAGATGAGGGGGAACAGTAATGGATGTAGCTTGCCTGCCAGGATGAGATGGAGAGCTGGTGGAATGCAACGATGCTGTGGAAGTTACATCACAATGTTATTTTAAAAACGGTTAGACAAAAATTGATTAGATAAATTTAATATATGTATATATGGCCTTTTTTGTCTCTGTCATTATCAAATATGGCGAAACACATAAAAACTACTGTAGTTTTAGAAAAACAATAACAATACACAGCAAAGTTTTTGACTAAAAGGGCTTTATCGAGAAAAGGATACAAGAGAAGTGAAGAATTTCACTTCTCACACAGCACACAACATGTAGATACAATAAGTACACAACAGCTAGTGACTAAAAACGAATAACAAAATAAATGCAAAAAAAACCTAGAAGTGGAAGAAAGAAATATCATCACATAGCTTGTCCTGAGCAGAACTTTGTCACCCTAAAAATCCTTCAGAATTTCTATCTCTCATAAGCCAGATTTCCCACCTCTGCAGCCATGATGCTCAAACCATCAATTACATCCTGAATCCTTTCAGTCTTTCAAGTAGTAGCATGTCCCTTGCGGAACGTCGCATTTATCACAGCCCGCTTGAAAAGCTCTCTGTCTCTTGCAAGTTCTTCTGCCTCTTCTAGTGTCGACAGAAAACTACATGGACCTCTGTGTGAGCTACAAAAGACGGTCAAGTTCATACAAGAGACAACATTGACTATATAGACAATATTTCAAGCGAACGAAAGGTAGGAAGGAAGGCCTTGTGCTCCAGGAACCATGCCTTCCATTACCTTTCTCTCCAAACCACTGTGGTATTTAATGTGACCAAAATATTTCAACTTACAGGAATGATGTTATTTACGAGCCAATGCTCCCTGATATGCAGTTCTTGTAGGATGTCTTTGTTGCTTCTCTTCTCTGTCCAGGATGTTCTAAGAACTTTCCTATAGCATCTTGTTTCAAAAGCTCTAATTTTGTTCTTAATATTTGTGTTATGGTCCATGATTTGCATCCATATGTTGCCACAGGGATATGTTGACTTTTCTTCTTTACAAACGGTCAATTAGCAAGTGTTTTTCTGTGACAACTTCTGAGTTTGCATAACCACTCTTGCGTTTCAGTTCATCCATAAGTCTTATTTTCAAAAGATTCTGCACCTTTTGATAATGTGGTATTCCACATAATTCAGTCATCAACTAGTTGTTTCCCATTTGTTGGGGCCAATAGAAAAATTTTTCATTGAAGCCTTGCAGACATCCTTATATCTGAGCAGTCACCTGTGTGGTGCCGGAGCCTGCAAAGGAAGCAAAGAATAGTACCACTTTGACCTACAAGGCAAGAGGCGACTGATGTAGGACCTAGGGAAGCTACCCTAGTAAATAAAAAGCATGGTAGAAATCGGATGTGCTGGCCTACTTGTAGGTGTATAACTGGTACAACGTCCAATTGTTATTAGGTTACAGTTTACATACAAATCACACAGAGTGGTTAACAAGCGATCCGCTCAAGAAGAAGTATCAATCCTAACATATGCCAGCGAGAGTTGGAGAAAATTATTAAAGATATAGAAAGTAAGTTAAATGCATTTGAAAATAGATTTCTATGAAAAATAATGAACACAAAATGGGACCAACTCAGGAAAAGTGATGAAATTGAAAAAATGTCTGGTCAAGCACTCGTAACAACTGTTATAAATAGAAGATGGAGATATGTAGGACACACCTTGAGAAAAAATGATCAAAGAATACCAAAGCATGAAGACCTTGGTTGCGGATCTATGCTTCCCCAGGGGCAAGGGTGATGAAGAAAAAGAAGAATAGTAGTTAAAGGTAAGGAATGATTTCAGAGGAAACCATGACATTCAAGTAGATCTAGATTATATGAAAAAATTGCAATAATTTCTTTACCATTTGACATTGCATTCAATGGAGAAGTTAACTGAGCCAGGGACAGGTCAAGCGTGACTGGTGGATCATCAGTTTTCCGTGTAGGTCTGGGTTGAGGACAGTAATGAAACCAGGAGATCAATCCAGGATCTAGCCACACACATAGTCCTTGACAGTCTACCAGAGCCAGGGCTTGTGCTGAATGTACAACAACAGCAACAAAACAAGATAATTATAATTTAGTTGCACATAACACAAATTTACTTGTATTTAATAATATGTAAACAAAGTTTTATTTATGTAGCAAGTCCTTTCTTCTTCACCTTTCAACTTCCACGGAGAACAGGTCTTCAACAAACTTCTTCCAGCCACTTCCTCTCTCCTGCCATCCCTTCCAATTACTTTCCCATCTTGCTATCCCTTTAATATCAGTCTCAGCTCTCTTCTCCAGGTATTTCTAGGCCTTCCCCTACTCCTCTTTCCCTGCAGGTTACAAAACAATGCCTGTCTTGAAATGCTTCCAGTCGGTCTTCTCAATGTGTGCCCTACCCATTGCCAGCATATCTTCCTTAGCTTTCTTCCACTGGTATCTGCTTAGTGATTTCTCTGAGTTCCTTGCTCGTAATCTTATCATACCATCTCAGTCTCTCTATTCCATGTAAAAGCATGTCCTTTGCAGAACATGATTCAAATCACAATCTGAAAATAAAATTCCCTTTTCTCTCCTATCTCTGTTACCGTGTTAAAGTTTTTTTAACTGATTGCCTCCTAGAAGCCGCTGGAGGCGCCAAAGTACTTCTTTACTCATTGCAGTGAGCCAATTTGAGTGTCCTTATTTGTTTCCTTGGAATATTCCAATGCGCTTGTATACACCTTCAAGGATTGAAAACTAATCAACCAACTCAAACCATACCTGGAAATTATTAATCATGATATCCTTTGAACTTCTGCAAAACCAAAACCCACGTGAAAAAATGAAAATATTGGCATGACTTCGTCATCAACCACAGTAAATAAGTAGTTGGTTTTCTAGACACTACTTCTAAGCTCAGTAGTTCATCATTGTTTTTGGAACAGTAATGTCCATTTTTACATTTTTACCATTCGTAAAAATTCCTGGAGACGAATATTCTTCAAAATTGCCCGTTGTTGAGTTTGAACCAGCTACTCTTGGGTTGTAACCGAAATCACTACCGCTAAGCCACATATGCCCACAGAACCCAGGTACTAAAATTAAAATGTAGGATACAATAATTAAGAACATACCTTCACTAATTCCTGTATGTTTTGGTTTCTGGAATGTAGTGGTGATACAATCTGAGCAGACTTCACTTTTACGCAAAACTGCACGAGAGAAAAAATCTAACTCACTGATGTCTGACGTGTCGCTGGGACCATACACAATAGGTATTGCTGACATCTTCCCTCCAATGCCTTAGAAATACACAAAGCAATTTTTTTCTTTATTAACAAACATAGTATTAACTTCATAAATTCTAATTAATCTGTATTGTACCTCTACATTTTAGAGTCGTTAGGATAACATCTCAGAGTCCGTGTGAAAGCAAGGACTGGCAATGTCAAGCGCAACATACCTGGCACAAGATAGAAACTAAATCTCCCACAGCTTCACTGCAAATGTGGGTAAGGTAAGATAGGAATTAATTGTCTGATTCTACATGTTCTGTGCCATGTAAGAAGTGAAATTCTTCTTCTGTTGTATCCTTTGCTTGATAAAGGACTTTTGATCAAAACGATGCTGTGTATTGTTATTATTTTTGTATTTTGTAAAACTACAGTACTTTGTTCTTAACGTGTTTCGCCTATATGGCAGACAGCAGAGAAACTGAATTGGTTATTGGTTACTGAACTGACATCACAGCACTCATCGGCAGACTCATAGGTGCCAATTCCTCCCCAACAGATGTCGAAGGGTATGCATACTGATGGTTCCAGAGGCTCGCTGGTTAAATACACAACCTCTCTACCCTCAGGCATTGAGCTCTACTTGTACAACGCTTAATTCCAAACTCCTTAAATCGATCTATTGATTCCATGTCTAGTTTAATGTCCTCATCCAACAGTATGTCGGCAAATTTTTTTGTCCGATCCAGAAGCACTTGAGCTTTCAGCTCTTCGGATCGGTGCCATGGACATCGTAATCCTTCGGTTCTTTGCCACAAACATCGTAAATCTGGAGAACCTGTGGCTTCCCTGCCAGCGGTTGGAATTGAACCGCACTCACAGGGGGCATGTCACCTGTCGTCCAACATGCTACGAACACGCTGGGCAGACGGCTTGCCAAGAGACTGAAGAACGTCCCCCTTATCTAACCTAAACTTCCCAACAATTGATGCTTTCAATGCAAGCTTGTCCACTCTCATGTTGCCGCGAACACCCTCATGCCCAGGATAATAGATCCACGCGAGCCTCACGAGATTGAAAACTGAATACCAAGCATAAACAAATACATAAAATAGTAATGCTGCATGGGTTAAATTAAATATGCAGGATATATATATTTTTCCAGAATGAGAATGGAGGTTGAGGCATGTATTATCATTCTCCAGTAGCTCTCTCCTCCAGTAGCTCTCTGAGACTCCATTTGTTAAGCTTTTGTCTGTTCGCCCTCTATGATTCAGGCATAGTCATGACACTTAATATGAAGCTTCTGACTGATTTTTGTGTGAAGGCTCATTTTCCTTATCACCAGTGTTCATTACCATTCAAGCACTTCAGAGGTACTTGTAATTTAGATCCCCAAGTAAAAGATCATGATTTCCTGTAGTCTTCTTCGAACGCTCCACGTCAACCACTCTGTTAGCCCCTCTGTGTGATTTGTATGTGATCTGAGCCTAAAAGTGATTGTATGTTGTGCCAGTTATGCACCTACAAGTAGGCCAGCATATCCGATTTCTGCGACACTTTTTATTTACTAAGGTAGCTTCCCTAAGTCCTACATCAGTAGCCTCTTACGACATGCCTTGTAGGTCGCAGTGGTACTATTCTTTGTTTCCTTTGCGGGCCCTGGCACCACACGGACAGTCCTGTAGTCCAATAGTGTATTGTGTGCCCAGCAAGAGTTTTGCCCGAGCTGGCCTCAAACCTTGTAATTCCATGCCACTTGGTCGCTAGCGCAGTATATTATCATCTCTGCTATCGGCGACCACAAGGCAATTATTATGACTAGCTCTCTGCCCATGCTTCAAAAGGTCCAAAATGTTAGTTCTGTTTATAAATGGATGACATATAGAGATTCTTCCAACCTTCAGAAAGAAACTGGAAAAACTGTTGTAGATTTGATGACTCTGCAAACAGTCTGCCCATAGGTATTCAGTTCATTACAGCAAGCTAACAGTGTCAGTTGCTTAGTACTTCTTCTTCTTTGAACGCTCCATATTGATTACTTGTTAAACCACTCTTTGTGATTTGTATGTGATCTGAGCTGAAGAGAGATTGTATGTTGTGCAAGTTATGCACATACAAGTAGGCCAGGATATCCAATTTCTGGAAACTTTTTATTTAATCGCCTAGCTTCCCTAGGCGCATAGTGCTTAACGAGCAAATACAAAAATTATTCAGAATCTATTCTCCTTACCTGGAGTGTACAAGAACACATGAAGTGAGGACAGGCTTGCATTACAGGCATTAACAAGGGCACTCTCACATGACTTGAACTCCAGACCATACAAGCCTATCTCCAACAATGGGTAGCTGTGGTGAGTTGATTCACCTAAAAGAACAGTTGGAAAACAGATTTTAGAAAGTGACTGTTGGTTTTCATATTTTGTGGAAAAGCTTCAGATCTTCCATTGACAGCGATGGACAACAACACAAGACTGAAGCTATGGTGTCCATCGACAATGATAGACAACAACACAAGACTGAAGCCATTATTTCCATCGACAACAATGGCCAACAACGCAAGACTGAAGCTATGGTTTCCATCGACAACAATGGACAACAACACAAGACTGAAGCTATGGTTTCAATCGACAACGATTTACATCAACATAAGACTGAAGCTATGGTTTCCATCGACAACAATACAAGAATGAAGCTATGGTTCATAAACAATGGACAACACAAGACTGAGCTATGGTTTCCATCGACACACAACTGAAACTATGGTTTCCATCAACACATTGACACACAAGACTGAAGCTATGGTTTCCAAACATGACAACAACACAAACTGACTATGGTTTCCATCGAATGATTACAACAACACAAGACTGAAGCTATGGTTTCAATCGAACGATTACAACAACACGACTGAAGCTATGGTTTCCATCAACAACAATGGACAACAACACAAGAGAACTTGGTTTCCACGACAACAATGGACAACAACACAAAACTGAAGCTATGGTTTCCATCGACAACATTGGACAACAACACAAAACTGAAGCTATGGTTTCCATCGATAATGATTGACAACAGCACAAGACTGAAGCTATGGTTTCAATCGACAACGATTTACAACAACACAAGACTGAAGCTATGGTTTCCATCAACAACAATGGACAACAACACAAAACTAAAGCTATGGTTTCCATCGACAACGATTGACAACAACACAAGACTGCAGCCATGGTTTCCATCGACAACAATGGACAACAACACAAGACTGAAGCTAGGGTTTCCAATGACAACGATAGACGCGATCATCACACACAAACAGCTAACTCAAAATATTTTTTTTAACTATAAAAATAACAATACAATTAAAATAACCAAACTAACCAGATACTGGAAACAAATCATCCAAGAGAGAGTCATCCAAGACATAATCAGATCCCTGTTTCTCTGGCCGAGCTAACCAGGACGACAGTACACGACTGCATAAAAGTACACTAGCCTTATTTACATTCAGTGAGGCACTTGGTATCTCATACATCCATTCTTGTAATGGTAATGAGGAGTTTGTCCTGAAATATATGAGATTTAATATTGGTATATGATAACTGTATTATCAAGTTTGAATATTAAGAAGACAGAAGTTATGATTATATTTAAAAAAGCAGACTCTGACAAAATGCACCATCACAGTAAATGGGACTGAGCTAAGACAAGTGCAGCAATTTAAATACCTCAGAGTCCTGGTAACATCAGATGGCAGATGCTGATCAGAAATAAAGAGTAGAATAGGGCAAGCGAAAACATTGTTCCTGAAAATGAGAAGCATTATATGCAACAAGTCTGTGTCAATTGCGATCGGAATGTGAGTTATTCAGTGCTACATAGAACCAATACTGACATACGGATGCAGTTATGGACAATTAACACACAGAACAAAAAATCTGAGGGCCACAGAGATGTGGTTTTACAGAAGAATGATGAGAATCCCATGGACTGTTAAAACACTAATGTTGAGGTGTTGAATGAGATCAAGACACAGAGAAAGTTTATCAGCAATATAAGAAAGAGGCAGTCATCATTTTTCTGGCATGTGATGAGGAAGGGAGATTTAGAACACATTGTGACAACCGGTAAAATCGAGGGTAGGCGAGACAGATGAAGACAGAGAGAGAAAATTTTGGATGGCCTGACTTCATGGCATGGAAGATCATCAACATCTGAGATGATAGCAAACACCAAAGACAGAGATTTGTGAAGATCCATGATCGCCTACGCCAGCCGACGATGGGAGTCAAATTCCAGAACAGAAAAGCTACTTGATGATGATGAGCTGTCATATGTAGAATTGATAAAACACTGGTCTTTAAAATTCTGAATTTATAAAACTATATAACTTGGAGTTTCATATTTGATTTCTCTCTACTTACTTACCAACACATAAAAACATTCAAAAATTACCATAGCTTTGGTTGCACAAGCGATCTTGAATACAAAGCAAAGCTACATGGAGGCAACAGGGTTAGCAGTCTAGATGTCTTCCCATTCCAGGATGCTCTTTGTAGCCCACTTTGAAAACTGAACAGCTGCAAATAAAAACACTCATCTAATTATCAACTTAATACACAAATTAATGTATACACAAGACTTAACTCAACATCTCCACATGAACAATCATTTGAACACAGCATGAACAGACCATACTATTAAACTTGTGTTGAATATAACTTAACTTGAATGTCTGTTGTACAAATCGTAATTTGAATGTCTGTTGTACAAATATTAATTTGAATGTCTGTTGGATAAATCTTAATTTGAATGTCTGTTGAAACAACCTTAACTTGAACGTCTTTAAAACAGACTCTAATATTAAATGTGGGTTAAACCAACCTTAACTTGAATGCCCATTTAACCGACCTTAATATTAAATGTGGGTTGAACCAAACTTAACTTGGATGTCTGTTGAACCAACCTGAATATTAAATAAGGGTTGAACCAAACTTAACTTGGATGTCCGTTGAACCGACCTGAATATTAAATATGGGTTGAATCAAACTTAATTTGAATGTCTGTTGAACCTACATTTAATATAGGTTGAACCAACCTTCACTTGAATGTGTGTTTAACCAACCTTAACTTGAATGCCTGTTGAACAGACTCTAATGCTAAATGTGTGTTGAACCAACCTTAATTTGAATGTGTGTGTGACAATGATGAAGCAAGTTACTAGATGGCCCAGCAATAGCAGTAACCAACTTGACAAGACGGTCTGAATACATTGGCTTCGTGATTTGTAGATCAAATCGCGTGGTTGATAAAACCAATGCTGGAAGGGCTGCTGGATGGTGAGACTCTTCAGTAGTAGTCTTATTATCCTGTCAACGAGAAATATCAGTTAGTTATTGGTATTAATATATCTATCTATCCTCTAATCCTGTTTTGTCTTTCAGCATCAGGTAAAAAAGGAGACACCTGGAGCGAGCCTCTCTATGCACCTTGTCTTTCTCTTCTCTAATCCGGATTTGCCTCACAGTTTTATAGTAAGAAGAGATGTCTAGCACGGGCTTTTGCGTGTGCTTCTAGCACAGGCAGAATAATATTTATATTATGTTATGCAATAGATGTCACTGCACATTTGGCATTCCTATGTTTGTTCCTAAAAAGTGTCTAAAGACAAAGGCTTTACTTAATTGCACAGAATTTATCCATATGGTTTCGTCTGTCTGCAGAAATGGCACGCAATCTACCAAGAGTGTTACACAAAGTAAAACTCCGTAGCTCCAGCAAAACCCTAAGGATTTCATGAAAAAATTGCACATGTGATTCAAACCCACAACCTTCAGAATAACAGGCAAATGTCTTAACCACTTCACCATGGAGACTTTTCTCAAGCATGCCCTCACTCAACCAAATACTATCATTCAGTTTGGTTATGTTAGAACGATAAAGCAAATCAAATCATAGGACAAATTGCAACAATTTTGAAATGCAAACATGTCACCATAGCACTAAAAGAGCGTTCAACACAATCTTTCTCCCAACATTATGCTATCTGTGCCAAACCTGAGCGCTGACATCAAACGATAGAAGAGAACTAGTCACGACAGAGATGAAGTGTCTGTGCAGAATGTTGGGAGTATCAAGAAGAGACTGGTTTAGAAATGAAGATATAAGGATTTAAAAAAGTGGGTTCAACATCATCAGTTTAAAACCATCAAAAAGCAACAAATTAAATGGTTCGGCTACATAAGCAGATTACCAACAGACAGTAATCTTACTCCAATACAGTGGATATCAAATATGTAAAGAAAAGCATACCAAATATGCAAAGAGACTGACTAATCAACATTGAACTGGCGTGTTGGGTCACTGGACGCTGCTGGTTTTGCTGAGGCGGAGATCGGAGCACCTATAGACATGTCCGGAGTGCTATGATGATAATCCTCTGATAAATGAGAACTGATACAGTGGATACAAAGCAAAATGCCATCTACACAAAAGGTGAATCTCAGAAATATTAGAGGCAGTGAAAAACACTATACATGAAGAGTACATCAATTCCTATTCCAGAAATCTTATCTTGATCTCATCATCATCATCAGGTGCCGTCTCCACATCGAAGGTTGGCTGTAATGAATCTCTAGCATCCTCTGTCTTTCGCCTTGGTGTTGTACACTGCCAGACTGTAACCTGTCTATTTCTTATCTTGATGCTGTAAGGCAAAACAGGATTAGAGAAAAGAAGAAGAATAACATAATTAACTTCTTTCCTTGTGTGCATCATATAATTTGAGACTAGCGCTGAGGGCAGCTGTTTCTCTTGTACATATTGTAGAGAAATGTGTGACTCCTACACAAAAGCTCAGCCATTACTCCATCAGCTATCTACCAAATGCTGGCATCAAATATTATCTTTCCTTTCTCTAATCCTGTTTTGCCTCACAGTGTCAGGATAAGAAGAGATTTCTAGAACAGGCTTTTGTAGGTGCTTCGTAAACAGTTTCTTTTGTCGCCTCTGTTATCTCTGAGGTCCACCTTTCGCGTGGCCTGCCTTTTGCTTTGTATCCACTGTATCAGAGTATCAAATATTATTTAAAAATAACATCAATTCAAAATAACAAAAACAAAACATGCTAACCCTTCTTTTGAGGCGGCTTCTGTAGCTCTTCTTGGCCACGTCACAGTGTGGATGTTCGGCACTAAGGATGGTGACAGTAAGGTTGATGGCCATCAGATGTAAAAGCTGAGTGGGAATAAACTCTTCTAAGGATTTCACTTGCTCCTCTTTCGGTTTTGGACGATCTTCAGTTGTCAGAACGGTACCTGTTAAATTATTTCTTTTAAATGCACTAACTAGTAAAAATGTATTTAGATTTAATAAAGTTATATCTTCCTGCTTTTCACTAATCCTGTTTTGCCTCACAGCATCAGGATAAGAAGAGATTTTTAGAACGGGACTTTGAGTGCGCTTCATAAAGTATTTTTCGCCGCCTCTGTTATCTCTGTGGTCCACCTTTTTCATGGACTGTGTTTTACTTTGTTACAGAGTAGCATTGCTCTTTGAGGAGCACTGTCTGCTAGTAATCTGCTTATGTGGCAACCCATTTAATTTGTTGTTTCTTGATGAAGTTCTTCTTCTTCAAAAGCTCCATATCGACCACTTGTTAAATGGCTCTTTGTGATTTGTATGTGATCTGAGCCTAAGAGTGATTGTACGTTGTGCCAGTTATGCACCTACAAGTATTTTAATCCACAGTAAGGCCAAGGAGTTTTATTCCATTTAGGGCACAAATTAAAAAAATTATAACCTGAACAGTTTCACTGCGACTGCACTAGCTATGCAGCAATTAAATTCCTTAGGCTCATGTCCCTCTACACCACCCTAAAAAATGAGGCTCAAGTCCAGCTGGAAAAAATTCTCAGTGTGCACACCAAACGCAGGGAAACCCCTGATCCTTTACTTGGGAATCTAAATTACCAGTAACTGTGAAATTGGAGTAAAGTTCATCTTATTCTTCAGCGATCTCTGGTCATGCGCTAATTTACTGTGGACCACAAACTGGGCAGTCAGCTTCAGGTCTGTCAGGTTTGCCCAAAGCTTAGTTTTTAGGTTGACTAAGTGTGGCCACATGTTTCTTCTCAGCTCACACAGGAGTGGACAGTCTTGCAGGACATGCTCCGGTGTCTGTTCCGCCTGCTGACACTGGCAGAGAGCTGTTTGACTTATTCCTAGTCTGTGTATGTTTAGTCTGCAGTGTCCAGTATATAGTTGAAATATAATGACCTGGTCTGTTCTGCTTAGGTATTTGAGGACGTCTTTTCCATAATCATATCCAGTATTTGTCTTCCAGTCTACTGCAGATTTTCTCTGTATGAGAGTTTTGACCTGAAAAAATAGAAGTTGGTAAATTTGTTCTTTGGCACTGTTCTCCTTAGCTAAGACAATGGCACTCTCATTGCCTGTAATGTCACAGTGAGATGGAATCCACTGCAAGTGAGTTTCTGTCTTTTCTTCTTCTTCTGCGAACACCCGCTGTAAATTCAGGCGGTAGTCATGATGCCTGGTATTGCGCTTATGACTGATTTTTGCGTGAGGTCTGCTTACCATTTGACAAGTGTCCCTCGCCATGCGGTGGAATTCGCGAATTAAAAGATAACTGCCTTTTCTGAACGCTGAGCTTTTATAAAATGCATTATATGCAACAGGTCACTTTTCTGAAGGTTTATCTAAATGGTGAAGGACAATGGTGCCATGACTAAGTCTGAATTCAAAGTGAGCAATAGTGATCAAAATGAATACGCTTCAAAAGATTGAATCTGGAAGTATATACATGGAATTGGTGGACAACATTCTGAGATCACATATCAAGAAAATGACTTGGCTGTACGCACCTGGACATGCTGGAGTACAGGGTAATGAGCGCGCTGGCTTTCTTGCAAACAATGCCCCGACCAGGGTGGGTAGAAGTATGGACAGAGTCGATGTCATCAATGCGGTACGCTCTCATTTATGTGATATGGGCGAGGCTCAGACATTGGAACGAGTGCAAGAATTCGGAGTTAAATTTGAACATGCCAGACAGTGTCTCATCTTCGTGGTAGAGAGCGAAGGTATACTAATCAATTTCTCATGGGTACGGTGAGCAAATGGACATTAGGATGGCTGCTGCAGCAGAGGAAAGGGCACGAATGAGAATGCCCAATGTGCCATGACGTCGATCGTATAACATAACATCAAAGTGAACAAATGTAAAAGACATTAAAAAATACTGAACTATCAACTCACTTTGTCTTCCAGCAGTGTATGGTTGATACTGATGACTCTTGGCACAGTCAATAAGTTTTGATACCCTATGGTACAATGTGGAGGATACATGGAGATGCGTATTTCCTAGGACAAATCGTAGAGTAGAGAACTCCTTCTGGAATATTGGGTCTGAGTTATCTGTCTCTGAAGAATTGCTTCCAGCTGCAAAACAAAAGAGATACAGAATAAAATGTAATAATTTAAATAAATGTGAATTTGTATATGAAATTTGTGACTGTGTTTCAGGGCAGCGAGGGGAGCAAACAATAGTAACACTGACCTACAAGGCATGTCGTAAGAGGTGACTGAAGTAGGGGCCTAGGGAAGCTATGCTAGCAAATAAAAAGCATTGCAGAAATTTGATGTGCTGACCTACTTGTAGGCGCATAACTGGCACAATATACAATTGCTCTTAGGCTCAGATCACATACAAATCACAAAGAGTGGTTTAACAAGTGGTCAGTATGGAGCATTCGGAGCATAAATATGACACCATTATACATTACACATTTCAGCAAATGGAAAAATAACTCACGAATTTCAACATAGATGCAATAACACAAATCAAATCATAGGACAAATGGTACCAATTTTACAATGCAAACATATCACCATGAACACTAAAAGAGCATTGTACAACATAATCTTTCTCACAACATTATGCTATCAGTGTGGACCCTGGACGCTGATATCAAATGGTAGAAGAAAATTAGTCACGACAGAGATGAAGTTCTGTCTACGCAGAATGCTGAGAGTATCAAGAAGAGACTGGTTTATAAATGAAGACAGCAGGAATAAAAGTGTGTACAATATCAATACTGAACTTCATCAAGAAACAATAAATTAAATGGTTCAGCAATACAAGCAGATTACCAACAGACAATGCACCTCAAAGAGCAATGTTACTCTGATACAGTGAATACCAAGGAAAAAGCTGTCCATGCAAAAGGTGGACCTCAGAGATAACACAGGCAATGAAAAACACTATTTATGAAGCGCACAGAAAAGCCCATTCTAGAAATCTCTTCTTAACCTGACGTTTGACGCAAAACAAGTTCATAGTTCATATGTACGGTTCCAACTTCACTGCAACAGGTCACCCTATAATTGCTCCATTCCTGTGCCAACGAAAATCACACAAAATGCTAACAACTGTATCCTGTGTGAACAAATTCCTGAATCAAACAGTAGGTACCACCACAAATATCAACCTGCACAGCATAAAGCATATGGCCGTCGCTAAAAGTGTAAACACAAAACTGTTCATCACTTGAATTGCAATTCATGTCGAAGGAACATCAATCACGACAAAATCCAGCTTTCTGCACACGCAATATCACTGCATACGGCAGATTGAGTCAGTTTGTCATAACCGCTGTCCACCATTTTCTGAATAGCCACAACAAACGCACGGTTGACACAGCAAAAGCATTCCATGTAACATTCATAGCTCACAGCATTGCTCAAGCACTAACTCAGTAGCTTGGCAAATGGAATCGGAAAATACCCAACCAAACATGGCGGAAATGCGCTTGCAAAGTCATGTCCAGAATCAAACAGTCCTGATTCTGAATGGCCCTCCCGCATTCCGCCATTGCTGGCCAGATTTTTTCAAGATGCAAAACAAGATTAGAGAAAAGAAGAAGACACATCCACCAATTTAAATAACTTGGAACTAGGATAGCATCAGATGGTTGATGCAGTTCAACAATAAAGAATAGAACAGGCCAGGTCAAAATAGCATTCAATAAAATAAAATGCATTTTATGCGGAACTCTGGTGCTTATCCTTCGGTGATGTGTTCGATTTCAACCAGCGTTTACTTGGTTCGCTCTCCGTCAGCCTTTGACTGTCCCCAGTCAACCTGAAAGGCAGCAGGTTGATCCGGGTTCAAATTCACAGTGGGAATGAAATATTTTTCAGACCGCAATGGCTCTTAGGTCGACCCAGCCTTAATTGGGTACTAGGAAAACATCTGGAAAGTAAAGGCAGCGTGATGATGACCACATCACCAATTGTGTGCAGTCAGTAAATGAAAACTACAGGCCTAACACTGTAATAACCTAATATAATAATAATTCCTCTCGTACCCTATACGTTACATAGGGCCTGCAAGTAATTTCTCCATACCGCTCTATCCTGGGCAACTCGCTCAATCTCCTCCATGGAACTGAGACCGATACCTCTTGCCTCTCTCAGCAAAGTTCGTTTCAGGGTCTCCTTAGGTCGACCTCTCTTTCTTGAACCCTTTGCATCCCACTTCAATGCCTGCTTTGATATTCGTTGATCATTTCTCCTCAAGGTGTGTCCAACATATCTCCATCTTCTCTCTCTTATAACAGTTGTCACTAGTGGTTGACCAGACATGTCTCTGATTTCATCACTTCTCCTGAATTTCATTCCATTTTATATTCATTATTTTTCGCAGTCATCTATTTTAAAATGCATTCAACTTGCTTTCTATATCTTGTCATTTTCCAACTCTCGCTGGCATATGTTAGGATTGATACAACATTTGAATTGAAATACTATTTATTTATTTAATTTAGTTTTAATACTATATAATTTGCAGTTCCATATTTTATTTAGACTTTTAAAAGCTGATGTTGCTTTGCCAATTGGTATCATAATTTATTTTTAACATTTCCTGTGCAATCAAAATTGCTACCTAAATAGGTGAACTGCTGTTATTTTTATCATTTTAGATTCCAGGGTGATATCTGCATTACTTGCCATAAGTGTCTTCATTATATTTGTTAACCTAATATACCTCAAGGTATAAAAAAGGGTTTAACACTTTCGCTGCCACAAACTACAAAAGTCGATCAAATACAAACTCCCTTTCACTGCCACTGCTAACTTTTGTTGGCCGTGGATATGTCTTTTTTCACAGGGAGTTTCGCTGATCGTACACCGGTATTATATTACACAATACTTCTCTATTGTTCAGAAGAGCTCTCCAAAATGGCAGATCTAACGTACATGTATTTAAAATGAATGTAGTCTATTTTTCAACGTATTTTTGCAATTTTTCGTAAGTAAACTAAAATTTTCAAAATGAGTGATGTAGCTGATTATAGTCAGGTCCAAATTGCCTCTGATTCTAACTTCTTAAGCAGTGATAGTGATAAAACAGGCTCTGAATGTGATACAAATTTGGACTTTGATTCAAGTGACGATGTTTATAGATCAATAGCAGATATTCCCAGGGTACAGATGTTTTAAATTATCACCTGAAAACTTATCACGCCCAAACAATAGTGTGGCAGTAAGTCAGACTTGATTGAAAAATGGATGGCAGCAAAAGTGTTAATAGAAAAAGAAATAGAGGGGAAAGGAATTAGAGAGAGAAAAAAAGAGAGAGATACTTTGAGAACAAGATCAAATCTCACCATATTTTTCAGCATTTTCAGGGAATTAGAGAGAGAGAGAGAGAGAGAGAGAGAGGAGAAAGAGAGAGAGGAAGAGGGAGATACTTTGAGAACGAGATCAAATCTCACCATGTTTTTCAGCAATCTCATATGTGTACAAACTATCAACCCAAAATGCTCCAAATCGCTGCAAAGCTTGCTGCTCTGTGTAGACCTGTCTGTGTTCCTCTCCATCTACAATATGTTGTGACCTTTTACCCCTGTTCTCCCATGACATCTCATCGAAGAGTGAGTTGGTAATATAAGTCTGGCCAGCTTTATTGTCTAGTGGTTCACCTCCAGTGAGAAGTGTATTGCACTGCAAGAGATAGAGAGATACTTATTCAAATATGGAAGCTAGATTGTTTACTTCAAAAATAAAAACTTATTATTCTTGACCTTAGTTGGTCTCTCCCTCACTCATTCAGAAGACAAAATGTTCCTTGCTGCGTCTGTTGTGTCGGGGTCCCCAAGGGATGCAAAGAATAGTACCATTGCGACCTACAAGGCATGTCATAAGAGGTGACTGATGTAGGACCTAGGGAAGCTACCTAGTAAATAAAAAGCATTGCAGAAATCGGATGTGCTGGCCTACTTGTAGACACATAACTGGCACAATGTATAATCGCTATTAGGCTCAGATCACATACAAATCACATAGAGTGGTTAACAAGTGATCGATATAGAGCGTTCGAAGAAGAATTAATACAGCAGTTGTTATATGAGGACTATCATCATAGCACTCCGGATATGTCCATAGGTGCTGATTGGTTATTGGTTACTAAACTGACATTACACTCCGGGCAGACCCATAGCTCGTCAGTCTCCCCGAAGAGATTTTGAAGGGTATGCATACTGATGGTTCCCATGGCTCACTGATTAAACACACTTCTCACTCTGCCCCTCAGACATCCAGTTCTAATTGTACAACAGGTAACTCCAAACTGCTTAAATCATTGATTTGATTCAACATCTATTTTAGTGTCCTCATCCAAAAGGCAGTGGCGAAGAGGCAGAAGAACATCTCCTTTATCTATCTCCCAACAATCGATGCTGTTGATGCGAGCCTGTCCGCCCTTTCATTACCATAAACCCCTGCATACCCAGGACAGTAGATCCACATGAGTCTCTGGAGATTATAAACTCCTATAAATGACATCCACTCTTACCAAAACCTGCCCTTTTGGATCCTGTGATGCATCGACTGAGAGTCAACAACAGCTCCAGTAAATGGAGTCCCAGAGAGCCAATGGAGGGCAGCAGTAACAGCCTCAACCTACATCCTCATACTAGAAGTAGTTGTCCGGCACGCTCCACTTCGCTCTAGGTGCTGATCCTTGAAAACAAATCCAGCGACCCGCCAAGCCATTTCAATGTTGATAATAAATCTTTCCGCACATTTAGTATTCTGCAGGGTGTTCAAGATAAAGCAGCCCTATTGACAAATCAAAAGTTGCCAGTTACACACTGAGTTGTGTTTATTTACTATATAAACTGGTTCTGACTAGCTCATCCTACGTCACATTTGTTCATCGACCATTCCCACACCATAAGTACATGCCATCACAAAACCTTGACCTATACTATGTCATAACTGAACCTTCTCATTTTCATAAATATATGCTAGATTAGCTCCATTCACAGGCTGTTTTTATCTTGAACACCATGTATTTTGAAGATATGAAAACATGCATAAATAATCAATCTATATGGATCACATACCCTAGCAACTTTTTCATCCTGAACACCACAAATACAACTACCACATGTTGATAGTTTGAATGCAGTGAAACCACACTGGATATCGCAGAAGATGAGACCCTGAAGCAGGACTTCTATTCCGAGTCCTTCCCCACTTAGTTTCAGAAAAGGATGGAAGTGGATTTTCTTATGAGGCAACTCTGTGCACTCCCTAGACTTTTCTGTGAGCTGTGAATGAGAAAAGAAGTGGAGGGTTAAAATAAAAATACAAAAATACTTGAAGAAACATTTGTACCATACTTAACTCTTTCCGCACGCAGTTATTTTCATCAGTTTTACACGGTTAATTCAAGGGAGACAAAAAAAGGCACTTTAAAACAAAAACTGGACTACTCATTAATAAATATATATATATCTTATTATATACTAAGTTGAAGAAAACTGGACAACCTATTAGAATAACAAGGTTGAAAAGCAGTAGAAGTAAAAATAGTAGAAGTAAAACTAGAATGACTTGTACAAGGGAAAACAACTCGCTTGGCGTAGTAACCTGCTGCCTTGCAGGTAGGCTGGGGACAGCCAAAGGCTGACGGAGAGCGAACCCAGTAAACGCTAGCTGAAACTGGACACGTCGCCGAAGAATAAGCACTAGAGCTCCAAATGGCGCTGAATGATGTGACGTAAAAACGTTCTTGGCAAAGGCTGTTTATATATCACAATAAGAATGATCAAAATGGCCAAAAAGAACAATCGCGAGAGAGAGAAAATGGCACAGTGTACGTCAAATGGCATTTAACAGGAATATGATGTGGCGCAGTGTGCAGCGATTGGTGTGGAAAGAGTTAATCTACTTAAGATTTGTAATCAATGTGAGAATCTTGGTGGCCAATATAAGACTATAGGATTCTTGATGGTGAATAAAAGAATGTCAGATTGTTGGTGGACAATAAGAATCTTGATGATCAATAAAAGAATGTCAGATTGTTGGTAGTCAATGGAGGATCTCTGTGGCGTAGAGGTTAGATGCTCATCCCTCGTGCTAAAGGTACTACATTCGCTCCCTTGTGGAGCCATATGGATATTTTTTCAATGATCCCTGATCTTAGTGTAGGAAGAGATCGAGTTCCTAGTTCTATTGGAGACGAATGATAAAACGTAGGTCCCGTGTTCAATTTGAGCAAGTAAATGAACCATTGGTAGTTCAAAATAGAGAAGAGCAGGCTGGAAAGCCACTGCCCTGGCAAAAATTCATTAGAAAAGATTAAAAATAAAAATTCCTATTAAAATATCTTCACCATCTTCAAAATTACACCAGGGACCCTTGCCGGTGCTACGGAGTTTGTGCACTGCAGCTGAGATCTTCCTGTGTAAGAAAGAGATCGGAGCACACATGGTTACTCACTGAAGTGCAATGATGGTGGTTCTATCAAATCAATCAATCAATCAATCAATTGGTAGTCAATATGAGAGCTTTGACAGTTGCTCTAACATTCTTAGTGGTTACAATGAGATTTTTAGTGGTCAATCTAAGATTCTTGTTGGCCAAACTAAGATTTGTGGTTCCCAGCCACAGCCAACTCTAAATACGGTCAGTGGACTAAGGTAAAAGTTATAGGAAATAAGACCACAACCGTGGTGTGACCTTGTATTCCAGTAAAGTTGTATATAGACGAATTCATTTTAAAATAAACACAACATGCTAAAGCAAGGTTATATTATGTAACAAGTTAGGTTTAACAATAAGGAATATCAGTATTATTAATATTTTTCATAAATAAATAACCATAGACTCATAGAATTGAGTAAAATTGCAAAAAGCTTGCAGTGTTCTATCAAACATATACACAATCCAGCCCACAACTCGAAACTAGGTCAGGGTTTCCCCGGTCAGTTATCTGGCCCAATTTAGAGTTGGCTGTGGTCCAACCTAAGATTTTTAGCAGCTTATTCTTGGTGATAAATCTTCAGTGGAATAATCTAAGATTTGTGGGAACTAGATTGTGAACTCAGATTGTGATTTCCTAATGCTCACAGAAGTTAAAAAGAAAAAGAGTAAGTAAAGGAACCCTTATTCATACCTTGAGGTATATTGGGTAATACAGTGTTACGCCCATATTTTTCATTGACCACTGGCACACGATGGGTGATGTCAACATCACACATGACGTCTTTACTTCCCAGTTCTTTTCCTGATACCCAATTGAGGCTGGGTCGATCTGGTCTCAAAAATATTCCATGCCCACTGTGGAATTGAACTTGGACCATGCACCTAAGAAGCGAGTTCACTAACCAGCTATGCTACTGAGACTCTCCTCAGATGAATTGCTCACCTTAAAAAGAATTGTGCCCTGGTGAATATAGAAGCCAAGTGATAGAATATGTGGCGCTGGTTTCCCTCTCTTTTCTTGTTCTGCCAACTGTTTTTGAAGCTCAGCCTCCTCCTCTTCTGTTGGTAAAATCTGAGGCACATAAGACCATGCCCATGACACCCAACCTTGATCTAATGTTGGATCCACCTCTAAATCTAGGTCTGAACAAAAATTGTAAAAGAGAAGATGTTATAAATGTAATGGAAAAATGTTATTACAATACTAGTATTTTTGATACATGATTTACTTAACTTATTCCTCTCTGCTCCTCGTGGAGTATAGGACTTCAACAGTTGTTCGCCACTTTTCTCGGTCTCTCTCTGTTTTCTTTATGGTCTCCCAGGATAGTCCAGAACAATTCAGTTCCTCAAGAAGACTTCGTCTCCAGGTCTGTTTAGGATGTCCACATTTTCTGTTCTCCTTACGGGTTCCACTCAAGTGCTTGTCTAGTGACACTCAACTGTGTTTTCCTGCAGTTTTACTGCATGGATTTACTGCAGTCTTCACTTATAGCGATATGACAAAGGTTTGACAATCATACAGCTGGCACCACATACAAACACAAATCTGTTGTGATAAATCTTAAATATAAAATTTGCCAGTGTGTTGCCGGGGCAAAAGGGGAAGAAAAGAATAGTAATACTGCAACCTACAAGGCATGTTTAAGAGACGACTGAGGTAGGGGCCTAGGAAGCTACCCTAGTAAATAAAAAGCATCGCATAAATCATATGTGCTGACCTACTTGAAGCCGCATAACTGGCACAACGTATAATTGCCCTTTGGGCTCAGATCACATACAAATCACAAAGAGTGGTTAACAAATGGTTGATACGGAGCTTCAAGAGGAAATATTAAAATAAACATACCCATGTCCTTGACATCTGTTAAATCAGCTGACTGCTGAACTGGCATGGATTCCACCCCTTCACCCCCTGTTGCTGAAGTGGGAATATCCAAGGTACCATAATACATTGCTATACAAAGTTCAATGAGACGGACCAACATTGGTAGCTGGGTGTCGGTCAAGGAGAGGTTAAGGATATCACAATATAAGTTGAACCTTGTTACCTGTATAAATAAACAAATATTTTTTTCTCTAGTAATATAAAATAGTTATTTGTTACTGAAAGGTGAACTATCTATATCCTCTTGGTGTCCCAACTAACACATAAGGCTTCCACAAGAGACTTCCACTGTTGCCGTCTGCTGCCTTTCTACCAACCGTCTCCCACGTCAGACCACACTCCTTCAACTCTCTCTCCACCGTTCTTCTCCATGTTTCCTTTGGATGCCCAGGCCTTCTCTTCCCATCTGCTGTCCATATGAGAGCTGTCCTAGCCAATGCCCCCACTGGCATATGACATACATGTCCAAACCACCTCCATCTTCGTCTCTTAATGATGGTCTCCAAGGATGCACAGTCTGTTTGTTTCAAAAGCTCCTCATTTGTTATGGTATTTGACCAGAAAACTTGCAGCATTCTTCTTAAACATTTATTCTGAAATGTCTCCAACTTGTGTATTATGTGTTGGATCATTTTCCAACATTCACTACTGTATAATAGAACTCCCAGTACATTGCTTCTATATATTTTAAGTTTTGTCCTAAGATTTAGTCCTTTTGTTTTCCAAATTTTGTTGAGCATGGTAAAAGTTTGTCTTGCCTTCTTGATTTTTTCAATGATATCGAAAGGTGAACTATCAAAACACAAAGGACCAACATTGGTAGCTGGTTGTCTGTCAAGAAGAGGTTAAGGGTATCACAATATAAGTGAAGAAGAGAATAAGGAGTTTTAACAACCCCAGAGGAAGCACCCAGGGTAGAGATAGCTGGCTGTGTTCTTAACCCTTTCGCTGCTACATACTTTCTGAAAGCTAATCTAAAAATAGCTACTCTGTTTCTAGGTCACAAACGTAAATGTACGCCTATAGCAGTGACAGTAGCAATGTATAACGTGTTTAACACGTCTTTAGCCCAAAGAGGAGAGATAATAACAGACGTGTTAATGCGTCTTTAGAAGTGAATGGGAAAAACGTATATATACGTCCATAGCAGCTAAAGGGTTAAAAATGCTTGTCTGTAGAACTAAGCAATGAGTGCTGTAAGAAATAAGGGTTTGTGATTTGCACTCTGCGTTTGGTTGGAGTTTTTCAGAAGCCCTAATACTTGTTCAATGTCTATTTATTGATCCTGACAACATAAGTTGAATAACGATACATGAATATACATATATTTATTGATCCTGACAACATAAGTTGAATAACGGTACGACAGGAATATACATATATTTATTGATCCTGACAACATAAGTTGAATAACGATACGACAGGAAATATACATATATTCCTATCGTTCTGCTATTCAACTTACATATATATATATCTTAGATTTATATATGTAAAAGGATAAGGGTTCCTGTAGTTCAACCACATTGGTTATTGGTTAATAAACTGATGTCATTGCACTTCGGGCAGATCCATAGGTGCTCAGTCTCCCCCAACAGATATAGAAGAGTATGCATACAGATGGTTCCCGTGGCTAGCTGATTAAATACACCTCTCACTCTGCCTCTCAGGCATCCAGTTCGACTTGTACAACGAGTAACTCCACAAACTGCCTAAATCGCTTGATCGATACATACTATATGCATACCGAGAATGTTTGGCCCAAGCTAGCCTCGAATTCCTGGAGTTTCCAAAGAATGTGAACACTATTGCAGCGTGTTATCAACTTTGCTATCGCTGACCCCAGACACCTAGTTTAGATCTTCTAAAGCAACTAGTCGCAGACCACACCAAGAAAATAGGCCAATACGCTCTGACATAACAGAAAAAGACATGTCTTAGATTCAAACTGGCGTGCCTCTGCAACATAGAGGCTTAATGAACCACCTGACAAACAAACAAATTAACATCAAATCTTCAATCCAAGCTCTTGCAGTCTAACTGTTGATGTGGATTGGTTTAGATTAAAGTCTTCTTTGCGGCCACACTCTATTAGGGCATTCGGAATGTCAGCTATATCTATTGTAAACAAACATCTTTACTGCCTGTGTTACCTCTTTTAAGGACTGTGTAGGACAGGGAGACATGAGCCTGAGCAATTTAATGGCTAGTGCAGTCACTACGAAACTGTTCAGGTTAGCATTTTTTTGTTATGCCCGACAGAAAAGCTCCTTGATCTTACCGGGGATCGAACCCAGGTCTCCCGGGTGGGAGTCCACGCTCTAATCTGTTCGGTCAGATGCTCCTATATCTATTGTTCCCTTCACAAATGAATACAACACAAGAGTGCATGATAAAATATTACGGTAGTATAGTTACCCTAGGAAACTTTGCCAATGTTGATTCATATTCCATGTAAAGTCTGCAGGTGACAGCACATCGGTAGGCAAGAGGTTCCTGGTAACTTTCAATATGGCCACTAGAGTTAGTCTTGTCCAGGCAAACTGTCAGGTCTGCAAAGTTCAGCACTTTACGTAGAGCAAGGTCATCAGGTGTCAAGTCAAGAAAGGCACGGTTCCATTCCTTGTCCACACTAAGAAAAAAAAAGGAAATAACAAATAATCTCTATCTATAAATATATACATATGTGTTAGTATATACGCCTACTACCATGCTGATGATGATGATCGTCCATCACGGGTGACCATTTTTCATCCAAGAGAATGTAGTTGGATGAAAGGGTGACGTGCGATAATTTGGTTTAAAGTGAGAAAGAATTGCGCCATTCATCGACCTCGCTCTCTCGCCCGATTCTTTCTATGTCCAGTGGCAGGACAGTCAAGATGACTGGAAAAGGATCCAAGTACAGCGGATGTCCAGGGTGTTCTACTCGTCCATCACGGGTGATGATGACCACCAGTTTTCATCCAAGAGAATGTACTTGGATGAAAGGGTGGCATGCACGATGATTTGGTTTAAAGTGAGAAAGAGTTGCGCAGTTCATCGATCTCGCTCTCTCACCAGATTCTTTCTATGTCCAGTGGCAGGACAAGACGACTGGAAAAAGATCTGGGTGCAGCGGATGACCAGGGCGTTCTATGTGCGTGGCCGTGCTCACTACACTCCGCAATACATTACTGGCAGACACCATCTTGCCCCTTGAACCAGAGTATGGTTTCTTCCGCACAGTCTGCCAAGTCGTCTTCACATGCAGGGTTGGGATTGGATTAGTACCGAATCAACCCATGCCTGGTTTAGCATATATTTTATTGTATTTTTTATGTAGAACAGTACAAGAGGAATATATTAATAACAATAATAAATATATGTTGGGCACACCTTGACAAGAAATTATCAAAGAATAACAAAGCAGGCATTGAAGTGAGATGCAAAGGGTTCAAGAAAGAGAGGACGACCTAGGGTGACCCTGAAACGAACTTTGCTGAGAGAGGCAAGAAATATCGGTCTAAGTTCGATGGAAGAGATTGAGCGAATTGACCAGGATAGAGCAGTATGGAGACATTTTTGCAAACCCTATGTATGGAGACATTTTTGCAGGCCGTATAACGTCGAGGGAAATTATTATTATTATTATTCTAAATATATAGCCAAAACACAACAAGGACGATGGATATTACCAACTGTCCAGAAAGGACCAGACAGTCATACTTCGCCTCTGGACGAGTCACAACTGAATGAGACACTACCTGTACACTAAATTCAAGATAGGCACCAACGACCTGTGCCCCTGTGGCTTGGCGAGTATGACAACAGAGCATATCCTACAGAACTGCCCCCAGTATGCAGATCTGAGAAGAAAGAGGTGGCCCACTTACACCAGCGTCCAAGACAAACTGTATGGCGTGGCTGATAATCCGAGGCAGACAGCGGCCTTTATTAGAGAATCCGTAATCCCAATCTAGTGAGAATGCAGAAGAATAAATATATAGATAAAATCAAGAATTACCTGTAACATTCTGCAGATTTGATGTTAACAGAAAGAACAATGTCATCCTCAACAAACTTCAGAATGAGATTGTTGATAATAAAGGTAACGTTGTTAATGATTCTGCTGACAATACTTTGGAGGTAACCAGGGGCAAGTCTTCTGTTGGTTGAATCCGTTCTTTACCTTCACTCTGAAAAAGAAAGTGTCATAAACAAAACAATGAAAAATTAGAGACGGAATTAGAAAAATAAGTAATACAGTCCACGCACTCATTAGCATTCTTTTGTTTAGGGTTATTGTTATGTTATTCTATCGATGTCATGGCACATTGGGCATTCCCATGCGTTCTCCGTTCTCCACTGCAGCAGCCATCCTAAAGTTCACTTGCTCACCATACCCATGAGAAGTTGATTAATATATATAGTATATCTTCTCTCTCTACCACAAATATTACACTGTCTGGCATGTCCAAACTTAACTCTTAATTCTCGCACTCGTTCCAATGTCTGAGACTCGCCCATATCACATAAATGAAAGCATGCTGCATTGATGACATCAGCTCTGTCCATACTTCTGCCAGCTAGAGTCAGGGCATTAATTCCAATAAAGTCAGCACGTTTGTTGCCATATCCAGCATGTCTAGATGTGTACAGCCAAGTCATTGTCATGAGATGTGACCTCTGAATGCTGTCCACATATTTCGCATGCTGACTTCTAGATTCAATCCTTTGAAGCATTTTCATTGAGTCAGATATGATAATCATATGGGTGGCTTGTTGCTTAGGTACCCAGGAGAGTGCCCTGGAGGCAGCGGTAATATCCATAGTTATGCTCAATGTTGTCTTGAAGGTGCCACAGTCCTCATTAAGTGTGCTTACATTTCGTTGTTTAGGGTTGTTTATCTAACCTTAAGTCTTCATTAATATTTTTGCAAGGCATGAGTTAATTTAAAATACAGAGCAAATATTTCTGGACTAGTGAACCTTTCGTTCCTGAATTTGTGTGAAGTTTTCCTTCTTTTAAGTGGATTATCTGCAGTGACTATCACGGTCACAATACACTCAAGTTTGGCAGAACTTATTCCATGGTTCCATATGTTCTAATACAAAGGCTCTAGAGGCAAAGGATTGTTTTCATTGCACAGGTTTTTCCATATGGATCTGTCCCTGTCGGCAGAAATGGCACGCCATTTGTCAAGAGTGTTGCATAAAGGATGAACTCTGTAGCTCCTGCAACAATCCTAGGGGTCTCTGGAAAAAATGCACCTGTGAACAAAATGGTATGGTCCAGATTCGAACCAACGATCTTCGGAACACACTGTAAAGGCTTAACCACAGAGACCCCCCCTTCTGTAGACACATGTGACTGGATATTAGTCAGTCAGGTTTATATTAATACGAAGAACAGAAAGCAGATACAGTTAGCTAGGCTAAGAGAGGATGTATATTCACGTAAATATTACTTCTATTGTTTGTTTCTTTGTTAAGTAGTGGATTAAGACCCGATGTAGACGAGGCATGACACTTTCAACCTAAGATGGTCTTTTTTTTTTTTATAGCAGAGCATATTGGTATTTTTTGCTTGGCGTGGCCCTTTGGCCTAGGACTAGTCCTAAGAAGGACTGTTTGTTTAGCATTGTGTTCTGGTATGTGTGTATAACATTGAGAAGGATGTTTTGTGTTGATCTGTGTGTAGTCCTGAGAAAGACTTTGTGCTGATCTGGTGTGTGTGTGTGGTTCTCGGTTGTCTCTGTTGTTGGAATTGTCTGAAGTTGGATTTTTATGCTGGATGACTGGCTAGTTGAATCTTGGCGGACTTCTCTGCTGGTAATCATGTCAGAGGATGGTTCCCATATTGTCTGGCTGCGTCTTGGGGAGGTCCTGGTGTCGATCTTGTGCGTTGGGCTGCCTATGTGGAGTCCTGAGGATTATTTTCTTTGAGTGGGATGTGGGCTGACTAACCTCTTAATTTTACTTCTATCTAATAAGACCCTGCCTTATCATTTACCGTAATCCCTTGACATGAGTTCAGTGGTAGATATAAGGGAAGACTGATTTAAAATTATGTAGCAATGGTGAAACAGGTAAAAACAAAGTACTGTAGTTTTACAAAGTCTAAAAACAAATTTTTCAGCGATGTTTCAACCAAATGGCCACTATCAAGCAAAGGATACAACAGAAGAGAAGAAATTCAGACTTCTTGGATGGCAGACATATATACAATCACACAATATATCCCTAACAACCCTAAAATAAAAATATGTGACTAAAAACGAAATAAATGTGAAAAATTTTAACAGAAAAAAGAAGATAAAACAATAATAAAATATATACACATATATTATGTAATATGAGAAGAGATAGTATTAAGAAGCATAGAAATGTAGTGCGCTGAGTAGTAGTCCAGTAATTTTACCTTTGTTGAATGGCACGCTTTGGAGAATTCAATGGGTCACCTGATGTCGCTTCATAAGCAGTATCCCTTACCTTAAACAAATGCATCAATAAGTATTAACTTTACAGGGTTATATTACATTTCAAAACAGATAAAAATTATTCCCTAATTTTCAATTTCAGTTTGAAATATCTTCATTGCACTCAGAACATATCCATAGGTACTCTGATCTCCTTCACAATATCTCCAACAGCGTCCAGCGACTAACCGTACCAGTTCGATGAGCCTACTCGTATACCTGTTGTGCTGTTCTTTTCTGGACACTCCAATCTTCAATCCATGCTCTTGCAGTCCAGCAGTTGATCTCTTCTGTGGTAAAGCTTGTCTGCTAAAGAGGGAATCAACGCTTACATTTTTTGAGGTTATAACAGAATGTTTACCATAACACAAACACTAAAGAACAGAACATAACACAAACACTAAAGAACAGAACATAACACAAACACTAAAGAACAGAACATAACACAAACACTAAAGAACAGAACATAACACAAACACTAAAGAACAGAACATAACACAAACACTAAAGAACAGAACATAACACAAACACTAAAGAACAGAACATAACACAAACACTAAAGAACAGAACATAACACAAACACTAAAGAACAGAACATAACACAAACACTAAAGAACAGAACATAACACAAACACTAAAGAACAGAATGGAAGCTTTTAAAACAAAGTGTTACAGAAAAGTTCTTGAAACATCCTGGAGAAGAGAGAAAAAAAAAGACATCCTACAAGACCGGCATATCGAGGAGCATTGGCTCATAAATACCATGTCCCGGAAGATAAAATATTTTGTCCCATGGAAGGCCACGTTAAACATTAGAGTGGTTTGAAGAGAACGGTAATAGAAAGCATGGTTCCCAGATTACGAGGCAGGGGATGACCAAGACAAAGGTGGAAGCATGACATCAGAGAAACCTTGAACATGACGCTGGAGAAGGTGGCAGAACTTGTTAGAGACAGAGAGCTTTTCAGACTGGCTGTGATGAAAGCAACATTTCACAAAGATATGCTACTTGAAAATAACGAAATTGGTTCCACAACTTTTGTGTTCCCAACAGGCAACCGCTAAGTAATTGCAGAATGTTTCCTGTATATATCTTGTAGATCACTTTAACATTTTTTATGTTTTTGATCAACGCATGTCTGTTTGCTAATTACCACAAAAATCTACACGTCCATGTAAGACCACATAAATTAGAAGTATCTGTATAAACCATCCACTTCTAATCAAACCAGTCATTTGACATTTCAAAGCATGAATTGAGACTGACACGTTTTTTCTTCTTCTCTTCTACCATTTACTTCTTTATAGAAGTGTTGGGAGGAAATGTGGTCATATTGTGAGTGCTTGTTCTAATGCACTTTGTAAACTGTTATTAAATTTCTTAAGGCTGCTCTTGCTCCATCGTTTGCGTGGTCTTCCTCTTGCTCTGTACTGGTTATACATTTTTCAGTGTGGCTCTAGTCGATACCAGGACAAATTTATTACAAATGAAAAATCAATGATTTATTTTTTTGTGTCTAAATATTTGATTATATCCATTTCTCTAGACAAAAGAGATTGCATGTGTGTTTCTGGGGCTCGCAAGGAGAGCAAAGAATAGTAGCGCTGTGACCTACAAGGCATGCCTACAAACATGCCATAAGAGGCGATTGAGGTAGGGACCTAGGGAAGCTATCCTAGTGAGTCAAAAGTGTCTCAGAAATCGAATGTGCTGGTCTACTTGTAGGCGCAAAACGACCAACGTAAAATCGGTCAGGCTCGAATCACATTCAAATCACAAAGATATGGAGCATTCAAAGTAGAAGACAAAAAATAATTCTAAAGATGCTATACTATTTGTTACCTTGAGAATACACTCCACTGTGTTGATGGTTATAACTACTGGCTCCGAACCCAGCTTGGTCCAGGGTACATGCAGGCGAAGTTCATGGATATGTCCACTTTGAAACATCACCGGCAACTGTATCACCTGATTAGAGAAGATTTCCAGATGTGATTTACAAAAGTCTGCAATGGTCTGTTTCTAAGTTTGTGATGAGAAATAATGAGGGTTTGAAATGATCTTAGCGTGCGCACATTAGGTTTAATGAGGTAGTGGGTACCACTGTGACAAGCCAAGATTGTTTGCATGGAGAATGTAAAAAGGCAACCTTTTATCATGAAAGGTTTTAACATGGTAATCACCTCTTCCAAAAGGTTTAATATGGCAATCACACTTTCCTCGTGCAAAGGATTTAACATGGCAATTACACCTTCCTCATGCAAAGGGTTTAACATGGCACTTACACCTTCCTTGTGCAAAGGATTTAACATGGCAATTACACCTTCCCCATGCAAAGGGTTTAACATAGCAATCATGCCTTCCTTGTGCAAAGGGTTTAACATGACAATTACACCTTCCTCTTGCAAAGGGTTTAACATGGTAATCCCACCTTCCTTGCGCAAAAGGTTTAACATGACAATCTGTCCCTTTATCATACAAAGAGTCTATATGGCAATCAGTCCATTTATCATACAAAGAGTTTATATTGCAATCAGTCCATTTATTATGAAAGGGGTTACATGGTAATCAGTCCCTTTATCCTACAAAGAGTCTATATGGTAATCATTCCCTGTATCATACAAAGAATCTATCTGGCAATCTGTCCACTTATCATACAAAGAGTCTATATGGCAATCAATCCATTTATCCTACAAAGAGTTTACATGACAATCAGTCAATTTATCATACAAAAAGTCTATGTGGCAATCAGTCCCTTTATTATACAAAAAGTCTATGTGGCAATCAGTTCCTTTATCATACAAAAAGTCTACTTGGCAATCAGTTCCTTTATCATACAAAAAGTCTATGTGCAACAGTCTTATATAAAAGTCATGTGGCACATCTTTATTATACAAAAAGTCTATGTGGCAATCAGTTCCTTTATTATACAAAAAGTCTATGTGGCAATCAGTTCCTTTATCATACAAAAAGTCTACTTGGCAATCAGTTCCTTTATCATACAAAAAGTCTACGTGGCAATCAGTCCCTTTATTATACAAAAAGTCTACATAGTAGTGTCAGAAGCATGGAACAAACTTCACTATCAGTGACCCCCTTTTAAACTATTAAATTTTATGATGTCTGTGAGTCTACGCAGAAGTAGATATTTCTAATGCAGTGACATATGCAAATCAGTTAGTGTATATCCAACCTTTTCAAGCTCATCCAGTCGTAGATCCAAATTGTTGAGAACTGCATCGCCTCCCCACAAGCTTAGTTGAAAATCTTCTTGTCTGAGCTTGACATACTTGTCCAGGTATCCCATCAGGAGTGGACTGATATATGATTCTAGTTTGAACATGGCTGCCTAAAATCTAAAGAAAACATGAGACTCAAAATAGTCATTACATTCTATACTATGGAACCACATAGCATAAACATAAAAGAGGTTGAATGTAGTAAAACTAAACCCTAATGTCTGGAAAGAGATTGCAGCTCCAATGTTGGCTTTCCACATAGGTTGGCAAGTGGTCTTAAGATTTGCAGTTCTGTTAACTACTAGATAGCTAACTAACCAACTTGCTAAGAACATGAAAAATGTACAAATGTCTTCTAAAGGTTAAAACTACCAATTACCTCATGTTCCAAAATGTCTTATTTAGAATCAGAACTATTCACAAGATTCCTTTGATGAAATTTGTGTATAATTCTTTATAGAATAAAGCACTTAAATTTATAAAACTGATATTTCAATTCTGCACAGTCTGATATATGGAATAGTAGTCTGGTACTCCAATGAAAATTGCATTCTAAAAACTAGCACTTAAAAACATAGTTTTAGTGTTCATATACTAGAGTTAAGGGACAAAGGGGAGGATTGTTACTCGTTTGATAAAAGCCAAAACAGTTTGTAACTGTACTTTTATGAAACTGCTTTTTTTCTTAGTTTGCCTTAACTAAAGAATAAAGCATTAGAATACTTTTGGTCCAACATTAGGGTAGAAATTTTCTGCGGTACTTAGAGAGTCTGCTGTTTCTGAAGAGTATGTTGTCTTATATGAGCTATGCTGTTTTTAATTTGTGGGGAAATTCTGACTGACCCCTTTCCCAATGATATGTTCTACTCTGCTCTTGTACCTTTGTCAAATGTAAATACCATTACCATTGCACATAATTTAATTTAACAATTCAATGTAACCCATTTGGTCTTGTACATTTAATTTAACAATTCAATATATACGATTCTGCCTTGCTACATGACTGTATGACTTAATTACTTTGTAAATAATTAATACTTTCTCAATTTTAACAAGATTAAATACTTGAATGTTGTGGTTCTAATGTTGAACTGATAATCACTGATACACCAGCTTCATGACTCATGGAAACTGGAATGCACATTGCATAATGATAACCTCACAGCAGAACAATCAAACAATAAACTTGATTTACATTGACGGCATAACGTTCAGTTAAACACTACTAAAACTACTAGAGCAACAAAACACCAATGACTATCAATTTCAATATATTCAATGTAACCAGTGACTATGTTACTATGTTGTTGTGTGATGAGAACAAGGAGTTTTTTTGCAAGAACCCCAGAGGAAGCAACGGAAGCAACGAATATGATCAACAAATAAACTACAAAATGTACAGGTCTTAAGAGCTTCCGAAAAAAACATAGACAAACATTCTTATCATTCTATAAAATAAAATCTATTCCTAGTTACCTGGCTATTTTTTAAAGTGCAAGCTCTTGAAGTGCAAAATTAAAATACTTAAATTCTAAATAGAAGAGAAGTAACTAAACAAGAAAAAATATAGTAAATAATAAATATATTAGTTATTACAATAATAATAATAAATTCGATGTAGACTTCATTTTATTTTTTATTTTATTGAACAGTCAGTCACAGTGTCAGTGTGTAAATGAGTAATGAAATCTGAAATGTAGTTTCCATTATACAATCAGTAGCTAAAAACGTTCTTTGATAAGAGTAGTTTCAGCAATTGTCACATTTAAAATGTAGAAATTATGCTTACGTGTGTGCTTCTATTCTACGCTTATAAGTTTAACAAGCAACACTAAGAAAACATCAAATTCTAACAGCTGTGGAAACTCCATTGCTTGCCACCTCACGTCATGTTTACATTGTTGTCTCCCCATACTATCTAGGAAGCGGTGTTCTACGGTGAACAGTTCATTTTGACCATCCATAATTCATCATACCAGTTCCAAACCTGGACACTGACAACATATGATAGAAGAAAACTAGTCACGACAGAGATGAAGTTTCTACGCAGAATGCTGGGTGTAACAAGAAGAGACCGGTTGAGAAATGAAGACATCAGGAAAAACTAGGTACAACATCAGTATTAGACTTCATCAAGAAATAACAAATTAAATGGTTCGGCACCTCAAAGAGAAATGCTGCTCCGATACAATGGGTACAAAGCAAAAGGCCGGTCACGCAAAAGATGGATCTCAGAGATAACAGAGGCGACGAAAGAGACTATCTGCGAAACGCATACAAGGGCCCGTTTTAGAAATCTCTTCTTGACCTGACGCTGT
Organism: Arion vulgaris; assembly: GCA_020796225.1. Taxonomy (NCBI): domain Eukaryota; kingdom Metazoa; phylum Mollusca; class Gastropoda; order Stylommatophora; family Arionidae; genus Arion; species Arion vulgaris. Next base: position 67,752,192 of record CM036755.1, on the reverse strand, counting down.
GAGGCAAACAGGATTCGAGAAAGAAAGAAAGATAATTCACCATAGAACCGCGGTCTTCGTAATGACGATTTTCATTAGAAACGTTTGTATTTAGTCGTCCATTTGTTTTTTTTTTTAATGTCACTCCTGTTGTTCGTTTGCTTGATAAAGGCCTTGTTGGTCGAAACGTTGCTGTATTTTGTCATTGTTTTTGTCATTTGTAAAACTACAGTACTTTGTGATTACGTGTAATGACGAAGGCCGCGATAGAACCAATACCCGTAATTCATGGACAATGAAGAGACGAATGGTAACAACATTGGAAGTCACAGAAATGTGGTTTCTCAGAAGAATATTGAAAGTTCAATGGACAGCTAGAAAGACCAATGAAGAGATCTTGTTGGAGACAGACTCATATCGAAATTTAATCAATCGAATAAAAAGCAGACAGTCAAGGTTTTTTTTCGAACATATAATTAGAAGGGGCAGTTTATAACATTTGAATACAATAGGCAAAATACAGAGGAAGAGATATAGAGGGAGACACAGGGACAACATTCCGGACGGCTTAAAATCGTGGTTCGGTAATGGTTCGGTGACGGAGTTGATGGATGGTACCAGAGACAGACCGATGTGGAGAGGCATGATCGCCTAAGCCAACCGGCATGTCACTTGATTGATTGATAATTCATCATCCATTTAATGGCTCTACCATCGGTCACAACCTTTCCCTCGATGATGAAAATAGCAGCCACATTGGAAAAGTATCCATAGCTATGCTCAAATGTGTAAAGGACATGTGTATGGAAAAATAAAGCGCTCACACGAAACACAGTCAGAAGTAAAAAGGCATGTGTTCTCAAGACTCTACTGTATGGTAGAGAGATGTGATCACATATGCCAAACAAGAACATTGCCTCAATACCTTCCACATGCGCTACCTCAGACGAAATTATAACATTCACTGGCAAGACCCCATCTTCAATATGAAAGTCCAGGACATTGCTGGCATTCCAAGCATGTACACCTAGTCCCGCGACGTCTAAGCTGGCTGGGACGCGTGTGCCGCATGAGCGATAATATAGTCTCAAAGGATATTATATAAAAACAACTAGCAACTGGTACTACACAACACGGGCAGCCATTAATACGCTTCATTGACATATGCAAGCGCAATCTAACATCATGAAGCATTCTTATTTATTATATTCATTTCGTACCGTTTATTCGTTACATAGAACCTGCAAGCAATTTCTCCATACCGTTCTAGCCTGGGCAACTCCCCAATCCACTCTATGGAATTGAGTCCGATATTTCTCGCCTCTCTAAGTAAAGTCTGTCTAGTAAAGTTCGAGTTTTCTTAGATATGGCGTCTTTCCTTTCATAAAATCCTTTGCCTCCCACTTCAATGCCTGCTTTGCCACTTGGGTAATTTTTTGTGAAGTACACCAAACATATCTCCATCTTCACTCACTTTCTTATAAAAGTTGTTACTAGTGATCGATCAGTCATTTCTCTTATTTCATCTCTTCTCCTGAATTCGCTCCATTTTGTGTTTTTAATGTTTCGCAGACATCTATTTTCAAATGCATTCAATTTACTTTATATATATTTGAGTCATTTTCCAACTTTTGCTAGCATGTTAGTATTGATTTGTAAAATTCATAATAACATGCAGCGTAGACAAAGATCAATAGGAGCGGTTGGTGAGAGACAAGCAAGCATGGCGAGAGGCAGTGAGGGATGACACGAACAGAAGAAGAAGAGAGAAACACCATTGTATACATAGGAAAAGTGAGGGCAGAGAGAGAGACCATGTTCACCTGCAACTACTGTGGCAAGAAGTGTCACTCCAGAATAGACAATTGCAGCTATAACAAACGATGTGATTCAGCACAGAATAATCTCATCATCATCAAGTAGCTTGTCCTTTACGGAACTTGGCTCCCATGACAGCAGTCCTGAAAAACTGTTCTGTGCAAGTTGGCCGGCGTCAGCAGCAGTCATTCTCAGATCGTCAATGACATCTTGCACCCATCATCTTCTAGGTCTTCCTCTTGTTCTTCTTCTAGGCACCATTCCTTCCAAAATTATTTTCTCTAGGCACTCATGTCGTTTGATGTGTCCGAAATATAGAATTTTCCTAGTTTTTATGCTTTTAATAGCCAACTCTCTTTAATATCAAGCTGTTGCAGAACAGAAGATTTGTTCTTTTCTCTGTCCATGCTATTCTAAGTACTCTTCTGTAGTATTTGCATTCACGTGAATTAATGATTTCCTCTGCTGCTTTGTCAATGTTCTATGTCTCACAACCATATGTTGCCAACGGAAAAACACAGGCTCTTAAACACGTGATTTTTGTTCTTATGTCAGCTCCTTTCCTTAGGTTAGTTAGTTCTTTTAGTTTTTACAAAGCAATGCTCAGCCTTCTTTTAATTTCTTTTATAGCATTCCCGTCATTTGTCAGCAATGTCCAAGGTATTCAAAGTTGTCGACTCTTTCTATTTTGTGGAAGTTGGCACATATATTAGCCATCAATTCTGTTTTATCAGTTGTAAATATCTTCGTTTTCATTGTATTGAGATAAAGGTTTTGATCTTTACTGGTTTTTTGAAGTGACTGTATCAAGTTCTCTATAACAATTTGTGATGTACATAATAGCACTATATCGTCAGCATATCTTAATTCAGGTAATTCATGACCTCCGATCACCAGAGTATCGTATTTCTCCATCTCTGCAGATTCTCTGACATTGCCCATGATGTTTTCAGCATATATGTTGAATAGGTACGGTGAGAAAATGCAACCCTGTGTAACTCCTTGGCCTATGCCAAACCACTCTGATGTTCCGTCTTCTATTCTCACAGCTGCTTGTTGGTCTTTATATAGCATTTTTACAATATGCACTATATGAGGTGAGATCCCCATCTCTGACACTATGTTCCATAACCTGTGGTGTTTTACACAATCAAAGGCCTTTGAATAGTCAACAAAGCAAGCAAATAGGTCTGTTATACTCTCTACATTTTTCAATGACGATTCTCATATTTAATATATGCTCCCTAGTTCATCTGCCTCTTCGGTCGCTTGATATGTTGTTGTATTGTATAGTTTTAAGATGTCTGTAACTTTATCAATCCAGCTTTTTCTTGATCTGCCCCTTCCTCTTGATGATTCCATTTTCAGAATGTATTCTCTTGCAACTAGTGTCATAGTTATTTATAAAAGATGCATAATAAAATAAAAACTGAAGAGTCACGCAAACGTAGTATGGAAAATTATCTTTTATTTTATTCAAGCATCAACAACAAAATCAAGAACTGTCACACTTTTTGAAAAGACCTTGACTTTGCTAAATTTACCCACCATCAAAGCAAAATAATCAGTATAGAAATGAAGTAATTTGAAGCTATTATTCTAGATTGTTGGTAGAACCATTGCACTTCGGTGAGTAACCATGTGTGCTCTGATCTCTTTCTTACACAGGAAAATCTCAGCGGCAGTACACAAACTCCGCTGCACCAGCAACGGTCCCGATGTAATTTTGAAAATGGTGTAAACAATTCGAGGAATTTTATTTTAAATTTTGATAGGGCAGCCGCTTTCCAGCAAACTATTCTCAATTTAGAACTGCAAGGTTCTTTTATGTGTGCAACTTGAACGCAGGACCTACGTTTTATCATCCGTCTCTAACAGGATTAGGAACTCGACCTCAGCTACACTGAGATCAGGGATCTCTGGAAAAATATCCAGACTGCTCCACAAGGGAGTGAACCAAGTACATGTGGAACGAGAGGCGAGCATCTAACCTCTACGCCACTGAGATCCTAGATCTAAGAATCATCACAAGCTGTTCTGACCCGATTGTGTAAGCGATACAAAATCTCCACAAACGTCTGTTTTCACTATCAGATTTTTGTGTGTTATGGAGCAAGATTCTCCTGAATTTACTATGCCACCTTCTCTCATTGATTTTGCTGTCACATCATGTTTTAAACTTCCATTTCTGGAGATAAATCCCCCAAAATTGACCTCTGAAGTCATAATAAGGCTCGCCTTAGTGGCAAGGGACAATGATGATAAGAAAGCAAGCATTTATGCAAAAATTGGTTATATTTGATGCCATGACTATGCCCAAACTTATAGCGGGTGAATGAAATCAACAAGTATACAATTTTATTTTTCATGTTAATTATGATTTTCCTTTTTACCGTGACCTCGTTTAACGTGACTATTTAACTGAGAAGATCTCCAAATGTTATTTCTGAACATATATCTAATCATTTCTGATCTCTTTTTAGGAACACATTTGTATGTCATGAGGTATATTGGAGAACAAGGTGTTAGGATTATATTTTTCATTGACAATCGGCACACAGTGTGTGATGTGGCCAATATCCTGCCAGCCGCCTTTACTTCCATGTGTTATCAGTTATATGAGGACTATCATCATAGCACTCCGGACAAATCCATAGTTGTTCTGATCTCCACCTCAACAAATCCAGTGGTGTCAAACGGCCAACACGCCAGTTCGATGTTGATTAATCAATCTCTTTGCATATTTGGTATGTCGTTCTCTTTGAATCATCCATGTGCTTTTTTGGTACCCCAATGAGGTAGAATTGACCTGAAAGTTGTTATGGTCTAAACAAAATTCCACTCCCACTGTAGAATTGAACCGACCAAGCGCCTAAGAAGCGAATGCACGAAGAGCGAACCGAGTAAATGCTGGCTGAAACCGGACACATCACTGAAGGATAAGCACCAGAGTTCCAAATGGTGCTGAAGATGTGACGTAAAACACACCAATGCTAAGGCTGCATGAATCAGCTTTCCACATGAATAGAATTTATGGGGAGATCTGGTTTATCGGTCTGGGCGGTGATCCCGAGAGAGAGAGAAGCGAATGCACTGGTGACTATGCTATTGCAACCACTCAAGCTGTTCTCTCAATCTAACCTATAATTTACAAATAACATTCTCATATATATAGCAGTCGTTAGTTAGGCATGTACACAGTTATATAAGATATTACAACTGCTTCACAGAATAATCAGAGCTTGAACACTTTCTAGTGTCGACTTGAGTCTCCTTATCACATTGTCCTTTCCAAATACTGACATCATTTCTGCTACAGGTGGTCCCTCCTGAAAAAAAGAAAAATAAGAAATTACTGCTTTCCAGCCTGATCTCAATTTTGAACTGTCAAGAGTCTTTTTACTTGCTCAAACTGAACGCATGACCTATATTTTATCGTCCGTCTCTGATAGGACTAGGAACTCGATATCCCTATGGAATAATATCCCGATGGCTCCATGAGGGAGCAAACCAAGTACCTTTGTAACTAGAGGCAAACTCCTAACCTCTACGCCGCAGAGATCCCCAATAAAGAGATACAAAAGAGACGATGGATTAGATATGTCCTTGACAGAAAGGTGATCAAGACATGCAATGCAGCAGACACGAAATGCAAAAAAAAAGAGGTCTAGAGGTATATGGAGAAAAACTTTTGAAACAAAAGCTCAAAAACATGCATATACTAAGTGTGAGGAAGAAAGATAGGCACAAAATTGAATTGAGTTATAATATTTATGTATCTGCCTTATTTGCCTTTAGGCATGACGAAGATGATAATTACAACCTAACACTAACATTATGAAGATAATTACAACCTAACACTAACATTATGATGATAATTACAACCTAACCTTATGAAGATAATTACAACATAACGCTAACATTATGATAATTACAACCTAACACTAACCGTATGATAATTACAACTTAACACTAACATTATGATAATAATTACAACCTAACGCTAACATTATGAAGATAATTACAACCTAACACTAAGCATATGATGGTAATTACAATCTAACACTAACATTATGATGATAATTACAACATAGCACTATACTATGATGATAATTACAACCTAACACTAACCATATGATAATTACAACCTAACACTAACATTATGAAGATAATTACAACCTAATACTAACCTTATGAAGATAATTACAACATAACACTAACCATATGATGATAATTACAACCTAACACTAACATTATGAAGATAATTACAACCTAACACTAACCTTATGAAGATAATTACAACATAACACTAACCATATGATGATAATTACAACCTAACACTATGAAGATAATTACAACCTAACACTAACATTATGAAGATAATTACAACCTAACACTAACCTTATGAAGATAATTACAACCTAACACTAACCTTATGAAGATAATTACAACCTAACACTAACCTTATGAAGATAATTACAACCTAACCTTATGAAGATAATTACAACCTAACACTACTTATGAAGAAATTACAACTTAACCTTATGAAGATAATTACAACCTAACACTAACCTTATGAAGATAATTACAACCTAACACTAACAATATGATGAAAATTACAACCTAACACCAACCTTAAGTCCAGTTAGGGCCATCCTCAACACCATAAAATATTTGCTAGTCTTCATTTCCTGTTTCTTTGCACATGCCTTCAACTCTTTCCCCAGATGATCAACACTGAAGTTCCCTTCAGCTAAAACCCACTCCAGGAAAGCAGACAGTAAAGACTCTGCCTTTATTTCAATGTTGACAAGCTGTGAGATATTAGAACTGCTCGGTGTGACCCACAAATACTCCAGATCTGGTTTGATAAAGTCTGTTAAAACACTTGTTCTGTCCTGCCAGATTTAAAAAAATGGATTTAATATTTTTAATCATCATCATCAGGTGCCGTGCCGGCTGGCGTAGGTAATCATGGATCTCCATAAATCTCTATCTTTGGTGTTTGCTATTAACTCAGATGTTGACAATCTACCGTGCCATGAAGTCAGGCTATCCAAAATTTTCTCTCGCTGTGTTCCTCTGTCTCGTCTACACTCAATTTTATCGGTTGTTACAATGTATTCTAAACCTGCCATTCTCATCACATGCTCGAAAAATGATGACTGCTTCTTTCTTATATTGATAATAAGCTTTCTGTGTCTTGATCTCATCCAACAACTCAACATTAGTCATTTTAGCAGTTCATGGGATTCTCACCATTCTTCTGTAAAACAGCATCTCTGTCATTTTAACTATATATAATTTAAAGAGAATAAAATTTGTACTATACCATGCATACAGTACATCGAGAAGCAAAGATTCAAGTGGTTCGGCCATTTAATGAGAATGGAACCACATTTACTACCATCACGTGCCTATAATAATCGACACTCAAGGCGCAGAGCACGAGGCAGGCCAAGAACAAGATGGATAGATAACATTTCAGAGTCCCTGCGAAAGTATGGACTGACAACGTCAAGCGCAACACACCTGGCACAAGATAGGAAACTAACTCTCCCACGACGCTTCACGGCAAATGTGGTTAAGATAAGATAAGATAAAATTTAGTCGCTACACCAGTCTACAGGATGTGTCTGCATTTCTGTATGGCTCAGAAATGTGGCGAGTCCCCAAGTTAAATAAAATAAGATTCAGACCTTTGTCAACGGATGTCTTCAGTGGATTCTCAGACTGAGATGATATGATAGAGTTACCAACACAGACCTGTGGATAAGAACCGGACAGGAACCCATGATAACCCAGGTCAAGAGGAGAAAATGGTGATGGGTCAGGCATACCCTACAGATTAAAGTTGAGTGCCACTAGACAAGCACTTGAGTGGAACCCGCAAGGAAAATGAAAAAGAGAACACCCTAAACAGACCTGGAGACAATGTCTTCTTGAGGAACTGAACAGTGCTGAACTGTCCTGGAAGACCATAAGGAGGACAACCAGAGACCGAAAAGAGTGGTGAACAACTGTTGAGGCCCTATACTCACGAGGAGGAGAGAGGAATAAGTCAAGTAAGCCAGTCTACAGGATGTGTTCTGCACTTGTCTCTGCATCGAGCAGAGTTGGGATCGGTCAGTCTTTCTTAGGAAAGGCGAAAAGTGAAATTAGTGGCCTGCTGATGAACCGGTGAACACACACGCCAACCCCACCTTCCAGTGCTGTACATTGGGAAACTGACTGCATGGTCCCACCACATAAGCAGATTACCAACAGACAGCGCACTTCAAAGAGCAATGCTATTATGATACAATGGATACAAAGCAAAATGTGGTCTACACATAAGGTGAACCACAGAAATAACGGAGGCAGTGAAAAACACTATTTATGAAGCGCACACAAAAGCCTGTTCTAGAAATCTTTTCTTATCCTGACATTGTGAGGCAAAATAAGATTAGAGAAAAAGAAATTAAATCATCTTCATGTCCCAATCGACACATAAGGTGTTCACAAGAGATTTCCACTTTTGTCATTCTGCTGTCTTTCTACAAATTTTTTCTCATGTCAGGCAACCACCTTTCAACTCTATATCCACAGTTCTTCTCCATGTTTCCTTTGGTTGTTCCAGGCCTCCTTTTCCTATCTGTTGTCTAACAGAGATCTGTCCTAGCCAATACCCCTACTGGCATACAACAAACATACAGGTCCAATCCATCTTAAGAGTTGCTACGGTAAAAAAATCCCAAACTGGGGATTTGTTTCTGGGACCAAATGTCTATAAAGCAAGTGCCCTAACAACTACGCTATAACAGCTATCAATTACTAACATGTAACTGTTGTCACTGCATGTAGTATCGCTTTTTAGGGTTGGTGTAGGACAGGTGGGAAGAGAGACTGAGGAATTTAATGGCCACGTGGCTAGTGCAGTCACTGCGAAGCTGTTTAGGTTTGGATTTTTCATTGATGTGCACAACAGAAAAAAATCCTTGGCCGTATCGTGAATTGAATTACCGCTTGTGTGGTGCCGGTGCCCACAAGGTAAGCAAAGAATAGTACCACTGAGACCTACAAGGCATGTCGTAGAGGCGACTGATGTAGGACCTAGGGAAGCTACCCTAGTAAATAAAAAGCATCGCAGAAATCAGATGTGCTGGCCTAATTGTAGGTGCATTACTGGCACAATGTACAATCGCTCTTAGGCTCAGATCACATACAAATTCCACAGAGTGCTTAACAAGTGGTCGATATGGAGCATTCAAACAAGAATTGAAATAAGGATCTCCCGCATGGGACCATCGCTCTAATCCATTGGCCAGACGCTCCTCACTAACATGTATCCATTGCATATTTATCCCCATTTCTTACCAAAATCGAAATCCACATGGCAGAACACCTCTGCTTTGTATAAGTACATAAGAGAAAAAACTGCTTACATCTTGCAGACTCCATCTAATAATTTTCAGTATATTACTATCACTGAGCACTTGTTCCCTCAATGACCCTTGTCCTAATCTGAAATAAAAAATAAACATATCCATTTTAGACAATCGATATTTGGTTTATCAGAGATGATTCTAAAATGGAAAAAGTAGTCTTCTTCTTTGCGTTCGTTCTTTACGACAATTTTAATCACTCTTTGTGATATGTTTGATCTTTGCCAAGAAAGTGCATACGTTGCACTTTGGTATGCCCTAAACGCTTAGACTACTACGTTTAGGACACGATTATCCGATTTCAACCAAACCTCCTCAGTCGCCTCTTACGACATGCGTGGCAGGTAACAGTGGTTCTATTCTTTACACCCCAAATTTGGGTCCCGGTAACCACTCGGACGATGGAAAAAGTAGTATTCCTTAGTATAGAACACAACAGAGAAGCAAAGAAGGAGATTAAAATAAGAACATCTATATGTCTTCACCTACTACTGCTTTGGGGACAATCAAAGGCTTGCGGAGCAAACACCAAGTAGTCCAAAAAGACTGGTAACCTGGGCAGATGACGCTCAACATCCCGGGAGGAAGGTTGTCTAAGGGTAGCTACCCTAAAAGAAAATAGCAACCTGCTGCCTTGCAGGTCGGCTGGGAACAACCAAAGGCTGACGGAGAGCGAACCCAGTAAACGCTGGCTGAAACTGGACACATCGCTGAAGGATAAACACCAGAGCTCCAAATGAAGCTGAAGATGTGATGAAACCCACCCATGCTAAGACTGCTTGAATCAGATTTCCACATGAATGAGATTTATGGGAAATCTGGTACATCAGTCTAAGGGTGATCGCGAGAGAGAATGTCTTCACCAATTTTATTAACTGAAGAAATTATGAGAGGTACAGACAGAACTTCAAAAGTAACTGTTATTAGAATGAGAAGATGGAGAGATGTTGGGCATACTTTGAGAAGAATTTATCAAAGAATACCAGGCATTATGTTGGAGGCAAATCGTTCCGGAAAGAGAGGATGCCCTAGGGAAACCGTGAAGCGAACTTTGCAGAAAGAGGCAAGAAATATCTGACTCAATTCCATGGAAGAGATTGAATGAGTTGCCCCGGATTGAGCGGTATGGATAAATTACTTGCAGGTCCTATGTAATGTATAACTGTACGAGAAGAATATATATATATATATATATATATATATATATATATATATATATATATATATATATATATATATATATATATATATATATATATATATAGTGGAATGAAGTCAGTTCTTGAATATTGAATACTGCTACTTCAACTTGGCTAAGTCAGCACAGAAATGAAACATGATGTGATAAACTAAAGGCACACATCACACCTGTAAGGTGTTCACATCACATGAAAAACTAAAGGTATGAATCACACCTCAAGTAAAGTGTTCACAATTTACCTGTCATCAAATTTGGTGATAACAAGCTCTCTGACTCGTTTTGCCAACGCAGCCAAAATGACTGGATCATTTGAGTCCACCTTTTCCTGAAGGATATGTCTGTTAGAGTCGTTCAACAATAATGGATTAAGCTGTGCTGAATGGTTTTTAATCTTGGTGACGTCAAACTGAAACAAGTCGGTAGAAAATATTACTTTGACATTCACAGAACTTTAACATTTTCGGTGCCACCCATTTTTCAATCAAGTCTGGCTCACTTTTCAGGGTGACAATTTCAAAAATCAAACTAATAAACTTAGGACTTTTACATTTAGGACTTTTACACTATGGAATAGTGTTCATATATTAATGAGCTACTAACCTGTCTATATGTAGAGTATATTCTTTATAATCCACAAGCTATTGTAGTAACTGATATTGGCGTCGCTCCCCATACCTATCTACAGTATGATATGCCGCCGTTTTCGAGATAGGTGTCCATCACCTACTCCTGTACTCATGGGAATATCTATCAATCTATAAACATCGTCACGTGAATCATAGTTCAAATTCATATCATATTCAGAGTTCGTTTTAACACTATCACTGGCTAAAAAGTCAGAAAAAGAGTCATTTTGGACATCACTATTCATTAGCTACGTCGTCAATTTTGAAAATCTTTGTTTTACTTATGAAAAATCGTGAATCTTCAAAATCGGACTTATGATATGTTGACACAGCGTACATTAGATCTGACATTTTGGAGAGCTCTTTCGAACAATATGGAAGTAGTGCGTATTGTAATACCGGCGTACGGTCAGTGAAACTCCCAGTTTAAAAAATACATCGTCTGCGACAAATGTCGGATGACAAAAGTCGACGACAGTAGTGAAAGAGACTTGGTCTTTCGCCGACTGTTGTCATCGGTGGCACAAAAGTGTCAAAGGTAATCAATCTAGACTAAAAATGTAAATGTGCAGCCATTTTATATATATATATATATATATATATATACATATATATATATATATATATATATATATATATATATATATATATATATATATATATATATATATGTGTGTGTGTGTAAGCAATGTTAACCCAGTACTTATTTATTCCTCTCCGCTTCTTGTGGAGCAAAAGACCTCCACTTTTGCTGTGGCTAATGGTTTTTTTGTTAAAGCTGAAGGATTGACTTCGTTGCATCGGGTTTTTACCCCATATGGCCCAATGCTCTCCGCAGAAATGACACGCCATATGCCGAGAATATTGCAATGTGCGCTTCACAAACAGTATTTTTCATCGCCTCCGTTATCTCTAAGGTCCAACTTTTGCACTGACAGCCTTTTGTTTTGCATCCACTCTTTCAGAGTATCATTGCTATTTGAGGTGCACTGTCGGTTGGTTATCTGCTTATGTGGCTGAATCATTTAATTTGTTGTGTCTTGATGAAGTTCAGTACTGATATTGTGTGCATTTTTTCCTAATTTCTAAACCAGTCTCTTCTTGATACCCCCAGCATTTTGCGTAGACACTTCACCTCTGTCATGACTAGTTTTTTTATCGTTTGATGTCAGAATCCAGATTTTGCAATGATAGCATAAAGTGGGGAGAAATATTGTGTTGAACAATGCTCTTTTTGTGTTCATGGTGACATAGTGACTTCTACTTTGAACGCTCCATATTGACCACTTGTTAACCACTCCTTGTGATTTGTATGTGAACTGAGCCTAAGGGCAATTGTACGGTGTGCGATTATCGCCCACAAGTAGGCCAGCACATCTGATTTCTGCGATGCTTTTTATTTACTAGGTAGCTTCCCTAGGCCCGACCTCAGTCGCCTCTTACGACATGCCTTGTAAGTCGCAGTGTTACTATTCTTTGCTCCTTCGAGCCCTGGCAACACAGTGACTAAGTAAGCAAGTCAGATAAATTGCTAACAATACAAACTACGTACAGACTTGCACATTTCCTCCAGTGACATGTTTAGAGTGCTTTGATTAAACCCACCACCAATGGAAGTTATGTAGTTCAACACTGCTTGTGGGAAATAGCCCAACTCCTGGACAAGAAATGAAAACATGATTTGTGCATGAATAAAAACATTACAAGTAAGAAATAATGCAACCAAAAATAATCAAAACAATGCAGATTATAATTAAACACTCATCAAGGCCACTAGAAAAAATGACAAGCAAAGAGGCAATTACCACTATCTAGATAGAACAAGTTTGCAAAACCTGAGGGAATATAACAAGAAGGGTCTTTCCTGGAACATGCAGTGACAGCAAAAGAAGGGAGGCTGAAAATACATTTAGACAAGATTTGGAAGCAGAGATCAACAATATAAAGAAGAGCTGGAGAGAGATATCTAGAATAGGAAGACTTGGTTGAGGACCAATGCCCAATCCTTGTTTAAAGAGAGAGAGAGAGAGAGAGAGAGATAGAACAAGACACGCCGAGTGGTTACCGGGCCCAAATTTGGGGTGTAAAGAATAGAACCACTGTTACCTGCCACACATGTCGTAAGAGGCGACTACAGAGGTTTGGCTGAAATCGGATGCACATGTCCTAAACCTGTAGAAGTCTATGCGTTTAGGGCCTACCAAACCAATGTGCAACGTATCACGTTCTTGGCAAAGATCAAACATATCACAAAGAGTGATTAAAATTGGTCATAAAGAACAAATGCAAAGAAGAAGAACAAGACAGGTGATATTGTTACGACTTGGAATTGGACACAATAGACACCTACAAGATTAAGAATGGTTCCATCCCCCATAGATGCCTGTCTGCTTTAGGGGCTCTGCTCCGGATTTTCTGTTTGGGTTTACTCCCATAGCCTTTGCCTCTTCTGAGGCTCCCACAAGGCAGTGGGGTATTTGCCCATAGCTGGGGTCTGATCTTGGATATGTGGGTAAATCCACATATCACAAGTTGTGAGGGGGCTCCACCAAGATTTTTGCCGGGTTAACTCCCAAGGACATTAAAAAAAATTCTGACCTAGTGGAGTCCCAACTCCTAGGTTAGCCTTTGACCTCACAGGGCAAAGTTTCCGGTCTACACCGCTTGGAGGTAGGGTTGACTTGTGTGTTCTGAGGGTCATCAGCAGGCTACTAATTTTCACTTTTCGCCACTCCTAAGAGAGACTAGCGATCCCAACCCTGCAGTGCAAGGCTAGGCTCAAGACACACCTTGTTCTCCAGGGTACTATAACAATAAACACTTCTAAATTCGAACTAAGACCCATGAATGATTTTATCCTTACTACAAATTGTTTCACATGAATATCGTCTTGTCGTTTTGAAAGTTTTGCTCCATCTCTGCAAAAAAGAAATACGAGAAAATATAAATATTGTAATAAAAAAAAATAAGAAATTGTCACATTCAACATGAAAAAAATATTTTCAGCATATTCTAAATTACATAGGGTGCTATGGAGTTTGTGCACTGCCGCTGAGAGCTTCCTGTGTAAGAAAGAGATCGCAGCACACATGGTTACTCACTGAAGTGCAATGATGATGGTCCTATCAATCAATCAAACAAACGTGATAAAAAATAAGCATTCACACAAAAAGAAATCATGAGTCAAACAAGAAATTGAAAGACTAATGTGAAACGATAAAAGATTGAATAATTGCTCCAATGAGTTTCTTCTCTTCTTCTTCTTCAAACACTCCACATCGACCACTTGTTAACAATTCTTTGTGATTTGTATGTTATCTGAACCTAAGAGCGGTTGTACGTTGTTACCGGGCTCGCATGGGGAGCAAAGAATAGTAACACAGAAATCTACAAGGCATGTTATAAGAGGCGACTGATGTAGGAGCCTAAGGAAACTACCCTAGTGAATAAAAAGCGTCACAGAAATCGGATGTGCTGGCCTACTTGTAGGAGCATAAGTGGCACAACATACAATCGCTCATAAGAGAGATTGTACATTGTGCTACTTATCACAAAGAGTGGTTTAACAAGTGGTTGATATGGAGTGTTCGAAGAAGAAGAAGAAAGCAAAAACAAAGTAGTATACTCTGCTGAAAATGGGTTCCCAAACTTTCTGAGTTGATGGATTTGTTGCAATACCTACTGAATAAATAATATTATCCAAAATGTCTCGATATAGACACAATGTGTGGGAATCCTTGCGCAGTAACGCAAAGTATGGCGCTGTAACAACACAAGAGGAACTCGCATATCTGAGTGTTGTTGTGCTGTTAAAATGCAGAGAAAATAAAAATACACAATAATCACATCTCTAACCGTGATCATGTATGCCCCATCTGTGGTAGGGGATTGAACTCTACATTCACCTCCGCCCACACCAGAGAGGTGCAGCAGTAAACACCTGAGGCTGTTTTCATCATCGCTTGCGATGGGCGGCTATTATACTATACATTATTATTCAAAAAAGGACATGGTGGAACTCTTTAGCCAATGATCCATTCTCCGAAATAATCTATAAACAGGAGCGCAACTAGAGCGTGAGAATAAGAGAGAGAGAGAGAGAGAGAGAGAGGACATCTTTTAAAACGACAACAACAAGAAGTAGATGAATTAACAAGATACTCACTGATTAATAATAAGGGGCATATGCCCAAACCTTGGAGCCTGCCATCCAAAAGCTTTGTAAATTAATATGTGTTTAGGTGTTGAAGACAGCCATTCCTGGAGAGAGATATCACGAAATAAGTCTCTCTATCAAATACAAAAAATTACATTCATGAGCACATAATAATTAAGTTTTTTTCCAGTAGCACAGTCAGTGGTTGTTAGTTTTTCCAGTGACTGAATTTACACACCAATTATACAAGGTTCAATTTTTGGTACAGTCAACTCCATAGTCACCCAGCTGAAAATGGGTATTCAGACTTTCTGAGTTTGGGTAAATTTAGGTATTGTTAATGGAGCTACAGTGCAAGTTTTAAAAAAGGGTTTAAAGCCGAAGGATTGACTTCATTGCATCGGGTTTGACCCCATATGGTTTGGTCCTCTCTGCAGAAATGGCACGCCACCTGCCAAGAGTATTGCACAGAGCATGAACTCCGTAGCTCCAGCAACAATCCTAGGAGTCTGGAAAAACTGCACTCGTAAACAGAACGTGCAGGTCCTGATTCGAACCTTCGACTCACAAGGCAAAGGGCTTAACCATTTAGCCACAGAGACCCCCACAGTGCAAGTGTTCTGTCCCAACTAGCTAAAGGGAACCAATGTAGGTGCCTTGAATAAGTTTCTGTAGGTATTGTTGATGGAGCTACAGTGCAAGTGCTTTGTCATTGACACAGCTAGCAAAAAGGAACCAATGCAGGTGCCTGGAATCTCACTCTCTCTCTCGTGTCTTTGAACCCCGGTTGTGGCATATCATCATCAAATAGTTTGCCCTGAGCAGTACTTTACAACACTAACCGTCTTTTGAAATTTCTCTCTCACACAGGCCAGATGTCCTGCCTCTGCAGCCGGCATGCTCAAATCATCAGTTAAATCCATCTTCTTCGTTGTCTTTCTCTTCTCCTCTTGGCATATACCCTCAGCAAACTCATGTCAAATCTTTCTATCTTTAACTATCTCTTACAGATCCACCCAGCTCTTCCGTATATCGTTAATCTCTGCCTCCTAATCTATTCCCATGTATTTCTAGACTTCTTTTTCTTCTGCTTCCCTGTGGATTCCAGGAAAGGGCCCTTCTTGTTTTATCCCCTTTTGGTTTTCTCAAGGTGTATCCTATCCAGTGCCCCGAATGCAAAGAAGTTAATTTTATCCAGATTTTCAATAATAATAATTTTTTTAGGAGTCTGCATAGCAGTGATTGTTCTTTTTTGAGGATCATCTTCATCGCACATGTCCATAATTGCTCTGATCTCCTCCCAAGCATGTTTTTTAGTGTGTTTAGACAAACAATTCCTTTGTGTTTTTGGTAACTTTTTGTAGGCATCACATTTCACATGTAGTTATTTTTTGCTTTGCTTATTGTACATATTTGACACTGGTAACACAAAGTAGGCATGAAAATGCTGTTGATCTTCTGTTGTTTAAGTGTCAGTTAGATGAGTGGGTGCCTTGACAATGGGGTTAGCTGGTAGGTTACAGATGTCAGCAGGGTGTACCCTATGGGTGGGGTTCTGTCAACAACATCGATCATAGTTAAATAAAAATGATTTCACAGCAAATATTCCCACCTCCTCCATCACAGAAAAACAATCCATCTACTTAACCTTTCACCCCTAGGGAAGCATATGTCCGCAACCAAGTTCTTACAAGCCCTCCTATAAAATGCCATCTTTTCTAGATCTCTCCACTCTCTCCCCATTTTCTTGCATTTCGTCTCCAGGTGTTCCTGGGTCTTCCCTTACCTCTAATTACCATGGGGGTTCCATCGGAGGGCCTGTCTCATGATGCTGTCAGAGGGTCTCCTCAGTGTGTGTCCTATTCATCTGCCCTTATTTCTTGCTCCACTATATCCCAAAGCTCCCTGTTTGTGGTAAACAATCCGCCACATATGATAAAAATTAAAGGACTCACTGATCCTCTCAGAACATGAGAGATTTCCATTAGATGGTCATCGACTACATTTGCAAAATGGTAGGTAGGGTAGCCATCTGACTTCATCAGAACCTGAAATGTGGAAAAAAAATATCTATACAAAAGGTGTCTGTGTGTGAATGAAAGGAGTACAGGAAGTAAGATGCCCATAATATAAAGCTATTAACTTGGCTCTATGAAAAATTACTATACCCTCTCGGGTTCAATTCCACTGTGGGTATGGAATAGTTTTCCAACCGTAACTGCTCTCCGATCAAACCAGCCTCAATTGGGTACCTCCATCCTCATACTGGAAGTAGTGATATTGAAGGCTGATATTGTTAATCTTATCCTCCCAGGTATACCCAAGTATTCTTCTAAGAATTCTTCCCCCATAAAACATACTTATCCAGAGTTTCAGTTTGGAATATCTTCATTGCACTCCGGACATGTTCCTATGTGCTTCGATCTCCTTCGCAATATCTCCAACAGCGTTCAATGACTGACCGTACCAGTTCGATTTTTATTGATGAGCCTACTCATATACCTGTTGTGCTGTTCTTTTCTTGCTACTCCAGTCTTCAAATCCAGCTCCTGCAATCTAGTAGTTGACGTAGATTGGTTTAAATGAAAATCTTCTTTGCAACCATACTCTATGAGTGCTTCAAAATATCAGCTCTATCCATTGACTGACTCGCTGATATGGTGGCAGAGCCAGCCAGTTCTGCAAATTGTTGACGCTTGTAGTAATTCAGCCCATTGCCTGCGCACCGAACCAGCCTCCATTTTTCGGATCATACTCAATGAATCACTCAGAATGCACGCACGAGTGTAGTTTTGTGACTCAGTCAGAGTAGTACATTAGTCACCGCCAGTATCTCCATTGTCATGCTGCTTGTTGTCATACGAACTGCACCACTGGCTTCCTGGTTATCCAGAGTATTTAACCTGAACTAAAAGAAGCATCTGAATTAATACTATTTAATATCTTCTGGTGGTGACTGAGCATCTATGGGTCTGTCTGGAGTTCTATGAGGTTAATTTCATAACCAATTTAATCGATTAACACACTATTCATAAACTATTGATAACTTACTGGGTCTCCTTCACTTTCAAGAACATCATGTGAAATTTCTCCCTTCACTATATCATCCCATGGATCTGGTGTTGGCTCCAGCTGAAATAGGCAAACATGATTTCATGCCAAATGCTTCTGTTCTGCAACAACTTGATATTAAAGAGAGTTGGCCATTAAAGAACATAAAATGAAGGAAAATTAAATATTTTTGACACATCAAACGACATGATTGTTAGAGAAGATAATTTTGGAGGGAATGATACCTGGAAGAAGAATGAGAGGAAGACCTAAAAGATGGTGGGCGCAAGATGTCATTGACGATCTGAGAATGACTTCTACTGACGCCAGTTAACTTGCACAGAATGGTGAGTTCTTCAGGACTGCTGTCATGAGAGCAAAGTTCCAGAAGGGACAAGCTACTCGTTGAATTTCATAACTTAAAATCAAAGAAAATTGAACGATGCTAGAAATAGAAATGAGAATATTGAGGTATTTTGGACATATAAAAAAAGGCACGAAGGGTTGGAAAATATCATTAAGTAAGGAGGCATCTCGGTAATGAGGAAGACTACAAAAACGATGGATTCAGGATGTGTTTCAAGATTTGAGCATGATGGCTGCAGAGGTGGGACATTTAGCATATGAGAGAGAGAAATTCTGAAGGACTATTAGGATAGCTACATTTTGCTCAGGACAAGCTATATGATGGTGATAAATTTCATGACAGAATAAAGTCAACATAAAATGGTCTGAGCACAAATAAGAACAAAAAAGACAGAAGTGGTGGTTATATCAAAGAAGTCGCATAAAAAATGTATGTCATTACTGTCTGTAATACCGCTTTTTATGGCAGTGTAGGACGGGGAGGGGCATGAGCATGTAGAATTTAATGGCCATATGGCTAGTGCATTCGCCACGAAACTATTCAATTTAGGATTCTTCTTTAAGTCCCTGACAGAAAAAACTAATTGACCTTACAGGGATTGAACCCAGGTCTTCAATGTGGGAGCCAGAGCTCCAATTCATTTGACCAGCCGCTTCAGCTCAAAAATGTATAATTAGGATAAAGAAAACAGTTTTAAAACAAGAAAAGCAGTTCAAATACCTGGTTATAAGTTACATCAAATGATAAATGTGATACATAAACCAATCTGAGGCAACTTTCTGGAAAATGACAAACTTGTTTTGTGTATTATAAGTTTTAAAGGGTTTTTAATCTTTTTTATAGGGTTTTAAAGCCGAAGGATTGACTTCATTGCACCAGGAACAATCCTAGGGCTTCTGGAAAAAACTGCGCTCGTAAACAGAACGACAGGGTCAGGATTCGAACCCACAACCTTAGACTCACAAGGCAAAGGGCATAACACTCATTATCATGGAAAGTGAGAAAAAGAGTATTATAGTGCTACGTAGAACCAGTGCTCACATATGGCTGTGAATCATGGACAACAAATAACAGCAACAGTAAATTATTAGAGGCTACAGAGATGTGGTTTAATAGAAGAATGATGAGAATATCATGGATAGAATCAGGGACTTCACAGGTGCTACTGAGTTTGTGCACTGCCTCTGAGATCTTCCTGTGTATGAATGAGATCAGAGCACAAATGGTTAGTCACTGAAGTGCAATGATGATGGTCCTGTCAATCAATCAATCAATCATGGACAGAGAAGATGTGTTTGTAAGAAAGCCGTAGAGAACAAATCACTTATGAAATGTATCAGAAAGAAAGAAATGGCTGGAGTTTCTCGGCTAATGTGCATGGTAGGGTTGTTGCAGAGCGAAGTGGGGCATACAGGACAACTACTTCTAGTATGAGGATGGAGGTTGAGGCCGTTACTGCTGCCCTCCATTGGCTCTCTGGGACTTCATTTACTGGGGTCGTTGTTGTATCTGACTCTCAGTCGATGCTTCACAAGATCCAGAAGGGCAGGTTATGGTATGAGTGGATGTCGTCTATAGAAGTTTCTAACCTCCAGAGGCTTACGTTGATATACTGCCCTGGGCATACGGGTGTTTACGGTAATGAGAGAGCGGACAGGCTTACATCAACAACATCGATTGTTGGGGAGTTGAAGATGGATAAGGGGATATTCTTCGGTCTCTTCGTGACTGTCTGTTGGATGAGAACACTAAATTCAATGTTGAATCGATCAAGCGATTTAGGTAGTTTGGAGTTACCCGTTGTGCAGGTCGAACTGGATGCCTGAAAGGCAGAGTGAGAGGTGTGTTTAATCAGCGAGCCACGGGAACCATCAGTAGGCATACTCTTCTATATCTGTTGGGGAGACTGAGCACCTATGGGTCTGCCCGGAGTGCAATGACATCAGTTTAGTAACCAATAACCAATCAGAAAGAAACAACATTCTTTAGACATGTTATGAGAAGAGAAAAGTTTGAATTGTTCATTCATTCTTCATTTGAGGATCATCTTCATCACACATGTCCATAATTTCCCCGATCACCTTCCAAGCATGTATTACAGTACGTTTAGACTAACAACTCCTGTTCTGTACTGGTTGATGTATCTAATGGGATTTCTCTCATGGTTTCCGCCTTACCTCACATATCAGTATAAATAACTTGCGCAACAGAGATAGAGAATACCCTTAATTTTCTTCATTGAAATCTTCAGAGTGTATGTTTTCTCTTAGATCGTTGATGATGTCACTTTTGTCCATAGAAGACCCATTCTTGATCACAGCATTACTTGTCAGTGCTTCTGGTCTTTCATTGCCCTTCATCTCAGAATGACCTGGGACAAAGATGAAGGTATGTGTCTGGATTGTCACATTGCCCGAGTGTTTACCGGGGCCCAAATTTGGGGTGTAAAGAATAGAGCCACTGTTACCTGCTATGCATGTCGTAATAGGCAACTAAGGAGGTTTGGCTGAAATCAGATGCACGTGTCCGCTAGAGAATGCTAACCCAAAACAAATGCTTGCAGAAAACGGATGCACCAGGTCGTAAGGCGCATAACATGGTGCAATGACCCTCACAATGAGGAATGGGATAACGGATTCTACGGTCGCAAATCTACCTCAGAGATTTAGCCACGCAGTAAGAATGTCAGACCTGCCATCACGAGGTGGCCAAAACTTACTGTGGGAAGATGTCAGCAAAAACGGAAGCAGAAATCATAGGAATTATATCCTACAGAACTGCCCCAAGTATGCAGACTTGAGAAGAAAGAGGTAGCCCGCTTACACTAAAACAAGACAAACTGTATGACGTGGCTGATAATCTGAGGCAGACGGCTGCCTTTATTAGATAATCAGAAATCCCAATCGAGTGAGAATGCAGAAGAAGAAGGATTGTCGTATTTTATATTAATTGCATCCAATGCCAAAGCTTGAACACATTGTGACAGCATGCAAGTTAGGTGATCGCGAGAGAGAGACAGCTTAACGTCATGGCACAGCATCAAAACAGTATTAGAATTCATAGTTGGAACAATAGACAGAGAGAAAACAGAGAGCCACTGGAGGGCAACAGTAGTGGCTTCAACCTACATTCTCATACTGAAAGTAGTTGCTTTGTATGCTCCACTTGCTCTGCAACGACCCTAGCATTTCTCAATATAATACATGCTTCTATTGACTGTAAAATGTTTAATTTCTTCTTCTGCGTTCTCACTAGATTTGGATTCCAGATTCTCTAATAAAGACCGCATATGCCTCAGATTGTCAGCCCCGCCATAGTTTGTCCTGGATGGTGGTGTAAGTGGGCCACCTCTTTCTTCTTAAGTCTTCATGCTTAGGGCAGCTCTGTAGGACATGATCTGTATCATACTCACCAAGCCACAGGCTGTTTTTTATAGAAGACCTCAAAAATGTTGAAGATTTGTTAATTTATTTGTACACTTACTTTAAGTCTAACCACATACGGTGTTCCCTGGGACTTCAAATTTTCCACCTGTTCTTTTGATAACGATAGACATTTGCTATCATATTTGGATTGTTCTCCTCTTCTTCGGCTTCCTTTGCATCAAATCTAACCTCCTGGCAGTGCAAAAGCAAGGATATGCAGAGCCATTGTTTAGCAGAGTCTGTATGTGTTTCTGATAGATTTCCAACCTTTGTGACTGTGAAGAGAAAATGAAAGTCTATAGACTGTGAATTTAATGAAAATATATAGACAACAGAACATCGGGAAGAAGGCAAGAGGAAGACCACGGAAAAGATGGTTAGATGGCGTAGCAGAATCATGTGAAAGAGCAAAGATAACAATCACACAAGCCACCAGAACAGCGCAAGACAAAAACAGAAAACCACGACACTGGGCAACAACCCGGTAGCAGTGTGACGACAAAAGAAGAAGAAGATATAGACTTTTGAAGAATAGAATGAAAATGTATACAATTGGGAATACAACTGACATCTATACATTTGGAGAACAGAATGATGATGTAAATACATTTGGAAAACAGAAAGAAAATGATATGATTAGGAATATAATGAAGATGTATACAATTAGAGAAGAGAACAAAAATTTATACAATTTGGAATACAATAGTTTCATGGACTGAAAAACAGACACATAAACAAGTTTTAGGAAAACTGGGCATGAAGAAACAATTATTAAGAGAAATAAATTCAGACAAGTAAAGTATTTTGGGCACATAAAAGACATGACACCATGATAAAATCTTTACTAGAGGGGAAAGTTGAGAGGAGAAGAGCAAGAGGAAGATCGAGAGATAAGTGGGAGGGAAACTTTAAGAAATGGACAGGTTACAGTCTGGCAGTGTGCAACACCAAGGCGAAAGACAGAGGATGCTGGAGATTCATTGCAGCAACCTCAAGTAGACGGCACCTGATGATGATGAAATCTTTAAATTGGAGAACAGAATGAAAATGATAGTATTGAGAACATAATGAAGATGTATACAGTTGGAGAACAGAATGAAAATGGATACTAATGGAGAACAGAATGAAGATGTATACAGTTGGAGAACAGAATGAAAATGTATGATTGGAGAACAAATGAAGATCATACGTTGAGAACAATGAAATGTATAGTATTGGAGAACATAATGAAGATGTATACAGTTGGAGAACAATGAAAATGGATACTAATGGAGAACAGAATGAAAATTTATACAGTTGGAGAACGGAATGAAAATCTACACATGTTAAGAACAGAATTAAACTCTACACACTTTGAGAACATAAATCTATTTACATAGAGAATATAACCACTATGCAGAAATTATGTTCTGAAAACTGGAGCCAGGAATCAATGAATATAATTAAACATGTTATACAGGCAACTAAGAGGGTACAGGACTATATGCAGAGCTACAATGCTCCAATGTAATATAAATTGTTGCAGCAAACTACCATTCATCATCCTTCAAAAGACTGTTTAGAGTCAAACTTTGCTAATCTAACAGTTCTTCTGAATTTTTCTATCTCATAGGCCATGTGACCTGCCTCTGTTAGTGTCATGCTCAAATCATCTACCACAATCTGAATCCCTCTTCTCCATTGCCTTTCTCTTCTCTGTGGTCTTCCTCTTTTCCACTTCTCCTCTTTGTTGGGATGTCTCCCTCTATAAATGTCTTCTTCAGTCCTTCACATCTTTTATGTGTCCAATGTTTTATGTTGGAAGACCGTCACTATAAGAGATCAATGAATGCAAGTAGCATTTCAGAGCACACATCCAAGAATGAGGTCTCAGGACCTTGGCTGCACTGCATGTGGAGCACTTGCAAGACTGCCTCAGCCTGAGAGTGAGAATAAAATCTGGTCAATCAGGAACAACCCTTCAGACAAACATGGGGAGGACCATGCAAACCTCAAGAGCACCACCTTGTTTATGACACAAACTGGAGTAGTAGCATAGCACAGTTTATTACAGAAGAAGGTGCAGTAGTCCCTGCAATTGATTCAACAGCAGTGGTATACTAGTCTATTGGAGTGAAAAGCCTGCTGCCTGAGGTCGGCTGGGACAGCCAAAGGCTGCGGAGGACCTGGAAATGCTGCAAACCGACACACGGATAAGCAGAGAGCTCCAAATGGCGCTGAAGATGTGACGAACACACCATGTAGGCTGCATGAATCAGATTTCCACATGAATGAATTTATGGAGGTCTGATCATCGGTCTAAGCGATCGATAGAGAGAGAGATTGAGGAAAAGTAGAGATATAAGGATCATGCATTCTGACATCTAAGAGCATTCTGATAAGCTACTTGATGATGATGATTGAGCACTTTCAAAATGCACTGAATGTTCTTATAGAATTATGAAAAAAAGAGTACCTGAATATAAGGACCATACTGTCCTCCAACACCAGGTCCTGAAAGTAACAATACAAAAAAACACTTCAATAACAAGGAATAAAAAAAAATAACATTTCATCTACTAGGAAAAACATATTTCATTTACTACAATCCAAAAATAACATCTCATTCTAAAAATGAAAGGGTCAAAATGCTGAAGGATTGACTTTATTGCACCAGGGTTTACCCCATATGACTTGGTCTCACTCCACAGAAATGGCAAGCCACCTGCCAAAGAGAATTGCACAAAGCACAAACTTCTCAGTTTTTGCAACAATCCTAGTGGTCTCTGAAAAAATGCATGCGTGAACAGAATGGTGTGGTCTGAATTTTAACCTACAATCTTGGGAACGCAAGGCAAGGGCGTAACCACTTAGCCACAGAGACTTTCTAAATTTCATTCTATAAGAACACAATTCATTCATTAAGGAAAAAATAACATTTCATTCACAAAAAACTCAAAAATTAATACTTCATCCACCAAGAACTCAAAAGCAACACTTCTTTCTATAAGCACCCAAAAATAACCTTTCGTTCACTAGATATTTAAAAAAACTAACAATGCACTAAACTCAGCAGCTCGGTGACGAAGCTGAATCCTACAATTTAATTTGCAATTCATGTAGAAGAAAAAAGCCGTAACGACAAAATATCTGAATGTGCAATTTTCTGAATATGCAATTCGCAGCACACCAACCTTGGTCACAAACAAAAAGCATACTGAATGAAATTCACAGTATCGCTTTAAGAACTAAATGCAGCAGCTCAAAGATGAAGCCGGGTCCTACATGTCCAAACATGAGGAGAAATGCTCTAGCAACCGCATCCAGAAGCAAACAACACTCCAAGATCTTAACACCTTGCCAGGCACACCTGTATGGCAGGGGACACTGATAATAAGGAAAGCAAGCCTTCTCACAAAAATCAGTCAGAAGCACCATACTAAATGCCCTGACTATGCCTGAATTCATAGCAGGCAAAAGCAGAAGAACAACAGCTTGCCCCTCTTTCCGTCATGTTGACCAGGTAGTTAAAAGGCTCAGCAGACATGCTATCTAAAGAGAGACTAACCTTCATCTGCTTCTATCCCTGCCCACTTGAATGCCTCCTGGAGTTTTTCAATGGCTCCTGGTACTGCCCGGGTCTGTAAAATAAAATCGAAATATGTATTTGTAATTTGACCAAAACCACTGACGTTCATTAATCCCTCGGAAAGAGATTAAGATAGTTGCTTCATCAAATGCAATGCCATCATCATTCAACAGGCAATCATTGAGTGACATTACTATGTTCCCTTGATCCATATTCAATGAAAGCACAACAGCGGTGACAACTGGTCCTTTGCAAGACATCAGTGTTTTATTACTGTAAGTAAGGGGTCTCTGTGGTGCAGAGGTTAGGTGCTTGCCAAAGGTACTCGGTTCGCTTCCTTGTGGAGTCATCTGGATATATTCCCAGAGATCCTTGAACTCAGTGTGTCAGATAGACTCAACTATGACAGAGTCAGAGCTATTCCTAGTTCTATCGGTGACGAACGATAAAACGGAGGAAGTCCCTTGTTTTTCAATTTGAGCAAGTAAAAGAACCATTGGCAGTATAAAATCGAGAAGAGAAGGCTGGAAAGCTACTGCCTGGATCAATCAACACAATGATTGACTCAATAAAATGTGACGGTGACTAGTCACTAGTGTCAGTGACTGATTCAATCAATTCAATGTCAAACTTGTTATGACTATCTTATTCAAAGTGCGCTGCAATATAATAAATACATGTTTTGTTTGATAACATTTCAAATATCGTTAAAAATGTGCTTCATTCGTAATTACTGACTAAATGTACCTGATCTGTGTCTTCAATTCTCAAGATAAACCGGCCATTCTTCGTCGAACGCGAATACAAAAAATTGTAGAGAGCAGTACGCAGACCTCCCAGATGAAGAAAACCTGTTGGGCTTGGAGCAAATCTCACTCGCACATTACAACTACTACTGTTTGAAAAATGTCGATCTATTGATCTTAGAAAATAGAATTTAGAAACGTAAGCATGTCTGCAAGTACTTTGTAATGAACGACAGCTGTAAATATTCAGTTGTATTGGTGTAATGAGCGCAGCCATTTTTTATTTTTCTATTCAGACGGTAACCGGTTCTTTTAAAGTCTGCTAGCTATTTACCAGATCAAATCAAACTTCTTCTTTCTTCTTTTGTCAGCACACTGTTATATGGCATTTTCAATCTTTACAGACGGTCAATTGGCAAGTGTTTTACTGTGACAACTTCTGAGTTTTCGCTTTTCTCTCTTGTCGTTCAGCTCGTACATAAGTCTCTTCTCAAAAGACCTGCCCTTCGTAATTTGGCTTTCCACACTGTCATCAGCTAGTCCCTCCCATGTGCTGGGACCTATAGAAAAGTTTATCATTGAGGCTTTGCAGACATCTTTATATCTGATCAGTGGTCTGCCCTGGTGCCTCTTCCTCCGAAAGTTCACAGAACAACATTTGTTTTGGTATGCGGCAAGTTTCCATTCTTCTCACATGTCCCAACAATCTTAGTCGTCTACTGCTGATCATGCCCATGATGGAAGGCAGTTTGCACGTTGCAGTACTTCAGAGTTGGTTATCTTGTCGTACCACCTGATGTTCATAATCTTGCGGAGACATCGAAGGTGAAAGATGTTAAGTCTCCTCTCGTGTCTTGAGTAGGCTGTCCATGTTTCTGAGCCATATAGTAAAGAACTAATTACACAGGTTCGATATATTTGAGTCTTCGTCTGCAATGTCAATTTTTTTTTGTCCTACGCTCGCTTTGATAGTATGCCGAATGTAGTAGCCGCACTCCCTATACGAGCACACTGTTACCGGGTTGTTAACCCAGTGTTGTGGTTTTATGTATCTGTCTTGCGCTTCTCTGGTGACTTGTGTGATGGTTTTCTTAGTCCCTGGCAGAATTCAAATTTGTCAGCACACTGTTACGGGTTGTTCACCTGTGTTGTGTTATGTATTTGTCTGCGCTCTCTGGTGACGTGTGATGGTCTTGTCCTGGCGATTCAACTCGTTATCTATCCACCTTCCTTCTTCCCTTTCCCTCCTTCCTGATATTCTGTTGTGGAAAGCTTCATGGGCAGTTTGGTCTGTTCGCATTCTTACTAAGTGGCCAAATGAGAACAAGGAGTTTTTTAAAACAAGAACCCAAGAGGAAGCAACGAATATGATCAACAAATAAACAGTGTCCACGTATTAAGAGCTTCCGAAATAACAAATAGACAAACACAGGATTCGAACCACTTACCCTTATTTCTTACGACACCCATCACTTAGCCTAGCAATACGAGCGTCCATGGCTCGCTGGTTGTGTTCGTAAGGACGCTCGTATTGCTAGGCTAGGCGATGGATGTCGTAAGAAATGAGGGTAAGTGGTTCGAATCCTGTGTTTGTCTATTTGTTTTTCGGAAGCTCTTAATACTTGTACACTGTTTATTTGTTGATCATAAGTGGCCAAACAACTTCATTCTCTGTTTCTCTATATAATTCAAGCATGGTCTTGTTCGAACCTTTTTCTGATACTGGTATTCGTTACTCTGTCGATTCTTGTGTTGTTGGTGACTTTGCGTAGACATCTCGTTTCGCATGTTGCTATTTTCTGTGTATGTTTCTTATTTATTGTCCATGTTTGGCATTGGTAACATAGAGTGGGTATGAAGATGCTATTGATCAATTGTTGTTTAGCTGTCAGTGAGATATTTGGATGTCTAAGTAGTGGCCCTAGTTGGGAGGCTATTGCATTTGCTTTCTGGACTCTAGTTTCTATCTCTCTGTTGAGTCTTCCATCCTCTGTAAATATGCTTCCTAGGTACTTGAATTCCTGTACTTGCTCTATTGTACTGCAATTGATGTTGTTGTTTAGTGTATTATGTTTCCTTCCTATATTCATTACCTCAGTTTTGGCTATGTTTATGTTCATGTCATATTTATTATAGTTATAATATAAGGTACCTTGAGGAGAAATGATCAACGAATATCTTCTTTCTTCTTCTTCAGCGATCTCTGGCGCTTAATTTACTGTGGACCACAAACTGGGCAGACAGCTTCAGGTCTGTCAGGTTTCCCAAAGCTTAGTTTTCAGGTCGACTGGGTGTGGCCACATGTTGCTTCTCAGCTCACACAGAAGAGGACAGTCTTGCAGGATATGCTCTGGTGTCTGTTCTGCCTGCTGACACTGGCAGAGAGCTGTTTGACTTATTCCTAGTCTGTATAAGTGTTTGTTGAGTCTGCAGTGCCCGGTGCGTAGTCGAAATATAATGACCTGGTCTGTTCTGCTTAGGTCTTTGAGGAGCTTTCCATAATCATACCCAGTGTTTGTTTTCCCAGTCTACTGCAGATTTTCTCTGTTAGGGTTTTGACCTCTTAAAAAGAAAAGGGGTTTGGGAAAATTTGTTTTGGGCCTCCCTCCTTAGGCATCAACTCTCATTGCCTGCAATGCCACAGTGAGATGGAATCCACTGAAAGTGAATTTCTGCCTTTTCTGAAAGCTGAGCAAGTTCTCTTTGTATTTTTTGTACTGTGCTGTCAGTGGATTTAGCCCCCATTGAAAAGGGAAATGAGTCTGTAAGCCATCTTGCTTGCAGCTGCTTGCAGCTTATTCATGTGCTGTGCTGCCATCAAAAGGGCTAGAGTTCTGCTTTGTAGTTGGAACATATTCTTCCAGTAGGAGCCGCTAGAGACACAGTGGTAGCATCTGGTCTAATGACCTCCTGCTCCACCATTCATGGTTGCCTCCATTCCCGATCCATCTGTGTAAATTCTTATCCAGCTGTCTTCTGGAAACATGTAAGGGAGATGTTCCATTGTAATTGCTTTTTTCACTAGATTAGGCTCGGCATCTTTCTTAATAATTTAGGGATGGAGGTTGAAAAGTTTAGTGGTACTGAGTCTGGTTCCCAGTGATCAAAAGCAATTCTTCAGGATGGAATTATGATTTAGTAGTTCCAAGTATGATTTTCCCTTTTTTTTTGCTTTGTGGTTTAGACTTGTACGCTTTAGTCTGTTCTTTTTCTAGCCCCTTTTTTTCATGCAGTGGATGGTGAGGTTTCTTTTGATCCTTTCATTTGTAGAACCCTTTTCTCCTTCTTCTGTCTTCAAGGACTGGATTTGGCTGCCTTTTCCATTTCTACAATTGGTGTAGATTTCATGGCCCCCCAAATAGTACGCAGACACCTGTTTTGTTTTTTTTCCAGTATCGATTTGTTTGAATGGGCTTTGATATCCATTCGATGATGCTATTGGGGGTCGGTCTAACTGCACCAGTGTACACCTGACTCAGGATTCGAATATCAGCTCCCAGGTAGTTCCAGCCAGCTTCCGCATCACACTTTTTTTCCTCAGCCTTTCTGTTTGTTTCCATTATGTGATGTTTCCATGTCAGACGACTGCCAAAACTAAAAAAAGGTTTGGGAGTAGGGGAACGGGGCAATCATCAAATTTCAGTCTGAAGTGTTTTTCCCTTTTGGGACAATGAAAAAGCTTTGCTGGGGTTTTTCCCGGTTTATTTCTAGACCCCATTTCTTGCCCACTTTATGACGCTGTTCAGGCTGGCCGGGATTTTAAAAAGATGGCAGGACCCAGAAACTCAGAGGTGTACCACACAGCTAGATCATCAGCAGGGAGAGAGTGTGATACATGTCTGGGCAGAGTTTGTGGCAGATCTTTAATATATACCGGGAAAAGCAAGGGGGACAGTCCGCCCTGTGGGACTCCTGTTTTAATTTGAATCTGGGACTGTACTCCACCCAAATTTTTAAAGATGCTTGTCTATGGGTAAAAAGTTTTTACCCAATGTACATTCTACCCCGTATTCCACTGCGTAAGAGCTTGAGTAGCAAACCATCTTTCCAGACTTTGTCGAAGGCCTTAGACATGTCGAAGAACACTGTGGGGGTTTTCTTTTTTTTCTTGGAAGTCATTTTCTATGTCCTGTGCGAGGTATGCCACTTGGTCATCAGTGCTTCTATGCTGCCTGTAGCCTGTTTGGGCTGGATGCTTTTATGGGGGATTCAAAAAACCCGGGAGTCTAGTGGTTATACCTCTCCACAGTTTTGCGGGCAACTTGCAAACTTATAGGTCTGTAGCTCTGCGGACCTTTTGTCTTTTCCACTTTGAAAATTGGGGGGATTTGGCATTTTTTAGATGTCTGGGGCTCTCCCTGTCTCAACTATTGTTAAAAATCTGGAGTGAAGACTCTGTGCTATTGGGCCTATTTGTTTGAGCATGTCGTTTGATACTCCATCTGGTCCCGGGGCCTTTTTACGATTGAGCTTTTTTAGTGCTCTCTGCGCTCATCAGTGTGATGTCTACCTCCATACAGGGTTCACTTGTTGCTTTTTTTAATGTAGCATTTATTTCCTTTGACTTTTTCCCTTTCCTATTATTGAGCATAGCTTTTTGCTTTAACACTGGGCCATCAGGGGTGGCTGCTCCTTTCCCGTGAAGTTGTTCTCCGTGGAGAACTGTTTTCCTCTAGATGGGTTGTCATGTTCAGGGGTTTTGTAAGTCTCCACAACTTTTGAGTATCTTTTTCCATGTTCAAAAAGGCTGTCTTTTCTTTCCAGGATTTTCTACACTGCTGGTTTCTTTTTTAACATAAAGGGCCCTTGCTCTATTGTGTTGCATTTTTTGGTCCGTTGGTGCAGTTCCATTGTATTTCGGCACTGCAAAGCGGCTTGGGGCACTTCCATCTCTGGTGTCCCAAAATGGCTTGTAGTTTTTTCCTCCCTCTGGGGTAGCCTTTTTTCAGCATCTAAAATGGCTTTATTAATGAACGTGCATCTCTGTCCCCTTTTCCGATTGATTAATTTCTTTACAGTACTTGTCTGCTAGTTCTTGGGAAAAGCTTAGTCTGCCTTTTTTTAATTCCAACTAGGGGCAGAGTTTGTGTTCCCCCTTGTTAATGTTATTTATGAGGAGTTTCCCGGTCTTTGGGCACTACCTCCAATCTGGTCGCAGACTTGCCTTTTGGGTTTTCCTGTGAATGTCGTCTGTAGCAAAAACCAGATCTGGGGTGCTTGTTTTGCGCCACCGTCGTAGTAACATGTGTGAGGATCATCTGGGGGGTTGGGGAATGGTGAGACTGTTGGGGATCAGCCATTCTTCAGGGCTTTTTCCCCGGGGTCTAGCGTGTCATAGCCCCAGCTTGGTGAGTGGCTGTTTAAGTCTCCTACTATAACGTTGTCATCTTAACTTTGATGCTTCCCGCTCAGTTTGAATGGAGGTTGAGTATATATTGTATAGTGTCATCTTGTGTTTTTGATAAGGTTGAACAGCTATGAATTCTGTCTCATCTGATTGGACCTGTGAAGTTCAACTGCCGGATGGAATTACGAAATAGTGTTCTACTCCACCCTTATGTCTATTTTCTTATCCTGACGGAAGGGTTTTAAATCCTCTAATGCTGAATCTATTTCCCGGATTAGGTGCGTTTTTGGATACAGCAGATGTCAATCTTTTCTGCTCCCCCGACGTTCCTCTAGCTCTCGTTTTTGTTGGTTACCCCCTTTTGCATTCCATTGCATAATTGTGAGGGGGGGAAAGTTTGTCCTTGCTGCCAGTAGTAATCCCCGTCCCCCCCTGGTTTTCAAAAATCAACGGGGGGCCAGTAGTAAAGGGGGGACCCCTTCGACAGGGGGGCCCGGGCCCACCACCACCTGGCTGTTTCCCTGGTGGTGGCACCCAAAAAATAAATATTTGCGCATGGCCATTTGAGTTGTTCGTAGGCGATTCCTCCCGCCAATAATGGCTGAAAATTCCGTTTCTGGGGCATCTTTTTTTTGGGGTTTTTCTCAGACAGTTAGTCCCCCGCTGACGAGATCTGTCTTGGGTTTGTCTGGGTCGTCCTACTCTAGATGACTTCAGCCTTCTGTTGCCGGGGGTCACCAACCCAGGCTTTTTTCAGGGTGTGCCCTGGACACTGTAGTTTAATCCCTTATGCTTAAGGGAAAATGTCATAGAAAGTAGAAGACAAGACAAGAAAAAAGGGTGTCCCCTCCAAAGAAAGAGAGGACAAGTGCTATTTGTCCCATAGCTGGGGGGGGGTTTGGGTTTCAGCCAGAGCATTTACCACTGCCTGGGTTCTGCCCGTCACCTTATGAGGCCCCATCCGCTCCCCGCCTTTTTGGGCTGGGCCCTTTTACCTTCAGTCTTTCGGCTTGGGTTTGACCTGCCAGGAGTTAGACTCCCCCCCCACATAGCCTGAAGGATCCTAAAGGCCCCAAACCCTCCCAAACCCCGATAAGGTAGGCTTTTGGAGGGATCAACGAATATCAAAGCAGGCATTAAGTGGGATGCAAAGGTTCAAGAAAAAAGGGTTGACCTGGGAGACTCTGCGAACGTTGCTGAGAGGAGGAAATATCGGTCTCAGTTCCATGGAGGAGATTGAGCGAGTTGCCCAGGATAGAGCGGTATGGAGAAATTACTTGCAGGCCCTATGTAACGTATAACGGTACGAGTGGAATTATTATTATAATATAAGGTGTCGATATGCAGCTGTAGCTCTTGTTCTTGTTGGTAAATCAAACACAAAGTACTTATCTACACTCGACATGGCTGAAGTGTATCCACCCCAATTTTCTTTCTTATTTTGGTGTTAATGATATTCTTTTCACTCGTCGTTTGATGTTAAGCTTAACAACTTTCCGAGCCCACTTGTTCGACCCTGCTAGACAGGGTATTTTTGTTCACAGATTAAACCAGTAAGCTACAGTGTCTAGCTTGGATACATTTTTAATGTATTTTCGTGTGTGCACGTTCTATTCACGAAAACAATCAAGTCTCTTTTTTGAATGAGAATCAGCTTTGATGTTTAAAAACAACATAAAGATCTTTTGACAATTATTTGTGTCAGTGGGAAAGTTGTTGATGTAGTTTTTTGCCTGCTGCAACAAATGACATTAGTAACATTAGTCCTTCGTATATCTTGGACAGAGAAGAGAACAAATATATCTATCCAGAAAGAACTCAACATCAAAGAAAACTGACTGATGCTACAAATAAGAAAGAGAAAAATTGAGATATTTTGGACATATAAAGAGACATAAAGGGCGAGAGAAGACCATCATGGAAGGAGACATACCGGCAAAGAAGAAGAGGAAGACCACGGAGAAGATGGATTCAGGATGTAACTGATGGTTTGTATATGACGGCTGCAGAAGCAGGACATCTGGCCTATGAGAGAGAGAGAAATTCCGGAGGGCTGTTGGGGTGGCAAAGTTCTGCTTAGGATAAGCTATTTGATGATGATGACATTAGAGCAGTGACAAGTTTGTCTTTTTCGGTTCCATGACAATTGCGCACCTAACAATGACACACATAGAGAAATGAACACAGAAAAACATTATTGTGGTTTAATCTTAAATTAAATGAAGCAGGACAAACAGAAAAGTAATATTAAACATTTGGCCATTAAAAAGAATGATATTCATCTAAGATGACAAATCAAGTGGAGAGGGAAAAATGTAAAATTTCCCCCGAACATTGTCGCATGAACTAAATTCATCATTATTATCATTATAAACCCAAAATAAATAAGCATGTGAGGATTGAACTGCAGATGTAGCTGGTGTCGATCATTTAGCCATTACTTTAAAAGTTTTCATGTCTCCCTTATCAAGATGATAAAAATATCAATGAAATATCACTTCTGACACGAAGTAACAACTGTGCGCAATTGAATGTGCGTAATTGTCATGTGCGCAATTACCGTCTTTTTCCACTGTACATATTCCATGTGCAAAGCTAATGTACATATCTTGACAGCACACGTTCCTAGAATAGCACAACTGATGATGCAGTAAATACCATGATAGTCCGCCTGCTAGCGGGTTCGTAGCGCGTTGGACGAAGGGTGACAAGCCCCCTGCGAGTGCGGTTCAATTCCGCGGAAAATCCACAGGTTCTCTAGATTTAAGGTGCTCGTGGCACCGAACCGAAGGGTTACGATATCCATGCCACCGAGCCGAAACGCTGAAAACTCAAGTGCTTCTGGATTGAAAATTTTTAATAAAAAAAAAAAAAATTCCGTGATCTACAAATCCAGAAGTAGATTTGACAGACTTACAGAAGAGTCTCCCATAGATCATGGTCAGAAAAGATAACATAGAAGATATTCAGAAGAAACTCAAACTAAAAGAAAACTGGCTGATGCTACAAATAAGAATTAGGAAATTGAGTTGAAACATCTGGCTTAGGATCAGTGGCGGCTCGTCATTAGGTGCAAGTGGGGCCGAGCCACACCAAAAAAAATGTGTAACGTGTATTTGTTTTATGAATTAAAATATAACCTAACCCAAAATCATGGTTTTTTTCAGCACATTTTTGTCTGGCCCACAAACAAAAATGATCACAAAGCAAAAGGTCGGCCACGCAAAAGATGGACCTCAGAGATAACAGAGGCGACGAAAGACACTATCTACGAAGCGCATAAAAGGGCCCGTTTTAGAAATCTCTTCTTGATCTGACGCTGTCAGGCAAACAGGATTCGAGAAAAGAAAGAAGAAAGAAAGTTATTATCTATCAATATTATCTATCATCTCTGCATCAATGGTTTACTGTAATTGCTCTCCAACAAGTTCTGCCCTTTACCCTGAAGATACCCTGCCATACTTATACTTGTCCACCTCCTGATGTTTCCCTCTAAATTGTATCTGTTTTCCCTTGTCCTTCTACCTTCACTTACAAGATGATTATTTAGCAAAGAGTCATGTCTCAAACGATATCATTTGTCTAATTTCTGTCACATGGAACAGTCTTCTGCTTCGTCGAACGCTTCATATCGACTACTTGTTAACCAATCTGTGTGACTTGTATGGGATCTGAGCCTAAGGGAGATTGTACTTTGTGATAAATTATGCGTCTGCAAGTAGGCCAG
Organism: Arion vulgaris; assembly: GCA_020796225.1. NCBI lineage: Eukaryota > Metazoa > Mollusca > Gastropoda > Stylommatophora > Arionidae > Arion > Arion vulgaris. The sequence continues at coordinate 67,716,757 of CM036755.1, read as the reverse complement.
TACATCCGATTTCTGCGATGCTTTTTATTTACTAGGTAGCTTCCTAGGTCCTACATCAGTCGCCTCTTACGACATAAAAGGGTTTAAAACCGAAGGATCAACTTCATTGCACCGGGTTTTACCCCATACGGCTCGGTCCCCCTCCGCAGAAATTGCACGCCACTTGCCGAGAGTATTGCACAAAGCAAGAACTCCGTAGCTCCAGCAACAACCCTAGGGTCTCTGGAAAAACTGCACTCATGAACAGAATGGCGCGGTCCGGACTCGAACCCACGACCTTCGACTTACAAGGCAAAGGGCTTAACCACTAAGCCACAGAGGCCTCTTGCGACATGCCTGATAGGTTGCAGTGATACTATTCTTGGGAGCAGTCTTGAATCGTAGTTGTTCATGAAGCCCTTATTTATTCGTTTTATTCTCTTCCCATGACACTGGCATTATTATTCTGTATACCTATATTTCACAAGCTTCAATTCTTCTTTATATCTGCTTGTTTACTGTCCACATTGTCTGCTCTGTATAAAAATGAGAAATATATATATATATAACACTCGACAAGTCTCAGTTGCTTGTTAATATCGCACGTGTGGTGCCGGGGCCCGCAAAGGAAGCAAAGAATAGTACCACTGCGACTTACAAGGCATGTTGTAAGAGGCAACTGATGTAGGACCTAGTGAAGCTACCATAGTCGATAAAAAGCATCGCATAAATCGGATGTGCTAGCCTACTTGTAGGTACATAAATGGCACAATGTACCATCGCTCTTAGGCTTAGATCACATACAAATCACACAGAGTTGTTAACAAGTGGTCGATATGGAGCGTTCGAAGAAAAAGTCTGTTAATATACTTTTCATGATGTTGAGTCTGTTCTTGGGCATACACGTTCTCTCCTAAACTCTTTTTTCCCACATCTACCGTCTTATGTTAAGATATTACATGTCCAAGATATACAAAACATTACACCTGTTCAATCTTTCTCCACTTATCATTATGTTCACTGCATTTGTCTCTCTTGTTTTGTTTATTAGCATTGTTTTAGCTTACTCAGTATTAAAATTCAGGCCATATATTTCACTTCTGTTTCTTACTTCATCTAATCTGTGTTTGGGCACGCTCTGGCGATCCTGACTTTCAGTCATTTTCAGATGAATAGAATACAGGAAGATGATATGCACATCCTACTTGTGTGCACTATCAATAGAATACAGGAAGACGATATGCACATCCTACTTGTGTGCACTATCAATAGAATACAGGAAGTCGATATGCACATCCTACTTGTGTGCACTATCATTTCTCAGAGGAACATCATCATAGCGCTCAGGATATGTCCCTGAATGCTCCGATCTCCGCCTTAACAAATCCAGCGGTCCATCAAGTCTGTTCGATGTTGATTAATCATTCTCTTTGCATATTTGGTACGTCATTCTTTTCGGACTGTACCAATATTGATATCCATCTTCTCAATCTGGTCAGCGAGTGGGACTCACAACCCTGAAACTCTTCTGTTCGAAAAGACACTCTATCATGCACTAACTACGAAAGACAGAACACGGATTTGACGCGAACGGGCATACCTTCGAGTCAATATTCACATACATAATCCGTTGCCCATGTAAACAAGGGAAGAACAGGGAAGCAGGCTAAGAAGAATACAATTAGATGGGTCTTACCGAGGACTGTATTAAACAGGTGTGTAAACAGATTGTTGCTCAAAGCACGAACTCTGTAGCTCTAGTAACAATCTTTTGGATCTCATTAAAAAAATTGCATGTGACTCGGTCCGAATTGGAACTCACAGCTTTCAGAACAACAGGCAAACGTCTTAAGCAGTTCGCTTTAAAGACACCCAATATGGTTGATAAGAAAGAACACAAACCAACCCGCAAACAACATAATACGCTCTGTACCCGACACATCTAACATATACACATTGTTACTAGCTGCATTTCAAATTAAGTTTTCTATATTTGTTTCCGGATGCAAATTTCATAGTTAGCATATTCATATTTATTAAAAAATCGTCTTAGTTTCATGTATATTATCCCAGACTGCGGCTTTCTAATATAATCTGAAACAAATCTCCATATTGCTTTCTAGTACACATAATAGCGATTATCTTCCCTGCTGATATTCACATCAGGTAATTCTTCAAGGAAGACAAGCATGCTCTGATTTTATATACCGGATTAATAAATTAAAACCGAGCGATTCACAGTTCTACAGGACTTACATTTTTTTCTCTGAAAATCATGCTTTTAAGTTTTATGAGACGAAAGTCATTTTTGAAGAATTTTGTAAATAAGAGGACTCCAAGCGTACATTTATCTATATGTGATGTATATGATGCGATGGTTTTCATTCCTGAGCCCAGCTGCGTTTTTTCTGTGTCCTGACTGAATACTGTTTTTGTGTTTTACGCAACTTGTTACTTTGCTCTATGCGGTGTTGATGTTTATAAAACAGAATTTTCCGTCTTGCTAAATATTCTCGTTAAACTTTTGTAAATATTTTGCTTTTCACCAGCATGTTATGTGTTGTTTTATCCAAAGGAAGGCACAGTGACAATAGTTTGTTTCGTTGATTATATGACACTCGGTATAGTAGTAGCACTTGTTCTTATTCTTTTTTTAAAAAATGTATCCATTAATGGCTTACAATGGAGAGCAGCTAAAATAATAACGAATAAATTGTAAACATTCATCAACTGGTGTCTGTACAGAATAGAGGGACTGACATGGTATGATATGGTCACAGGTACGTAATTTTTGGAGAGAATAAGACAGAATGGCTAATGGCTGTGGTCTGATTTCCCATAATTTTTACCCGAGTCCGCAGGCCCTATATAGATACGTTTGAATGTTTCCGCATGTAATCGTCCATATGTAGTGCTCTTTGAAATTCGTCACTCCTGTTGTATCGTTTGCTTGATAAAGGCCTGTTGGTCGAAACGTTGCTGTTTATCGTCACTGTTTCTATATTTTGTAAAGCTATAGTACTTTGTTTTTACGTATTTTGTCATTCGTAGTGAATTCACTCATAATATCATAAATCTGCGGCAAAGATTATGTTTCAGAATGTCGTGTCCTTTAAGATTTTTAAGGCAACATTGAATATATAGACAATATTTCAAGCAAACGAAAGGAAGGAAGGATCAGATTTAAGAAATTCATAACTTGTTCTCGCATGTGAAAGCAGATCTACATGCCGATATTGTTACCCTTCTTCGTCCTTGCGTTTCATCCTTCATAGTTCATAGTTCATAAGTACGGTTCCAACTTCACTGCAACGGGTCACCCCATAATTGCTCCGTTCCTGTGCCAATGAAAATCACACGAAATGCTAACAACTGTGAAATGTTTTCTGTGTGAACTAATTCCAGAATGAAACAGTCGAGTGCCGCCACAAAAGAAACCGGCACCGCATAAAATGCATATGGCCGTCGCTAATGTAGCAACACAAAACTGTTCATCACTTGAATTGCAATTCTTGTCGAAGGGAACATCAATCATGACAAAATCCAGTTTTCTGCACTCGCAATATAACTGCATACGGCAGATTGAGCTTGTTCGTCATAACCGCTGTCCGCCATTTTCTGAATACACACAACAAACGCACCGTTGACACAGCAAAAGCATTCCATGTAACAGTCATAGCTCACAGCGTTGCTCAAGCACTAACTCAGTAGCTCGGCAAACGAAACCGGAAAATATCCGACCAAACATGGCGAAAATGCGCTAGCAAAGTCGTGTTCAGAATCAAACATTTCTGACTCTGAATGGCCATCCCGCATTCCGCCATTGCTGGCCAGATTTCATTCTTATCTATTACCATGATTATTATAGTTTGAAATGGAATACTTTTTGAAAGTCTTGCAACCATATAAATTAACGTATCGGATTACTAACAGAACAATAAGCCTGCATGTCATAACTACAGGTGTGTTGCATTAAAAAATAATCTTGACTTGCGTGACAGATCGGATGAAAATTAAAATCATGTTGCTTCTCTGTCCCTCTTTTTCTCTCTCTTACTCATTCTATCTCTCTCTTCTGTCTTTATATTCACAATAATAATAATTGACACCAATAACGAAGTCGATAACACGCTTCGCTAGTAATTACATGCCGTACTAGTTCTTGGGTTCCAGACCAGCTTGGGCGAAACAAACAATTTCGGTGCGCAAACGGTAAGCGGTTGGTCTACGTGTTTCCTGATCATTTACTCTGGAATCTAATTTACAAGTACCCCAAAAATCTTCTTCTTCTTCAATAATCCAGCGGCACTTGAGCTTTTGCCCTTCGGCCCAATGCTATGTAGTGGTATCTGCATGTGTTTGTAAGTTGTTCTTTTGTTCCGTATAATGTGTTCCATTTATCTGGCATTGGAGGAAGGAGGGTCTTTCTGATGTCATCTAGTGCTTGACACTTGAAGAGGTGGTGGTGAACGGTTTCGTGATGATGTGCACAGTTGGCACTCTGGAGTGTGTTGTGGATGAATTCTGTTCAAGTGATTATTAAGTGTTATGTGTTGGATTCGGAGTCTAAAAATGGTGCTCTGATCTCTTCTTGTAAGGTGGTTGATGTTGTCATTAAGGTTAGGGCTGGCCATATGGCTATACACCTCTCTTCCTGTGTTTCCCATGGTCCATCTGTTCAGCCAAATTTCTTTACTTGTTATCATTAGGATTTGCTTTGCTGTATGGAGAGTTGTTGCTGTGATTGGTTGTTCCTGTGTTGACCCTTTCTTGGCTAGCCTATCTGCTTTGTCATTTCCAGGTGTGTTTGAATGTCTAGGGATTCACTGCATGGTTATTTTGATGTCATGTGATGTAATAAGTCTGTCAATATCTAGGGCTATATGGGATAGTTCAGATTTACAATGTCCACCATCTTCTAGAGCTTGAAGGGCAGACATTGAATCTGTGAAAATAATTATGTTTTGTGCCTTTGATGGAAAGGCATCGGAAACAGTCTTCAGGTGGTACAAAGCTGCTTCTATCGCATGAATTTCAGCCTCATAATTGGAGCATATTTCCCCGCATGCACCAAACAGCTCTTCGGATGATCTGTCTGGATATTGTATATATGCTCCGTAACCTGCTTTGATGGTGGCTTTAAATGCAGATCCATCAGTATAGACATGTATCCATTCTTGGGGATAGGCATCAATGGTTCTTTGAGATGCTATCATAAGGCTGACTGGGTCGTTTAGTTGCTTCATCTATCAATTTTGTTCTAATTTCAGGTGTATTCAAGAGTGTATGTGGTGGTGAGTTTGCTATTACTCTCTGCAGCTGCTGTCTTGTTTCTGGAAGGTGGTATCTGTCTTTGATTTCACTGACGTGGTGGAGGATTGACTTTTGCTTAATTCTGTTTCTCTGTTGCCACTTCTCAACAAGTAGTTTATTGGGGTGATCGTGATTCATTCTTTTGCTCCTTCATAAGCTTCAACAGCAGCTTTGTCCCTACGCAACCCAAGAGGTTCCACATTTGTGTGTATTTCACATGCGGTGGTTGGTGTTGACCTCATTGCTCCACTGATTAGACGTAGGGCATTGTTCTGTACTCTGTCCAGGGAGTCTAGGTTTGTCTTGGAGCAAGTTGTTAGAAGAGCACTGTTGTACTCTATTGCAGAGCGGATGTAACCAAGATATAACCTCTCAGAGTATCTTTGTCTGATCCCCATGTTGTGCAAGCAAGCTTCTTCAATAGCTGTAATCTTCTTAATGCTTTGTTCTTTACATTCACAACATGCTTTTTCAGGTTAAGCTGGCGGTCAAGTGTTACTCCAAGATATGTGGGGTGTTGTTCTCTTAGCAGTTGGTGATTGTTTAAATTCATGGTGATATTCTGTTTGGCAACTTTGTGGCTAATAGTGAAGATGGTATACATTGTTGTGGCACAGTTTATCTTCAGTTTCCATGTCTGGCAGTAGTCATGGAGTTTCCTTAGGTCTCCATTAAGTTTACGTGCTCCACTTTCTACATCCTCATGGCTTTGCCAAATAGCCAGGTCGTCTGCGTATAGCGCTTTTTCAGCCGTAATCTGACTTGCAAGATCATTGATGTATATGAGGAAGACGGTTCAACTTAGGGATGAGCCCTGTGGTAAACCCTCTTCTAAGACCTCCTTAGATGAAATTGCATCATTGATTTTTGTCTGGATCGTACGGTCAATTAAGAAGTACTTAATCCAGTTGTACAATTTTCCATGTATTCCAATGTCCATCATCTTCATAAGGAGGCCTTTTCTCCATACTCGATCGTAAGCCTGCTGCAGGTCAAAGAAGATGGCTACTGTGTGTTTGTTGTTCTGGAAGCTGTCTTGTATTCTTTGAGTAAGCCTAAAGAGTTGGTCCTCTGTGCAGTTGCCAGCTCTAAATCCTGCCTGTTCGTGGATCGGATTAAGGCTCCCCTATATGACCAAGAACATTGATAATATGTGACATGTGCGTGATGGGTAATAAAATATACCAATTATTAGATACTGCTTGGTTAGCGCTCTGACATTGATGCACACTGTGCACGAGAGTTTATTATCGATATAGAGGACAACTATAAAACTATGTAGCAATGGCGAAACACGTTATAATAAAGTACTGTAGTTTTACCAAATACAAAAACAATACACAGCAACGTTTCGAACAAAAGGCCTTCTGTTTTTTTAGCTGAAAACTTCTAGTTTTTTGTGCATTTATTTCGTTATTCGTTTTTATTCACATATTTTCATTTTAGGACCATTAGAATTTTATTGTTGTCTTCTATATGTAGTGTGCTGTGAAAGAAGGGAAATTCGTTACTTCTGTTGTATCATTTGCTTGATAAAGGCCTTTTGGTCGAAACGTTGCTGAGTATTGTTATTGTTTTTGTATTTTGTAAAACTATAGTACTTTGATTTTACGTGTTTCGCTATTACGAGAGTTTATAGAACTTTTGCAAAATCCGCATCCTTCGTTATATTAAGTAGGCTGTGGTCTCTCACCCATTTGTTCTTGTTCGCCATTTTTATCCGTACTTTTGCTTCTACATATGTCATACTGGTGTCTGTCTGCGGTAGCCTGCCACCTGTTTTTGCCAATATCTTCACATTCTCGTTGCAAGGTATATCCGCAGTTGGTTGGTATCCACTGTATAATCGCTCTCGAAAAAATGTTGCATCCTTGATGTAGTGATACTTGCAGTTTCTTTAAGTTGCTATCTTCTTGATTTTTTACAAACATTATTCTTCTACTTCGAACACTCCATAGCGACCATGGTAACCACTCTGTGCGATTTGTATGTGATCTGAGCATTAGAGCGATTGTACGTTGTGCCAGGTATGCGCCCTACAAAGTAGGCCAGCATATTTTTAAAGCATTAATTACTGAAAGTGCATAAGTCAAAAATACTATGTTTTCTTTTACATATTTCACGGACATTATGGTTTCTGTTGCCTTTTAAATTATGCAGCACGTTGTTTGGCTCGACTTCATGTGAGTAAATCTTCTATCACGTTTACTCTAACAGTCCTTCGGAATTTCTCTCGCATAGGCCACATGACCCGCCTCTGCAAGCGTCATGCTCAAATCATCAGCTATATCCTGTATCCATCTTCTCCGTGGTCTAGCTCTTCTCTTTGTCGGGATGTCGGGAACTAACTAACTTAACTAACTTAACTAACTTAACTAAACTAACTAAACTAACTAAACTGAACCAACCGAACCAACCGAACCAACCGAACCAACCGAACCAACCAAACCAACCCAACCAACCAAACCAACCAAACCAACCAGCCAGCCAGCCAACCAACCAGCCAACCAACCAACCAACGAACTAGCTAACTAGCTAACTAACTAACTAGCTAACTAACTACTCAACTAACCAACTAACTAGATAACCAGCTAGCCAGCAAACCAGTTAACTAGTTAACTATATGACCGGCTGCTCGACTGACCAGTACCGACTCGACCCATTCGACCGGCACCGACCCGGACCAACGCGGACCGACCCGTTTGACACGGTCAGACCCGGACAAACTGGTCCCGACCCATCCAATCGACAAACTAACTAGCTAACCAGGCAGTCAACTAACAACCTAACAAACTCCACCTATCTTTCTGTAATATCCCAACAAATTAGAACGACTTGAACAACAATTTAAACCACAGTGGTCCTTTGTTTACGTTCTGTTTTTCACTTTACTGTCGACCATTGCAGTCAAAAAATGAAAAGAGATTGTATATCAAGATTATAACTTCAAATGTGTGTTCATTCAAGCATTTTCAAATCACCAGATCTCTTGTTTGTTAGTTATGTGGGGTATTAAAGCCTCTTTAAGCCGAGGTACGCCCCTTTCAAGCTAAGGACGAGACTTCTATTGGTTATATCAGAGTGTGTAGACAATAGGTTCCCAAAGTGGGCGTACCACCCCCAGTTGGTGTTGAAGCCTTCTAGGAAGGTGGAGGGGTGGGGGTGAAAGGGCGATAATGGTTTCAGAAGCATTTGGGTGGCGTTCAGAAGAACGGGTCGGTAGCTCTTATAGAACAAATTAATAATATATATTTTTAAATACAAGTTTTTTCGTTATTTTGCTATTGAATAATCATTTTAAATTTTAATTCTGCATTTTAATTCATCTTATGCCCATCTTACACGATATATTTTTTCATCAATTTTCTATTTCAATTATATAATTATTTGAAAAATGACCATGTATGACAGAAATATATATCAATTTTCTATGTCAAAGAGAATTAGAGCTATATATATATATATATATATATATATGTGGGTGGGGAAGGGAGGGGGACGAGGCGGCTTTTATGATGGGCGGGGAGGGCGTTACAAAGTTTAAGTTGCAAAAAATGGGCCGTGGCCCAAACAAGGTTGGGAAACTATGGTGTAGACCAGTGTTTCCCAACCTTTTGTGCCATGCCCCACCAAAGCCTTTCAAAATTCGTATGTCCCCTCCCCTCATATGTAACATATAAAAAAATGATATTTCCAAAAATTGAACTGTTCAATGAAGAAACTTAAATGATAGGTTTTAGGAAGAAATCACTAGGAAATTGTTGAGGAAACACAGTAAGTAAATTTTCAAATCATTAAATGGAGAAATGTGAAATTCAAGTACAAAATCATTTTAATGACAGATTTTTCTATATTATTTTAATTATTAATAATTATTTATTACTTACATTTAGTGAGATCATTGTGCTTGATGCATGCCGTAAAGAGATTTTATGTCAGGTTTCAATTTAGTTAGCTTCAGTCTCAAGTCTCTCCGTTGTGTTATATCCTGCCGATTCCTTTTTTTTTTTTAGCAGCAAATCAATTATGGCATTAAATCCACATTCAATTAAATATGAAGATGGAAACGGTAATAACAGTTTTCTTGCACATTTGGATGAATTTGGATATTTGATTTTTGTTTCCTCACAAAGCCATGCCATCGCTCCTTTTGTATTAAATAAAGTTTTAACTAACATCATTTTACATTTCTGCGAGTTCTTCTTGATATTGCATATTTGAAATATCAGACGAATTCACTAACATTGGCTGCAACATCCAAGCTGGAATATCAATTAGTTTCAAATCAGATAATCTATTTTTTTTAATCAGCAGATATAATTTTCAGATGATCGACAATAACAAGTATAACGGTATCAGTAGCTTCACATGTCTGGAGCCAATGAAACTTTCCAAAATATTTGTGCAAATATATTTCTGACATAATTCAATAAAGGTAATGAGACCAAATATCTTCGCTTTTGCAATCAACAAAAGTATTATTTGTTCCTTGAAGTTGGTTATTAAATATATTTAGTTTTTCAAAGATATCGGCTAGATAATTCACACATGTTTTACCATCGACCGTTAACAGATACTTCATTTCAGGTTTGTCGCTTAAAAAATCACAAAGAGTATCAAATAGTTTCATAAATCTTGTCACGCAGTTCCCTTTCTAGTTCCAACTTACTTCAGTGTGGCGTAAAAGTCTCACATGGTCTACATTTTGTTCTTCACAAAATAGCTTGATGAGACGCTGACATTTGACATTAGCTTTAATAGCCTTCATACACTTTATAACTGAATTTAGTACTTCATTTAATACAGGCAAAATATTTTTGAACTATAAAATTTTCCCTGTGAATAATGCAATGCACATGAAGCTTTTATGGATTCTCATCTTTCTTTAAATTTAAGCAGTCATTTTTCTTGCTCATCATATTAGGAGCACCATCTGGAGCACAAGATGTTATATTTTCATTGGTATATTTTTGACATCTAAGTAATATTTTTATTTATTATATATATATATATATATATATATATATATATATATATATATATATATATATCTTCAGAGGTAGTGGTGCTTTCTAATGATATACAGAACAACATTTCTTCAGCAAAATCCACTTTATGAATATATCTTACGTAAGTTATCAATACGGCCTCACTGTCTCTTAAAGTGGATTCATCCATTTGCAGTGAGAATTTTTTTGTTTTCAGCTTTTCAACAAGTTTTGTTTAAATATTTTCACTCATTTTGTCTATTCTTTTGCTAACAGTATTGTTAATGAGATGCATAGCTTTCACGTCTTTGTCATCGTTTTCCAGAATCGTTTTAAGAAATGCTGATATTGATGGTTTGATTAAATTCTCTCCTATATTATGATTCCCCCATTTTGCATCATTGAGTAATAAATTTGATAACTAGCCTCAAGAGTACGATTGACAGTTGTAGTTATGAGCAGTAAACAGAGACTTTAATGTTGCTCTTTTTTCAAAATTTGTCTTTAAAGTTTGGAAGTAATTCAAATCTGAATTAATGAGCACTATGTTTCGCCTTTAAATACGCCTCAAGACGACCTCCTTTCATTGATTCGTTGGTCAAGCATTGTTGGCATAAAAGACATTAATGTGGAATACATTAATATAATAATATTTCACATCAGGTGGTATAAGTTTGAGAAAATTTGATTATTGTAGCATGACTATTTTGAAAAAAAGCAACAAATCATTAACTATTTATAATCACGGTTTTGTGGTCAAATCTGATCTTCTGAAAAAGTATGCGTGGTTTTCTTCTAATTAGCTCTGATAAATTCTAACCTCCAATAGTTATATCTTCTACGTGAAGCTCTTCGTTTCTCTTCTGCTTTTCTCATATAATCTTGCCTAACATTCCTGTACTTTAGCTATTCTGTTTCTAGTTCTCTATTTTTATTCTAGCTACCTCACAAGCTGTTCTGTGTTCTGCTCTTTATCTGCTCTATTATTTCCTTTTCCTAAAGTCCACCGTCTATATATGGGTGAATATTCTATTATCTTACTATTCCAACACTTTGTTTTCACGATTGCGATTTCCCACATCTGTTACTCTCTTGGAAAAGACCAATTTTACTTCGACTAAAGACATTCTTCTGTTATTGTCTAAAAGTTTATGTCCCAACCACGCATTCTCAATCTATCGTTAAACATGGAAAACAAGATCCTGACAATCTACTGTAATACATATATAAATTCTCCTTCGCTCACTATATAACTACAAAATCGTATTCTAAGGACACCTGTATAATCCAGCTGCACAGTGAGTATCCATTACTCTGGTAATCAGACTAATGGCCCATGACTTGCATTTGAGTCAAAACAACCTTGATGTTTCTTCGTGGTTTTTCCCATCGTACCTAACATTCCAAGCCAAATCAAACGTAGGACCTGCTTTCTATGTCGGTAATATGATATGCGTGGCTCTGTCCAATACTATTACATACTCAAGATTGCACTGTATAAACTCATTTTGGTCTTCATGACAAGGTCGGCAAATGTCGGATACATTACAGTTTTTTTTAAAAACAATATGACTCGATTTTAACAGAATAACACATGTTTTCCCGCTTTGAATACTTTGTTAAAAGGAAGTAGAAATGTATCTAGATATAAGTATTTTCAGTTTATTAAGGATTTTTAAACTTCAGTAAAGTGATTGTGAAGCAACATTCGTTTTGTCAACAGACATCCAAAAGCTGGTATATCGGTTTTGCAACATCATGAACATTAGTTAAACTCTGAACGAGTCCATTGCCCTCTGAACGATGAAAATGCTCTCGTGGGCGTGCCCCACGTTGGGAAACAGGGTGTAGACCATAGATTCCCAAACCTTTTCGGCACACCACCCACTTTGTACAACATAAACTTTGTAAAGCCCCTCCACATTACAACAGTTTATAAACGCCCCCCACAGATGTACATGATCTATTTTCGCCTTGAAATTGGCAATTGATATATATTTCTGTAATACATGGTCAATTTTCAAATGAATATATGCATGAATTAGAAAATTGATGAAAAAATAGATCGTGTAAGACGGACATAAGATGAATTTAAATGCAGAATTCAAATTTTAAATGAGTTTAAAATATGTATTATTAATTTTCTTTAAGGACACACACCCCCTCCTCCCAATTTTTCTGAACCCACTTTCGCCCCCTGGAGGGCTTCAGCGTCCACTAGGGCGGTACCACCCACCTTGGGAAACGCTGGTGTAGACCAAGAAACATGAAAAATAAGAAATTAACTAACCCCTTTCGAAGACTCAGATCTCTTGCACATAATGAATCATTTTATTCCTACCACGTCCATATAAGGAAAGTGGCAAGTGGATACTTGTTGTGTATTGCCAATTCCAGAGCTGGTAGGAGTATCGGTGACGTGGAGGTAGTGTGTACGCCTCTCATTTTAAAAGTAACCTGTTCACTTCTGGTGTGGAGCGAGCGGCATATTGTTCAAGTTATTCTAAATTTCATTATAAGATAGAATTTCAGGTCCTAACGGAGACAGACAATAAAATGTAGGTGCATGTTAAAGCACGTTAAAAAATCTTTGACAGTTGAAAACGTTAAAAATAGGCTGGAAAGCAGCTGCAAGGATAAACTTAATTAAAATTTGTATGTTACCATACTCAAAATAACATCTGGAACCCTCGCCGATGCTAAGGAGTTCATGCATTGTGGTTGAGATTTTCTTGTATAAGACGGGGATGGATTGCACAAGCTTGTTTACCAACAATGATGATGATTTTATCAATCAATCATTTTGATAGTATTCACTTTGGGCTATTCAGTTAAAAGAATCGAGTTTTTGTGATAATAGACTCCCTTGTTTCTGGAAGGGAGACATACCAGACTCACTTGCTTCTGCAATGGTGGCAAGTTATTTGTAGGTTGGTATGTTTAAAATTAGAAATTACGCAGAAATGAGATGTAAGTATAACGCACAGATGTGGAAATAAAAAACAACAGTTCAGTTATCTGGACCGAACACTGAAACATAATATTGGGGACATATAGAGATATACTTAGCTGTAATTGACATAAGAAAACTAGTTAGCTATATGCGACATCGAGAACTAGTTAGTTGTGAGAGATAATAGAGAACTAGTTAGTTGTGAGAGCATGTAAGGAACTAGTTAGTTGTGAGGGCTTATAGAGAACTAGTTAGTTGGAAGGGCTTATAGAGAACTGGTTAGTTGTGAGGTAATTTAGAGAACTAGTTAGTTGGAAGGGCTTATAGAGAACTAGTTAGTTGTGAGGTAACATAGATAACTAGTTAGTTGTGAGGGTTTATAGAGAACTAATTAGTTGTGAGGGCTTATAGAGAACTAGTTAGTTGTGAGATAATATAGAGAACTAGTTAGTTGTGAGGGCTTATAGAGAACTAGTTAGTTGTGAGGGCTTATAGAGAACTAGTTAGTTGTGAGAGCATATAAGGACCTAGTTAGTTGTGAGGACTTATAGAGAACTAGTTAGTTGTGAGGACTTATAGAGAACTAGTTAGTTGTGAGGACTTATAGAGAACTAGTTAGTTGTGAGGACTTATAGAGAACTAGTTAGTTGTGAGAGCTTATAGAGAACTAATTAGTTGTGAGAGCTTATAGAGAGCTAGTTAGCCGTGAGGGCTTATAGAGAACTAGTTAGTTGTGATGGCATGTAAGGAACAGTTAATGTGAGAGCGGGGACTGCCTAGAGTAGTTGATAGTAGCTAGGCCTGCTGAGTTGTGAGACGCCTCATAGCTCGGGTTCGAACCTACTGTCCGGCATTTGTTCGAGTCCCTGGTCTTACTCAGGACGATAACGTGAGTACCTCTGAAGTCGGAGAAAATCTGCCTGTATGGTGAGGGAATACTAATTACGAGTACATTGAGCACACGGCTGCCAGTGTAAGTAATTTACAATGTGCACGCTGCTGCCATTGTAAGAAATTGGGAAAATGGATTTTCACGCAAAAATCAGTTTCAGAGATGAAACTTCGTCTGAGTTGAAAGGGACGAAAGAAAAAAAGAAAAAGAAAAAGAAAAAAGAAAAAAGAAAAAAAGTTGTGAGAGCTTATAGAGAACTAGTTAGTTGTGAGGGCTTATATACAACTAGTTAGTTGTGAGGGCTTATAGAGAACTAGTTAGTTGTGATGCTTTATAGAGATCTAGTTAGTTGTGAGAGCTTATAGAGAACTAGTTAGTTGTGAGAGCCTGTAAGGAATTAGTTAGTTGTGAGGGCTTATAGAGAACTAGTTAGTTGTGAGAGCATGTAAGGAATTAGTAGTTGTAGAGGCATATAGAGATCTAGTTAGTTGTGAGAGCTTATAGAGATCTAGTTAGTTGTGAGGGCTTATAGAGAACTAGTTAGTTGTGAGAGCATGTAAGGAATTAGTTAGTTGGAAGGGCTTATAGAGAACTGGTTAGTTGTGAGGTAATTTAGAGAACTAGTTAGTTGGAAGGGCTTATAGAGAACTAGTTAGTTGTGAGAGCTTATAGAGAACTAAGTAGTTGTGAGGGCTTATAGAGAACTAATTAGTTGTGAGAGCATGAAAGGAATTAGTTAATTGAGAGGGTTTATAGAGAACTAGTTAGTTGTGAGATCATGTAAGGAATTAGTTAGTTGTGAGGTCATGTAAGGAACTAGTTAGTTGTCAGGCCTTATAGATAACTAGTTAGTTGTGAGAGCTTATAGAGAACTAGTTAGTTGTGAGAGCATGTAAGGAATTAGTTAGTTGTGATGGCTTATAGAGATCTAGTTAGTTGTGAGAGCTTATAGAGAACTAGTTAGTTGTGAGGGCTTATAGAGAATTAGTTAGTTGTGTGAGCATGTAAGTAATTAGATAGTTGTGAAGGCTTATAGAGAACTAGTTAGTTGTGTGAGCATGTAAGGAATTAGTTATTGTGAGGGCTTATAGAGAACTAGTTAGTTGTGAGAGTACAAGGAACTAGTTAGTTGTGAGGCTTTATAGAGATCTAGTTAGTTGTGAGAGCTTATAGAGATCTAGTTAGTTGTGAGGACTTATAGAGAACTAGTTAGTTGTGGGGGCTTATAGAGAACTAGTTAGTTGTGAGAGCTTATAGAAAACTAGTTAGTTGTGAGGGCTTATAGAGAACTAGTTAGTGTGAGGCTTTATAGAGATCTAGTAGGTGAGAGCTTATAGAGATCTAGTTAGTTGTGAGGGCTTATAGAGAATTAGTTAGTTGTGTGAGCATGTAAGGAATTAGTTAGTTGTGAGGGCTTATAGAGAACTAGTTAGTTGTGAGAGCATGTAAGGAACTAGTTAGTTGTGAGGGCTTATAGAGATATAGTTAGTTGTGAGAGTTTTATAGAGATCTAGTTAGTTGTGAGGGCTTATAGAGAACTAGTTAGTTGTGAGAGCTTATAGAAAACTAGTTAGTTGTGAGGGCTTATAGAGAACTAGTTAGTTGTGAGGCTTTATAGAGATCTAGTTAGTTGTGAGAGCTTATAGAGAACTAGTTAGTTGTGAGAGTAGTAAGGAACTAGTTAGTTGTGAGGGCTTATAGAGAACTAGTTAGTTGTGAGGGCATATAGAGATCTAGTTAGTTGTCAGGCCTTATAGAGAACTAGTTAGTTGTGAGAGCTTATAGAGAACTAGTTAGTTGTGAGAGCATGTAAGGAATTAGTTAGTTGTGATGGCTTATAGAGATCTAGTTAGTTGTGAGAGCTTATAGAGATCTAGTTAGTTGTGAGTGCTTATAGAGAATTAGTTAGTTGTGTGAGCATGAAAGGGAATTAGTTAGTTGTGAGGGCTTATAGAGACCTAGTTAGTTGTGAGAGCTTATAGAGATCTAGTTAGTTGTGAGGGCTTATAGAGAACTATTTAGTTGGAAGGGCTTATAGAGAACTGGTTAGTTGTGAGGTAATTTAGAGAACTAGTTAGTTGAAGGGCTTAGAGAACTAGTTAGTTGTGAGGTAATATAGAGAACTAGTTAGTTGTGAGAGCTTATAGAGATCTAGTTAGTTGTGAGGGCTTATAGAGAACTAGTTAGTTGTGAGATAATATAGAGAACTAGTTAGTTGTGAGGGCTTATAGAGAACTAGTTAGTTGTGAGGGCTTATAGAGAACTAGTTAGTTGTGAGAGCATATAAGGACCTAGTTAGTTGTGAGGACTTATAGAGAACTAGTTAGTTGTGAGGACTTATAGAGAACTAGTTAGTTGTGAGGACTTATAGAGAACTAGTTAGTTGTGAGGACTTATAGAGAACTAGTTAGTTGTGAGAGCTTATAGAGAACTAATTAGTTGTGAGAGCTTATAGAGAGCTAGTTAGCCGTGAGGGCTTATAGAGAACTAGTTAGTTGTGATGGCATGTAAGGAACTAGTTAATTGTGAGAGCGGGGGACTGCCTAGAGTAGCTGATAGTAGCTAGGCCTGCTAGTGTGAGACGCCTCATAGCTCGGGTTCGAACCTACTGTCCGGCATTTGTTCGAGTCCCCTGGTCTTACTCCAGACGATAACGTGAGTAATTCTGAAGTCGGAGAAAATCTGCCTGTATGGCGAGGGAATACTAATTACGAGTACATTGAGCACCGGCTGCCAGTGTAAAGTAATTTACAATGTGCACGCTGCCGCCATTGTAAGAAATTGGAAAATGGATTTTCACGCAAAAATCAGTTTCAGAGATGAAACTCGTCTGAGTTGAAAGGACGAAAGAAAAAGAAAAAAAGAAAAAGAAAAAAGAAAAAAGAAAAAAAGTGAGAGCTTATAGAGATCTAGTTAGTTGTGAGAGCTTATAGAGATCCAGTTAGTTGTGAGGCTTTATAGAGAACTAATTAGTTGTGAGAGCTTATAGAGAACTAAGTAGTTGTGAGGCTTTATAGAGAACTAATTAGTTGTGAGAGCTTATAGAGAACTAAGTAGTTGTGAGGGCTTATAGAGAACTAATTAGTTGTGAGAGCATGAAAGGAATTAGTTAGTTGTGAGGTCATGTAAGGAAATAGTTAGTTGTGAGAGCTTATAGAGATCTAGTTAGTTGTGAGGGCTTATAGAGAACTAGTTAGTTGTGAGAGCATGTAAGGAATTAGTTAGTTGGAAGGGATTATAGAGAACTGGTTAGTTGTGAGGTAATTTAGAGAACTAGTTAGTTGGAAGGGCTTATAGAGAACTAGTTAGTTGTGAGGCTTTATAGAGAACTAGTTAGTTGTGAGAGCTTATAGAGAACTAAGTAGTTGTGAGAGCATGAAAGGAATTAGTTAATTGAGAGGGTTTATAGAGAACTAGTTAGTTGTGAGATCATGTAAGGAATTAGTTAGTTGTGAGGTCATGTAAGGAACTAGTTAGTTGTCAGGCCTTATAGATACCTAGTTAGTTGTGAGAGCTTATAGAGAACTAGTTAGTTGTGAGAGCATGTAAGGAATTAGTTAGTTGTGATGGCTTATAGAGATCTAGTTAGTTGTGAGAGCTTATAGAGATCTAGTTAGTTGTGAGGGCTTATGGAGAATTAGTTAGTTGTGTGAGCATGTAAGTAATTAGATAGTTGTGAGGGCTTATAGAGAACTAGTTAGTTGTGTGAGCATGTAAGGAATTAGTTAGTTGTGAGGGCTTATAGAGAACTAGTTAGTTGTGAGAGCATGTAAGGAACTAGTTAGTTGTGAGGGCTTATAGAGATATAGTTAGTTGTGAGAGCTTATAAAGATCTAGTTAGTTGTGAGGGCTTATAGAGAACTAGTTAGTTGTGAGAGCTTATAGAAAACTAGTTAGTTGTGAGGGCTTATAGAGAACTAGTTAGTTGTGAGGCTTTATAGAGAACTAGTTAGTTGTGAGAGCTTATAGAGAACTAGTTAGTTGTGAGAGCATGTAAGGAACTAGTTAGTTGTGAGGGCTTATAGAGAACTAGTTAGTTGTGAGAGCATGTAAGGAATTAGTTAGTTGTGAGGTCATGTAAGGAACTAGTTAGTTGTCAGGCCTTATAGAGAACTAGTTAGTTGTGAGAGCTTATAGAGAACTAGTTAGTTGTGAGAGCATGTAAGGAATTAGTTAGTTGTGATGGCTTATAGAGATCTAGTTAGTTGTGAGAGCTTATAGAGATCTAGTTAGTTGTGAGGGCTTATAGAGAATTAGTTAGTTGTGTGAGCATGAAAGGGAATTAGTTAGTTGTGAGGGCTTATAGAGACCTAGTTAGTTGTGAGAGCTTATAGAGATCTAGTTAAGGTGAGGGCTTATAGAGAACTAGTTAGTTGGAAGGGCTTATAGAGAACTAGTTAGTTGTGAGGTAATTTAGAGAACTAGTTAGTTGGAAGGGCTTATAGAGAACTAGTTAGTTGTGAGGTAATATAGAGAACTAGTTAGTTGGAAGGGCTTATAGAGAACTAGTTAGTTGTGAGGTAATATAGAGAACTAGTTAGTTGTGAGAGCTTATAGAGAACTAAGTAGTTGTGAGGGCTTATAGAAAACTAATTAGTTGTAAGAGCATGAAAGAAATTAGTTAATTGAGAGGGTTTATAGAGAACTAGTTAGTTGTGAGATCATGTAAGGAATTAGTTAGTTGTGAGATCATGTAAGGAACTAGTTAGTTGTCAGGCCTTATAGAGAACTAGTTAGTTGTGAGAGCTTATAGAGAACTAGTTAGTTGTGAGAGCATGTAAGGAATTAGTTAGTTGTGATGGCTTATAGAGATCTAGTTAGTTGTGAGAGCTTATGGAGATCTAGTTAGTTGTGAGGGCTTATAGAGATCTAGTTAGTTGTGAGGGCTTATAGAGAATTAGTTAGTTGTGAGGCTTTATAGAGAACTAGTTAGTTGTGAGAGCATGTAAGGAACTAGTTAGTTGTGAGGGCTTATAGAGAACTAGTTAGTTGTGAGAGCTTATAGAGAACTAGTTAATTGTGAGGCTTTATAGAGAACTAGTTAGTTGTGAGGGCTTATAGAGAGGGTTATGAGAGCATGAAAGGAATTAGTTAATTGAGAGGGTTTATAGAGAACTAGTTAGTTGTGAGATCATGTAAGGAATTAGTTAGTTGTGAGGTCATGTAAGGAACTAGTTAGTTGTCAGGCCTTATAGAGAACTAGTTAGTTGTGAGAGCTTATAGAGATCTAGTTAGTTGTGAGATTATGTAAGGAATTAGCTAATTGTGAGAGTTTATAGAGAATTAGTTATTACAGGGCTTATAGAGAACTAGTTAGTTGTGAGATAATATAGAGAACTAGTTAGTTACCAGGGCTTATAGAGAACTAGTTAGTTGTGGAGTCATATAGAAAAGTAATTAATTGTAAGTTCACATGAAGAACTAATTAATAGTGAGGACATATGATGAACTAGTTATTTGTGAGGGTGTATCAAGAACTAGGTACATTTGATGGATGAGTGGGAAACTATTTATCTGTAAGAGACATGATCAAATATCACCAATATTCGAACTGTCAAATCTGATAATAATAACTGGATATAGGGGAGCTAAAGATAATCAGAGAATTGATAAAAACAAAATACAGGCTATCTAGTCTATAGAAAAATAAAAGAGAAACATTTAAAAGCGAAGTAAATTAGCTTGTAAAGTACAAAAAGAGAAGATCTAGAGGATTTCTACAACCAGTTACAAATAGCTATGAAACAGTGCAAGGCTCATGAGGTGACAATTGTGATGGGTGACTTCAATGCTAAGGTAGGCTCTGAAAAGGTAGACGAAACAACTGGAGGATGTGGCCAGGGAGAAAAAACGATAGAGGGAACACACTTATAGAATGGGCAACAATAAACAACATGATAATTGGCAACACTTGGTTTAAACATCATCCGAGAAGACTATGGACATAGAGAAGTCCAGATAACAACACACACAATCAAATTGACTATATTATGATAAATAAACGATTTCGAAATGGACTGCTAAATATAAAAACAAGACCAGGTGCAGATTGCGACAGTGACCATGCACTACTGATAGGAAAAGTAAGAATAAAACTGAAGAAGATAAAGAGGGACGCAAGAAACATCATATCGAACTCCTCAACACTCAAGATTGACACACAAGTGAAAGATTCATTTAAACGCATTATACAAAACAGATATAACGCTGTGGAAAAATTAGAAACAATAGAAGAATGGCAGATGCTTAAAGAATCAATCAAACAAACGTCAAAGGAACTAACCCACACAACATGTCAACGGATCAAAAAGAAATGGACGACGGAGGACATTCTGGAATTAATGGAAAATAGAAGGAAAAACAAACAAAATAAAGCAGAATATGATCGAATCAATAAAGAGATAAGACAAAAATGTAAAACAACAAAAGAAGAGTGGCTAAACGAAAAATGCAAACAGATCGAAACAGAACACAAAGAAGACCCCAAATCATTATACGAAAACGTAGACGACTTACTTGGCAGACGTAAACGCACAACTACTGGATGTTTAAAATCAAAACAGGGAGATATCCTGATGGAAACAGACAAAAAAATAGAGGGATGGACAGAATACATTAAGGACTTATACAGTGATAACAGACAAGAAATAAACATCAATTACAACCATGAAGGACCACAAATACTTCCATCAGAAGTTATCAACGCCTAAGACACACGAAAAAGGCAAAACCCTCAGGACCAGACAATATAACAAAGAAGAAATAGAAGCAACAGCGAATTGGGGTAGGCGTTTTAACAAAATTATTCAATGACATCTACAACACCGGATATGTACCCAAAGATTTACGACAATCCATTTTTATAGCACTACCAAAGAAAGCAGGAACGATAGAATGAGAAGAACACTGCACAATCAGCCACATGAGTCACGTAACAAAACTACTTTTCAGCATTATTATGAGAAAGGTACGAAACAAAATAAGACCAGAAGTTAAGGAAGAACAATGTGGCTTTGTTGAACGCAGGGAACAAACAAAGCAATATATACAATACGAACAATAATGGAAAGATCAATAGAAATGAAGTTGGACTTATACCTATGTTTCATAGACTACTCAAAAGCTTTCGATAAAGTAAAACATGGAGAAATAATCAGCATGTTAGAAAGTATAAATATTGATGGGAAAGATCTGAGACTGATCAAGAATTTGTACTGGCAACAAAGTGCAGCCATGAGACTAGAGAATAAGATTAGAATCTATCAGGCGATTGAATTAGGAGTAAGACAAGGGTGCGTACTCTCACCAGACCTGTTCAACCTAAATAGCGAAAACATCATGAAATCTATAGAAGAAAAAACAGGAATAACAGTCGGTGGACAAAATATAAACAACCTAAGATACGCTGATGACACAATTCTCATGGCTACAAATGAACAAGATCTACAAGACTTGATAGACATACTAGGGAGAGAAAGTGAAAAGAAAGGATTAAGGATGAATATAAAGAAAACAGAGGTTATGGTTGTCTCCAAGAAACAGGAAACACCAACATGTAATATCAAAATAAATAACAACATTGAAACAAGTCCATTGATTCAAGTATCTGGGAACATTCCTAACATCAGATGGAAGAGGTACAACAGAGATTATGAGTAGAATAGCTCAAACGAAAGCAGCTTTTATGAAAATGAAGAACACACTATGCGTGAACTCACTACCAATGACATTGCGAAAACGAGTACTCCAGTGCTATATTGAACCAATACTTATGTATGGCAGCGAATCATGGACAATGAACAAACAATCAATACGATCATTGGAAGCTACAGAGATGTGGTTTTACAGACGAATGCTGAAAATTCCATGGACAGCAAAGAGAACAAATATGGACATTTTAAATCAGGCCTGCACACAAAGAAACCTTATCAAAAGAATAAGAGTCCGACAATCAAGGTTCTTCGGGCATATAATGCGAAGAGAAGGTTTATAAAATTTGGTGACTACAGGTAAAATTCAGGGAAGGAGAGATCGTGGAAGACAGAGGAGAAGATGTTGGATGACCTGACATTATGGTTCGACAAAACAGCGACGCAGAACTGATTACATGCACCAAGTAAAGAGTTGGGAGGCAGGCGTCACGAGCACGCCTTGATTGATTGAAAGTACAAAAACCACATACAGCAACATGTTCTTTATCCATTGCTTGATAAAGAATTGTTTGGTCGAAACGTAGGACTTAAAAAAGTCCATCCTCCTAGACGAGCCAGAACTCCGATAGTCTTCAACCTCGAGGTCAAAGTTTCCCGGTCTACACCACTCGGAAGTTGGGTTGGAGTGTGTGTTCTACGGGTTATCAGCAGGTTACTATGGCTGAGGAGACTGATAATAAGAAAAACATGCCTTCACGAAAAAATCAATAAGAAGTGCCAATGCGTGAATTCATAGCGGCTGAACGCAAGAAGACGAAATAGGCTACTAAATGCCACTTTTCGCCCTTCATAAGAACAACTAGCTAATCCCAACTCTGCTGGATACAGAATCAGACGCAGAGCCCATCTTATAAACCTCACAGACTTTAGTCCATGGAGTTATAATTTTAGACATTTTTTTAAATATTCTTGTGATTCCGCCCGAGTGATTACCGGGCCCCAAATTTGGGGTGTAAATATAGAACCACTGTTACCTGCCACGCATGTCGTAAGAGGCGACTAAGGAGGTTTGGATGAAATCGAATGCACGTGTCCGCTAAAGAATGCTAACCCGAAACAAATGCTTGCAGAAAACGGATGCACCAAACCGTAAGGTGCATAACATGGTGCAACGACCCCTCACAATGAGGAATGGGTTAACGGATTCTACGGTCGCTAATTTGCCTCGGAGATGTGTTCACGCAGTAAGAATGTCAGACCTACCATCACGAGGGTGGCCAAAACTTACTACTCGAAGAGGTCGGCACAAACGGGGAAGCATAAATCATAGGAATGATATCCTATAGAACTGCCCCTAGTATGCGGACTTGAGAAGAAAGAGGTGGCCCACTTACACCAGCGTCCAAGACAAAGTGTATGGCGGGGCTGTAATCTGAGGCAGACGGCTGCCTTTATTAGAGAATCTGAAATCCCAATCTAGTGAGAACGCGGAAGAAGAAGAAGAAAAAGAATATACTTGTGATTCGATGATCACTAATATCTTTACTTTGAGTTGTTACTCTTGTACAGAATTAAAGTAAACTCGTCCTGAGAGATGTTTTATTCTTGAAAAAAAAATCTTCTCTGTGAAATTGAACCCCGAATTACGCGCAAGCTAACTAAATAACTAATTCAATGTACGAAAATCAACAAATTTGAGGTGGTCAGACCGGATCAGATCTGGAGAAATCGTGTGGTGATGCAATAATGAGTAAATGGGCGATTGAACAAAGGCAGGTATATATATAGTATTAATATATTATTATATATAGTATATATAGTATATATAGTATATATATATATATATGTATTAATATAGTATTATATATATAGTATTGATAATAAAGTATTGATTAAATATGAATACAATCGACGTTTCGGTCATAGATCTTTATCAAGATAACAAAGACACAGAATACTTAATAAACTAAAACATAATGCTAACTAAGGATTTTCTATACACCCTTAGTTAGAATTATGTTGTAGTTTATTAATATTCTGTGTATGTTTGTTTTCTTGATAAAGGTCTAGTACCGAAACGTCGAGTGCTGTTTATTTTCATATTTAATCATTAATTTTTCATTATTTATGTAATACTGTATATACCTGTCTTTGTTCAATCGCCTAAATAGCTAGCCAACCAACCAACTAACCCACCAACCAACCAACCCACCCACGCACCCATCCATTCACCAACCAACCAACCAACAAACCAACCAACCAACGAACCAACCAACCAACCAACCAGACAACCAGCCAACGAACCAGCTTACTAGCTAAGTAACTAAATAAATAACAGAATGAATGACTAACTGAATGACTAACTGACTGAATGAATGACTGATGATACGCTAGATTGATTTTTTTATTGACAGAGTTGATGATGAGACCAAGACAAATATTTGTCAGGGGCGTCAGCCTTTTTGTGCCATTGTTTCTGTTATTCCTCTTGTACATCAACATTACTGTCACACCTGGTAGTGGAACTCATAAGAAGCATTTCCCTAGAAGTGAGTACAGTGATTACTTTGATATGACTGGTGGAGGGGGTGGAATCTCTGTAGCGTGGAGGTAAAGGTATACGCCTCTCGGTTCAGAGGTACTTGATTCGTTCATATTTTTGCAGATATTTCTGTTCTCAATGTAGGTGATATAGTGTTCCTATTCCTAATCCTATCGGAGACAGACGATAAAACGCAGATCAGTTTTGAAGTTAAGGACGTTAAAGAACCATTGAGAGTTCAAACGCGATAAGAGAAGGCTGTAAAGTCGCTTCCCATGCAAAATTCTGCAAAAGATTAACATAAATTCCTACAAAAACTTTCGATATCTTCAAAATTACACCGGGGAATTTCAGTAATGCTACTGAGTTCGTGCACTGCCGCTGAGATCTTCCAGTGTAAGAAAAAGATCGGAGCACACATGGTTACTCATCGCAGTGTAATTATGATGGTCCAATCAATCAATCAATCAAGAAAGAAAGAAAGTCGAATACTTACCGCGCTGTACCGAACATTTACAGATGAGGTCTTCGCTAAATATTCTGGTGCTAAGGTAGGATTGACTGTAAAGATATCATAATCGTTAGAATGATCTCAGAGAAACATGCGAGAAGGAATGCAAGATGCAACGTCGATGTTCAGAGCAATTTTGCGCATGAACGACATAGTCTTCAACATGCATACCCGGGGCCGTGCGGTATATTTTCCCAGTATGATGCCTCTTCGAAATTCCGCCCCTTAAATGTTTTTCTTTAAACTAAACTTCATTTGTGATTTTGATTTCTCTGGTTATGCCGCCCTCTAACGGTATCGCCTGATGCGGCCGTCTCTCTGTATCATAGCACGGAACGGCCATGTGCATACCATTCAGAAACACTGATTTGGAGAGACTGAGCGCCTATTTGAGTCTGCCAGTAGTACCCTACAGTGTATGGACAACCAAAACAATATGTATTATAAAACTCACGTGTTATTTTGTTTTTGCCTAATAATTAAAACATTTTCCAAATTTAGTTTTTTCCTGCTAACACATATACATATACATACATCACATAACACACACGCACACACAGACACATAAACAGACACATACAAGCACACACACAAGCACGAACGAACATGCATGCACATAAATACATATGCACAGCACATGCTCATCTACACACAGGCATGTATACATATACGAATAAACATACAAATTTACTCAAAAAACACGGGCGAATGCATATACATATGTAATCTATATATATATATATGCAGCAGGTGGAACTGAAAGGGGCAACAAATCTGTTATGCCTAACCAAGTTGTGCTCAAGTTATCCTCGAGTCGATCTGACACAGATACATATGTAAGTTACATATTGAAGATCTTATTGTGTAAAGTTCTCGTATGGCTACGGGTAGTTTTCAACAGTACTAGATCTGCTTATATCTCCACACGATTTAGTTGTCGCTTGTGTATCCCTTTCAATAATTATCCCTGTGACACTGAACTTGTCATTGTGACACTGAACTTGTCATTGTGGCTATGAAATTAGTCTTGTTACTCTTTTCTTCTTCTTCAAACGCTATTATCCATATAGGGAAGACTGCAGTAAAACTATGTAGCAATGGTGAAACACGTAAAAAAAAGTACTGTTGTTTAACAAATTAAAAAAACCCACAAAAGCAATAAAATTTTGTTATTGTTTTCGTATTGTGTAAGACTACAGCCCTTTCGTCGAACGCTCCATATCGTCCGAGTGGTTACCGGGGCACAAATTTGGGGTGTAAAGAATAGAACCACTGTTACCTGCCACGCATGTCGTAAGAGACAAAGGAGGTTTGGCTGAAATCGGATGCACATGTCCGCTAGGAATGCTAACCCGAAACAAATGCTTGCAGAAAACGGATGCGCGGAGATAATGTGCTGGGGGCTTCTGTGGCGTGGAGATAATGTGCTGGGGGCTTCTGTGACGTGGAGATAATGTGCTGGGGCTTCTGTGGCGTGGAGATAATGTGTTGGGGCTTCTGTGACGTGGAGATAATGTGCTGGGGGCTTCTGTGACGTGGAGATAATTGCTGGGGGCTTCTGTGACGTGGAGATAATGGCTGGGGCTTGGCTGGAGATAATGCTGGGGGCTTCTGTGACGTGGAGATAATATGCTGGGGGCTTCTGTGGCGTGGATATAATATGCTGGGGGCTTCTGTGACATGGAGATAATATGCTGGGAGTGTCTGTGACGTGGAGATAATTACTGGGGCTTCTGTGACGTGGAGATAATGTGCTGGGGGCTTCTGTGACGTGGAGATAATATGCTGGGGGCTTCTGTGACGTGGAAATAATATGCTGGGGGCTTCTGTGACGTGGAGATAATGTCTTTTCTTCTTGTTCACCTTCCAGTTCCCAACGGAGCACAGGTCTTCAACAAACTTCTTCCAGCTCTTCCTCTCTCATGCCATCCCTTCCAATTATTTCCATGTTTTATCTATCCTTTTAATACCAGCCTCCAGCTCCCTTCTCCGAGTATGTATAGGCATTCCCTTAATCCCCTTTGCCCGCGGGTTCCAAAACAGTGCCTGTCTTACAATTCTTCCGGTCGGTCTTCTCAATGTGTGTCCTATCCATAGCCAGCATCTCTTCCTTAGCTCTTTCTCCACTGGTATCTGCTTAGTTCTTTCTCTCATTTCCCTGTTCCGTAATCTTATCATACCATCTCAGTCCCTCTATTCTACGTAAACATCCATTTATAAAGGTCTGTAGATTTTTGGTGATCTCTTTGTAGAGATAATGCACTAGAGGATATTTTCCCAGAAAGCAATGTTCTCAGTGTGGTTGAGATTTTCTTCTTCTTCAGCAATTTCTAATTATGCGCTTAATTTACTGTGCACCACAAACTGGTTAGTCAGCTTCAGGTCTGTCAGGTTTCCCCAAAGCTTATTTTTCAGGTCGACTGGGTATGGCCGCATGTTGCATTTCAGCTCACACAGGAGAGGACAGTTTTGCAGGATATGCTCCGGTGTCTGTTCCATCTGCGGACACTGGCAGAGAGCTGTTTAACTTAATACTCCTAGTCAATGTAAGTGTTTTTGAGTCCTGGGTGTCAGTACGTAAGCGAAATATAAGGACCTGGTCTGTAAGACATAACATTGTCTACTAGTTAAAGTTTCTCGATGTTCAGATCTTGTCTATCTATCTATCTATCTAGTCATAAAATAGCTTGTCCTGTGCAGGACTTTGTCACCCCAACAGTCCTCCGGAATTTCTCTCTCATAGGCCAGATGACGGCCTCTGCAGCCGTCGTGTTCAAACCATCAGCTACATCCTGAATCCATCTTCTCCTTGGTCTTCCTCTTCTTCTCTTTGCCGGTATGTCTCCTTCCATGATGGTCTTCTCCAGCCCTTCGTGTCTTTTTATATGTCTAAAATACCTCAATTTTCTCTTTCTTATTTGTAGCATCAGCCAATTTTCTTTGATTTTGAGTTCTTTCTGAATATATCTGTATGTGCTCTTCTCTGTCCAAGATATACGGAGGACTCTTCTATAACACTTGTATTCAAAAGCTCATATATGTTTTTCCACTGCTCTATTAAATTTACATGGTTCACACCCACACGATACTACAGATCTTGTAGAAAGTCTATAATTTTTAGCCTTATTTTCCATGCAGAGCATCCTATGCATTTTTATTCTGTAGTTCTTTTGTTTCACAAGATTAAATTTTCTTCATTATTTTAATCGTTTGCCCACTATGAATGCAGGCGTAGCCATGGTGACAACAAACCACAATGGAGGGAATCTCTATGGCAAAATGGTAAAGACGTTTGCCTGTCACCCTGAAGGTTGTGGTCTCGAAACGAACCGAGTAACAGGTGTAATTTTTTCAGGAGATCCCTAAGATTGTTGTTGCAGCTAGGGAGTACGTGCTTTATGCAACACTTTTGGCGTTTTTAACGATACGGGCGGAGTCATATGAGGAAACTATGTGCAATGAAGACAATCCTTCAAATTTAGAAAAATCACAATAGCAATAAAGTTTTGTTATTGTTTTTGTATTGTGTAAAACTACAGCACTTTCGTCAAACGTTCCATATCGCCCGAGTGGTTACCAGGGCCCAAATTTGTGGTGTAAAGAATAGACCCACTGTTACCTGCCACGCATGTCGTAAGAGGTGAGTAAGGAGGTTTGTAAACTCGCCCGTGTGCTGCCGGGGCTCTAAAGGGAAGCAACGAATAGTAACACTGCGACCTACAAAGCATGTCGTAAGAGGCGACTGAGGTAGGGAAGCTACCTAGTAAATAAAAAGCATCGTAGAAATCGGATGTGCTGGCCTACCTGTATGCGCATAGCTGGCACAACGTACAATCGCTATTAGGCTCAGATCACACTATCACAAAGAGTGGTTAACAAGTGGTCGACGTGGAGCATTCGAAGAAGAAGAATCACGTAAAACCTTTTAACCTACAATGGATGTGCTATTTTAAGCAATCTGTCTTCTCTATCATTGACTCGTCCATTTTCACCTTTATGTTCAGAAACGAATTGCCAACAAATTTCAGCCACAATGGTGGAAG
Organism: Arion vulgaris; assembly: GCA_020796225.1. Taxonomy (NCBI): domain Eukaryota; kingdom Metazoa; phylum Mollusca; class Gastropoda; order Stylommatophora; family Arionidae; genus Arion; species Arion vulgaris. The sequence goes on along the minus strand of CM036755.1, from coordinate 67,687,884 downwards.
AACCATACAGAGACAGTATGTCAGAAGCTAGGAATGAATACGAACCAGTCACAAGTTCCGATTGACGCTCTTGCAAAGATTTTAGTCGACGATAAACATAAGGTAAGTAAGTGTGTCTATAAAAAAAAAACACACAATAATTTAACATTACTTGAGCTCTGTTTGTTTATTAACTCCTCCCACTTGTTTTCTACTCTCGTTTGTGCTTGCCATTCCATTCTCACACTCTAGCAATTTGTTTAATTGTCGGTCACCTTGAATATAAATGTAATAGTGAGGGCCTCCTGATGAAATCCTGTGTCACGGTACCATCTATGTAATAGTGCGTGTGTGCGCTACAATATTCTTCAGTCTCTCATTACAACTACTATCAACACCATCCACAACTACGTACATAGACTACAAATAAATGAAATGGCCGTCAAGTACATCGTACATCTATGTGAGAATCAAGCCTGATTCTCAACTTTTATTTCTTTATATTTACTTATTTAAATATCTCATCTATGTTCAAAATAATAGCACATACATCAAATTATCAAAAAAAGAAAATCCTGAAAAGAAAACCAACAATTCAAAACGCATACCAATGCACATAGCTGAAAAAATATACCTACTATCTAATATTGACAATCTTCCCTAAGTGATATATAATACCCTGACATCCTATCTCTAAAAATGTTCACAGTTCAACCAGAGGCGCCAGCAGAAAATTTTCTAGGGGGTGGGGGAAATATTTTTAGTAATTTTTTAATGTAGTTTTAATTTACTGTAGCGTATTTGTATGGTGAACGAACGGACAGGACACTGTAGTAATGAAGGGCATACTGTAGCAACCAAATTTTTATTAACACAATATATGTATATAACACAAAATATTACAACATAAATTTAAAATAAAATTTATTCTTTAAACAAGAACTGGAGTAGTCTGTTATCGCTACCAAACATATCTACAATTTTGTCCATAAAGTCTTTTTTGTTGCAGTTCACTTTGTCTCTGTGTACGCTTAACATGCACAATCCAGACAGACGTTCATCTGACATTGTAGATCTAAGCCATGTTTTTACACGACGTAATGTGCTGAACGATTCCAAATACCCCAACTAGTCATGACTTGCGTGTGAAGATCAACGCACTATTAGACATATGAGCCATGTGACAAAGGCACTGCTAGGATACGGATAAGGAGAATGAAGAGCAGAATAAGACCGGCACTTTGTGAATAACAGCGATGACATCTTATAGGCAAACGTTCTGTCTTTCCACACTTTCTTTATGCTAACACACAGTGATTTAAAATAAAAGTAACATTATTTGACTATTTTCAATCAATCCAGGGGTGAGGGCAAGTGCCCCCTGCCCTCTGCGGGCGCCCATGAGTTCAACTCTACATTGCTTGCGATGTCCTTAGAATAAATACTTGTTCAGTCACAATACGTTATACCGCTTTCTAGCTAGGGTTGCTGTCCTAATAGTATACACGAAATGTCTCTGCTAATTGGTTAAAATAATGTATTCTAAAAATGGCTGACATCTCTCTCTCTCATATACTGTTATAGCCTCTTCGTCGGGTCTGGCCCTAATCCTTTAGTTTAGTTTCACCGCCTAGTTTTCCAACTCTGAAAACTAGTCCTCCGGTTCTAATGTAACCGGTTCACCAATTCTGAACAGTAACTCTCTCTGATTTGGTCAAAAATCTCCGTGAAGTTCTACATCTACGTCTTAGTTAGACAACACTCTATGTCGGCAGTTCTGTTGGGCTATGCGTATGGATTTTTTTGGTTATCTATCTGATTTCACACTCTTGGGCTCTCTCTGTCTGCAACTCAGTTCAATTCTTGTTACTATCTACTAAGTTCTTGTCGATAACTGTGTGAGTCGCTTATGCTAGACTACACTCCTTGACTTGTTGATTCTTTCTGTCTGTAACTGTCTCTGTGACTCAGACTACCTGCTCTCTGTCCATCTATCTGAATGAGAAATCGAGTACCCTCACTGCCTGTCCCTGGGTACCCTCTGTCCCTGTCCGAATGCGTCTCTCAAGTGTGTGTGAAGTTGTGTATATGAAGTGTGTCTAATCTACAAAATGCATTCTATTTAACATGTGGCATTTTCTTTGTTTCCAAACCAGTCATTGTCCTGTTAGTATAATTCTCACGGTCAAATCTGGTTGTTGCTTGGGAAACCCCCTAATTGATATTTGTGACCTATGGAATTTCTAGAAAACAAGAATATAATTAACCTCAAGTTGACTGCAGGAGAAAGAAAACAGGCATAAATTTACTTCTAGTTAAGGAAAAGTCTCCTTGCTAATATATCTGGTCTGTTATTATACGTCCACAGACCTGGTATATGGTTACCCCTTTGCTTTATTGTAAATACGTGCTTAGTTGAAGCTTGGGACTAAGAATAAAGCAAGGGAAAAATCTGGTATCCTATTCCCTGCTACATAAAGACATACCCCGTTAAATAGCGTCTAATATGTCTGACTTCTTAGCCGACAAGAAAATAATAGTGTTAGGTTACCCACGGTTTTCTTTTATATTACCTTTGATATTACTTGCTTACAGTGGCTGTGGGTTGCTCAACGCCTCATACATATTATTAGATATAGAATCAATGTGTACAGCAACACATTAACAGACTCCAATTAACATGCAACGAATACAATATGAGAATAAACATCGACAAAACTGTAGTAATGACATGACATTCGCTAGAGAGGAAAAAACCACCAATATCTCCATCGAAAAACGCCCATTAAACCGAGTCAAAGACTTTACACACCTAGGGAGCATTTTTTCAGCAAACGGAAGAATAACTAACGAAATCCAACACAGAAGCAACAAAGCAAATCAAAGACTAGGACAAATGGCGCCAATTTTAAAATGAAAACAGGTCACCATGAACACAAAAAGAGCATTGTTCAACACAATATTTCTACCAACATTATGCTATCAGTGCCAAACCTGGACACTGATATTAAATGACAGAAGAAAACTAGTCACAACAGAGATGAAGTGTCTACGAAGAATGCTGGGAGTAACAAGAATAGACCGGCTTAGAAATGAAGACATCAGGAAAAAGTGGGTACACCATCAGTACTGAACTTTATCAGGAAGTAACAAATTAAATGGTTCGGCCACATAAACAGATTACCAACAAGCAGTATACCACAGAGAGCAATGTTGTTCCGATACAGTGGATACAAAGCAAAAGACCGGCCACGAAAAAGGTGGACCTCAGAGATAACAGAGACGACGAAAGACACCATTTATGAAGCACACACAAAAGTCCGTGCTAGAAAACTCTTCTTACCCTGAAGCTGTGAGGCAAATCAGGATTGAAGAAGTGAAAGCATGACAATGTGCGAAAAGAGGCTCGCTCCAGATGTCTCCTTTTTCAACCTGGCGCTGAAAGGCAAAACATGATTAGAGAATAGATAGATAGATGGATGGATAGATGGATGGATAGATGGATGGATGGATGGATGGATGATAGATACAGTGGCGGCTCGTCGTCATTTTTCTTGGTGGGACCAGACACAAATTTTCGGAAAAATCATGTTTTTTAGTATTTACTATTATTTGTCTATTCCGGGAAGTTATTTCTCCTTTCGGTTTTTGGTGGGGCTGGGCCCCACTGGCCTTTAATTACGAGCCGCCCCTGGATAGATAGATAGATAATATAAAAGAGACTGGGTTGTTTACCTTACTGGAGAAAAGTAGTGTAGTTTCAATAGACAATTACTATTTTGTACATTATATTTGTAAACATGTCAGTTGTTCGAAAAAATAATACGTTAGATGTTCGAATAATAATAATAATAATAATAAACATATAATCTTTTTCTTCTGCTATAGTATGGGTCTTAATCCAACATCCCACACTCATTTAGCTCCTCGACATCCTTTCCAAATCTTTCTTTGACCTTTATTTGTGTAACAGTGTATTTTTACTATGGATCACTTTTGTTATTCAACCACAAAAATAAATAAAAGGAAAAAAAAATAAGTGAAAAGCGAAATTTTTGCAAGGAAAACTTGTCAACAAAAATAACAATAAAAATTGAGAAGAATTATATTTTGCAGCGTCATGGCATAAATATTGGTTTGTGTATGTACAGTTTTATTCTGTTTAATGCTTGCTATTCTCAAGTTATTTACGTTTTCCTTCTACGTGATGCTTGCTATTCTCAAGTTATTTACTTTTCCTTCAATGTGATGCTTGCTATTCTCAAGTTATTTGCATTTTCCTTCTACGTGATGCTTGCTGTTCTCAAGTTATTTACGTTTTCCTTCTACGTAATGCTTGCTATTCTCAAGTTATTTACGTTTTCCTTCTACGTACTGCTTGCTATGGCCTTACGGTCACTATGGATTGGGACTGATAAGAAACCAAATATCAGAATAGTAAGAGCATGCATGTTCCAATATGGCTGTTAAGCATGGCTATTTATTAAAGCAGTGAAAAACATATATGTGCTTTTGAATATAAGTGTTACAGAAGAGTCCTCAGTATATCATGGACAGAGAAGAGAATAAACAGATCTATCTAGAAATAACTCAAAATCAAAGACAACTGGGCGATACTATAAATAAGAATGAGAAAATTGAAGTATTTTGGACATTTAAAGAGACACGAAGGGCTGGAGAAGACCATCATGGTAGGAGGAATACCGGTAAAGAGGAGAAGAGGAATACCACGGAGAAGATGGATTCAGGATGTAACTGATGATTTGAGCATGTTGGCTGCAGAGGAAGGATATCTGGCCTATGAGAGGGAGAAATTCTGAAGACTGTTAGGATGGCAAAGTTCTGCCCAGGACAAACTATTTGATGATGACGATTAAAGTATTCTTCTATCTTCTACTATTTCAACTTTTAGCTTGTGTGAAATGTCGAGGATTGGGGAGAACTATATACGATTCTTGGTTTACTTTATCCAGTTCGTCTTGAAAATTGATGATAATTTATTTAAGGTTGGTCTTGATGTCTATCCATCTTATACAAATGCCTCCTTTTTGCTTTATAATTCATTTTTCTATAAATAATATAATATAAATATTTTACTATAATTATTCACAGCTTCTCTACTGCCAGATCGCTAAAGTGGCTTCCACCTACATGGGAAAAATATTTGCCATCCTTGCAGGATTATTCAACGGTACAAACCCAGACCTAGTCCCTACATCAGAAATTCATTACAAATATAACAGCCTTCAGTTGCATCTGAATACTCTACCAGCTGGCAAAGTTTTACACAAGTTAAAACATTACTATAAATTTGTATTTGTTAGAGACCCGTTTGAACGCTTGTTATCAGCATTCAGAAATAAGTTTCTAAAACCACCCAGCAATTTTTTCTCGCACCTCAGCCAAAAACTAGCCATAATTTACCGCACAAATTCAACTCTGAAAGGTGGAGCCACATTTGAAGAATTTATTCGGTATTTAGTTGACCCTGCAAAAAAAGTTAAGACTAACGCACACTGGCAACCATTTCATGAATTGTGTCGACCGTGTGATGTAAAATACGATTTCGTTGGAAAACTCACGACATTTAACGAAGATACTCGTTATATTTTAGAGAAAAATAACCTCTCTAAACTTATTTACTTTCCTAAAGTAGCAGATAGTTCTCATAGCCTTCACAATACTGATCTATATTTAGAAAAGTATTATTCCCAAATTCCAAAACAACTGCTTCAAGAATTATATAATGTTTATAAACCGGATTATATCATATATCAGTTAGCTGTGCCGGCTTCCATTAGCCGACTTTTGAAAAGAAAATAATAACGAAAGTTAATATTAAACTTTTGAAATTAATATTTTGTTGTCAATGTGTTATGCTTGTTTGTTGTCACTATGTATTAAATTATTAAATCATACGCACACAAACACATACACACATGCATGCAGGTATATATACATATTTAAGGAACAACATAATGTTGAATGCGCTTTGTTTACATGTTTGTACTATTTTGTACGTTGTAATATTTCCAATGAGCTCCAGGGGCTGCTACGGAGTTCGTGCATTGTCGTCTGGTCCTTCAGTACATCTAGATTCTGTTCTTCAAAGTTTTTTAAAAAAAATAACAAATACAATTAGATGTTCAAATCCCTTGAAACTATTTGAAACAAGCATGATGTGTGATGCAGTCAATACATCATGGCAACCTCGCTGACTTCCTGGTGGGTTTCTGGTACCCAACTCATGGCAACCGCGCTGACTTCCGGGTTTCGGTACCCAACTCATGGCAACCGCGCTGACTTGCTGGTGGGTTTCTGGTACCCAACTGAGGTTGGGTTAACCTGAGAGACAGTAAGGACTGAAACAATACTTCACCAACTTGGGAATTTGATCCTGGGACCACGAGTCTACAAATCAAATACAATAGCTACTACACTATATTGGCGTTAAACAGAGATCTGTGTATAAGAACAGAACAGGAACCCATGATGACCTGGATTACGAGGAGAAAATGGCAATGGGGCAGGCATATCATACGAAAGACATAGTCGAGTGTCACTAGACAAGCACTTGAGTGGAACCTGCAAGGAAAACAGAAAAAGGGCGTCTTAAACATACATGCAGAAAGAGTCTTCGTGAAGTGCTAAGGGGTGCTGGACTGTCCTGGGAGGTCATACAGAAAACAATCAGCTAACAGGAAAAGTGACGAAAAACTGTTGAAGCCCTATGCTCCACGAGGAATGGAGAGGAATAAGTAAAGTGGAGTTATCTATTGTTCTTACAAAAACAAAATAAACCGTTTTCTCCATAGTTCACGGTCCCTTTCTACTTTCTATTCTATCTTTCAAGATCCCTAGTTATATAACACTTCAGTTTAATGGTTCTAAATTCTTCAGAGTCCCTACTCTAAGATATATTGGTCAGTGAAAACTACACGGTGGTGATTCGTGGTGATTACGAACAGGACCGTGGAGTATATTTTCTCAATATGATGCAAGTCTTCGAAATGCCGTCCCTTAATTTTTTTTTCTTTAAAGTAACCTTCAATTGTGATTTTGATTTCGCAGCTTACGGTGCTTCCACCCCCTCCTCCCCCACCTTTACGGTTCAGCCTGACGCGACTGTCTCTCTTTATCATAGCACGGCACGGTTCTGATTACGGATGATGTCACTCCATTGACTGTTGTTTTGTCTCAGGTTAAAATGATGTGCCCAGGTATTGTCACTTGCACGGATATTAGCCCCAAAAATATCTCAATCAGCATTAACCCTTTTACTTTGCAATTATTGTTTACATCTGGACGCATTTATGTTACAATGCATACTGAATTATCCAGTGTACTGGCTTTGCGTCATCTTAAACTATTTGCAAGCCAGTGTGTCGGCTCAAAAGTTCGAAAGGGTTAATATGCTACAACAATTCAGAAGAAATTAATTTACTTTGCGTTCGGTGTTCAATTATGAGACTTAGAGTAACCCATCTTGCGCAAACCTTTGAAAATCAGAAACTTTTAAATAACTGCATTTGCACTACCATTGCTCACTGACATATTAAAGATCAATTGTTGAGTAGGGATTTATTTGTCATCAAGAAAATTGCTAGGGCATGCAGTTGTATGGGGAAATGATCGAGTTGATAAGCTTGCAGGTATGACTGATGTGGAATGCGTGCTAGCAATGGACATGGCTGATATGGTAAATTCCCTAAGGGAGAGAGAACGTGTACATGATTCCAATAATAGTGGTGCATCTACAACACTAACCAGACTGCAAGAATTCCAACTGCACGTTTCGACCAAAAGGTCTTTATTAAGCAAAGAGTGCAACATAAGTGAAGAAATCCACTTCTTGCACGCACAGAATCAGACAATAAAATCCAGACTGCCCTAAAATGAAAATCTGTGACTAAAAACGAAAAACGAAATAAATGCAAAAAAAAAAAACTAGAAGTGAAAAAAAGATTAACAATAAAAATTAAATATATTTTTAATACTCTCAGCATTCCGCTTAGAGAACGGGCAATATCATATATGTATGTACTAAAAACATACTCTCAGCATTCCGCCTAGAGAACGGGCAATATCATATATGTATGTACTAAAAACAACACATAAAACTCGGGTAAGATCATATATGTCTCAGATGAAGAATTTACTGTACCTGAAGTAGGATACTGTTCAGTGTCATGTTTTTCTAATTAACATACACAGCAACATAAGGGCGCTGCTGTAAGATCGACTCCAGACTTAAGAACAATACAAAACCTGGGGCTGTTGTGACTGACAGGTAACGCCGGTAACTTCTATAACATTGTGACATTTATTTGTTCTTTATTTTTTCTTTTGTCCTTCTCTGCTTTTGTTTCCGTTAGGCGTAGCAGGTTTAACTGATGATTGGTTTCTGAGATAGTGCATGCTCGGTCGCTTGATATGCTGTGGTATTATGGAGTTTTAAGATGGTTTCCGAGATAGTACATGCTCGGTTGCTTGATATGCTGTGGTATTATGGAGTTTTAAGATGGTTTCCGAGATAGTACATGCTCGGTCGTTAGATATTCTGTGGTATTGTGGAGTTTTAAGATGGTTTCTGAAACCCCATCAATCCATATTTTTCTTGGTCTGCCCTTCTTCGTGATGATTCCATTTTAGATTATACTCTCTTGCAGCTGGTGTATTTGGGTTCATTCTGACCAAGTGGCAAAGTCATTTGAGTCATATTTTTTTTGGTAACATTTATTTGTTCATCATCATCATCATCATCATCATCATCATCAAATAGTTTGTCCTGAGCAGAACTTTGAAACCCCAACAGTCCTCCTGAATTTCTCTCTCTCTCTCTCTCTCTCTCTCTCTCATAGACCAGATGTCCCGCCTCTGCAACCGTCATGTTCAAACCATCAGTTACATCCTGAATCCATCTTCTCCGTGGTCTTCCTCTTCTTCTCTTTGCCGGTATGTCTCCTTCCATGATGGTCCTCTCTAGCCTTTCATTTATTTGTTACGCAATTAATATTCATGATGTCTTGCAGATATGGCAATTTTAAGACATTCGTAACCTATAGTCGATTTTTTTTCTATATTGCAATGCACGCAATTTTTCCCTGCTTAATAAAATGTAAACAATTTCTGTTTTGATATAAAACTATTAGTTCATTATGATATTACAACATCATATGTATTCGTTGTTAAGGACAGGGCAAACAAGGACTTATTAGAAAGCCGGATTCATGCAGATGAAGCAGGTACTAAATTAGAAATAAGAAGAGATAAGAATGAGAAACTTTTAGAAGGTAGAGTTGAACATCTTCAACGAGAACTGGATAAACGTAATAACCAATACTTGACATTAGAACTGGAAAACATGGGACTGAAGAAGCAGGTAGAAGACAAAGAAGAAAAATCAGATCTAGAAAGAAAAGATAGTAAGTTAAAAGAAGACAGGATGAAGAAAGATATAATGGACAGTCTGTATAGGCAAGAAAATGTAAACATGGGACTTAAAAATAGAAGAGACAATTAGAAGAAAAATTAGAACTAGAGAGACAAAACAGTAAGGAAGAAGTGGATAGAATGAAGAATGATGTACTTTCCAAAGATGCTGAAATAATAAAGCTGAAAAAGTCATTGAAGAAGCAAGGAGAGGAACTTGGAAACTATAAGCGCCAGAACCAGGAACATGACACAGAGCTGAAAACGATTAGTAGCATTAGAGAAGCAAAAATCACAGAAATAGAAAGATTGAAGAAAGAAATAGATTGACTGAAGACAAGGAAAGGCAGAGAAACGTGATAGAGAGATTGAATGACGAGCTTGACGCTGTGATCATGGCAGGAGTAGAAGAGAAACCAGGAGTAATGAATGGTGGGAATGTAGCGAGTAAGAAAGAATTGATCAAGAAGGACCAAAATAGCGAGAAGTCTGTTAAGAAGAAGGAAAAAGGTGTAGGAGCGGTGGAAAAATTAAACAAAGAGAAATGTAGAGGGCAAGTGGAGGAAATAGAGAAACTTGTAGTAGAGGCGGTCAGAAGGGGACACTCTCATGAGAAATTAGACAAGACCGACTTTCCACAGACTACCTAGGAAGATCTCGTGGAACAGAAGAAGAAGGAAGTGGCAAGAGAGAGAGAGAGAGAGCTACAGAAGTCGGGAAACCAGAAGCGAATATTTTATATAGATAGGGAGAGACAGGAGGTATGGATACAGATGTAGGAAAGAAAGCATTGCATATGTGTGCACCGGGAGTGGGCATTACATATATTCATTATTTGGTGAGAGATTTAGAGGTGATAGTGCATTGTGGCAACATAAGAAATTATTGTGTGCACCGAGAGATACCTTAGAGATAGAGAGATAGTGGCACTGTATGTGTGGTTATAAATACGAAAACTGCACGAGCTAAGTCAGTATGTAACATAGAAGAGATGTCAGTAGGTCACAAAGTAGACGTTGGTGACTATGTATTATTTTAGTGTTATGTCTAGAATTATTGAGTAAGTACAAATAGAATAATTCTGGACTTTATAGATGGACAGAAGGAGGAATTTGTCTAAGCATTAGACTGAGACCTATTTAGAGGTTGAGAGGAGTAAACTGGGCAGATTATATTTCTTTTGTCAGTCTCATTTCACAGGAGGTGTGAAACGTAATAAATCCTTGTGACAGGGAGATGATTTCACATCTAAGGTAAGGTGGAAGCTATGCACCAATTGTTATTTTTATCCGATCACAATGAACGAGTTTGTGATTATTTTTTGCTGTGTTAAGTTTGGAATTTTGAAGTAACGTGTTTATAGAAATACTGGACTCTGTTATTATAAACACAAATAACTAGACTGTGACACGAAGTCGATTGTTCCATGATTCAGACATTGGAATGTAAAGTGAGGATGCACTTACGGAGGAAGGATAGGAACATGTCTATAGGGGTCGATCCATGAATCGAGGACGTAGGCAAGCAAGGAAAAGGAACCCTTAGAATCTAAAAAGAAAAGTCTTAGGGAAGATTCATGCTGATGAAAGCAAATGATGGACTTTGCCTTTTCATAGAATTCGTGTTGATGACTACTGCAACTGGAGAGGTTTGCAGAGAAATGATGTTAGAGTTACGATGAGGAAAATTCGCAGAGAAATTCATGTTGATGACTGAAACTGGAGAGATTTGCAGATCATTTATGTTGGAGTATGATGAGGGAATTTTGCAGAAAATTCGTGATGTCTTTTTTCTTAAACCGTCTACAGTAGAAACTGTAGGAGTTTCTTGGTGATAGGAAAGTTACTTGTTGGATGGAATTGACGACCTATTAAACACAAGTGTGATCCTGCAGTACTGTTAGAAGATAGATTCGTGTAATATTACCTAGTACAGAGTTAATGTATCGACAGTAAACATAAGGTAATTTATTCTAGACGAGGAAAAAAAGAGAACCCAGGTAAGTTAGACAAGGCTCAAAGTGAAGAATATTTATTCTGACCAGGTGAGTAATGAGCAATTTATTAGATTGTGAAAAACTATTAAGTGTGAGAGAGAGACTGAAAGACAAGACAAAACGAGTGGGCAGTGTCAAGGAGAGGATATTGGTCTAGAAACTAGAATGTCACAAAGTATTTCGTTTTTTTGTGTGGATGAAATGGAGAAACCCAGTTAATCAGAAAGTAACAAGTTGTTACTGTTAAAATGTGCTATATGGAGATAGAGAGAGTGAGCGAGAGGTCAGAGAGAGAATGAAAATGTTAATTTTCTCGATGATGTTTTTTGGTCAGTAACAAAACATGTTTTTTCAGTTGATAATGCTTAACCGTGTTGGTTAAATGTCTTGGTTAGATTTGCACTATGTGACGTTGGTGGCAGTTTCATTATTTCTATGTCCAGTTGAAACAGAGAAATTCAGTATTCATATTGTCTCATTTTCAGAGGGGCGAGAAATTGTAATATGTCATTATTTTTGAAATTGTAACTTGTCATTATTTTTGAAATTGTAATGTGTTATTATTGTTTTTGTAAAAGGGAGATTTTCGAGACATGAATAGCTTTCAGGTTCTTTTTCAGATGGACAAGTCTGAGAGTAGAGAATTTAGTCTGGTGTGAAACACAGACTAATCTGGGAAGTTGATTAACTTTAGGGGAACAAGTTGTCTCCCATGAAGAAATGATTGTCACTGTGAAAATCAGGACTGACCGGTCGAAAAAGTGATCTAGTTACGGCGGGTCGGTTCAACCTTTTACCTGTACTGATGGAGATTGAGTTTCACATTTCCCGTAACAGATTTCAGCTGCGTTATAACTGTTTGGAGTAGTTTTTCTTGGTCAATTTAACAAGTGGTTTTCACACCAGGGTGTATCATATGTTTTTGTGAAAATTCCATGTATTGTTGTATTTCAGGAACATAGCATTTTCTTCGCCTAGGTGAATTGAACGAAGCAAACCTTAAACAAACCTGAACGGGCGGCAAACCAAGGTGTTCATTAAAACAACCGGTTTGCTGGGAAGATGGCGCTCATAAGCCCGGGAGGGCAGGCCATCTAAGGGTCGCTGCCCTGAAAGAAATAGCAGCCCACTGCCTTGTGGGTCTGGCTGGGGACAGTCAAAGGCTAGCGGAAGAAGCGAATCCGCACACAATAGCTGGCTGAAATCGAACACCCCACCGAAGGATAAGCAACTGTGCTCAAATAGGTGCTGAAGGTTGGTTAACGTACATCACGTTCTGATGTTTGGCTGTTTGTATATCACAAAGAGAATGATTAAAACAGGCCTAAAAGATCGAAAGAGAGAGAGAGAGAACGAAGCATGACCTGACCAATACCAAAAGGGGTCATGCCAGGACGTGAACCATTGGGGGGAAGCTTTGTGGCGGCCTGTTTGTTTTGGTGTAAAGGCAGGTTTCCAAAATAAACGATGACCCACTAAAAAGTGTTGACGGAGTTAAGGTCAAGGAAGGGTTTCATTTTTTATAATTTTTTCCCGATCCAGAAGCACTTGAGCTCTTCGGCTCGGTACCATGGACATCGTAACCCTTCGGTTCGGTGCCACGAACACCGTAAATCTGGGGAATCTGTGGTTTTTTCTGCCATCCCACGGAATTGAACCCGCACACACAGAGGATAGTCACCCGTAGTCCAACGCGCTACGAACACGCTGGGCAGACGGGCGAGTGTTTAATTTAAAAACTGTTGGGTGGTGTGGGGTCATCACAGGTTGGGAGAGGGTGACACTTGATGTTAAGTGTTGTGATTTATTTTGATTATTTTTTTTTTTGGTGATGGGCTTACTTTAATTGGAGTTTGTATTTTGGTTGATGTTAACACATTGTTTACCATAAATGTTAATGAGTTATAATGACTTAGTTTGGATGTTATGTGGCTTTGGGTATTTTGTTTTATGAATCGCATACAGGGATTCTAAAACTGTTTAGAAACATGAATTGTTTTTTTAAGATGGTTATGTGGGTTAACAGTTGTATTTTTTTTGTATTTTGATTTTCTTTTATTGTATTTATATTCTGAACTTTATACTGATATTGTTTGAGATTGAAGATGTATGTTGAACTTTGAAAAAACTTACAGGAAGACTTCATTTCTCCAAAGATTGAGTAGGGAGATACAGCAAGGCTCCTGTTTATAACATGGGCGGTGGCAGTAATCATGGTTTAGGTGAAGCAAGAGCAATATATTTTTGGGCACAGTAAGGCAAGACTGTGGAAGAACACTTTGTTACATTTGTGTGTGTAGACCTAGTACACACTGCTAAGATGGTTTCCAGGTGCAAGCGAAGTATCACGACCGCCTTCATAAATCATGTTTTTAATATGATAGTTACTTTATTATTGCGCTTTCTGATTATTGATTCTTTTTGAATGTTGTATCATGTTGAACTATGTACATGTTCATTGATGAGTTTTGTTGAAATAATGTTAGTTGATTGTGTTGCAATTTTGAAACACGCATATTTAATTGTGGAGATTTGTTAGAAGTTTGGGATTTGAGTAGGACTTACACATGCGTCGTCTGAAGAGAAGATGTTTAGTTCACAGAAGATGAGCTGCGAATCCCATAGGTGGAGCTTTGAAAAATATTTACCAATATATGATTAATTGCTAAATGTTTTGTTGGGGTAATAAAGGTGTGTAGCAGGGAATATGATACCAGGTTTTTCCCTTCCTTTATTCTTGGTCCCAAGCTTCAACTAGGCACGTATTTACAATAAAGCAAAAGGGTAACCATATACCTGGTCTGTGAGCGTATAATAACAGACCAGATATATTATCAAGGTTTTTTTTCCTTAAATAGAAGTAAATTTAGGCCCTGTTTTCTTTACCCCTGCAGCCAAGTTGAGGTTAATTGTAATTCCTTTTTTTAGAAATGCCATAGGTGATTGTCCGGTCACAATATCAATTAGACTTGGGTTTTTCCAACCAACAACCAGATTTGACTGTGAGATTATACTAACAGGGCAATGACCGATTTGGAAAGAAAGAATAATGCCATATGTTAAATAAAATGGATTTGGAAAGAAAGAATAATGCCATATGTTAAATAGAATGGATTTGGAAAGAAAGAATAATGCCATATGTTAAATAGAATGGATTTGGAAAGAAAGAATAATGCCATATGTTAAATAGAATGGATTTGGAACATAGGGACACACACTTCAAGATATACAAACACAGCAAGGAAATACACACAATAGTCAACATATATGCAGCAGTCAAAAAACAAGAACAAACCCTATTCTACGAAAAGTTGTCACAGGCATAAAAAAGTACAAAAACAACACATCACAATAGGAGGAGAATTTAACTGCATCACGCACGAACTCGACATCTTGGAAAGAACAGCAACACGACAGAATACACAAGCAATAACAATCCTACACAAAATACTAGAAGAACATTCTCTCGTAGACACATACAGACACACCTTCCCAAAAGGAACGGAAACAACATACACAGATAAAACACACATTACAAAAAGGAAATCACGACTAGACCGACTTTACACGGAAAAGTCCTCTGAAATTAGCAAAATAGAACACGTCTCAAACACACTACAATTCACAGACCACAAAGCAGTAATCCTAACACTAAACGACAATCCAAGAGACACTACAAACAAAAGATCACCACACTGGAAATTTAACGACACCCTACTACAAAACAAGAATTTCACAGACACAATAACAACATTATTAGAAGACTACACCAGAGACACACCATCGTACAACCTAATAAACTACTGGGACCTACTAAAAACACAGTTAAAGAACTTACAAAATCATTAGCAACACATATACATAAAGAATCTAAACGACAAACCAAAATACTAGAAGAAGCAATACGACTAACTGAACTGATAGACCGAAATGCACCACAAATACACACACTCAATGACGAACTAAACAAGTACAAACAGCACACGTACCAAGGAGCTTTACTTAGAACAAAACTCAACATCAATGCACAAGAAGTACCCACCAAACATTTCCTAACAATAGAACAATACAGGCAAAAACACAAATAAAAAAAATTCAAAATGAAAACAAAGAAATATTAACAGGAAATCAGGAAATAATCAACACTTTCCACACATACTACGAACAACTGTACACACCAGAACACACAGCACCTCAAACAAGAAAAATACATGCCATATGTCAAAAAACTAACAGACCAAAACAAAACCACCTTAGATCAATCACTAACACTACAAAACCTACAAACAGCTTTAAACACATTACAAGAGAGTAAAACGCCAGGACCAGACGGACTAACCACTGGTTTCTACAAAAAATTCTTCCCCATAATAGGCCCACGAATCTCTAAAAGTAAACCAACTACCACATAACATGAATCAAGCACACATAACACTAATTCCTAAAGACAATGCAAATACAGAACAAACCAAAAACTACAGACCAATATCTATACTAAATACTGATTATAAAATATTAACTAAAACCCTAACTCTAAAATTAGCCCCCTTCATGAAAGACTTAGTTCACACAGACCAACAATGCAGTATAAAAGGCAGAAACATCATAAAACACACACATTTCATAAGAGACATAATCCAATACTCACACGATAAAGACATACAAACATCAATATTATCCCTAGACCAAGAGAAGGCATTTGACAGAGTCTCATACGAGTACCTGCACGGCACGTTACAAGAATGCAATATAGGGCCAACCTATAACAGCTGGATCAAACTTTTGTATAAAAATCCTGAAAGCACGCTAATAATTAACCACACCTTATCAGATCCGATAGCACTAAAAAGATCAGTGAGGCAAGGATGTCCCTTATCGCCTTTATTATACGTTTTAGCGCTCGAGCCATTACGCGAAAAAATCCGAAGAGACCAAAACGTCAAAGGCACCTTTATACCCGACTTAGGGGAAAAAAAACTCATAGCATATGCAGACGACACAATATTTTCCCCACCTAACAACGCATCCATAGAGAATATACTCCAAACATTTCAAGAATACACTATAGACAGCGGGGCGAAAATAAACATACAAAAGTTCCAAATAATGGGAATAGGGAATTTTAAATACAAATCAGATTTTCCCTTCAACCTAATTCAAGCCAACAAGCTAAAACTATATGGAATCCTCTTTAAAAACAACCCCGCAATAGGAAACAAGGATATATGGCAAAACATAGTCACACGTATTAAACAACGCTTAGAAACATACAAATACACAACAAACACGATATTTAGCAGAAGCACGATAGTGAACACGTACATCATACCAACAATAATATACACATCCAACGTGTTTCATACACAGCCACAAACTATGATAGAAATACAAACCACCATCAGGAAATTCATTTTCCAAAACACAGTACATGCTATAGCAACAAAGACACTCATCATTAATCCTCCGCTCCTCGTGGAGCATAGGGCCTCAACAGTTGTTCGCCACTCTTCTCGGTCTCTGGCTGTTCTTTTTATGTTCTCCCAGGTCAATTGAGCACTCTTCAGCTCCTCAGTAAGACCTCGTCTCCAAGTCTGCTTAGGGCGTCCTCTTTTTCGTTTCCCTGCGGGTTCCACTCGAGCACCTGTCTAGTGATACTCGACTGTGTCTTCCGCAAGGTATGGCCTATCCATCGCCATCTTCTCCTCTTGACCTGTGTCATCATAGGTTTCTTCCTGTTCTTATCCACAGATCCGTGTTTGTAACTCTATCATACCATCTCAATCTGAGAATCCGCCGCAAACATCCGTTGACAAAGGTCTGGATCTTATTTGTATTTGCCCTAGTGACTCGCCAAGTTTCCGAGCCACACAGCAACACCGACTTCACATTTGAGCTGAAAATCCTGAGCTTTGTTTTCGTGGAGATGGCAGCGGACTTCCACACCATGTGCAGGATCGCAAAGGCCTGTCGGGCCTTCCTAATCCTAGCATTAATGTCCTCATCTGTACCTCCTGATCTGCTGATCTTACTTCCAAGGTAGACAAATTCATCCACATCTTCTATGTCCCTTCCTCAATCAGTATTGATCTTGCTGTATGTTGTTGCTACGCATTACTTTAGTCTTTTCTTGACTGATTTTAAGGCCGACTCGTTGTGCCGTTTGTGCCAGAGCATCCACTTTTTCCTGCATGTCTTGTAGTCTATGCGAAAGCAAGGCGAGATCGAACAAAGACACTAATACAACATAAAGAAAGAGGTGGAATCTCCCTACACGATATCAAAACACGAATACAAACACAGAGAATCCGCTTCGTGAGAGACATGATAGAACAGCCCGACGAATACACTTTAGCACACTACTATATAGGCATACGATTAAAAAAATTCCACCCAATAAAAAAACAAAACACCCCACTATTTCGGAACACTACCAGATTTTTACCAACAGTGCATCCAAAGCATAAAAGACAATGAAAACCACATATACAAACCCGCAAAAAAAAAAAATACAAGCACCGAATAAAGAAACAAGAACCAGCACTACACAATAGAATAAAACGAGGCTACACCCATTTTGTTACAGAAATTTACGCAAACATCTAAACGGGCAAAAGAAGTCACATACAGACTACTTTTCAACATCACACCGGTATGATACAAGACAACAATACAGACCCAATGCCACCTCTGCAATCAAAACAGACAAGAGACAGAAGATCACATTTTATTCCATTGCAACACAATACAACTAGCATTAAACTCACTACAAACAACAATAAACACAACCAAGATAGACACATACAAAGCAATCATGATAAACATATTACCAAAAACACCCACAGGACCACAAAAAGGACACTTCAGACTATTGGCAGAATTCAGAAACCTGGTGTGGTTGTGCAGGAACAGAGCCAAATACGACCAACGACAATACAACGACAGACCATTCAGACACATTTACGAACAAAGAGTAGCACACATGGCAAAATAAACGCATGAGAGCACACGCCATACGATCAGAAAGCAGCACACATACACAAAGAACAACTGACACACAAACACACTCAGCGAATGAGATGAGAGAATGCGGGGAATTGTAACACCCCTAAAATTGAGAATGCAAGAAAAAGTATCACCAAGTTTAAAAAAAAAAAAAAAGAAATGAAAGAAAATCGTTTGACACTTCCATAATATATTTCCATAAAAGATTGTAACTCATCTCATGACAAAATCGCATACACAGAAGCATGTATTTATATAAATGTGTCATGCCTTTAATGATTAAAAAAACCCAAATAAAACAGAGAGGTACCCAGGGACAGAGAGTAGGTAGTCTGAGTCTGAGACAGTTACAGACAGAAAGAATCGACAAATCAAGGAGTGTAGTCTAGAATAAGAGACTCACACAGTTATCGACAAGAACTTAGTAGATAGTAACAAGAATTATATAGCAGAACAACTCTGCTGCGAGTTATAAGTGGAATAGAGAACGAGGCAGTAGAATTGAACTGAGTTGCAGATAGAGAGAGCCCAAGAGAGCGAAGTCAGATAGATGACATAAATCCATACGCATAACCCAACAGAACTGCCGACATAGAGTGTTGCCTAACTGAGACGTAGATGCAGAACTCCACGGAGATTTTGACCAAATCAGAGAATTACTGTTCAGAATTGGTGAACTGGTTACATTAGAACCGGATGACTTTTCAGAGTGGAAAACTAGGATGTAGAGCTAAACTGAAGGGTAGGGCAAGACCAGACAGAGAGGCTATAACAGTATATGAGAGAGATGTCAGTCAGTTTACAGAATACATTATTATAACCAGTTAGCAGAGACATTTCATGTGTACTATTATGACAGCAAATCTAGCTAGAAAGCGGTATAACGTATTGTGACTGAACAAGTATTTTTTCTAAGGACATCGCAAGCAAGGTAGAGTGAACTGTGAACATTTTAGAGATAGGATGTCAGGGTATTAGATATCACTTAGTGAAGATTGACAATATTAGTTAGTAGGTATATTTTAGTTATGTGCATTGGTATGCGTTTTGAATTGTTGGTTTTCTTTTCAGGATTTCTTTGGATAATTTGATGTATGTGCTATTTTTTTAACATTGATGAGATATTGAAATAAGTAAATAACAAAAAAATAAAAGTTGAGAATCAGGTTTGATTCTCACATAGATGTACAATATATTTGACGGCCATTTCATTTATTTGTATTCTATGTTATAGTTGTGGATGGTGCTGATAGTAGTTGTTGTTGCAGACTGAAGAGAGGAAGTGTAGTAGCGAAATAATCTATTACAAGTGAACAACCAATTCCATCATCCACCTGGGAAAAGACAATAATCGATTAGTATACACCATTGATATACAACGTTTTTATCTATTGGGGCGCCTCTGGATAATAAATGGAGGTGCCGGGCGCGATGTGGCAATTGTAATAACAATACTAATAATGATAACAAAATTATTAACAGTAATAAAAACAATAACATGAAAACGTAATCCTGACGACAAGTTTAATTCCCCGCCCCCTTTCATCACCCATATTGTGCTTAATGAATATGAAATGGAACGAATTCAGAAGAGATGAAATCAAAGAAATGTCTGGTCAACCACTAGTGACAACTGTTATAAGAAAGAGAAGATGGAGATATGTTGGACACACCTTGAGAAGAAATGATCAACGAATATCAAAGCAGGCATTGAAGTGGGATGTAAAGAGTTTAAGAAATAGAGGACGACCTAAGGAGACCCTGAAACGAACTTTGCTGAGAGAGGCAAGAAATATTGGTCTCAGTTCCATGGAGGAGAGTGATCGAGTTGCCCAAGATAGAGCGGTATGGAGAAATTACTTGCAGGCTCTATGTAACGTAAAACGGTACAAGAGTCGAATTGAGTAAAATTGCAAAAAAGCTTGCAGTGTTCTTTCAAACATCTGTAATTTCCAGCCCCCTTTTCTGATTTAGGTTAGGGATCCCGGTCAGTTGTCTGGCCTAGTTATCTAGAGTTGGCTGTGGGTATACACCTATTAACCCTTTCACTCCGTACTTGCTTGTGTGCTCCGAACGTGTTTATTTTGCAATGTATACTGGTCTATTTGTTATATTCTTCGCATATCATGGACAGAGAAGAGAACAATGATTTATACAAAAAGCACTCAAAATCAAAGAAAGCTGGCTGATGCTGCAAATAAGAATGAAACGATTAAAGTATTTTGGACATATAAAGAGACACGAAGGGTTGAAGAAGGCCATTATGGAAGGAGATAGCGCGTTTAAGAGGAAGGCCATGGAGAAGATGTATCAGTATTTAACTGATAATTTGAGCATGGCGGCTGTAAAGGCCTATGAGAGGGAGAGAAACTTGGAGAGACTGTTAGGGTAGCAAAGTTCTGCTGAGAGCATTCTATTTGATGATGACACTAATTTAGCTAGTATATTGGCCTTATTGTCATCTTGAAAGATACCGCTTAGCCCTTAGATCGGCCCAGATGTGCTTAGGGATAAAGTCCACGTTCTTAATCTGCTTGTTTTCTTATAGTATACAATGTTTAATTCGGGTGGGGGTACTCTAACACAAACTATTACTAGTTTTTATCTACTATATATATATAAATGAATGTTTGTGTGTTTGTTTGTTACCTATAGACTCGGAAACTACTGAACAGATTTAACTGAAATTTACAGGATATGTTATGTTATGTTATGTTATGCGATCGACGTCATGGCACATTGGGCATTTCCATTCGTGCTCTGTCCTCCGTTGCAGCAGCCATCCCAAAGTCCATTTGCTCACAGTACCCATGAGAAGTTGATTACTATATCTTCTCTCTCTACCACGAAGACGACACTGTCTGGCATGTCCAAACTTAACAATTAATTCTCGAACTCGTTCCAGTGTCTGAGACCCGCCCATGTCACACAATTGAGAGCGTACCGCATTGATGATATCGGCTCTGTTCATGCTTCTGCCCACTTGAGTCAGGGCACTGTTTGCAAGAGAGTCAGCACGCTCGTTACCCCGCACTCCAGCATGTCCAGGCGTGTACAGCCAAGTCATTTTCTTGAGATGTGATCTCCGAATGCTGTTCACCCATTCCACCGCATACTTCCAGATGCAATCAGTTGAAGCATACTCATCGAGTCTGATATGATGATCGTATGGGTAACCTGTTGCTCAGCCACCCATGACAGAGCCCTGGAGGCAGCGGTGATCTCCATAGTCATGCTCGATGTCGTTGTCTCAAAAGCCCCGCAGTCCTCATGAAGTGTGCGACCGTTTCGTTGTGCTGAGTAAGCATTTACAGGATATGTTTATTTTGATGTCGGGATGCTACCTGTCATAGTTTGAAATAGGTAGCGCTGAAGCTTTTTGAAAAAATCTAAAAAATCGAAAACACGCTAATTTCATCGAGAGTTTCAAAGTTTGTTTACAATTTGCTATGAACGTTTCCGGAAGTCTACGGTATACACAAGATTCGATGAAGTATGTTTTAAAACTATGGAGACCTCGATCTCTTTCATAGCATAAAATAATCGTTTCAAGGCAATTTTACAAACAAGCTGAAGTTAAAATACGCAATCCAGGTTTCTTTCTTCAAAGGATTTCTACTCATTTCGAATCATGATAAGAGAAATATCAACAATATGAAAGTTTGTTTGTTTATGACCTATAGACTCGGAAACTACTGAACAGATTGATCTGAAATTTACAGGCTATGTTTGATTTGATGTCGGGATGCTACCTATCATAGTTTGAAATAGGTAGCGCTGAAACTTTCTAAAAATCGAAAACACGCTAATTTCATCGAGAGTTTCAAAGTTTGTTTACAATTTGCTATGAACGTTTCCGGAAGTCTACGGTATACACATTAATATGTACACAAGATTCGATGACGTATGTATTAAAACTATGGAAACCTCGATCTATTCCATAGCATAAAATAATCGTTTCAAGGCAATTTTACAAGCAAGCTGAAGTTAAAATACGCAATCTAGGTTTGTTTCTTCATAGAAGTTCTACTCATTTCGAATCATGATAAGAGAAATATCAACTGGGACGCGACATTAGTAGCAATGAAGCAGTATATGAACTGGGACGCGACATTAGTAGCAATGAAGCAGTATGTCAACTGGGACGCGACATTAGTAGCAATGAAGCAGTATGTCAACTGGGACGCGACATTAGTAACAATGAAGCAGTATATCAACTGGGACGCGACATTAGTAGCAATGAAGCAGTATATCAACTGGGACGCGACATTAGTAGCAATGAAGCAGTATATGAACTGGGACGCGACATTAGTAGCAATGAAGCAGTATATCAACTGGGACGCGACATTAGTAGCAATGAAGCAGTATATCAACTGGGACGCGACGTTAATAGCAATGAAGTAGTATATCGACTGGGACGTAATTCAATTTTTGTTGAGTCGTAGCAGCGCGCGCAGGGTACAGCTAGTACTTTATAAATTAACCTAAAACAAACAAAAGTAAGACTTCTGAGAACATACGTATTCCCTGTGGCAACAAATGGATGCGAATCGTAGACCATAACACAAACATAAAATAACAAAATTGATGCTTTTGAAACAAGGTGCTATAGAAAAGTTCTTAGAACATCCTGGACAGAGAAGAGAAGAAGCAGAGACATTTTATAAGACCTGCATATCAAGGAGCATTGGCTCATAAATAACATCATGTCCTGGAAGATGAACTATTTTGGCCACATTAAACGCCACAGTGGTCTGGAGAGAAGGGTAATGGAAGGCATGGTTCCTGGAAAACGAGGCAGGGGACAACCAAGACGAAGGTGGCAGCAGGACATCAAAGAAACCTTGAACATGATGCTGGAAGAGGCAGGAGAATTTGCAAGAGACAGAGAACTTTTCATGCGGGCTGTGATGAATGCGACGTTCCGCAAGGGACATGCTACTTCTTGACTTGATTCTTAAAGTATTATACAACCACAAAAATCAAATAGATTTTGAAAAGTTTTGTTTCTATTTAATATTTTGGTTCGAGAGGTGACTTGCGAAAAATTGGTACTGTTCGACCTGCTTGTTTCTGACAGTAGCCGGATTGTAGAAGTTAATAACTATTTATTATTTCATCATACAGATGAATGACAATCGCGGCATATCCTGTACAGGACGTAACCATCAACAACAGTAAACTAGTCGTCGATTTTATGAGCACCACTTATACGCTCAGTAGTTTGCAATTGCTTTCTGAACGGTGAGGTCCACTTTTAATGTTTGTAAAAATCCAAGAGGATTAATTTGCTTCCAAACTTGCCCGCCGCAGAGTTTGAACCAGGTACGATTGGGTTGTGCTTGAGCTCACTACCGCTTAAGCTACAGATGCCCATATACAGATATTTCAGTTAGAATGCAACTTTTTTTTCAATGAATATTTTGTTGTGTGGTTTAATAAAAATAATGAAATATTGAGGTCATACTGTTGCACAAGTCCTAGGTATTGTTGTTTGTCCTTCAAAAGAAATGAAAAGGCATTGCGCAAGGGCATACATTTCGAAGGCTTTGCTTTCCTGTTTTGTGTGGTCGATTAACTTTATGTTTTTTTCCGTTGTTAGCTAGGCTAGCGGGTGGGAATACTCCTCAAAGGAATGTGTCTCGGTTTATAAAAATGCTGACGTTGCAGGGTAGATTAACCCATTCGTCCTTATGAGCCGATACACTGGCACGCTGTATTTTCTAAGATGACACACAGTCTGCTTACTGACTAATTCAGAATACCTTGCAATAGAAATGAGTCCAATGGTAACACAAATTTGCAGAGTTACCTACTTTGGTAGCAACATAGACACAGAAGGAGAAACAAATAAAGATGTCAAGATAAGAATACAAAAGCAAGGGGAAACTTTATTGCATTGAGTAAGAAATGGAAGTCAAAGGAGATCGAAACAAACACAAAGCTGAGAATCTTTCTAATCAAATGTGAAGTCAGTGCTGTTCTATGGTTCCGAAGCATGGAAGACAACAAAAGAAACCACCAGGAAACTGCAGACCTTCATAAATGGATGCTTACGTAGAATAGAGGGACTGGGATGGCATGATAAGATTACGAACGAGGAACTCAGAGAAAGAACTAAGCAGATACCAGTAGAGAAAGAGCTACGGAAGAGACGCTGGCGATGGATAGGACACACATTGAGAAGACCGACTGGAAACATAGCAAGACAGGCACTGTTTTGGAACCCGCAGGGAAAGAGGAGTAGTGGAAGGCCTAGACAGGAGAAGAGAGCTGGAGACTGATATCAAAAGGATAGGTAAAACATGGGTAGAATTGGAAGAGATGGTAAGAGAGAGGAAGAGCTGGAAGAAGTTTGTTGAAGACCTATGCTCCGTTGGGAGTTGAAAGGTGAAGAAAAAAAGGTTACAGCATGGGCTATAGATGTTACAGACTAGACGCCTCTGTCACTAATGAGTTTATCATATTGATTGATTGATTCTCCCGTGTGGTGCCGGGGCCCGCAAGGAAGCAAAGAATAGTACCACTGCGACCTACAAGGCATGTCGTAAGAGTCGACTGATGTAAGACCTAGGAAAGCTACCGTAGTAAATAAAAATCATCGCAAAAATCGGATATATTTATAGGCGCATAACAGGCACAACGTACAATCGTTCTTATCGGTTCAGATCACATACAAATCACACCGAATTGCCAACAAGTGGTCGATATGGAGCGTTGGAAGAAAATGATTGATCGATTTACATAATCGTTATCATTGCACTTCGGTGAGTAATCATGTGTGCTCCGATCTATTTCTTACACAGGAAGATCTCAGCCGCAGTGCACGAGCTTCGTTCGTAGCACCAACGAGGATCCCTAATGTAATTTTAGAAAATGGTGAGAATATTTTGTAGGAATTTAATTTTGTTTAAATTTTGAGAATAAATTTTGCTCGAGTAGCGGCGGCATCCCATATTGCTCTTCTTGATTTTAAACTGCCAATGGTTCTTTTACGTGCTCTACTTGAACACGGGCCTTACGTTTTATCGTCCGTCTCCGATAGGACTAAGAACTCGGTCTCACCTGCACTGAGATCAGGAATCTCTGGAAAAATATCACGATGACTCCACGGGGAAACGAACCGAGTACCTTTTGCAACAAGAAGTTTGCATATAACCTCTATGCCCTATAGACCATTGTCATTGAAACAATGCAATTTTCTTTTTTGTAAACGTGACACTATTTATACATTCATAGCTTCTTCTACCTAAGGAGACCCTGAAACAAACTTTGCTGAGAGAGGCAGGAAATATCGGTCTCAGTTCCATGGAGGAGATTGAGCGAGTTGCCCAGGATAGAGCGGTATGGATAAATTACTTGTAGGCCCTATGTAACGTATAACGGTACGAGAGGAATTATTATTATTATAGCTTCTTCTTCTTTTTCTTCTTTGCGTTCGTTCTTTACGACTAATTTTAATCACTCTTTGTGATATGTTGATCTTTGCCAAGAACGTGTATACGTTGCACAATGGTTTGGTAGGCCCCTAAACGCATAGACTTCTACATGTTTAGGACACGTGCTTCTGATTTCATCCAAACCTCCCTAGTCGCCTCTTACGAAATGCGTGGCAGGTAACAGTTGTTCTATTCTTTACACCCCACATTTTGGCCCCGGTAGCCACTCAGGAGACATTCATAGCTTAACCCATTCGCTCTTCCGAGCTGATATACTGACTCAGTGTATATTTATAAAGATGACGCAAAGCCAGTATTCAATTTACATTGAAATACAAGTGTATCTATAGATAACATAAATTACAGAGTGAAAGGGTTACGATGAGCAGTATAAAATAATTGATCTAACTTGCTTTTTTTCCGGCTAAAAAAAAGAAGAGGGAAAGGGCTGTCTCCTCTCTTAAATATGATTTTTGTTCTCGTGAAAGTTTGACAGTATGTTATGTTGTGTTATGCCATAGATTTCCAACCTTTTTCTGCCCACCGCCCACTTTGTAAAACATCAACTTTGTAACCCTCCCTTCCACATTATAACAGTTTGCCAACGCCCCCACCCAACAATATACATGCTCTATTTTCTCTTTGACATAGAAATTGATACATATTTCAATTTTCAAATGATTATATGCATGAAATAGAAAATTGATGAAAAATGGATCTTGTAAGACGGGCATAAGATGAATTAAAAAGCAGAATTCAAATTTTAAATGATTATTTTATCGCAAAAATCACGAAAATAATTTATTTAAAAATATTTATTTTAAATTTCTTCTTTAAGGAGCTACCGACCCCTAATCGTCTGAACACCCATCCCCAAATTCATCTGGACCCACTATCACCCCAGAACGCTTCATCGCCCACTGTGGTCGGTACCGCCAGCTTTGGGAAACGCTGTGTTATGCGATCGGCGTCATGGCTCATTGGACATTCCCATTCGTGCTCTGTCATCCCCTGCAGCAGCCATCCTAACGTCCATTTGCTTACCGTAATCATGAGAAGTTGATTAATATACCTTCTCTCTCTACCACGGAGACTACACTGGCATGTCCAAACTTAACTCCTAATTCTCGCACTCGTTCCAGTGTCTGAGACTCACCCATATCACATAAATGAGAGTGTACCACAGTTATGACATCGACTCTGTCCATACTTCTGTTTCAGTGCCTGAGACTCACACACATCACATAAATTAGAGCGTACCGCCTCGATGACATCGGCTCTGTTTGACCAGAGCCACCTATAAACTTATGGGCCTTCGGACTCGGGTAAGAATTATTGAAAATCAGACCACTATTACACCACGTGACCTCGCACTCCAGTATAGTAGCTTGTCCCTTTCGGAACTTGGCTCCCATGACAGCAGTCCTGAAAAACGCTCTGTTCTGTTCAAGTTAACCGGCGTCAGCAACAGTCATTCTCAGATCGTCAATGACTTACACCCAACGTCTTTTAGGTCTTCATCTCATTCTGAGTGATTCATCGTGTAGGATCTTTAAGGTGAAGTCAAAGACAACTCTAAACTCATACGGTCAGCGGACTAAGGTAAAAATTCCAGGAAATAAGACCACAACCGTCACATGACCTCGCATTCCAATATTGTTGTATATAGACGAATTAATTTTAAATTCAACACAAAATGCTAAATCAAGTAAATAATTGTTTAACAAAAGGAATGATGAAATTCAAATTACTGACTCAATTAAAGTTGAGTTTCTATAAAATCTATAATATTTTTCTCGGATAAATTTACCATAGACTAGTTGTAAATTGCCAAAGCTTCAGTGGTTGTTTAACATGTTATATTATCAAGCCCCTTCTCTGTTCAAGAATTCCGTTAGTTATATATGGTATTATCTAGTTACTGTGGTTTAAACAGTGTTAGCAGGAAGTTCACAATATCAAAGTGTTAATTAATATAAGAGAATTGAAATACAAATAGTTACCTGGTAAACAGCGAGTACAATTGCCATGACACAAGTAGCCAAAGTAAAAATAAATTATAATAATGATGATGTTTAATATCAAAAGAGAACTGTGATAACGAAGTGGTTAGTGCACCGGCTTCGTCGTCACGTGTCAACACGGGTTGTTGTAACATACAACAGAAACATGCTCATATATGTCATCAAAGGACATATCTATCTATTTGTCTCTGTGGGTCCTGTGGCTATGTGGTTAAGCCCTCCCTTGGGTTCTGAAGGTCGTGGGTTCGAATCCAGACTTCACCGTTCTGTTCACGAGCCAGTTTCCCAGAGACCCCTAGGATTATTTGCGGAGTTAAGGGGTTTGCGTTTGTGCAATACTTTCAGCGGGGAGGGACCGAGCTATATGTGGTCAAACCTGGTGCATTGAGGTCAATCCTTTATGTTTTTGTCTGTGTTTCTGCCTGTCTATTTGTCTGCCCGTCCGTCCATATGTCTATCTGTCTGTCTATCTATAATTCTGACAAAGGAAAAAAAATGAGATTCAGCTTGATTTGTAGGAGGAAGGCTAACAAGTGGCACCTAGTGAACCAGACAATTAGCTTAGTTTGTAGTGGTAGATATTTTATCAGTAGAGACTTAGTGTTTGCAAGCCGATGATACTCTCTAAGCAGAATGGCAGCGCTTAAACGAGACACTGACGTAGGGAAACTAATCGACGCAGTTTTTGTGTAGTAACGGCAAGGAGACGGAGATAAACAGTAGACAGAAGTGGACGTGGTTTGTATACGTATGTCGACACCAATAAAACAATCATGAAACATACTGGAACGTCTTATTATTTGTAGTGTTTTTGGCATCACCACCAGTCTAACCATCCTCACTATAAATCAAAACTACAACAGATTGATTGGTTGATTTGATATGACCGGCCCGCGTGCCCAGCGTGTTCGTAGCGCGTTGGACTGTGGGTGACTAGCCCTCTGTGTGTACGGGTTCAATTCCGTGGGCAGGCAGAAAAAGCCACAGATTCCCCAGATTCACGGTGTTCGTGGCACCGAACCGAAGGTTACGATGTCCATGGCACCGAACCGAAGAGCTGAAAAGCTCAAGTGCTTCTGAAAAAAAAAAAAAAAAATTTGATATGACCATCATCATTGCCCTTCGGTGAGTAACCATGCGCGCTCAGATCTCTGTCTTACAATAAAGATCCTCTGTTTGTTTCTAAGATCACCACGTGAAGGTGAGATAGGAGCTTCAATAGTGTCAGCTCACTAAACCTGGCGCGACGTTGTTCCTAAAATTGAGCCTTTGATCCCCTTTGAGCAGATCAGTGGGGTCGTCATGGGCACTAAAATGAGACCTAGTTATGCTTGTCTGTTCATGGGTTATCTTTAACACCTAGTATGGAATACATATGATGACCCTCTTCCGTCCGTTTATCACAGATACATTGATGACTGTATTGGCATTATTGATATGCCTGAAGCTGAATTGTCACGCTTCATAAATTTCATTAATGTTTTCAACCCTGCTATTCGATTTACCTCTCACATCTCCACTTCTTGTGTCACCTTTCTTGACATCACTATCACCATTAACCTATCCACCATCACAACATCAGTATATTATAAGCCTACTGATGCACATAGTTTTCTCATTTATACCTCTTCCTATCCACAGGCTTGTCGTGATTCTTTGCCATTCTCCCAACTCTCCCACCTTCGTCGCCTTTGTAGCGAGGACGATGATTTTCTTGATAACGCTCGCTAGATGATTGATTTCTTCGGCAAGCGGCTATACCCGGAGAATGTGCCTGTATCTGCTATGCATCGAGTTCAGAAAATTACTCGTCAGCAGGCCCTTACCAACCAGCATAGAACTTCCAACTCTGACAGGGTGAAACTTATCTTAATTTTCCACCCTCCTAGTTCACTGGTGAAAAACGTTTTGTTCCGTCACCTGTCTATTCTTAAGTCAGATCCTGAGACGTTCAGTCTTCCCAACGTATCCTTTGGTGGCTTACAGACGGAACAGAAGTCTTAAGGATATGTTGGTACACAGACGCCAAGTCCAATGTCCAGAGTCATTTTGGCACTGTCCAATGTGGCCGTCGGCGTTGCATACGTGTGCTTATGTGATACAGACTTGTACTGTATCTTTTCCTAAAGCCATGTTTGTTATTGAAGATGGTTTCCATGCGAGTCCCGTAATATAATCTACGCTATCACTTGCAAGCGGTGTGATAAGGTATATATAGGCGAAACAGGCAAAATGATTAGTGACCGTTTCGGCCAAACACTTGCGCGATATACGCCAATGCGTTGTGACCCCTGTTGCCACTCATTTCAATGGAACTGACCATTTGGGAGCTCGCGACTTACAGGTCACGGCCATCCGATCATGTTCCTCTGATAATCGTAGTCGATTTGCTCTGAAGAACCGTTTTATTTCGTTATAGGGTACCTTGCGACCTCATTGACTCAACGCCCTATATTCCTATGCTTCTTAGTACTTTCTCTTCTCATGCTCCATATTCTATATGTGTATATGTTAAATGTATATAAGTTATATATATATTTACTTTATGTTTCATTGTTTCTCTTCTTTTTCCACTTCTAGTTTTTTGTATTTATTTCGTTATTCGTTTTTAGTCACAGATATTTATTTTATAACCGTTGGAATATCTCTGTCGTTGTCTATATGCAGTGTGATGTGAAATTCGTCACTTCTGTTGTATCGTTTGCTTGATAAAAACCTTTTGGTTGAAACATTGCTGTGTATTGTCATTGTTTTTGTAGTTGGTAAAACTACAGTACTTTGTTATTACGTGTTTCACTAACTAGTCTTTTCCGGAAGCTACTTCATTCTTATTAGAAGGTTTTTCTGTTGTTCTGAGGGTTGTGTGTTCAATTTATACTGCCTCATCATTGCACTCTTTTTCCGATCCATTTAGCCTTTTTTCACTCTTACGCAGTACTCTCTAGATCGCGAGACCACGCCACACTAAACGTCAAGACTATAATTAAAACAGTCGACAGGAGAGGCTGATGTTCAGTTTGGAAGTATACGCAGGAAAGCGTTCACCGTAAACCAAGCAACGTTTGTTACCTCTCCTGTTGCGTGTGAAGCAGAATGCAGTTAATGTTCACAAATTCTTAACTGCTAAGATTCCGACTACCAGTTTTGTGTATTAAACGTTTGTACGGAGTCACGTCTGTTTATAGAAAGGTTAATAATTGAGGTGCTCTGCAATACTGTGTTTGTGATATATATATATATATATAAATATATATATATATATATAAATATATATATATATATATATATATATATATATATATATATATATATATATATAACATTACGATACAATATGCTTGAAAGTAAAGCTACTATTATTATTATTATTATTATTATTAACAATAAAAGGTTAATGTATTATGAAGCATATGGTACCGAAGGAGTGTGTAAGGAAAAACCGCGCAGGTCATAAAAATACTAAGCCTTAGTATTTGTATGTTTGAAAAGTTGTTCGGTTCAATTTCCAGGTAGTGAGTGCGATCGAACTGTTTTCCACTAGAGTTTTAACTTTGCCAGAGATAGATAATATATATATATATATATTTCTAACTGTACCAGAGATAGATAATATATATATATATATATTTCTAACTGTACCAGGGATAGACCATAGATATTTTTAACTGTACCAGAGATAGATATTTCCAACTGTACCATAGATAGACCATATATATTTTCAACTGTACCAGAGATAGATAATATATATATCCAACTGTAACAGAGATAGACTATATTATATTTTAGCTGTACCAGAATAGACCATAATATATATATATATATTTCCAACTGTACCAGAGATAGATTATACATATTTCCAACTGTACCAGACCATAATCATTTCTAACTGTAGCATAGATAGACTATATTTATACTTCAAACTGTACTAAAGAAAGATCATACTCCTATTTCCAACTGTACCAGAGATAGAGTATATATATATCCGACTGAACTGGAGTTAGACCACAAACAGTTCCAAGTAGACTGGAGAACAATCACGTACACATTCAGCCTGATATCGATCTGAATCCATAATTGTATTTCCATCTGAATCTATAATTGATCAAAGATACTTCTATTTTTCAAAATCAATCAGCTAATTCATGTATTCATGATTGAGTAGTAAAACAGCTGCAGACATGAAGCAATCATTCGTTTCTATTGGTATGTATTTAAACCAATGTTACACTATGAAGATTCCACTGAAGGGTTATCTTTTTCTTTTTCTTATTTGGATAATGCTGGATCATACCTTCTGCTTATCAATTGGAGCACGGAGATACGCAGGTAAGAAGGGAATGATAAGTGTTTTTCTTATAGTGTATCTCGTTTACTTGTATGATACAGTATCGCTTCTTTCTGCCTTTCTTTTCTGAAAATCCTATTTTGCCACACAGCATCAGGATAAGAAGAGATTTATAGAACGAGCCCTTGTGTGCGCTTTATAAATAGTGTATATCGTCGACTCTGTTATCTCTGAGGTCCACATTTTGCGTGGTTGGCTTTTTGCTTTGTATCCATTGTATCGGGGTAGCATTAATCGGATATCGGAGAAGGACGATAACACGTAGATATTCTGCTAAAGTTGAACAAGTAAAAGATTTCTTAAGTTATAATTCGTTATTATTAGGCTAGTAAGACTATCCGTGAAAACAAAATTATTGATCCTCCTGTCAACTTTGAACTCCCCCACTCCCCCACTCCCCCAACTATTGTTGCAGTTTTATGGTTGGTCGTTGTGTTGCTGTGTGTGATACATATTTGTGTAACAGTGGAAAAGTGCGCAGTGTATGTGGGTTTGGGCACAGCCAAATCTAGATATGTTTATAGATTGCTCTGGTTTGGGAGTATATGTCATGGTATTTGGGGATTTGCGACAAGCTAAATTTACTTGATGTAGTGATGATTTGTAGCAAGCAGGGCTTATGT
This sequence comes from Arion vulgaris, assembly GCA_020796225.1. Lineage (NCBI taxonomy): Eukaryota > Metazoa > Mollusca > Gastropoda > Stylommatophora > Arionidae > Arion > Arion vulgaris. The sequence continues at coordinate 67,655,044 of CM036755.1, read as the reverse complement.
AGTATATGATGATTTGTAGCAAGCAGGGCTTATGTAGTATATGATGATTTGTATCAAGCCCGGGCTTATGTAGTATATGATGATTTGTAGCAAGTAGGGTTTAAGTGATAATGGGGATTTGTACTCATTGCACTCCGGGCAGACCCATAGGTGTTCAGTTTCCCCAACAGATAACGAAGAGTATGCAAAATGATGGTTCCCGTAGCTCGCTTCTTAAACACACTCCTCACTCGACCCCTCATGCATCCAGTTCTACTTATACAACGGATTAGTCCAAACTGCTTAAAACCCTTTAGCTGCTAAGGACGTGTATATATATATATTCCCATTCAGTGCTAAAGACGCATTAACACGTCTGTTATTATCTCTCCTCTGTGGGATAAAGACGTGTTAACACGTTATACATTTCTACTGTCGCTGCTATAGGCGTACATTCATATTTGTGACCTAGAAACAAATAGTAGCTATTTTTAGCTCCGCCTTCTGAAAGTATGTAGCAGCGAAAGGGTTAAATTGCTGGATCGATTCAACATTTATTTTAGTGTCTTCACCTAACAGGCAGTCGCGAAGAGACCGAAGAACATCACCGATTTTATTGCAAGCCTGTCCGCTCTCTCATTGCCGCAAACACCCGCATGTCCTGGACAGTAGATCCACGTAAGCCTATGGAGGTTAGAAACTTCTATAGACGATGCCCACTGAAACCGAACCCTGCCCTTTTGGATCTTGTGAAGCATTGACTGAGTCAGATACAACAACGGCCCCAGTAAAGGAGTACCAAAGAGCTAATGAATTGCAGCAGTAACTGCAAAACCTAAGGACGAATCTTTTATTGCTTATATCAGAGCATGTAGACCTTTTTCTTCTTCAGCGATCTCTGGTCATGCGCTTAGTTTACTGTGAACCACAAACTGGGCGTTCAGCTTCAGATCTGTCAGGTTTCCCAAAGCTTAGTTTTTAGATCAACTGGGTGTGGTCACATGTTGCTTCTCATCTCACACAGGAGAGAGCAGTATTGCAGGACATGCTTCGGTGTCTGTTCCGTCTGTTGACACTGGTTTGACTAATTCCTAGTCTGTGTAAGTGTTTGTTAAGTTTGCAGTGTCCGGTACGTAGGCAAAATATAATGACCTGGTCTGTTCTGCTTAGGTATTTGTGGAAGTCCTTTCCATAATCATATCCAGTGTTTGTCTTCCAGTCTACTGCAGATTTTCTCTGTATGAGGGTTTTGACCTCCTGAGAAGACAGACGCTACCAATATCTCCAACGACAACCGCCCATTAAAGCAAGTCAAAGACTTAACATATATAGGGACATTTTGTCAGCAAAAGGAAGAATAACTAATGGAATCCAACACAAATATAAAATCACAAGTAAATGATGAAAAGCAAATCAAATGAGAGGACAAATGGCGCAAATTTTAAAATGCAAACAGGTCAGCATGAACATAAAAAGAGCAATCTTCAACACAGTCTTTCTCCCCACATTATGCTACCAGTGCCAAACCTGGACACTGACAACAAATCAAATAATAGGAGAAAACTAGTCACGACAGAGACGAAGTGTCCACACAGAATGCTGGGTGTAACAAGAAGAGACCGGTTGAGAAATGAAGACATCAGGAAAAAGTGGGTACAACATCAGTACTAAACTTCATCAAGAAACAAAAATTAAATGGTTCGGCCACATAAGCAGATTACCAACAGACAGTGCACATTAAAGAGCAATGCTGCTCCGATACAATGGGTACAAAGCAAAAGGCAGGCCACGTAAAAGATGGACTTCAGAGATAGCAGAGGCGACGAAATATACTATTTATGAAGCGCACACAAGGGCCCGTTCTAGAAATCTCTTCTTATCCTGACGCTGTGAGGCAAAATAGGATTGGAGAAAATCGAAAAAAAGAAAACATCAGAGCGTGTATTCCAAGAAACATGAAAAATAAGAATAAACTCCTTGCTGAGAATCCAATGAATCCAAGTTCACTTGTTATCTTAGAAGACTATTTTATATTAAGCTGTAACGAAGCTAATTATCTGATACAAGCTCTTCTATTTGTACATTTTTATGTATTGTGTTCATATTTATTTCTAACAAAATGTCACATAACGACAAATTATCTTGTGTTTTCTACATCTTATCTTCTATCTGTCTACAGATTTGAGCAATAGATTTTTTTACGTATTGTGTATTTCAACTCTCTCGCTCTCTCTCTTGCTTGCTCTCTCCTTCTCTTTCGATCTCCTTATTTATCTCTCTCTCTCGCTTGCTCTCTCCTTCTCTTTTGTTCTCCTTATTTATCTCTCTCTCTCTTGTTTGCTCTCTCCTTCTCTTTTGTTCTCCTTATTTATCTCTCTCTCGCTTGCTCTCTCCTTCTCTTTCGTTCTCCTTATTTATCTCTCTCTCTTGCTTGCTATCTCCTTCTTTTTCGTTCTCCTTATTTATCTCTTGCTTGCTCTCCCCTTCTCTTTTGTTCTCCTTATTTATCTCTTTCTCTCGCTTGCTCTCTCTTTCTCTTTTGTTCTCCTTATTTATCTCTCGCTCTTGCTTGCTCTCTCCTTCTCTTTTGTTCTCCTTATTTATCTCTTGCTTTCTCTCTCCTTCTCTTTCGTTCTCCTTTTTTCTCTCTCTCTTGCTTGCTCTCTCCTTCTCTTTCGTTCTCCTTATTTATCTCTCTCTCTTGCTTGCTCTCTCCTTCTCTTTCGCTCTCCTTATTTATCTCTTGCTTGCTCTCTCCTTCTCTTTCGTTCTCCTTTTTTCTCTCTCACGCTGTTTCTTTCTCTCTTTCCTTCTTTCTCTATATCTCTTGCTCTCTCATTCTCTCTCTCACTTTCTCCTTTTCTTTCGCTCTCTTTCTCGTTCTCTCGTTCCTAAATTTTTGAAAGTACAGTAGTAGGTCATGCTTCCTTTCTCCTCGGACCCCGGATGTAGCTTGTATGACTGACACCCAGATGTTACCTTAGATTATTGCATGATTGCATTTCAGTAGCTTTTTTCCCATTATTGTTATCAGGACGTCAGCGTCACTACGTAGAAGCTGGCATTAGTCGGCTTTAACCACTCAGATCTGATGCTATGCCATAGTATAACTCTATATGTGGTACTTAAAGTGGGTTTTTCTGTTTACATTAAAAAAAGATTCCCCGTCTGTACAAATTTGTATCCTGCTGGATAATATGCAGATACTTCTGCTGAAAGTCAAATGTACCTATCCTACATGCTGTAGTAACTGAACGGGAGCACAGCGCATTGACATTTTCGTGGAAAAATCACACACAAAACAAAGATGGGTTATCGTTATTGAATGTACTTCTGTGTTCCAACTGTATTCCAGTTTCCCATAACTTTTTACATATTTCTTGATATATATTTATTCTTATTCTCATCCAGCTTTGATAAACCCTGGTAGCACTACTTTTAAAATGACACCTGGGTTCCTCTCCATCTAGATAATAGAAATCAACTTTTAATTATTCTTATTCTGCGTTCGCCCGCTGTGAATTCGGACGTTAGCCATGACGCCTGGTTTGGCGCTTTTAACTGATTTTTGCCTGAAAGCCTGCTTTACAATTTGACTGGTATCCCTCGCCATTGCAGGAAACTTTTAATGTTAATGCTGAAGGTCGTATCTAAAACAAAATCTTTAATTCAATTAAATCTAAAATCAAAACTTTCCCCCCATCATCCAGACAAAACATTCCCCCATTGCCCAGACAAAGATTCCCCCATCGCCCAGACAAAACATTCCCCCATCGCCCAGACAAAACATTCCCCCATCGTCCAGACAAAATGACACCCTAATCAACACCATTTTTCAAAGAGAAAACCAAATAATAGAAATTACAATGCGTATTTGTTAAGACGACAAGCAAAATACCAGCTTTCAACAATAAGAGGACACAAGCAAATTAGTGCTTTCAATAAAAACAACCAGATGAAAGGGGAGCAGGAGTTAGCACCATAATTAGTCGCAACAGACGGACGTAAAAACAAATTTGTCATCCAGCAAAATAATACCACAATAACAGTAATTTAAAAAAGCAGAATTTAATAAAATATTTTGGAAAAGTAAGAGTGTCAGGTTGTTTTTCAGGCCACATTTTTTATGTTTTAGCTCAACCTGCCCTCCGCCCGTGTATTAACGGGACTCGCAAGGGGAGCAAAGAATAGTAACACTAGGACCTTCAAGGAATGTAGTAAGAGGCGACAGGTAGGGGCCTAGGAAAGCTACCCTAGTAATTAAAAAGCGTCATAGAAAGGTGTGCTGGCCTACTTGTAGGCGCATAACTGGCACAATGTGCAATCGCTCTTAGGCTCAGATCACATACAAATCACAAAGAGTGGTTAACAAGTGATCGATATGGAGTGTTAGAATAAAAGTTCCCGCCCCAACATATTTATGTTTTATTCCCCACGGCACTTCACATATTTATGTTTTATTCCCCACGGCACTTCACATATTTATGTTTTATTCCCCCCTGCACTCCTTTTATGTTTATTCCACACTTCATATTATGTTTATTTATTCTTGATCCACATCAATGCCGGAGCGGTCATTCGTATGACCACATCATATTAAATATTTCCACCGCCCACTTTCCAAATAAATTTTAGCCTCCCATTATAACAGTTGCCAGCCGCCCACCATCCATAAATATAATGCCTTTCTGATGAATGAAATATATTTATGTCCTGGTCAATTGTCAAATGATTATATACGAAATAGAAATTAGACAAATGATCTAAGATGGCATGAGATGAATTAATGCAAATTCAATTTGTAATTGTTATTTAATCACAATTCAAACAACCCCCAAATGCTTTAACTATCGCCAACATTAGCACACTTTGGGTAACCACTTTGGGAACCCATGAGCTACATAATACTCTCTAGATTTGTATGTCATTGTGTTGATGTTAAATATAAGGTCAAGTCGCCTGAGTGGTTACCGGGGCCCAAATTTGGGGTGTAAAGAATAGAACTACTGTTACCTGCCATGCATGTCGTAAGAGGCGACTAAGGAGGTTTGGCTGAAATCGGATGCACATGTCCTAAACTTGTAGAAATCTATGCGTTTAGGGGCCTACAAACCAATGTGCAACGTATACACGTTCTTGGCAAAGATCAAACATATCACAGAGTGATTAATATTGGTCGTAAAGAACGAACGCAAAGAAGAAGATAAGGTCAAGTGTAATTCTGTTAAGTCCAAATCCCGCTTGTGTCATATTTATTTCTACCCATTCTCCCACAGTCTTCACATAATTATTTGTAACAAGATTGTACTTACGTGACTAATCAATGCCACTGTTCTATAGTTGGTACATAAGTTGGTGTCTTCTTTTCCTCACGTGTGAAAATTCAGCCCAAAACCCTCTTATTGATAGGCGAAAGCTGTGCATTACGCTAATCCCCCAAATTTATACAGCATATATATATGTATATATATATATATATATATATATTTTTTTTTTTTCGATGCAGAAGTACTTGAGCTTTCAGCTCTTCGGCTCTGTGCTATGGACATCGTGACCTTTCGGTTCGGTGCCATAAATACCGTGAATCTGGGGAACCTGTTTCTTTTCTGCCATCCCGCCGAATTGAACCCGCACTCACAGAGGGCTAGTCACCCACAGTTCAACGCTCTACGAACACGCTGGGCAGGCGGGCGTATATATGTATATATATATATTATTTGTTCATCTTTAAATATGCTTTAGTGACTCGGCGATTCCCTTTGAATTCTTATAACACTTAACCGTTTCGTCTTTACAAGCCAATATACTGGCTCGTATTACTTTTTTTAAGATGACACAAATCCAGTGTACTGACTATTTCACTATACATTGCAATATAAATGCATCCAGATGTAAATATTCTACTTCTTCTTTGCGTTCATTCTTTACGACCAATTTCACATTGGTTTGGTAGGCCCCTAAACGCATAGACTTCTACACGTTTAGGACATGTGCATCCGATTTCAGCCAAACTTCCTTACGACATGCGTGGCAGATAACAGTGGTAATATTCTTTACACCCCAAATGTGGGCCCCGGTAACCACTCGGGCGATCCGGATGTAAATAAAATTCATCAACATAAAATAGCTTGTCCTGAGCAGAACTTTGCCACCCCAGCTGTCCTTCGGAATTTCTCTTTCTCATTGGCCAGATGCCTATGTAGCCGTCATGTAAATGAAATTACGGAGAGAAATTGTTAATTACAATGAAGACACAGACCAGACGAAAGAACAAAGAAATGCACACTACGTGGGCTATGCAAATATGATACTTACTGCAGCTCGCACAACATAAGAAAGCTGTCAACAAATGATCACTTATTACGATAACCAGAAGCGACATGGAAACAGGATAATATAATGTCATTCAATTATCTTTTACTCGATTTGGCTTTCCAATGCAATTCTTGTCCTGGGGGGTCAGGTTTCGCATTAAGTTGCCCAAATAATCAACACAGTGGATCGTATTCCGGATTTTGGAAAACAATTGAAGATTCTCAAAAAAAATCTTATGCTATTTTGCTGTGGAATGCAGAAAAATAAAAAGTAGTAAAAAAAAAAAGATTTAGCGAGCTACCTAGGACAGAACGGTGTGGAAAAATTACTTGCAGGCTCTTTGTAAAGTACGTGCCACACCGGGTGGATCCAGTACTAATGAACGCGAAAACGTTTGTAAAACTCCAAGCTTCACCAATCATTTAATCGAGAGCGCTCGAAGTTTTGTAATGGGTAGTATTTTGTCAGTTGGCGTTTAGTGAAGGCTCCCATCCTTTGACCCCTGATCAGGTGGGCACTAGCATTGTAAGAACAGATACTAGACTTTGATTTTAGAGAAAAGGCAGAGAAGCGATATTAAACCTCCTTTAATTTTTTTTTGAATGGGGCCCGCCCTTGACGTGCAATACCAGGTGGACTCCGTACTAGAGAACGTGAAAACGTTTATAAACTATCAACAAAATAGATGAGACTGCAGTAAAACTATTTGATTGACAAAACACGTAATCACAAAGTACTGTAGTTTTACAAATTACAAAACAATGACAAAATACATCAACGTTTCGACCAACAAGACCTTTATCAATCAAACGAACAACAGGAGTGACGAATAAAAAAACATATGGACGACTACATACAAACGTTTCTAATGAAAATCTGGGAATAAAAACGAATAACGAAATAAATGTAACACAAAAACACACATAAAAACTAGAAATAGAAAAGAAGAGAAACAATGAAAATCAAGTAAATATATAACTTGAATACATGCAACATATGCCCATATAGATTACAAGGCATGAGAAGAGAAAGTACTAAGAAGCATAGGAATGTAATACGTTGAGCCCACGTGGTCACGAGGTACCATACAACGAAATTAACAAATTCTCCAGAGCAAATCGACTGCGATCATCCGAGGAACATGATCGGATGGCTGTGACCTGGACATCGTGAGCTCCTAAATGGCCAGTATCATTGAAAATGGTGGCTACAGGAGTCACATAGCATTGGCGTATGTCGTGCAAGTGTTGGGCGAATCGGCCACTGAGCCTCTTGCCTGTCTCGCCGATATAAGCCTTGTTACACCGCTTACAGATAATGGCATAGATAAGATTACGGGACTCGCATGTGAAACCATCTTCAATAACAAACGAGGCTAAAGGAAAAGATACAGGACACGTCTGTATCACATAAGCACACGTGTTGCAACGCCGACGGCCACACTGAACAGTGCCAAAATGAGTCTGGATATTGGACTTAAGGCGACTGTGTACCAACATATCCTTAAGACTTCTGTCCCGTCTGTAAGCAACCAAAGAATAGTTGGGGAAGACTGAACGGGTCTCAGAATCTGACTTAAGGATAGACAGATGAAGGAATAAAACATTTTTCACCAGTGAACTATGGGGGTGGAAAGTTAAGATAAGTTTTACTCTGTCAGAGTTAGTAGTCCTATGCTGGCTGGTAAGGGCCTGCTGGCGAGTGATTTTCTGAACTCGATGCATAGCAGATACAAGCACCTTCTCCGGGTATAGGATCCTGCGGAAGAAATCAAGCATCTCTTGAGCTCTATCAAGAAAATCATCGTCCTCGCTACAAAGGCGACGAAGGCGCAAGAGCTGCGAGAATGGCAGAGTCACGACACCCCTGGTGATGGGAAGAAGTATAAAGGAGAAAACTATGTGCATCAGTAGGCTTGTAATATACTGATGTAGTGATAGTGGATAGGTATAGGTACACATAGTTTTCTTGAAAACTGCTTTGTGCAATACTCTCGGCAGGTGGCGTGTCATTTCTGCGGAGAGGACCGAGCCATATGGGGTAAAACCCGGTGCAATGAAGTCAATCCTTCGGCTTAAAAACCCTTTAATAACTGACTTTACCTTCTTGTGTCTTCAGCCTTTTGTCTAAGATCAAAGTGCAGTGCCCACTTGATCACGGGTGGGAGCCTTGAAAAAACGCAGAATAACACACATAAACACATTTAAACAAACTCTGAGCAGTTCTCATTCAAAAGAATGACGACACTAGAAATTTACTCGTTCAACCGTGCTGTATCCATTTGGTGTGTACTTTCGAGTATTGCCAAATTAAAAAAAATTAATTTAAAAAATGTGGCTTTTTTTCAATTCAAGAAAAACAACATTGTGTTACCCGCGTTTTCACTTTAAACCATCTAGATATTTTTCCAGAGATTCCTGATCTCAGTGCAGGTGAGATCGAGTTCCTAGTCCTATCAGAGACGGACGATAAAACGTAGATCCCGTGTTCAATTTGAACATAAAAGAACCATTGGCAGTTCAAAATCGAGAAGAGCAGTCTGGAAAGCTGCTCCCGTGCAAAATTCAATAGAAAAGTATAAAAATAGAAGTTTCAATAAAAATATCTTCACAATCTTCAAAATTGCATCGGGGACCCTCGCCGGTGTTACGGATTTCGTGCACTGCAGCTGAGATCTTAATGATTAAGAAAGAGATCGGAGCACATATGGTTACTCACCGATGTGCAATGATGATGGTGCTATCAATCAATCAATCAATCAATGATTTTACACCATTCCTTAAACATATGAAATGAAACGAAAACAACAAAATCTCTTACATTGGTCGAAATTATTCATAAAAATATTAGCAGTAACTTTTCTGAGAACTTAACACAGTTCTTACTGTTGTGTTCTTTAATATTTGAGCTAGACAACAACATCAGAGAATGTTCTATAATAACATAATCTACTGAATGACTTCATATTTATTTTAATTTGACGAAATAAGAAAATTGAATGAAATATCCGTCTGATCTGAATTTAACCGATTTTGTCTGCACTTTAACGAGATTATTAACGGCTTATTATATTGTTTTCTCCTGTTATCGTGTTTGATTTCCATGATGTTTATGTCAAAGGTCTCTTGCCTGTATTAGTGCTATCAGTGCTATCCAATGTTTTTAAATATTGGGCCGCATCTAACTAAAGAGTATAGGTCGCGAGGTCCATGTGACAATTGCAATAATAATGCTGATTATTCTCTCCGCTTATTATTTACAAACGCGATTATTCTGTGTCCTCTTGCTTCCTATTCGCCTCGACCAACGCTTGACTCTGAACTTGTTCATGTCTGAACTGTGCAAACAACGTACGGTAGGTAGTTAGTCTTGCAGCGGATACCGCCTCACTGTCGAATACCAGCATGTGAAGCAGCAAACCGACTGGCAAAGGAAGGTGCTGCAGGAGAGCAACCGGTTGTACAAGTTACCTACCACCAAAAGAAAAGGATGATAAGTACAGTTCGAAAACCAACAATACTACCACATAATAACTACCATAGTATGAGCAAAATAGAACAAGTAGTTCGAAGTAGTTGCGCCACAGAGCAGGACACAATCGAAACCGCAGCCACATGTGTACAATATATCTCTGAGTCTACCTACTGCTTTGCAGGTAGGCTGGGGACAGCCAAAGGCTGAAAGAACAAACCCAATAAACGCTGGCTGAAACCAGACACGTCGCCGATGGATAAACACCAGAGCTCCAAGTGGCGCTGAATGATGTAACGTAAAACAAACTTTCTTCTTCAAAGGCTGTTTATATATCACAGTAAGAATGATCAAAATGGCCTAAAAAGAACGATCAATCGATCGATCGAGAGAGAGAGAGCGAGCGAGAGATCTGAGTCTTTCTGTGGCTAAGTGGTTAATCCTTTGCCTTGCGTTCCGAGCCGATAATCGTGAGTTCGAATCCGAACAGTGCTGTTCTGTTTACGAGTGCATTTTTCCAGAGACCACTAGGATTGTTGCCGAAGCTGTGGAGTTCGTGCTTTATGCAATATTTCTCGGCAGGTAACGTGCCATTTTTGTGGAGAGGGACTAAGCCATATGGGGTAAAACCCGGCGCAATGAAGTCACTCCTTCGGCTTTAGAGTCTTTAATCATCAGCCAGTTCAATCTCATCGAAACCCTGAATCCCTGTATCAACAGGGCATCTTCTTCTTCTTCAAACGCTCCATATCGACCACTTGTTAACCACTCTGTGTGATTTGTATGTGATCTGAGCTTAAGAGCGATTATTCGTTGTGCCAGTTATGCGCCTAATAGTAGGCTAGGTTATCCTATTTCTGCGTAGCTTTTTATTCACAGAGGAGCGTCTGGCCGAAAGGATTAGAGCGCTGCTCCCATGCAGGAGACTTGTGTTGAATTCACGGTAAGGCCTAGGTTTTTTTTCTGTTGTTGGCATAAATGAAAAATCTTATCCTGAACATCTTCGCGGTAACTGCACTAGCCATGCAGCCATTAAATTCATCAGTCTCTCGTCCAACCTGTCCTATACCGCCCTAAAAAGTAGCACTACAGGCAGTAACGACAGTGTTTCCGATTTTATTTACTAGGGTAGCTTCCCTAGGCCCCTACCTCAGTCGCCTCCTACAACAGGCCTTTTATGTCGCAGTGTTACTTTTCTTTGCTCCCATTAAGTGCCCTGGCAACACGCGGCCGGGCGCATCAGGACATAATAACCATTGGTAAACTTGTTTGAAAAACAAGTATGATTCAATAATTATGTATACCGATACGTGGTACCGCATATCCTGTGATCTGCTCGTAGATCCCAGGCATGATTGTGTCTGACGTGGTCTTAATAGTTTTCTCCCTTGCCTGATGTATATTTAAGAAACAACGTTAAGTAAAGATAAATAGCTTAGAGAACCGAGACTCATAAGTTACTTCCCATATTGAATGTGAAGAGGCTTAATGAAAGCATTAACTTTGTTAGTACTACCTTCGTTATAGCTAAAATTATTGCTTCCCTTTGCTACTGTGGTTTAATAGTTAAATCACTTAATGGTGCCGTGTCCCATCTAAATGAGATCATTATAACATATTAATATTTTCTTCTTCTTTGACGTGCCTGCTCAGATTTAAAATTGAAAATGCTAAGGGATACGAAGTTAGTGATATTTTTGTCGTGGAAATCCAAGGTTTAGAATCAGTGGCGAATCGTAATCATTTTTGTTGGTGGTCCTGACAAAACTATGAAAAATTATGGTGTTGCGTTATGTTATATTTTAGTATTTACTATTATTTGTTTATTCTGGAAGTTATCCTCCCTTTATTAGAATGATCTTTATAACGTGCACCTGGACACATGTTAACTCAATAACACCATCTAACCGTGCACTGACTTGACCGTGTACGAATTTCTCAAAATAACATATTTGTCTGTGGTAAATAACCATTCAAGATAGAGGTCAGAGGTTGCTATGTTAACAGATAGTCTAAATAGATCACATTTCTACTGGAACTAAAAATAATGCACTGGAAATGTGTAAAGTATACAAATAAGAGAAGAAAGACACGTCGGTGAGTAACTATGTGTGCTACGATCTCATTCTTACACAGGAAGATCTCAGCTTCAGTGCACGAGCTGCGTAGCAAGAGTTCCCCATGTAATTTAGAAGATGGTAAAAATATTTTGCAATAATTTTATTTTTTAATTTTTCTAATGTATTTTATCCACGCAGCGGCTTTCCAGCCTGCTCTTCTCGGTTTTGAACAGTAAAGGGTTCTTTTAAGCCCGTCTGCCCAGCGTGTTCGTAGCGCGTTGGACTACGGTGACTATCCTCTGTGTGTGCGGGTTCAATTCCGCGGGATGGCAGAAAAGCCACATATTCCCCAGATTTACGGTGTTCGTGGCACCGAACCGAAGGGTTACGATGTCCATGGCACCGAGCCGAAGAGCTGAAAAGCTCAAGTGCTTCTGGATCGGAAAAATAAAAATAAAATAAGGTTCTGAACTTGAACACGGTACCTTCGTTTTATCGTCCATCTCCCATAGGGCTAGGAGTCCGTGCACTGTTGCTGAGATATTTCTGTGTAAGAAAGGGATAATAGCACACATAGTTACTCACTGATGTGCAATTATGACGATCCAATCAATCAATCAATCAGTCATACAACTCCATGTCTGAAATCGCTGAAAGAAAAATTAAAACAAAAACAAGGAAATTCTATCACAACTTTGATGCAGAAATTCAATCAAAGTGGCAACTGAGAAACTGTTGAATACCAGACTTGATCCACAAGCTGTTGTATTTTGACAGATGCAAAATCAGCACTTCAAGCACTCCAGTCCAGAAAAGTGCCAGGTCTACAGACCCTAATGTCTAAATTGTCCAAGCAGCGCAGAGTCGTCTTGCAGTGGATACCCTATCACTGTGAAATACCAGGAAATGAAACAGCAGACCGATTGGACAAAGAAGGTGCTGCAGGAGAGCAACCGGATGTGCCAGTTACCTACCACCAAAAGAAAAGGATGATTAAATCAATGAGAAAGCCACAAAACCAACACAAGACGATTACTATAATATGAGCAGATTGGAACAAGTTGTCATTCTGCGCCTTAGAACAGGACACAAGCGACTCCGCAGTCACATGTGTACAGAATTCAAGATTGATATTTCAGCCATGTGTACATGTGGACAGGCACATCAGAATGCAGAGCACATACTTCAAAACTGCCCCGAATATGATATACTGAGGCAAACTCACTGGCCTAATGAAACAACACTCGACCGAAAACTACACGAACCTCTGTGTGATTTAAAAAAGACAGTGACGTTTATACCAGAGACAGCATTGAATATATATATATATATATATACAATATTTCAAGCTAACGAAAGGAAGGAAGGAATTAAAATATCTTGGGAAAATGAAAAAGGACACATGGTATTTCTAATTACAGAATCCACAAAAAAGTTCCGAGAAAGAAATGAAGCAACAGTCAAGTGAAATGACATTGCTACAAGCAAAAGTCGTCATCTATGAAAAACATGGAGCGCCATTACTGGATGGAAAGAAATGAAATAGATTTGTCTATTACGTCGTAAGTTCAGCGGGAAAAAAAACAAACCCTGGAAAATATGGTATACGCCACTGGGTGTAGTAATGTTCAAGGACTGGAAACCCGAGGTAATGAAATTGCAATAGTTTTACAGTGCAGTCATGAAATTGAAATAGTTTTACAGTGCAGTCATGAAATTGAAATAGTTTTACAGTGCAGTCATGAAATTGAAATAGTTTTACAGTGCAGTCATGAAATTGGTCAGAGGCGAAAACTGGGATAATGTAAATATTGTTGTTTTTATTCCTCGTACCGTTATACGTTACATAGGTCCTGCAAGTAATTTGTCCATACCGCTCTGTCTTGTGCAACTATCTCAATTTCTTCTATGCAATTGAGTTCGATATTAGTCATATTCTTCTTTTTCTTCGAACTCTCCACATAGACCTCTTGTTAACCACTCTGTGTGATTTATATGTGATTTGAGCCTAAGATTGATTGTACGTTGTACCAGTTATGCGCCTACAAGTAAGCCAGCACATACGATTTCTGCGCCGCCTTTTTTTTACTAGGGCAGCTTCCCTAGGCCCCTAACTCAGTAGCTTCTTTCGACATGCCTTGTAGATCGCATTATTACTATCCTTTGTTCCCCTTGCGAGCCTCGGCAATACTCGGGCGGAAACTGAACTGCAAAATTGACGGTCCTATCAATCAATCAATCAATCAGACAACCAATCAATCAATCAATTCTAAAGCTTGTTATTCGCATTGCATGCTCCATAAATTATTACTGATTTCTTTTGCGCCGGAGTGATTACCGGGGCCCAAATTTGGGTGTAAAGAATAGAACCACTGTTACCTGTCACGCATGTCGTAATAGGCGACTAAGGAGGTTTGACTGAAATCGGATATACATGTCCTAAACGTGTAGAAGTCTATGCGTTTAGGGACCTAACAAACTAATGTGCAACGTATACACGTTCTTGGCAAAGATCAAATATATCACAAAGAGTGATTAAAATTGATCGTAAAGAACGAACGCAAAGAAGAAGAAAGAAGACTGCTTTCTTTGAATATTTGTCAGATCTCTTATGTTATATTGATTTCTATCGGGATATCTACATTAGCTCTTTTATCAATCAATAATATTCTTTACAATCTATTGTAATACTAGTTTTTTATGCCTTCATGTTTTTCATGTGTTCATGTTTTGTTATTGTTCAAGATAATTGCAACGACACAGAAAGATTAACAGCGAAGAGGACAATAAATATATTGATATGCATGATGTTTCTTTATATAAAATATCAACCAAAAACATAAGATAAAAACAATTGAAATCGTTAATTGTTTTTTGTTATTGTTAAGCATGTATAACATAACCACATTATTCTGCAGTGTATACCAGTCGACTATGGCGTATCAGGAAATAAAAGACCAGACAGTATAACTAAGGTGGGAACAAAACTGATACAGCACAAATACCCAGTGTCACTACTAGAGATCAAGACACATATCAAGCGAAAGTATAAAGAGATGTTGAGGCAACAAACCCACAGCAAACACCAACAAGATCCCATCAGCAGACTAAACAGAAAACAGCAAACAATAATCTTTCGCCTAAGAACAGGTCACTGTAGGCTCAACCATCACATGCACAGAATAAAGCCTGCTCAGACTGCACAGTGTGCATGCCAGACAGAAACACAGACTCCAGAGCTTGTAGCAGACCAGCTGGTACAAGGCCCCAAATTTTGTCTCTGTAACAGACTATGATCACAAGTATAAAGAATTACAACAGATAACTGATTAGAAAATTCATAAGTATATTTAATCACTTGTAATATCAATCTCTCTCTGTCTTGGAGAGTGAATAACAACAACAACAAAAATGACACTTGTAACAGACTATGATCACAGGTATAAGGAATTACAACAGATAACTGATTAGAAAATTCATAAGTATATTTAACCACTTGTAATATCAATCTCTCTCTGTCTTGGAGAGTGAATAACAACAGCTACGGCAACAATTAATTTTCATCAAATTCTATAATTCAGTGTACAAATGGGTCCCACTCTCACTAGCGTCTACCTGAATAGAATAACAACACTTGCACCATCAAATTCCCTGAATCCTTCTGAAATAGTATGTCTTATCTTCTGTGCTCGTCGGTCTATATTAATAAAGTTAGTTTTTCGCCGATGTCCCTTTTAGGAATTCAGTCCACACTGTAAAATAGTTCATTAACTTATAACAGTTCATTACCTGGCGTTGATGTTCGAGATACTATGGTCGTTCACAATTCCCTTCAATCTCAGGGAAAAATAGGATGCTTCTGGCACTTTACTGGTCTCGTCTTTGGTTGCGGAAAGCTAGTCTTCACAGTCAGCGGGTCGCTTACTCATCTGCTTCTATAGTCTTCAGGCATCAGTCCTCTGGTCGTCAGGCACTGGTCATTGGTTAGTCTGGCATCGGTTCATCTAGGCGTCAGTTATCTGGTCGGCATCTCGTCGTCTTGGTTCACAGTACATATATAAAACCTCGCTGTTCTCTGGTAAATGGCTGTTGATTGATGTGTACTAGTTAACAACTTCATGTTAGTTCACCGCTCTATCTCTCTTTGACTTTAAGTGTTGCTCTTAGCAGTTCCAACCAATTTAAAATCACTGTTAAAGGCATTCTAGTTTCTCTCTCTCAAAAATCAAAGTAGTATCTACTTGCTACTTAAACATATATGATCGTTCTCTCAATTCCAGTCAGTCTGTCTTCTCGCTTCAATGTAAACTCTCAACTCAATCAGAATATTCCTCGAAACCTCACTAACTCGACGTATTTCTCTGCAATGCTCCACCTCCACTAATTGTAATATCCTTCTCAACTCCCAAATAACAGAATATTCCTCTGAAAACCTAACTAACTCGACGGTATTTCTCTTGTACTTCAATGTATCCGTCCGACCTCCTCACTTCTCAAGTTGTAACTATCCTACTGTTCAAACCAAAAGCTCCCAATTGTCCCTTCTCTGGTTCGAGATCCTCGATTTTTGCGAGAGTCCTCGCCTATCTCGGGTTAGAACCCTTTTCATGAATTTAACTCCCCACTGGTCAGCAACTGGACTGGTAAACAATTTAAATACTAATAGTATTCAAGGACGCCCCGTGCAAAAATAAGGGTCGTGGGTTGACCCCGACTGTACCCCTAATTAGGATAACAGTGAAACTGTTACAAGCACATCCTGCAGTCATGTCCATCATGCATACACCAACGAAACGAAACATGACCCAAGAACAAAGTTTACAGAGCAAGCTATGGGGAACTAACAAGGAAGTCCAACTGACATACATCTTCATACAGGCAACCCATCTCATGGTTTAGACGAGCGTACAAAACCGAACGTAAAGAAGAGGAAGTTAAGCAAGTATAATTTCAAAGATAACATCTGAGTGCTAGAATTCAACATTTAGTTTTTAAAAAAAAGGTCGTTACTACTTGCAGTACCACCTTTTTGGGCGATGTAGGACAGGTGGGACGTGAGCCTGAGAAATTTTAATTGCTGCAAGTCTCCGCGAAACTCTTCAGCATAGGAATTTTCTTTTATGCCCACAGAGAAAAAAATTCATTGGATTTCCTGTGAAATACTTACCTTGGATTGAACACGGGTCTCCCGTATTGGAGCAGCGCTCTACTTCACTCGGCCAGACGCTCCTCTACAGTAAATCTTCTGAAAAGCGTGGATGTGCTTTCGTATATAAATGTTACAGAAGAATTCTCAAAATTGCATTAGAATTCCATGAGCATTTCACACCCTCTCTCTATCTCTGTCTCTCTGTCTCTGTCTCTCTCTCTCTCTCTCTGTGTCTCTTTCTGTCTCTCCCTTTCACTCTCTCTCTCTTTATCCCTCTCTCTCTGTGCCTTTTTAACCCAGATTGGGGCATAGACCCTCAAACAACTCTTGCCAAGTCTTCCTATTTCAAGCCTATCTCCTGCAGCTTCCTCCAGCTCTTCTTTATATTGTTGATCTCTACCTCCAAATCCGTCCCGTGTATTTCTCGGCCTCCCCTTCTTTCGCTGTCCCTGCGGGTTCCAGAAAAGGACCCTTCTTATTATATTCCCTCAAGTTTTCGAAAAGTTTGTCGTATCCAGCGACAGCGTCTTTTTAACCTCTTGGTTCACTGGAATCTGTCTTGTTCTTTCCATAAGTTCATCGTGACCCCATCATACCATCTCAGTCCCTCTACTCTGCGCAGACACCAGTTGACGAATGTTTGCAATTCATGCGTTATTATTTTAGTCGTTCTCCATGTTTCTGACCCATGCAGCAGAACTGCTCTCTCCGATACACGCAATAAGATGCAGGATAAGCTAAACACACTAAATCAAAGGTCTCAACAACTAGGGCTAAACATTCATCAGAGAAAGACAAAGATAATGAGAATTAACTTAACAAACGACAATCCAATCTCCTTGGGTGAAATCCCACTTCAAGAGGTAGAATCATATACATACTTGGGTAGCAATGTAGACAAAGAGGGTGGAACATATAGAGATGTCAAAATAAGAATACAGAAGGCAAGAGGAGCTTTCATTGCACTGGGAAAAATATGGAAGTCTAAAATCAAATCAAGATAAAAAATTAAGATACTTAACTTCAATGTTGAAGCATTTCACACCCTAGTTCTGCAAACAAGATTACTGGACATCTCATAACCCTTGTTTAAATATCAAATGAACTGTCACCCACATCCCCCAACAGCTTGTCATGAACAGAACTTAGCCATCCTAATAGTCTTTCGAAATGTCTCCGTCTAATAGACCATAGGCTTCGCCTCTGTCATGCTAAAATCATCAGTCATACCCTGAATCAATCTTATCCGTGGTCCTCCTCATATCTTTGCTGGGATGTCTCCTTCCATAATGACTTTCTTCAACATTTCGTCACTTTTTATGTGTCCAAATAACCTCAATTTTAACTTTCTGATATGTAGCCACATTTTTTTCTTTGGTTTTGAGTTTCTTTTGGATGTATTTATTTGGTCACATCTCTGTCCATGATATGCGGATAACTCTTTTGTAACACTTATACTTCTTCTTCTGCATTCGCCCGCTATGAATTCAGGCGTAGCCATGGCGCCTGGTGTGGCGCTTCTGACTGATTTTTGCGTGAAAGTCTGCTTCTCGTTTTATTGGTTTCTTCGCCATACAGATGCACTTATATACTTTTCCATTGCCTTATTGAATGTCCATGTTTTCTTTCCAAACGTTGCCACTGGGAATATGCATGCTTTTAGTATTCTGATCTTTGCTTTCTTGTCATTTCCATTCCATACTGCTTATTTTAAGGCTCTGTTTGTTTTTTCTCTCTTTCTCTCTTTCACTATCTCTCTCTTTCGATCCCCGCCTAGACCGATGTAGCAAATTTTTTCATGAATTCTGCTGTTGTTTTTAGGGACTCCGTAAAACTGGCAGTCTTGCAGTATGTGCTCTGCCGTCATGTCCGACTTTTCAAAATGGCACAGGCTAGTTGTGCCAATTTTAAATTTGTTGAACATGTGGGCCCAAAGTCAGAGAGGTTTTCCTCTCGGAAGGAAGGCGAGAGCAAGACCGAGGAAAAGGTGGATATATAACGTAGTTGAATTCTGCCAGGGGAACTAAGAAAACCATCACACAAGTCACCAGAGAAGCGCAAGACAAATACATAAAACCACGACACTGGGTTAACAACCCGGTAACAGTGTGCTGACAAAAGCAGAAAATACTTGCTGAACTAAGCAGTTAATAAATGCAGTCGCTACCTCCTTCAAAGAAAATACATAAATTCAAAATAAAACATTTATATAAAGTCGACCCACTTTTTCGATTTCTTTTTCTTTCTATACACACGTTAATGACCTCGCTATGCATCGTTAGAACTTCCATACACAAATATGCTTATATCATATTTCCTTGAGGTTAGGCGCTCGCATTTTGTTACAAAGGCACTCGTTTCGCTCCCTCGTAGAGCCATCTGGATATTTTTCTGAGATCCCTGATCTTAGTGTAGATGAGATCGAGTTCCTAGTCCTATCGAAGACGGAAGATAAAAAGTAGGTTGCGTGTTCAAGTTGAGGAAGTAAAAGAACCCTTTGCAGTACAAAACCGAGAAGAGCAGGCTGGAAAGCTGCTGCCCAGGCAATATTCATTAGAAAGATTAAAAAATAAACTTTCTACAAATATTATTTTCACTAGCTTCTAAATTACACCGGGGAGCCTCGCCGGTGCTACGGAGCTCGCGCACTGTCGCTGAGATTTTTCCTGTGTAAGAAAGAGATCGCAACACATATGGTTACTCACAGAAGTGCAATGATGATGGTCCTCCCAATTAATCAATCACTTGGGAACAATAGACCTTCCTTTATCAGACAGTATCCATTCCACATAATTTCGGACATATAATTATAAGGGGCAGTTTAGAACATTTGGTTACAATAGGTAAAATACAGGGGCAGAGAGATAGAGGGAAACAAAGAGACATAATTCCGGACACTTGAAATCGTCGTTCGGCAATAGTTCGGAGACGGAGTTGATGGATTGTACAAGAGACAGGCAGATGTGGAGAGACATGATCGCCTATGCCAACCGGCACGACACTTCATTGATTGAGCCACTACATTGTCAACAAATATTTTACCATTGCCTTCTTCTTAATAATCTAACTCTTCTGTCGTATTTTAATGGATTTTCGGATGCTACACTTTTCTCTTGTTGGTAGGGTTGTTGCAGAGCGGGACTTACAGGACAACTACTTCTAGTAGGAAGATGGAGGTTGAGGCCGTTACTGCTGCCCTCCATTTGCTTGCTGAGACTTCATTTACTGGGGCAGTTGTTGTATCTGACTCTCAGTCGATGCTTCACAAGATCCAGAAGGGCAGGTTTCGGTATGAGTGGATGTCGTCTATAGAAGTTTCTAACCTCCAGAGGCTTACGTGGATATACTGTCCTGGGCATGCGGGTGTTTACGGCAATGAGAAAGCGGACAGGCTTGCATCCATTGTTGGGGAGTTGAAGATGGATAAGGGGGATATTCTTCGGTCTCTTCGCGATTGCCTGTTGGATGAGGACACTAACATCGATGTTGAATCGATCAAGCGATTTAGGCAGTTTGGAGTTAACCGTTTTACAAGTCGAACTGGATGCCTGAGAGGCAGAGTGAGAGGTGTGTTTAATCAGTGAGCCACGAGAACCATCAATATGCATACTTTTCGATATCTGTTGGAGGAGACTGAGCACTTATGGTTCTGCCCGGAGTGCAATGACGTCAGTTTAGTAACCAATAACGAATCTCTTGTTCTGGTAATCGTTCTTCTTCCGCCTATTTAAGTGTTATTTTGATAACATTATGCCGACATAATAGTTGTTGGTTGCTGTACCGACGTCCAAGTACTATTTATAGTTCCAAAAAGGTACTTAGCGTCTCAAGAAGTATATGTTAAATTACACGCATGTTTGATGGTTTCCGTTGCAAGTTGATTTAAAAAAAACTCTCGTTTCTGACACATTTCGGTTTAAACCGCCAGCAGCTGTGCCTAATTGTATGCCAAGTTGACCACATATGACCAAAAACTAGTTTATAAATGGCCAAATTAAACTTAGATCCAAATAAACGAATAAATGTAAACCAAACACAAATTCAAGCAAGGCCGTAAAGAAAACCAATCAGCTTAGACGGAAAATAGGAAATTCCCGTTGAATGGTGAGAACACGGAGTCTCTTTCAAGAACCCAGAGGAAGCAACGGAAGTAACGAATATGATCAACAAATAAACAAGGAACAGGTATTAAGAGCTTCCCAAAAAACAAATAGACAAACACAGGACTCGAACCACTTACCCTAGTCCTTACGACACCAATCGCCTAGCCTAGCAATACGAGCGCTTTTACGGACACAACCAATGAGCCATTCTAAAAAATGACTCACGGGGAGTGTCTTTCTCAAACGCTCGTTACAGCTAGACACAGAAACAATCAGGTAGGCTTCGAACAGTGTCTGCACCAAACACATGCTGTAAGCTTATTGTGCTTGTATATATTAGAGACGAGACAATATCATACATACACACATGTATACACATATAACAAACATATATACATCATTCAAAGTAGCTTTAAATTTATTAAGATGAGCACACGGAGCCTCTTTCAAGAACCCCAGAGGAAGCAACGGAAGTAACGAATATGATCAACAAATAAACAAGAAACAGGTATTAAGAGCTTCCGAAAAACAAATAGACAAACACGGGACTCGAACCACTCAGACTTTTATATGTTTGAGTAAACGCTGTAGGCTGTTTTGCGTTTTTTGCCCAATTTTCCAAATTCTATTTACCCATTGTAATTTATTGGTTAAAAAGTATCATTACTACAGATATTCCTTATTGGTTTTTTTTTTTTTTTTCGTCCGCTTTCAACTCAGACGAAGTTTCATCTCTGAAACTGATTTTTGCGTGAAAATCTGTTTTTCCAATTTCTTACAATGGCAGCAGCGTGCACATTGTAAATTACTTTACACTGGCAGCCGTGTGCTCAATGTACTCGTAATTAGTATTCCTCGCCATACAGGCAGATTTTCTCCGACTTCAGAGGTACTCACGTTATCGTCCTGAGTAAGACCAGGGGACTCGAACAAATGCCGGACAGTAGGTTCGAACCCGAGCTATGAGGCGTCTCACAGCTAGCAGGCCGAGCTACTATCAACTACTCTAGGCAGTCCCCCCCCTTATTGGTTAATAGTATCATTACTACAGATATTCCTTATTGGTAAATTTTATTTGTTAAATACAGTAGAACCCGGTTATGTCGCCGGCCTAGGGGTTTGCCAAAAGCGTCGGGATAACCGATGATCGAGATAAACGAAAACCAATATGGCGGCAAAATATTAACATGTGCTTGAAATTTCTTTATGTACATGATGTGCGTTAATAAATGAGAATGTACATGCACTTGTTATTTGTTTGATGAAGCGATCGGCATGCTATAAAAATGTACATACATGTTTGCTAACAACAAAGGCATATGTGCACCAACTAACAGCAGAAATTTACCAATATAAAATAAAAACCACCGTCGATTCTCGATACAAACCTTTATTTATACAAACTGACACAGCTCTGAAAAGTATCGTACACGCGGTTACTATGGTTTCTTTACAAAGTCTAAAATGCTTTGTTGCTTTTTGCCTTTAACAGTCTGCTTGAAAACAAATGCTTCAATATTATTTATGCTGTCTAAAACAGTTTCATCTCCTACAAAAGAACCATACCGTCGCATTTTCTGTAGCATTTCTACCACCTCACCAGCTGAGGGAATTGGTTCCAAATCTTCGTCCGCATCTTCTTCATCTTCTTTGTCATTGTCGCATGCAGATGTGCTTGCCAGTGCTGACTGCACACTTGATACAATGTCTTCATCGGTGATCACGCCATCAGTAACGACGTCTTTGTCGATTTCTATGTAATCTCGGAATTCCTGGACAGTGATGGCTAACTCCTGTGCCTCCTCTTCCAAGATAGCATCTGTAAGGCTTGATTTTTCTGCCACTTAAGTGAGTTCTTCTGCGGCTGCACGGAACTGTGCCTGAAACTCATCATCGGAAATATCCTGAATGACGCAAAATGGGATCTCCATTCCCACGAAAGAAACTTACATGAGTCAACACCTGCCAATATTGGACTGTATATATTACTGTAGCATAAGTTAACACCCATGGTCATGGGGGATCGAGATAACCAACCTTAAGTGGCAAATTTGGCCCTCTTTTGTGCTCGAGATATTATGGTTCGGCGACATAAAAGAATCGAGATATCCGATGAGAAAATGCTAAGACAAAGAGAGAATTTGGCGGTTCCACTTCAAAAGCGTCGACTTAATAGGGTTGGCGAGTTAACCGAGGTCGAGATAAGTGGGTTCTACTGTAATATAGTATTCGCTTTTGCATGTTGTGTTGTGTTTAAAATGAATTTGTCTTCAAAATTCAGGAAGACCTGGTGCAATAAAGACAATTATCCCCATTTAGACCTTTTAGACTTGTTTACTGCACAATTATTTAATAAGACGTTGCCAGATATCAACTCTCAGTTTTCTTTCGTTCTCACTAGATTGGGATTTCAGATTTCTAAAAGAGCGTCTGCCTAGATTATCACCACCCATACAGTTTGTCTTCTGGGTCTACAGATTGGATTTCAGATTCTCTAATAAAGGCAGCCGTCTGCCTCAGATTATCAGCCACTCCATACAGTTTGTCTTCTGCGTTCTCACTAGATTGGAATTTTGATTTCAATAAAGGCAGCGTCTGCCTCAGATTATCACCACTCCTACATTAAATGTTGATTCAAAACGTCTGCCTCAGATTATCAGCCACCCATACAGTTTGTCTTCTGGCTCACTAGATGATATGGCAACGCCCGATTTGCACTACTTCTTCCAGGATCGTCTGCATACTGGGGCAGTTCTGTATGATATAATTCCTATGATTTCTGCTTCCCGTTTGTGCCGACCTCTTCCTGCAGTAAGTTTTGGCCACCCTCGTGATGGTAGGTCTGACATTCTTACTGCATGGCTAAATCTCAGAGGCAGATTGGCGACCGTAGAATCCCTTATCCCATTCCTCATTGTGAGGGGTCGTTGCACCATGTTATGCGCCTTACGGCCTGTTGCATCCGTTTTCTGCAAGCATTTGTTTCGGGTTAGTATTCCCTAGCGGACACATGCATCCGATTTCAGCAGAACCTCCTTAGTCGCCTCTTACGTCATCCGTGGTAGGTAACAGTGGTTATATTCTTTACGTCCCAAATTTGGGCCCCGGTAACCACTCGTGCGAAATTCTATTCTATTTTTCAAAATTCACAGAATGTCACCATCATAATATAGAGTGTAAAATAGCGTAGGAAAAAAAGAATCTAAAACTTCTATACATTGAGTAGGGGCTCAGATAAATTACAGTACAGATATGTTATGAAAAGAGTTGTTCAGAGTCTACGAATTATCTTAGAATTTACTAAGATATCAAATTAGCTTCCTAGACTATCCATCATGGCACGAATTCGCCCACACGACTTTCAACCTTCGCATATATTTTTCACATCTCACACGTGATCGGTAGTGGGAAAAAACAAATATATTTATATATATATAAACATGTTGTGCAACCACAGCAAGGCGGACTATATTTATAAAAATAAAGTTCCCCGTAACCTTTTCCGACCATAGGGTATAAAGTGCGTTTCACTTCATATTTTAGACGCTATTGTGCAGGAGGAGTGAGAACCAATTCCTGTCCTCATGTGTGGAGTGTCAAGTGTAGGATTGAACCAATAACCCTCTTGAAACCAAGTCGACAGGCGAACGCTTACACATTACGCTAATCCGTACCACAGACGATTTATACATACATAACTGATTGCACCATCGGATGACGATATAGAGATAAGTGGTCGCAAGACCACCCTCAACACAGCGCCAAAGATGGGTACTGTAGTCTGTCCCGTAGCAACCAAGTTGTCATTTTCCGCCTCCGTACCGGCTATAACAGGATTCCGGTACCACATGTACAATAAATTTTATATTGGCACAACTAGTCTGTACCACTGCGAGCAGGCGGACATGACAGCAGAGCACCTACTCCAAGACTGCCCGCTGCTAGCAGGCTTGAGAAACGCGACCTGTCTGGAAAATATCGAATTAAATGAGAAGCTGTACGGAGGGACTCCGGAGCCCCTATAAACAACAGCAGAATGTATTAGGAGATCTGGTACATCAGTGTAAGCGGTGATACGGAGAGAGAGAGAGACAGAGAGAGAGAGAGAGAGAAAATAACTGCGAATTCGAAAAACATTTCTTTCAGAAAGTTTTGATTGTTATTTTCAAACACGGATTTTGTGTTTTGTAATTGAGTTTACAAAACTGGTGGCATCTGTGGTCTAAGGGATAGTGACTCGGTCTATTAACCCCGACGTTCTGAGTTCGAATCACGCTGCGGACAGTTTGGATGCAAATTTTTTCGCGTGTATTCTTGCAAAAGGACGATGTCACCACCCGTTCAGAGAGCAATGACAAACCACTGGACGTAATAATGCCTAGAAAATCACAAACAGCGTTAAAAAAGCTGGGGTTGATTCGTTAAGTCCTGTAAAGCTTATGCAATTAACTTTTAATTGAGTTTAAGTCAAACATTATGAATGTGTTATATTTTAACTTACGTATACGCTGTGATCATTTGCACCGTTAGATCTAGAACATGTGAATACTACAGTTAAACTTGCCTTCACCTTCTACGAGCAATTGTCTGCGCCTGAAAGTCTCAACAAAGAGATGAGCTGTCGCAATGAATCAAATCGTCAACAGAAAGTCCTCGCGGTGGGGGCGCATCAACTTTTCCTACAAATAAGCTAAACGGGGCTAGGTTCAGAGAATTAGACCCTCCTCCCCTCCTTTTTTCAAATGTGTTTGGAAATCTGAAATTTGAAAAAAGGGGGGAAGGGAAGGTGTGAGTATGTTGACACGTGCACAGTTAAATATTATCATTGTACCCTGCATCCTGTTTCAACACCCTCGGCCACTTTGTTTATTTTTAAACACACAATACATGACCTTGACTTGAGTTTGCAGTGGAAGTTGGAAAAAGTTATGTAACTGTGTTCGTTGGATAATGTCAAGGTTAGTGTTTCGCTGACTAGGAGGGAAAAAACTAGCAAACGAATAAAGAAATCTATCCTGTGGTAGAGAAAATCAGTTCTAGAACGATGGAAGAAATAGTGTGATAATGTTAAGAGATACTGTAGTATTTGATAAATGCTCTTTGTTGCCATGGTGACCAGGTCATCGGAAAGGGCATTTTGCGTGTGTTGAGTAGAATAACTGCTCAATGTGTTTATGTATGTGTGTGTGTGTATGTATGTGTGCATGTATGCGTGCATATAATTATTTGTGCATGCATGTAATAATAATAGCCGTCCATCGCAAGCGATGAGGACAACATCCTCAGATGTGTGCTGCTGCACCTCTCTGGTGTGTGTAGAGGCGACTGTAAAGTCTAATCCTATAGCCCAATCTCCTACCACATACATGATCAAGGTTAGATATGTGTATGCTGTGTGCTATGTTTTTTCGCTCAGCTCGTTTTCTCTGTGTCTCAACGGTACGATGACTTTCAGCTATGCGAGTTCCTTTTGTTACAGCGCCACATTTGACGATCTTGCGGCAGGGATTTACCAGCACCTGGTGTCTATATCGAAATATTTCAGAGACACTTTAAGAATTTTGCCCCCCTTCATACATCAACTGTTTTAAGATGCATTTATCAGGCACCCAAGCAACGTGACCGGTCCATCTCACTTGGGCCTTTTGTAACACGGTGTAGACGCTTGGGATCTTGAACATGGCCTCTTGAACGAAGCTTACAGCTACAGAGAACCCACAATGAACTCCAACTGACATGCAGCTTCATTGCGGTAACCTATCTCATGGCTTAGACTGAGTATATGAAACAGATCGTAAAGAAGAAGAAGAAGAACTCATCATCAGGTGCCGCGCCGGCTGGTGTAGACAATCATGGGTCTCCACAAATCTATGCCGCTGGTGGTTGCTATCATCTCAGATGTTGACGCTCTTCCGTGCCATGAAGTCAGGATATACACATTTTTTTTTCAATCTGCATTCCTCTGCCTGGTCTACCCTCGATTTTACTGGTTATCACAATGTGTTCTAAGCCTCCCCTCTCATCACATGCCCGAAAAATGATGACTGCCTCTTTCTTATATTGATGATACGCTTTTTCTGTGTCTTATTCAACTCTTCAACATTAGTCATTTTAACAGTCCATGAGAAGAAGAACTGTCAAAGGATAAAGACAAGAGTGAAACAAAAAACTGCTTGACTGATTCATATCTAAAAAATAAAACTAGAGAGAGAGACTGTCGTTACTTACTGTCAGCAGTACCACTTTTTAGGACGGTGTAGAACAGGTTGGTCTAGAGCCTGATGAATTTAATGGCCGCATTGCTAGTGCAGTCGCTACGAAGCTGTTCAGATTAGGATTTCTCATTTATACCCACAACATAAAAAAATCTTTCGCCTAACCGTGAAATGAACCCGTGTCTCCCGCATGGGAGCCGCGCTCTAATTCATTCAGCCAGACCACAGCCAACTATTATTATATCTATATATTTATTTATATTTTTAGAGTTGGCTGGGGCAGACATTCCTCCCAATAAACAACAACTGCACATTGATTTAAGGGATGTGGCGGTATAGAAAATGTTTGTTTTAGTCAAAAACATCGATTTTCAAAGTGTTCAGCTTTATAAAGTACAACATTCGTACTATTGATTACACATAAAATTATGTTCTTTTGTTTGCGTATTAGCATCACAACATTAATAAGAAACGTTCAATTCTATACATTTTTTCTGTCAAATTCCAAGTTTAAAATTGAGTTTTCTCAAAATAATTTTTGTTTTCATTTTTTATGTCGGAAATCCCTGAGTTTTAACTAATACTAAAGCTAGATACACGAAATTTGAGATGAATGTCCTCCATATCATTTTGTAGCTACTGACTCATTTCAAATTACATTTTTGGGAATATGTGTCTTTAAAATTAAATTTTCAATGTGAAATGATAACACATTTTGGCGGTTTTTTGGCTTGCATAAGTTTAAAAATAAAATATATTTCTTGAGATTGTCCAAAAAATAAATTAATCACTAGCTGTAAATATGCGTACAGTTTATGAACCATCCATTTATTTCTCA
Source organism: Arion vulgaris (assembly GCA_020796225.1). Taxonomy (NCBI): domain Eukaryota; kingdom Metazoa; phylum Mollusca; class Gastropoda; order Stylommatophora; family Arionidae; genus Arion; species Arion vulgaris. Next base: position 67,626,914 of record CM036755.1, on the reverse strand, counting down.
ATATATTTGTTGGTTTTGTAAATTTTAGGATACTAATTATATGTATTTTTTTTAAAGATGGCCGCTGTTGTCATAGTAACCATGCAACGGTTTTTTTTTTAAATATTAAAATAGATCTACATTCTTAGCATAACATTTTCATTATAAAATAATTATTCTAACTTAATAAAGACAAATATTTTTTTCGGAGGCAAACCCCTTAAAGCGACCTTGACATAAAAACATAGATTCCACCCAAGTGAAATATTACCACATGCATCAAAGGTTATAGAGAGTTCTTACAAAGCTCCAGGTCAGGGCGACTTAAACGTAGTTTTTGCAAACGTGTTCGACCTTGGCTGCATAGATATAATTTATAGAGGTGATGTTATCAGCTGCCCAGCGTGTTCGTAGCGCGTTGGACTACGGGTGACTAGCCCTCTGTGAGTGCGAGTACCATTCCACGGGCTGGCAGAAAAGCCACAGGTTCCCCAGATTTACGGCGTTCGTGGCACCGAACCGAAGGGTTACGATGTCCATGGCACCGAGCCGAAGAGCTGAAAGCTCAAGTGCTTCTGGATCGGAAAAAAAAAACAACACAGGAATCTGTCATACACAGAGAGAACACCTCTGTAAATGTAAAGGGGGTAGATACTCCGAGAGGAGGTCCTTAATATTTCTTTTGTTTGTTTGGTGTGCACCCCGAGATATAAACAACAACAAACACCTCTTTCTTAAGCATTAATGGCGTGCCCCAGATTCGTTTTCTTTTTTGTCGTCACACTGCTACCGGGTTGTTGCCCAGTGTCGTGTTTTTGTCTTGTGTGCTGTTCTGGTGGCTTGAGTGGTTGTTATATTTGCTCTTTGAAAGGATTCTGCTATGTCATCTAACCATCTTTTTGGTGGTCTTCTTCTCACCTTTTTTCCTGATGTTCTGTTGCAGAAGACTCTGTATACTGTGGAGCTTGGATGCATTCTTATTAAGTTGCCAAACCAATTCATTTTTTGTATCTCAACGTGCCCCAGATTACAGGACTTTAATCATCTATTTTAAAAAATAGTGAAAATATCTAAAGATAGGAAGATCTTACAGACAGCAAGACAGGGTCAAAGGCGCATGGGACAACGCCGCGTCAGGATTAGTGGAGCTGGCACTAATCTAGACCCGCCTCACCCCTCGTGGTGACCCTGGAAACAGACAGTGGTTCCGGTCTGGCTAAGAGGGCAGGGATCGAGGGAGAGCCACAGGTAGTGGTAGTAATGCAAGCACGGAAAGGCAATGCTGGTGCAAAAAAAAATCGCTAAACAAACAGCACGCATCTCCTGGCCGCTGTCCGTAGAAACAAAGCCCAAGTATTGCAGAAACGTAAGAAAACAGCAGAGTGTGAGACGTCAGCGAACAAATGAAAGCTCCCCCCGGAGTAAATGACCGAACCATAATTGTCACCTACGGGACAAGAGTCGGTAAGCACGAAAACGAACATGAAGTGATGGGAGGTGCATCCATAGTGAAGAGAAGTGGGTCTACATGGGGCGAAACTCGGAGCCCTGTGCACGAGTCAAGCTGTATGTCAGGGCAGTCCCGAGGTACGGCAAATGCGATGGCAAATATGAACGCAACGGTCGTACCAAAATTAGCAGATTCCCGGCCGATGAGAAAGGCTGCACGAAAGGATGAGAGGTGCATCCCGAATAGAGAAGAGAGCCCACACGGAGCGAAACTAGGAGCCCTGTGCACGAGTCAAACTGCGTGTCAATGCAGTATCGAGGAACGAAAAAAAGTCTCGGCAAGTGTTTGAAAACGCTGTAATGTATCGTGTCGACGTACGGGAAGATTGCGGTAAACTCCGTATCAAAGGCTTATCGCAGATACATTTACTGGGTAAGGTTGGCCGAGCGCAAATCCTAAAGTTGCGTTTTCGTGCCTAACGAAACTGCCCTCCCTGGGACAACCGTGCAAGTTACTGTTGCATTTACAAATAACATCCCGGAAAAACTGAGGTGGATGATGGTGGCGAGCGCAAAATCTCAGTTGCGGTGCTAGCGCCGACTGAAACAACCCTCTAGATATATATTAAGAAAAATGTCAAAAGACTATTAGAGTGGCAAAGTTGTGCTCAGTACAAGCTATTAAATGAATTATGCCTATATTAATTTATTATAATGAACATTACAGACGTGTCGTTTCCTCCAGTGACGATGGTGTTAGGGGAAAATGTGACATGTGGTAAACACTCACCAGGGAGATTTGTTGCCCCAACTTACACATGTGCCAACTTGAGGTTAGTGTAATTATTATATTCTCATATAGTGTCTTCATATGTTCGTTCTACTATCACACATGTATGGCAAATGTGTTCAGTGTCATTGATTCTAAGTGTGTAGTTGTCGGTCTATCTGTCTAGCTATAAACTTTTTGTATCTGCCAGTCTGGCATTTCAATGTCTGAAAATCGTGGTATATACTTTTTATTTTTTTTCCCGATCCATAAGCACTTGAGCTTGCAGCTCTTCGGCTCGGTGCCATGGACATCGTAACCCTTCGGTTCGGTGCCCCGAACACCGTGAATCTGTGGAACCTGTGGCTTTTCTTTCAGCCCGCGTAATTGAACCCGCACACACAGAGGGCTAGTCATCCGCAGTCCAATGCGCTACGAACACGCTGGGCAGGCGGGCATGGCATATCCTTTACAGGACGTGGCCATCGACCACAGTAAACGAGTTGTTGATTTTCTAGGTACCAGTTATACGTTCAGTAGTTTGCCATTGCTTTCTGAATGTGAGATCCCTTTTTACCTATCGTAAAATTCCAACGGAAACGAATTTGCTTCCAAATTGCCTGCCGCGGAGTTTGAACCAGGTTCGCTTGGGTTGTGATCGAGCTCACTACCACTGAAGCTATAGACGCTCATATTACATGTCTACCTGTCTCTTTCACTATCTGTTTATCTGTCTGTCTATCTGTCTGCCTGTCCATTCGTCTGTCTGTCCACCTGTCTAACTGGCTGTCTAACTAGCTGTGTGTCTACCCAACTGTCTAACTGGTTGTCTGTCCGTCTGTCTAACTGGTTGTCTGTCCGTCTGCCTAACTGGTTGTCTGTCCGTCTGTCTGCAAATCTTTCTAGATAGCTGCCAGCTTATTAATAAGTATAAATATGATAAAATCTGCTTATCCACTCGTCCATAAATTCATTCATGTCATAATCAGCTGCCATGCCGGCTGGCGTAGGCGATCATGGATCTCCACAAATCTCTGTGTCTGGTGTTTGCTATCATCTCAGATGTTAACGCTCTACCGTGCCATGAAGTCAGGCTATCCAAAATTGTCTCTCTCTGTCTTTCTCTGTCTCGTCTCCACTCGATTTTGCCGGTTGTCACAATATATTTTAAACCTCCCCTCCTAACCACATGCCCGAAAAGGATGACTGCCTCTTTCTGATATTGATGATAAGCTTTCTCTGTGTCTTGATCTCATTCAACACCTCAACATTAGCACTTTAGAAGTCCATGGGATTCTCATCATTCTTCTGTTAAACCATATCTCTGTGGCCCTCAGCTTTTACATTTAAATTTTAATAAATTCTTCTTCTTCTTCTTCTTCTTCTTTTGTGTTCGTTCTTTACCACCAATTTTAATCACTCTTTGTGATATGTTTAATCTTTGCCAAGAACGTGTATACGTTGCACATTGGTTTGGTAGGCCCTAAACACATAGACTTCTACATGTTTAGGACATGTGCATCCGATTTCAGCCAAACCTCCTTAGTCGCCTTTTACGACATGCGTGGCAGGTAACAGTGGTTCTATTCTTTACACCCCAAATTTAGGTCCCGGTAACCACTCGGGAGAATAAATTCTTTGAAAAGGTTAAAATACTTTACTAATTCTGTTTTTTATGCTTTCTTCTTCTTTTTCTTTTGTAGTCACACTGTTATCGGGCTGTTGCCCAGTGTCGTGGTTTTTCTGTTTTTGTTTTGTAGTCACACTGTTATCGGGCTGTTGCCCAGTGTCGTGGTTTTTCTGTTTTTGTTTTGTAGTCACACTGTTATCGGGCTGTTGCCCAGTGTCGTGGTTTTTCTGTTTTTGTTTTGTAGTCACACTGTTATCGGGCTGTTGCCCAGTGTCGTGGTTTTTCTGTTTTTGTTTTGTAGTCACACTGTTATCGGGCTGTTGCCCAGTGTCGTGGTTTTCTGTTTTTGTTTTGTAGTCACACTGTTATCGGGCTGTTGCCCAGTGTCGTGGTTTTTCTGTTTTTCTTTTGTAGTCACACTGTTATCGGGCTGTTGCCCAGTGTCGTGGTTTTTCTGTTTTTGTTTTGTAGTCACACTGTTATCGGGCTGTTGCCCAGTGTCGTGGTTTTTCTGTTTTTGTTTTGTAGTCACACTGTTATCGGGCTGTTGCCCAGTGTCGTGGTTTTTCTGTTTTTCTTTGTAGCCACTGTTTTAGCTGGCCTCAGTGTGATGTTTCTGTTTTTGTTTTGTAGTCACATTCTGTTGGCTGTCTGCCCAGTGTCGTGGTTTTCTGTTTTTCTTTGCTCTGTTTTAGAGTCGCTAGGGATTGATTATTTTATTAGTTCGACATAATTCTGTTGAGCTATCTATCCATATTTTTCGTGGTCTTCCTCTCGTACTCTTTCCTGATGCTCTGTTGTAGAAGATTCTGTATACAGCGGAGTTTGATTGCATTCTTATTAAGTGTCCGAACCTCTTCATTCTTCATTTCTCAATGTCATTCAATGGAGAAACAAGTAAAAACAAAGTACTGTAGTTTACAAAAACAATAACGATACACAGCAACGTGTCTACCAAATTGTCTTTATCAAGCCTTTTACTGCAGTCTTCCATTATATCGATAATGCAATTCAAGCAAGGTTCTGTGCCAACTTTCTGTCTTATGCTGATGTTGGTGACTGTTTTTTTCAACTTTTCGTTGGCGTCGTATTTTACATATAGTTATTTTTTGCAACGGTACTTTGCTCATTGTCAAATGTTTGTTCTTTTTCATTAATGTACTAATACCTATCCGTATTTTTGCATTTATTAAATCATTTATTTTGTTATCTCTATGGCGAAGTAGTTAAGACGTTTGCCAGGCGATCTGAAGGTTGTAGATTCAAATCTGGTCACATGTGCAACTTTTTTATGAAGATCCCTAGGATTGTTTCTGGATCACCTCTGAAGTCGAAGAATGCACGCCTGTATGGCGAGGGACAATGATAATAAGAAAAGCAAGATTTCAAGCAAAAATCAGTCAGAAGCGGCATTCAGACTACGCCTGAATTCATAGCGGACGAACATAAGAAGAAAAATAAGTTACTGAAGCAACGGAGTCCGTGCTTTGTGCTACATTCTCAGCAGATGGCTTGCAATTTCTGCAGAGGGGGACGAACCCATATAAGGAAACATTGTGCAATAAAGTGAATCATTTGCATTTAGACTATTGTTATTCAAAAGTCATGTTTGCTTATTTGTTCATCTACTTCTCATCTACAGAGTCAATGGTCGAAGAATGGCTTACGGGTACTACTCAGGCTGGGAGGTCGGACAGAACGACCAGAGATGTCAAGAAACATCAGGGATTCATGAATTCGCACAGTTGTGTCTAATGTTACTCAAGTCAATCAACATGGAGAAGCTAGGTTTTAAGGCAGTTTATGTAAGTGATTAACTAAATTATATTTTTAAACTCTTTTCATACTAGGAACATGGTCGTCTATACGTTAAGGCAAGGGGGTGGGGGAGGTGAATATTTTCTCTCTCCCGGAAAACGACTTTTGATAAAAGTAATATTTGACTGAAAGCTAAGTTTCTTCTTTACTTCTTCTCTTAACTTCCCTTTAAGTATAAGGTATCAATAAATTTCCTCCATCTAGATATATCTTGAGAACGCCAGTTTAGTTTATTTTAGGTCTGTCCCGCCTGTTCTCTTTCTTTGTCTACAGTTCGTCTCATTGTCTCTCTAGACTGCCACTACCTCTTTTGCCTCCAGGATTCCATTGCAAAGCCACATGTGGGTGTCTGGTCTTCTCCATTCTTAACCCTTCCACTCCGTAATTTATTTTAGTCCCGAACTTTACTTTGCAACGTGAACTAAATTAGACAGCATACGTGCTTTGCGTCATCGTAAAACGTAATGTCAGCCTACATTAGGGATCAGAAGGGTGAATTTATCCCAGCCACTTCCATCTTCTCTTTTTTATTCCCTCGTTGACATTGTTAGCTTTGGTTACCTAAATATTAATCTTCTTCTTCTTTGCGTTCGTTCTTTACGACCAATTTTAATCACTCTTTGTGATATGTTTGATCTTTGCCAAGAACGTGTATACGTTGCACATTAGTTTGGTATAGACACACGTTTAGGACACATGCATCTGATTTCAGCCAAACCTCCTTAGTCGCCTCTTACAATCTGCGTGACAGGTAACAGTGGTTCTATTCTTTGCACCCCAAAATTGGGCCCTGGTAACCACTCGGGCGAAAATATTAATAAGTTAATATTTCAACGCATGAAGCCTGCAAATGAAATCTGATCTGAATCTTGTCTGCTATATTTCCATGTATTGAACTACCAAGTACATTTTTTTAAATCGTCCCCCTCCCTCTTCTCCCCACCCTACCTGACCCTTCTCGGGAAAAATGTGTGTATACGCCCATGACCAGGAATTTTACTGAGTTCCTCCCACAATTGTTTTCTGACACCGGAACTTTTATCAACCAAAAAAATGTGTGTTTACTATGTTTGACCGCATCGTGTGCGCTCCATCCACTTTACTGTCCGTTTATTTATTGTCCATACGTCACTTCTCATCGACTACTCTGTACAAACACAGAGATGTGGTTTTACAGAAGATATGAGAATCCCATGGACGGCTAAAATGTCTAATGTGGAGGTGTTGAATGAGGTCAAGACACAGAGAAAGCTTATCATCAATATAAGAAAGAGGCAGTCATCATTTTTCGGGCATGTGATGAGAAAGAGAGGTTTAGACAACATTGTAACAACTGGTAAAATCGAGTCGAGACGAGACAGCGGCCCACAAGAAGCGGAAAGAATAGTAACACCGTGACCTACAAGGCATGTCGTAAGAGGTGACTGAGGTAGGGGTTTAGGAAAGCTACCTAGTAAATAAAAAGCGTCACAGAACACAGAGAGAAAATTTTGGATAGCCTGACTTTATGGCATGGACGAGCGTCGACATCTAGAGCGAGACGATAGTAAACATCAGAGACAGAGATTTGTAGAGATCCATGATCGCCTACGCCAACCGGCACGGCACCTGATGATGATAACATCACTACTCGCTCTATGTGGCAAGAACAGTCGTTGTTTTTTACATAGAACAAATACTCGTACATGTGGTATCTGTCTGTGTGTTTATTCTTTCTATATCTATCATCTGTCTGTCTGTCTGTCTACCTCATGTCTGTCTGTATTTCTGTCTATCTACCTCCTGTCTGTCTGACTATCTACCTCCTGTCTGCCTGCATATCTACCTCCTGTCTGCCTGTTTGTCTATCTACCTTCTGTCTGTTTGTCAGTATGACTATCTACCTCATGTCTGTCTATCTACCCTACCTCCTGTCTGTCTGTCTATCTACCTCATGTCTGTCTATCTAGCTCCTGTCTGTCAGTCTATCTGTCTATCTACTTCCTGTCTATCTATCTACCTCCTGTCAGTCTGTTTATCTACCTCAAGTTTGTCTGTCTATCTACCCCATGTCTGTCTGTCTATCTATATCCTGTCTGTCTATCTACCCCATGTATGTCTGTCTGTCTACCTACTATCTGTCTATCTACCCCATGTCTGTCTATCTACCCCATGTCTGTCTATCCACCTCATGTTTTCTGTCTATCTACCTCTGTCTGTCTACCTCTGTCTGTATGTCTATCTACCTCCTGTCTGTCTATCTATCCCATGTCTGTCTATCTACCTCTGTATGTCTGTCTACCTCTGTCTGTCTGTCTGTCTATCTACCTCCTGTCTGTCTATCTACCCCATGCCTGTCTATCTACCTCATGTTTGTCTGTCTATCTACCCCATGTCTGTCCGTCTATCTACCTCTGTCTGTCTGTATGTCTGTCTATCTACCTCATGTCTGTCTGTCTTTCTGCCTTTCTACCTCATATCTGTCTGTCTATCTACCACATGTTTGTCTGTCATTCACGCCTTAACAATCACTTTACTTTTTGATATAACAAAATAATAAACATTATAAAGACTGTAATATTTTCAGGTTCCAAAGTCTACCTGTGCTTACCTGAACGAAACAAGAAAACTACTAAAGAAAATCTCGACGACACAGTTCAGCTGGACCGACTTCAAGCCCGGGTGGGGGTGGACAGAAACGATACAGTGTATGACAGATTCTACCAAAATATAGATATTGCTTTACTTAAAACTTTATTGTTAATAAATGTTACAATTTTACCTGTTTGACTAATCTCTCTCTCTCTCTCTCTTTGCCTTTTTACCCCGGGTTGGGGCATATGCCCTCAACCAACTCATGCCAAGTCCTCCTATCTCTAGCTATCTCCTGCAGCTCCCTCCAGCTCTTCTTTATATTGTTGATCTCCGCCTCCAAATCTCGTCTCCATGTATTTCTCGGCCTTCCCTTCTTTCACTGTCCCTGCGGGTTCCAGGCAAGGACCCTTCTTGTTATATTTTCCTCCGGTTTTCGCAAAGTGTGTCCTATCCAGCGCCAGCGTCTTTTTAACCTGTTCGTTCACTGGAATCTGTCTTGTTCTCTCCATAAGTTCCTCATTTGTGACCCTATCATACCATCTTATTCCCTCTATTCTGCGCAGACACCAGTTGATGAATGTTTGCAATTTATGCGCTATTGTTTTAGTTGTTCTCCATGTTTCTGACCCATACAGTAGAACTGCTTTAACATTAGAGTTAAATATCCGAATTTTGTTCTAGATTTGATTTCTTTGGACTTCCAAATGTTTCCCAGTGCAATGAAAGCTCCTCTTGTTTGACTAATACCTGGTCTTTTTTACCTGTGTGACCAATATCTTATCGTTTTCACTTTTCTGACCAATACCTTTGTCTTATTTTACCTGTCTGACAAATACCTTATCTTTTTCACCTGTCTGACCAATACCTTATCTTTTTCACTGTCTGACCAATATCTTATTTTTTACATGTGTAACCAATACCTTGTCTTTTTTACTTGTGCGACCAATACCATGTCTTTTTTACCTGTGTGGCCAATACTTTGTTTTTTCACCTGTCTGGCTAATACCTTGTCTTTCCCTGTCTGACCAGCACTTTGTCTTTTTCACCTTTCTGTCTAATGCCATTAAAGTTACACCTGGGGGTATCTGTGGCGCGGAGGTAAGGTTCCAGCCTCTCACCCTACATATACTGGGTTATTTCTGAAAATGTCGGTATTTTGTTTTAGAGATTGCTGACCTCAATGTAGGTGAGATCGAGTTCCTAGTCATATCGGAGATGGATGATGAGGTGAACGTCCTGCGTTCAATTTCAGCAAATTAAAGAATCATTGGTAGTTGAAAATTGATAAAAGTAGGCTGTCAAACCGTTGTCAAATTTTTTCAATGTTTATAATTAATTCCTTCAAAAGTTGTTACCGTTTTTTAAGTTACATTGGAAGCCTTTCGTCGGTGCTACAGAGCTAGTGCACTGCCGCTGAGATCTTTCTGAGTAAGAAAAAAGTCGAAACACACATGGTTGTTCACCAAGTGTAGTGATGAGGGTCTTCTTCTTCTTCTTCTTTGCGATCGTTCTTTACGACCAATTTTAATCACTCTTTGTGATATGTTTGATCTTTGCCAAGAACGTGTATACGTTGCACATTGGTTTGGTAGGCCCCTAACGCACATACTTCTACACGTTTAGGACATGTGCATCCGATTTCAGCCAAACCTCCTTAGTCGCATCTTACGACATGCGTGGCAGGTAACAGTGGTTCTATTCTTTACACCCCAAATTTGGGCCCCGGTAACCACTTGGGCGTGTGTGATGAGGTTCGTATCAGTCACTCAAGTTACACCTGCTTTGTTGATGAAATGTATGATCTACTTATGTAATTGAGGAAATGTAGGATTTACCTTTGTTTTTGATCAAATCAGGTAGTCTGGTCGAATGGATTAGAGCGCGGGCTCCCATTCGGAAGATCTGGGTTCGATCTCACTTAAGGCCAAGAAGTTTTTTTTTTCTCTGCCAGAGTTAAAAAAAAAATATCCTGAACAGTTTCGAAGTGACTTCAAGAGCCGTGCGGCTATTAAATTCCCCATTCTCATGCTCCCCAGTCATACACCGCCTAAAAGCTGTATTACTAGCAGTAAAGACATCTTTTTTAGTTTGATCAAATGTATATTTTGCACCGTTTGCTAACATTTTCTGTTTCTATAAGAAATGTATATGTTTCACCTGTCCGAATGACAAAATGAATATATCACCTGTCTTTACGACGAAACGAATGTTGTATCACCTATCTTTAAGACCAAACGAATGTTGTATCACCTGTCTTTAAGACGAAACGAATGTTGTATCACCTGTGTCAATGACGAAATGAATGTATCACCTGTGTTAATGACGAAATGGATGTATCACCTGTATTAATGACGAAATGAATGTATCACCTGTGTTAATGACGAAATGAATGTATCACCTGTGTTAATGACGAAATGGATATATCACCTGTGTTAATGACGAAATGAATATATCACCTGTGTTAATGACGAAATGAATGTATCACCTGTGTTAATGACGAAATGAATGTATCACCTGTGTTAATGACGAAATGAATGTGTCACCTGTGTTAATGACGAAATGAATGTATCACCTGTGTTAATGACGAAATGAATGTATCACCTGTGTTAATGACGAAATGGATGTGTCACCTGTGTTAATGACGAAATGTGTATCAGAATGAGAAATGATGTCACCTGTGTTAATGACGAAATGAATGTATCACCTGTGTTAATGACGAAATGAATGTATCACCTGTGTTAATGACGAAATGAATGTATCACCTGTGTTAATGACGAAATGAATGTATCACCTGTGTTAATGACGAAATGAATGTATCACCTGTGTTAATGACGAAATGAATGTATCACCTGTGTTAATGACGAAATGAATGTATCACCTGTGTTAATGACGAAATGAATGTATCACCTGTGTTAATGACGAAATGAATGTATCACCTGTGTTAATGACGAAATGAATGTATCACCTGTGTTAATGACGAAATGAATGTATCACTGTGTTAATGACGAAATGAATGTATCACCTGTGTTAATGACGAAATGAATGTATCACCTGTGTTAATGACGAAATGAATGTATCACCTGTGTTAATGACGAAATGAATGTATCACCTGTGTTAATGACGAGAAATAGAATCGATGTATCACCTGTGTTAATGACGAAATGAATGTATCACCTGTGTTAATGACGAAATGAATGTATCACCTGTGTTAATGACGAAATGAATGTATCACCTGTGTTAACGACGAAATGAATGTATCACCTGTATTAATGACGAAATGAATGTATCACCTGTGTTAATGACGAAATAGATGTATCACCTGTGTTAATGACGAAATGGATGTGTCACCTGTGTTAATGACGAAATGAATGTATCACCTGTGTTAATGACGAAATGAATATATCACCTGTGTTAATGATGAAATGGATGTATCACCTGTGTTAATGACGAAATGGATGTATCACTTGCGCTAAGGACGAAATGGCCCGTGTGTTGCGGGGGTCCGCAAAGCGGAAAGAATAGTACCACTGTGACCTACAAGACATGTCGTAAGAGGCGACTGAGGTAGGGACTTAGGGAAGCTACCCTAGTACATAAAAGCGTCACAGAAATCGGATGTATTGGCCTAATTGTAGGTGCATAACTGGCAGAACGAACATTCGCGCTTAGGCTCGGATCACATACAAATCACAAAGAGTGGTTATCAAGTTGTCAATATGGAGAATCCGAAGAAGAAGAACAAGAACGAAATGCTTGTTTCACCTGTGTGGTTGAATAAATATCTATTTTCTGTATGATTCATGAAATGCTTGTTTTAACTGTGTGGTTGAATAAATATCTATTTTCTGTATGATTCATGAAATGCTTGTTTTACCTGTGTGGTTGAATAAATATCTATTTTCTGTATGAATCATGAAATGATTGTTTTACTGTGTGGTTGAATAAATATATATTTTCTGTATGAATCATGAAATGCTTGTTTGAACTGTGTGGTTGAATAAATATATATTTTCTGTATGAATCATGAAATGCTTGTTTCACCTGTGTGGTTGAATAAATATATATTTTCTGTATGAATCATGAAATGCTTGTTTCACCTGTGTGGTTGAATAAATATATATTTTCTGTATGAATCATGAAATGCTTGTTTTACCTGTGTGGTTGAATAAATATATATTTTCTGTATGAATCATGAAATGCTTGTTTTACCTGTGTGGTTGAATAAATATATATTTTCTGTATGATTCATAAAATTCTTGTTTTACCTGTGTGGTTGAATAAATATATATTTTCTGTATGAATCATGAAATGCTTGTTTTACCTGTCACATTCATTCAATTAAAATTTACCTTTCCTGTTGATGAAATGCATATTTACCTGTCTGGTTGACGAGCTATACATTTACTTGTCTGGTTGTTAAAATGTACATGTACCTGTCTGTTTATTAAAATATTCACTCACCTGTCTGTTTGTTGAAATAAATATTTACCTGTTTGGTTTGATGAAATATACAATAACCTGCCTCTTTATTGAAATCTATGCTTTACCTGTCTGATTAAAGAGTTATACATTTACCTGTTTGATGGTTGAGCTATACGTTTACCTGTATATCTGATGTGTTATAGATTTACATGTCTGGTGGTTGAGCTATACGTTTACCTGTATATCAGATGTGTATGTTATACATTTACCTGTTTATGAGATTATACATTTACCTGTTTATGGCTGTCATTTACCTGTTTGATTGATTATACATTTACCTGTTGTCGATAATTTATGTTGTTATTGTCTGTTGATAATATAATTACCCGTGTCGTTTATACATATTTGTTTCTGCTTTATATCTCTAAATAATTTATTCTCATTATTTCAAGATACGTCTTGCAATGTGATATAACGACAGTACAGAGAGAAATGGTCGAAGGACCACCCACAACACAGCCTCGACAGATGGGTACTATGGTCTATCCTGTAGTGAACAAGTTGTTATATTCCGCCTCCGTACCGACCATAACAGACTTCGGGCCCACATGTTCAACAAATTTAAAATTGGCACAACTAGCCTGTGCCACTGTGAAAAGGCGGACATGATGGCAGAGCACATACTGCAAGACTGCCAGTTGTCAGCAGGTCTGAGAAACGAAACCTGGCCAGATAACAATGAGCTTCGCGAGAAACTTGACGGAGTGACGGAGCCCTAACTACAACAGCGGGATATTTATGAGAAGATTTGGTTCATCGGTTTAGGCGGGGATCGAGAGAGAGAGAGAGAGAGAATGACAGAAAGAGTTATGTCCAAACGTTCCATACAGTTTGTCTGCGAAAGATCATCTGAGTGTGCCGGTCAAAAACTACAAAAACGAACTGCTTATATAGTGCCAGCAAGAGCATATACATATATTCCTTTCGTACCGGGATGTGTTACATAGGGGCTGCAAGTAATTTCTCCTTACCGATCTGTCCCGGGCAACTCGCTCAACCTCTTCCATGGAATTGAGTCCGACATATTTTGTTTCTCTCAGTAAAGCTCGTTTTACAGTTTCCCTAGATCGTCCTCTCTTTCTTGAACCCTTTGTCTACCACTTCAGTGCCTGCTTTGGTACTCTTTTATCATTTCTCCTAAAGATATGGCAAGAGAATAGGAGCAAGAGAATATGATCTCAAAAAAAGAAACGATGGAGATGGATCGGACATGCAGTACGCATGGAGACTAACTGTCACGAAAACATGTACAGAAATGGACATCAAAAGATAACCATAAACGTAGAAGACTAAAAACGATATGAAGGAGAAAAGTCTAACAGGAACTAAAAGAAATGAATCACAGTTGGAAAAAAATACTGAGGACAGTCAAGAACAGAAAAAACTGACGTGCATTTATTATTACACTAAGTTAATTGCATGTCCTTTAACGACTTTGCGAATCAATCCCAGCTTTTTAACGCTGTTTGTGATTTTTCTAGGCTTTATTACGTTCAGTAGTATGCCATTGCTTTCTGAACATGTGGTGTCATCGTCCTTTTGTGAAAGTCCACGCGATACAATTTGCAACCAAATTGTCCGCAGTGTGATTCGAACTCAGAAAGTCGGGGTTAATAGACCGAGTCACTATCCCCTAAGCCACAGACGCCCTCCCCCCTTTACACTCTACTGTGCTGATATACTGGTTCGGGTTATATTTTAAGATTACGCAAAGCCAGTATACAAGCTAATTCAGTATGCATTGCATTTTAAATTCTTCGGATGGTAAAGAAAATTACGGGGTGAAAGGGTTAATAATTGATAAAGTGCAGTCTCTGTATGGCGAAACACGTAAAAACAAAGTACTGTAGTTTTACACAATACAAAAACAATAACAATACGCAGCAACATTTCAACCAAAAGGCCTTTATCAAGCAAAGGATACAACAGAAGTGAATAATTTCACTTCTTACACGGCACAGAACATATAGAATCAGATAATATATTTCTAACGGCCCTAAAATGAAAATCTATGACTAAAAAAGAATAACGTAATAAATGTCAAAAAGTAAAAGTGAAAACAAGAAGATAAACTAGAGTCTCTGCATGAAACATCATCAATAGATCTCTAACACTTTCTGTCCCTTGTCACTGAGGGAGAATTCTGCAAATATATTATTTTTTTCTATTTCTTAACGTTTGTTTTCCTTATAATTAAGTCAGTTAAAAAAATATTCTGCTCACTTCTCTTATGTGGACGTTTACCGCACTTAAGAGCTTGCAATTCTGAAAGTGCATTCCTGAAGATGAACACACGTTGACAATAAGCACAGCTGGTCTCAGTAATCATGTTTCTGGCCTTGCTGGAGTGCGGGGTAACGAGCATGCTGACTCTCTTGCAACCAATGTCCCGATTCAAGTGGGCAGAAGTATGGACAGAGCCGATATCATCAATGCGGTACGCTCTCAATTGTGTGACATGGGCGGGTCTCAGACACTAGAACGAGTTCGAGAATTAGGCGTTAAGTTTGGACATGCCCAGACAGTGTCGTCTTCGTGGTAGAGAGAGAAGATATAGTAAGCAACTTCTCATGGGTACTGTGAGCAGATGGACTATGGGATGGCTGCTGAAGCGGAGGACAGAGCACGAATGGGAATGCCCAATGTGCCATGACGTCGATCGCATAACAAAACATAACATGTTTAGACCTACTGTTTTAGAAATCTAAAACAAGAAAATAAATCCAAATCCCAAGTGTCTACGAAGGATGCTGGAAGTAACAAGAAGAGACCGGTTTAAAAATGAAGACATCGGGGAGTGGGTACAACATCAGTATTGAACTTCATCAAGAAACAACAAATTAAATGGTTCGGCTACATAAGCAGATTAACAACAGATTCCAATACAGTGAATACAAAGCTAAAGGCAGGCCACGCAAAAGGTGGACCGTGAGAACAAAACAGGTACACACAAAATCTCGTTCCATAAATCTCTTCTTACCCTGACGATGTAGGGCAAAACATGATTGAAGAAAAGAAAGAAACAAATTACTTCCGATGGTGAATGTATTAAACAAATAAAGGGTAGAATGAACCATTCCAAGACAGCTTTCTGGAAAATGAAAAATATGTTGTGTAATAAAAGGTTATTATGTTGCTACCAAGGTATGTGTATGATTCTACATCCTGTAGAACTGCTTCCTTCAGCATAATCTGGTTTACATTTACTACATTTATTCTCATGACCTTGGTCTGTCCCCTGTGCATTTTCAAACGCAGTTGCTGAGACTTATTTTTTAGAGTATTCATTTTATCTTTAATCTGTGCGTGATTGTGGGACAGCAATGCCAGATCATCTGCAAAATCCAGGTCTTCTAGTTGTTTCATAAGTGTCCATTGTATTCCCCATCTGTTATCTGGTTTTTTTTCAAGATCCAATCTATAACCAGTAAAGATAGGAATGGTGATACCATTCTCACCCCCGTTCTTATCTCAAAGGATTCCGTCAATTGACCCTCCTGAAGGACTCTGCATTTCATTCTTTCATAGGTTTCCTTTATTAGTTTTGCAATCTTGGCTGGAACTCCATGAGTGCTTGATAGTTTCCTCAATGACTCTCTATCTATCATGGAAAGTGAAAAAGAGAGTGTTACAGTGCTATTTAGAAACCATAACTAAAGAGAATGTCTGGCTGGAATTACAAAACTTTGTTCATGCATGTTTTCTCAGTGACTCAATGAGTATGCTCATCATCATCAAGGTGCGTATCCTTTATAGGACGTTGCTCTCTTTGCAGCACATCTGATATTCACTCTGTCTCTAGCCAGTTCACCCACTTCGTCGATGGTCATGTTCATGGTTTCTTTAATATCTTGTAGCCATCTTCTTCTTGGTCTGCCTCTGCCTCCTGGGACCTGCCTCTAGTATTGTTCTTTCCAGGCCATCCTGACGCTTGATGTGACCAAAGTATGTAATTTTTCTGTATAGTATGTTGTTTATCAATCAATTCTCTTTAACGTTTAGTTCTTTCAGGACATCAGTGTTCTTTCTTTTTCTGTCCATGGTATTCGTAGGATCTTTCTGTAGCATTTAGTTTCGAAGGACTGGATTTTCGTTCTTAATTTTTGTGTAATAGTCCATGATTCACAACCATAAGTAGCCACTGGGAAAATGCATGATCTCAATATTTTTAATTTTAATATTTTGCTGGTGCTTTGCCACATGTTCTTCATTGTGTTTAACTTCTTGATCGCTATTGTCAATCTTCTTGAGATCTCTTTGGAGCAGTCACCGTTATTGTTAATTATTGAGCCCAGATATTCGTAGCTCTCTACACATTGAAGTTCTTCATTGTTTACTTGGATGTTAGGTGAGCCTTTGCTTTGTCAGTTGACATGATTTTTGTTTTTGTGTATTCAAATATAGATGTTGGTCTTCACTATGTTTCTTGGTCGTCATGATTAGGTTTTCCAAACCTTCTTTGCTGGTGGATAATAATACTGTTTCGTCTGCGTATCTAATCTCTGGTATGTATTTGCCGTCTATAGTGAGAGGGTCGTAATTCACATAGTTGGCATCGTCTTTACATTCCTCATGATGTTCTTCGCATATATGTTGAATAAGTATGGTGACAAAATACATCCCTGCGTACCCCTTTTGAGTCTCGAACCATTCAGCTATTTCACCTCCTATTTTAATGGTTGCCTGTTGTTCGTTGTATAGAGATTCTATGAGTTGTATTATGTGTGTTGGAAAGTGCATGTCTTTCATGATGTTCCACATTTTCTGGTGTTTTCTGAGCATGCTCAGGAAGATTAAAACGGGCTTTGCTCGGAGACAATGGATAGAGTCGTTGAGGAGATCTAGGCTGACAAAAATGAGTTTTATTTTTGTACCAGGGCATGCGGGTGTAAGGTGAAATGAATGCGCCGATAGGCATGCATGTATAGCTACTGTAGAAAGCGGGTGAGCAATGGACCAGGCTGATATTATAAATGTCCTAAGGGAGAGAGGTCGTGTACATGATTCAAGTGATAGTGGTGAATCTACAACACTAACACGACGGCAAGAATTCCAAAACAAATGTGGTGTAGCTAGACGACACTATGCTGGTAGCCAAAGAAGAATAGTAAACCAACACATAGCTGGTGTCGTTAGGCGCCACACGTTGAGAGACATACTTAGGAGGAGATCGGAGCACTTATGGACTAATTGGCTCGACGTGCAGTGATGATGATCCGACGACTAAACTAAAACTACGAGGTGCATTGAAAAGTAATGCCTCCAAGTCCATAACTTTGTTAATAGTGTTCGGAGGCAATTGACACCGATATCAGAATAAAGTATATGTAAGTGTGTTTTCAGGACAGTAAGTGTCAAGTGTCTGGAATGTTGCGCATGCGCACAACATTATCCAAGATGGCGTCATACATGGAAATTCGGTTGAAGCAAAGAGCTGTGATTGAATTCTTGACGGCCGAAGGTTGTGTTCCCATCGACATGCATCGGAGAATGAGAGCGGTATATGGTGACGCCTGTGTGGATGTGAGTACTGTTAGGAGGCGGGCAAGGACTGTTAAAGGCGACAATCCAGCGACGATGACCTTGCATGATCAGGCTCGCAGCGGACGACCAATTACAGCAGTGGATGAACAACACCAAGCTCGCCTGGACGAACTGATTCATGTCAATCGCCGCATCAAGCAAAAAGATATTGCTACAATGCTTGCAATTTCGACTGAACAAGTACATCACATTATTCATGTATTGCTAGGGTATAGGAAAGTTTGTGCAAGATGGGTCCCTCGCATGCTGACACCGGAAATGAAACATCGCCAACATCAGGCGTGTCAGGAACACCTGATGCGATATGAACGAGAAGGCGATGACTTTATCTGCCGAATTGTCACTGGCGATGAGTCATGGGTGCATCATTACGACCCTGAAAACAAGCGCCAGTCTATGGAATACAGGCACAAAACTCACCCACCCCAAAAAAATTCAAAACTGTCGCGTCAGCGGAAAAGTTTTGATGACCATATTTTGGGACTGCCAGGGCGTAATCCACACAGAATTTTTGGAACGCAGCAATACTGTCAATTCTGATCGGTATGTAGAAACGATGAAGAAACTACGGGCAAGACTGCTACGTGTTCGTCCTGGAAAACATGCAGTTCTTCAACATGACAATGCTCGTCCACACACCAGTAGACAAACAGCGGCAGCATTAGAGCGTCTCAATTTTACGACATTTTAGCCACCCACCATATAGCCCCGATTTGGCACCTTGTGACTTTTTCCTGTTCCCAAAGCTCAAGGAACATCTCAAAGGAAACAGATATGCTTCTGACGAGGATGTGGCAGCAGATGTGCGTACCTGGCTTCGTGAAAAATCATCAGATTTTTCTTCGACGGGATGCAACAACTAGTTCGACGTTGGCGGTGTGTGTGGAACGTGGAGGTGACTATGTCAAAAATAATGACTCTATTGTGTAGTGGACATCTCAAGCTTTTTGAAAATGTATGTTTCATTTGTAAATTATGTATATTAACAAAGTTATGGACTTGGAGGCATTACTTTTCAATGCGCCCTCGTATATACAAACAATTCTCACATATCCCTGGAAATAATACTGGAAAGAAAACTACACGCAAATCTTTATGTGAGTGAGTCAATGCCGTTAAGTTTATAGATCAGAGTCACTATTTCAAGCGAGTGAAAGGAAGGGCCAAAACCAAACTTTTTTAGGTTGAAAAAGACGTGTGTGCATACAGACTTTAATAAATTCATTAAAACACAAACGACAAAATAAACGTACGGAGTTTTTTAATCAAAAGTTAGGCCGTTGTTGACGGTCATAAGCGAACGGCTTGCCCGTCTGCCCAGCGTGTTCGTAGCGCGTTGGACTACGGGTGACTATCCCTCTGTGTGTGCGGGTTCAATTCCGCGGGATGGCAGAAAAAGCCACATATTCCCAGATTTACGGTGTTCGTGGCACCGAACCGAAGGGTTACGATGTCCATGGCACCGAGCCGAAGAGCTAATAAGCTCAAGTGCTTTTGGATCTGAAAAAAAAAAGCGAACGGCTTTTCTTCTCTTCAGTGGAGACACACATAACTTACTGACATAATTGAATGTACTTTTGGCCATCCATATTCTTTCCTAATCTCTTGTTCACACCTGTAATCATGTGTCCTAGATAAAAGATATTGTTTACATTCTTCAGTAGTTCTCCTTGTATTTTTATATTTGTTTGTTTTTGGCCTCTCATCTTCTTTTGCGGATAATTTATATAATCGTTGTTAATATAAATTAATAATTCTTACAATTTTTTAATTTTAGTTTTATACGTAGCTAAGAGGGAACATTAAATGTTTTGCTCACAAAAATAAAAATCTAGCATTATTTATTTAGTTTCTTATCAACAATGAATATCATTTAAATTTCTACACTATACGTAAACAAAAATACAATCAGTAACATGACCTTACGTTTCTGTCTCAGGCGACTTTAAACTCGTGATAATCATGTGACTAGAGCATGTGATTATTTCATTTCAAAATGGTGACAGTCATGGCTTGCAAGCAAATCGCTATCGCTCTGTGTGTTGTAGCAACTTTGCAAATTTATGTATCTGCATCGAAATGCGGTATTCCGTCAAGATTTTGGTGTGATTCCAAACAGACAGCTTCAGCATGCGGTGTAAGTTTTGTAACATTTATATGTTTTTTCCTTCTGTCTTTTCTCTGTTCTTATTGTGCTTTTCAGCTCAATATTGAATATGAGAACCAATACAACGGTAAGCATATTTTCACGCAAAAACCAGTCAGAAGCTCCACACCAGGCACCACGACTACGCCCGAATTCATAGCGGGCGAACACGGAAGAATATTCGGAGAATACTGACAAGTCAGACAAGTGGCCTCTGGATCTTGCCGTCTGATATTTCTGTGATTCATCTTTTGCGCGCACGCCACGACATTTAGCTTTGGAACTATTTTATCTGATTAGTAGTGCTCGTTGTTGGCTACTGTTGGGTGGTAATTATATTATATGACCATCTATTTCATCTATTATCTTTAGTATCATAATCATCGCTATCACCTGTACTCTGTTTCACTGCAGTTGACTCGTATATACATAATACTATTCGTATATTCTGATTATGTGATCGTCAGATGTTGATAAGATGTTAGCGATCTTTCGACTAATTTCAGGTTTATCACCAAATCTTTTTTTTTCTATGCACGATACACAATAAATCACTGCTGACTGGCTAGACCTGTAGCTCTTACATCAAAGCTACTCAGTCAAGAACAAATGTCATGTGGAGTCGTCCAAGGTTTTCCTTTTCAAATTAAGACACCCTACTACTGTCATTTAGGCGTTTGAATATGACTTTAGTAATCCGTTTGAAAAAATAGCAACCCACCTGTTGCTAGATTTCTTAGACGGGAAGATGATTTTTTTAGTGTATTAAAAAATGAAGTAAAGTAAGAAATCTAAATACGAAGGATTGACCAATGACTTCATTGCATCAAGTTTCCCCATATGTATCTATCATTCTCTGCAGAATTAACCACAAGACGTAAGTAGCTTTACAATAAGAATATTTAGTATAAATGACAGCAAAGTATTCAAATATATAAAAACTGTCAGGGACAAAATGGGGACTGGATGTGGTAATCACAAAGCAACTCTATGTAGGACCTTTCCATCCAAGTTTAGAACAGGAAATATATAGGTATGCAACAGAACTCTGGAAATAGCTGCACACATAAAATGATCAAGAATACTCAAAACATAAGATAAATATATGTTGCACTAAGAAAAGAAAAAGGGACTGAGAAAATTCATTAGAATCAAGATTTCCGTGCTTGAAGTTTCTCTTTAGATGCTTGTACTGTTGAGCTAATTCAAACTGCAGAGCTCTTTTACAGTAGCTCTGTAGACGCTTCCAAATTGTTTTTGATCTCAGAATGTTCAGATACCTATCTTAAGCTAAATAGGGAAGACTGCAGTAAAACTTGGTAAATAGCGAAACACGACAAACAAAGTACTATAGTTTTACAAAATACAGAAACAGTGACGATAACAGAACGTTGACCAACAAGCCTTTATCAAGCAAACGAACAAACAGGAGTGACAAATTAAAATGAAACATAAATGACGTACCAAATACAAACGATCTAAGGAAAATCTGAATAAAAAGTAATCAAATAAATGTAACACAAAAACACACATAAGCTGAAATAGAACGAAAGAAACAATGAAACATCTAGTAAATATATACTTGAATACATGCAACATATACCCATATAGATTACAAGCATGGGAAGAGAAAGTACTAAGAAGCATAAGAATGTAATACTGTGAGCTACAGAGGTACCATACAAGAATCAACGATTTCAGAGCAAATGATTACGTCATCAGAGGAACATGATCGATGGCTGTACCGGACATCGCAGTTCTGAATGGCCAGTATCATTGAAATGGGTAGTACAGGGTCACAGAGCATTGGTGATATCGCGCAATGTTGGGCAATCGTCACTGAGCTTCCTGCCGGTTTCAATATAGCCTTGTTGCACCACTTGCAGATAATGGCATAGATAATATTACGGACTGTGAAACTGTCTCAACACCAATGTGGCTTTTGAAAGACACCGGCGGTTCGTATTACATAAGACAAGTGTTGCAGCGTGACGTCACACTGATGGTGCCAAATGACTCTGATATGGCTTGATGCGACTGTGAACCAACATATCCTTAAGGCTTCTGTCCCATCTGTACGCCACCAAAGGATAGTGTTGGAAGATTGAACGTGTCTCAGATCATTCCGTCATCTCTCCATTTTTCAGTCTGATCCTGAGACACGTTCAATCTTCCAACACTATCCTTTGGTGGCTACAGACGGGACAGAAGCCTTAAAGATATGTTGGTTCACAGTCGCCTCAAGCCTAATATCCAGAGTCATTTTGGCACCATCCAGTGTGGCCGCGGTGCTGCAACACTTGTGCTTATGTAATACAGACCGCACGGTGTCTTTTCCAAAAGCCACGTCGTTGTTGAAGACAGTTTCACGTGCGAGTCCTGAATATTATCTATGCCATTATCTGCAAGCGGTGCAACAAGGCCTTTATTGGGGAAACCGGCAGGAGACTCAGTGACCGATTCGCCCAACACTTGCACGATATACGCCAATGCTCTGTGACCCTGTAGCTACCCATTTCAATGATACTGGCCATTCAGGAGCTTGCGATGTCCAGGTCACAGCCATCCAATCATGTTCCTCTGATGATCGTAGTCGATTTGCTCTGGAGAATCGGTTGATTTCTTTGTATGGTACCTTGCGACCACGCGGCTCAACGTATTACATTCTTATGCTTCTTAGTACTTTCTCTTCCCATGCTTTGTAATCTATATGGGTATATGTTGCATGTATTCAAGTTATATATTTACTAGATGTTTCATTGTTTCTTTTCCGTTCTATTTCTAGTTTTTATGTGTGTTTTTTGTGTTACATTTATTTCGTTATTCGTTTTTATTCCAGATTTTCCTTAGATACGTTTGTATTTGGTCGTCCATTTGTGTTTCATTTTAATTTGTCACTCCTGTTTGTTCGTTGCTTGATAAAGGCCTTGTTGGTCAAACGCTTATCGTCACTGTTTCTGTATTTTGTAAAACTATAGTACTTTGTTTGTACGTGTTTCGCTATCTTAAGCTAGGTAGATTAGGGATCTGACCACATCAAGAATTGAATCTTGTTACATTTGTGAACCCAGGTTACTTCTGTAATCTGATCTATTATACATAAACTATGTTAATTTATTGTATACTTCAGCAAGGTCATTGTTGTTTATGCCGATGGGTCTGTGCATTGGTGGAGAAGTCAGGCTGGGTCATCCTTGTTGGAGTCATTGCAGAGTGAAGTAGAGTATACAGGATAACTACTTCCATTATGAAAATAGAGGTTGAGGTCATTACTGCTACCCTCAAGTGGCTGTCTGGGACTTCATTTATTTGGCAGTTGTTGTGTCTAACTCTCAGTCGATGCTTCAGAAGGTTAAAGATGGCATGCTATGGTGTGAGTGGACTTCATCTGTTGAGATTTCCAACCTCCAGAGACTTATGCGGATCTATTATTCTGGACATGCAACTGTTCATGGCATTGAGAGAGTGGACAAGCTTGCATCAACAGCATTGATTGTTGGGAAGTTCAGGATATATAATGGGGATGTTCTGTGGCCTCTTAGTGATCACAAATTATGAGGACACTAAAATTGATGTTGAATCTATCTGGAGAGTTAAGGAGTTTGGAGTTGATTATGTAGAATGTGGGCATCTGTAGCTTAAGCGGTTGTGAGCTCAATCACAACTCAAGTGTACCTGGTTCAAACTCCACTGCAGGCAGTTTGGAAGCAAATTTGTTCCTATGGTAACAAATGGTTAAAATAGACCTTACCATTCAGAAAGCAATGGCAAACTACTGAATGAATAAATGGGGCCTAGAAAATCAACTACTCGTTTACTGTGGTTGAGGGCTACATCCCGTAAAGGATATGTCACGATTTTTCATATGTGAACAGGATGAGTGAGGAGTCTGTTTAAACAGAGAGACACTGGAACCATCAGTATGCATGTCATTCGATATCTGTTAGAGTAGACTGAGCACCTGTGAGTCTACGGGAAGTGCTATTACGTTGGTTCAGTAACCAATATTTCAACGTCCATATGATTATTAAACACGTTACTGCCCGAGTACGGTTTTTTAGGGCGGTGTAGGGCAGGTGAACAGAGAGCCTGAGGAATTGAATGACCGCATGACTAGTGCAGCCACAGCAAAGCTGTTCAGGTTAGGATTTTTCATTTATGCCCATTGCAGAAAAAAATCATTGAACATGTCTACCGCATGAGAGCCGCGCTCTAGTCCATTCAGCCAGACGCTCTTCATATGATTATTGTAAACATTTATCTTCTCACAGGTGATTGAGCAGTGCAGTGTGAATGAATGGACTCTCCGTGAAGATGCAGAACCCGTTGACTTCGTTTTATACTATGAGAGCCTTTGTCCAGACTGCAAAGGTTTCATTACAGACATGTTGTTTCCAACATATGAGAAACTTCAATCCATTACAAACCTCACTCTTATACCTTATGGAAATGCAGAGGTAATTGAAATATCGGTAGCAGATGTGTTCAAGATAACTAGTTTGATGTTCAAAGTTAATCTGTAGAATTCTTATATATTATCAAGAGAAACTTAATATCCAAAGTTTCTGATGAAGAATTAACTCACGCATGCTAAAACTTCCTTTTCACAATGTTTTTTAAAAGAGTAAAATGTGATGGGTCATAATGAAAGCTTCTGCTTTCTAAAGCTTAGCACTATTTCAAACATCATACTGGGCAGAGTTGATAGCTTTTGCTTCATAACTTTGTCGGCTGCAATATGCAAAGAATTATACAAAAATAGTGTCAAATGTTTCTTCTATTAGTTTTGTTTCTATTTATTGTTTTGGTTAGTGAAGGAGCTTATTGGATAATTGATACCATCAGAACGGTTTGTCAGATGGCTTGTCTTACGCTGGTTGAAACCAAACACACCACAGAAAGATAAGCACTTGAGCTCCAATTGGTACTGAAGGCTGTGTATGTACATTCCATTCTTGATGTTTAGCTGTTTATATATCACAATAGAATGATAAAAACGGCATGGATGAGAGAGAGATGGGGAGAGATGGATGATGGATGGCTTGTCGTAGTGTAAGAGTTAATCAACAGAAATGAAATATAAGAATTTTTGGAGATTTGGGCACCTAATATGGTACCTCTCAATGATAATTGCTTGAAGTTTTGCTTTACTTATCAGTGCCTCTCGTCATTCAGTTGAGCCTTACTCAGACTTCAGAGGTGCTTGTAATTTAGATTCATCAAATAAGGGATCAAGGTTTCCAATAGACCAACCATGTACCTCGTGCATATTGATAATTTTTGGTCAAAGCTGGCCTTGAACCCCAGATTTTCAACATGTAATCAGCTTCGCTATCAGTTACACTTAATTTCCTGATAAAGAATTGGTTATCAAGGACAACTGAATATTCATATTTCCTGATAACATAATCAACTAGGTACTAGTATTGCAAATGATAATTGTCTGATAATGAAACAATAATTTGATACTTAAAAAAAATGTTTTGTGAGGTAATAAATTATACATTATACCTCTTGAACTGTTCTCTGCTGGATGTATCATATATGGATTGAATGTTAGTTGTGCTAGGTGACATACACTTTCTAAGTCTATATCCTAGTGCTTTTAAAGAGCTTATTGTATATTAGAAAAAAAAGTTGTTCGGCCACTTAGTAAGAATGCAATTAAACTCCACTAATGCAGAGTCTTCTACAACAGAAGACTGTATTACAAATGAGAAGGTTTTGAAACGAACGGACGGTGCATCTTTGGAGACCATCATTAAAAGACGAAGATAGAGGTGGATTAAACATGTATATGTCGTATGATAGTAGTGGCATAGGTTATTACAGCTCTCAGATGGACAGCCGATGGGAAGAGAAAGCCTGGACGTTCAAAGAAAAACATGGAGAAGAACTGTGGAGAGAGAGTTGATGGAGTGTGGCCTGACGTGGGAGATAGTTTGTAGAAAGACAGCAGAATGGCAATAGTGGAAGTCTCTTGTGGAAGCCTTATGTATCAATCAGGGCACGAAGATGATATAGATAGATAGAATACAGTCTTCTACAACAGAAGACTTGGCCTAACTGGGGATTGAACCTGGGTCTTCCAAATAGGAGTCGGATCACTAATCCATCGACCAGACGCACCTCGATCATTGTTACTAGTATATCATATCACAGCCACTAGCTAAACAATACCCAAGAAGTACTTTTTGTTGCTCTTGAAACTTTGGATCTCTGTTGCTGTTATATTTGAGGTACTTTTAGTTAGTGTTTTATTCTTGGTACAAATAAATAAATACTTTGATTGCTTCTAAAAATCAGGAAACAAAAGTTGGAGACGTATGGCAGTTCCAATGTCAGCATGGTCCGCAGGAATGTATTGGTAACCTTATCGCGGTAAGCAGGACATAAATGATAAGATTAGCTAGTTAGTTACTTAATTTACAGAACCTAAGGAATGGGCCATCAACAGGTCTTAAAAGCTTTAGACTGTTATTCAGATTATCATTAAAGTCTGCTAGAGTAACTCTGGGACGCCAGGAATGTAGAGTGGTCATCACATTGGACAGTTATGGTATAAAATATCAGTGCCTTGTTTCAGAACAGTAGTCAATGATCATTCCTTGAAGAAACTGTTTGAACTAGACAGAAGAAAAGGAAAGAATGAACTTTTAAAACCTTGACGATATTGGGCAATACTGTGTTAGGCTGTATTTCATTGACCGTCACACACAATGGGTGATGTGGTCAACATCACGCAGCCCTCTTACTTCCCAGTGCTTTTCCTGATACCCAATAAGACTGGCGACTTTGAGAGCCATTACTATCAGAAAAATGTTCTACGCCCAATGTGGACTTCAACCCGGACCACCAGCCTAAGAAGCAAGTTCACTAACAACTACACTACTACGGCTCTGAAATAGACAATGAGGCCCTTTTATTATCTACATCATAGCAATATATATTATCTACATTATAGCAGTATATATTATCTACATTATAGCAATATATATTATCTACATTATAGCAATAAAATTATCTATTCATATTATAGCAATATATATTATCTACATTATAGCAATACTTTGTATCTACATTATAGCAATATATATTTTAAAGAGCTTAAACAACTACTAATTGAAACATGAATTATCTGTTCACAGACTTGCACCATTGCAATTGTAAAGAACATTACAGTTTACTTCCCCCTTTTTGAACTGTATGGAGGCCTCAAATCTGCAACCTAACCAATCTGCAGCAAAGGTAGATTATTCATGAATTCCTAGAAAAACTAAAGTTTCATAGAATTTGATGTATTGAAGTGGTTTAATAATAAATATAAAGAATGTCATTTGGTGACAATAGGTAAATTTCAGGAAAAAATAGATCGTGGAAGACAGAGCGAGAAGATGTTGGATGGTTCGACACAAAGATCGACGTCAGAACTGATTACATGCACCAAGCAGAGAGATTTGTGGAGAAACATGATCGCCTACACCGGCAGGCATAACACTGGATTGATTGAAAGGATGTCAGTTCTATAGGTGCGCAAGAACACACAATAACAGACTTACAGTAACGGTGATTTCAGAGGAGGCTTCAAAGCTGATGTTCAAGGCACTTCTTTTCTCTAATCTTGTTTTGCCTCACATCATCAGGATAAGAAGAGATTTTTTTAGATCCAGAAGCACTTGAGCTTTCAGCTCTTCGGCTCGGTGCCATGGACATCATAACCGTTCGGTGCCATGAACACCATAAATCTGGAGAACCTGTGGCTTTTTCTGCCAACCCGCGGAATTGAACCTGCACTAACAGAGGGCTTGTCACCCGTAGTCCAACGCGCTACGAACATGCTGGGCAGACGGGCTAAGAAGAGATTTATAGAACAGGCTTTTGTTTCATTAATCTTGTTTTTCAACCGCTCTGTTATTTCTGAAGTCCACCTTTTATATGGATGGCTTTTTGCTTTGTATCCACTGTATCAGTAGTATTGCCTTTGAGACGCACTGTCTGTTGGTAATCTGTTAATGTGGCCAAGCCATCTAATTTGTTTCTTGATGAAGTTCAGTACTGATATTGTACCCACTTTGTTCTTGATATCTTAATTTCTAAATTGGTCTTTTCCTGATACTGCCAGCATTCTGCACAGACACGTCATCTCTGTCGTGACTAGTTTTCTTCTATCATTTGTTGTCAGCATCCTGATTTGGCACTGGTAGCATAATGTTGGGAGAAAGATCTGAATTGTACAATCCTTTTTTTAGTGGTCATGGTAACATGTTTGCATTTTAAAATTTGGGCCATTTGTCCTATGATTTGATTTGCTTTATTGCATCTGTTTTGGATTTTGTTAGTTATTCTTCCATTTGCTGAAAAAATGCTCCCTAGACACAATCTGATAAAAGTCAGTTAAATTAAATTGTGGACATCACTGCATACTTGGATGCTCCGTGAAGGAGCCTTTTTTTGTTTGTTTGCTGTTATTTGCTGGCAAACACACCCTGACATAGCCATTAAAAGAGTCATTCTTGGATGTAAAGTCTCCTGTGTGGTGCCAGGGCCCGGAAGGGAAGCAAAGAATAGTACCACTGCAACCTACAATGCATGTCGTAAGAAGCGACGATGTAGGCCCTAGGGATGCTACCCTAGTAAATAAAAAGCAGCGCAGAAATCTGATGTGCTTGCCTACTTGTAAGGCGCATAACTGGCACAGCGTACAATCGCTCTTAGGCTCAGATCACATACAAATCTTACAGAGTGGTTAACAATTGGTCGATATGGAGAGTTCGAAGAAGAAGAAGAAAGATGTAAAGTGGGTGCCACTGCTTTAAATCGCTTCAATCCCCTCCACAACGAGCAACAAACAAACACAACTTTGGACAACAAATATCATTTTTACTGTTTTATATATTATGTGTTCTATAGTTTAAATATATAGAATTTTGTTGTTCTTCTTCTTCGATCGTTCTAGGCCTGTTTTAATCATTCTCATTTTGATATATAAACAGCCAAACATCAGAACGTGATGTATGTGCACCAGCCTTCAGCACCTATTTGAGCTCTGTTGCTTATCCTTCGGTGGGGTGTTCGATTTCAGCCAGCTTTTGATTTACTAGGGTGAGCTTTTCCTAGGGTTCGATCAGCTTTGCCGTATTTTTGGGCTTTGTGATCTACGCCCGGACAGTGAGTTACGCTGTTTATGCCCGTTCTGACTGAGAAATATTTCTCGGGGCTTGTAAGCTTATCCTCGGACGGCGTCTTACTCGTATAAAACACCGTGTAAAGTATCGGCCTTCGCCAATGTTCAGACCCGACCTTCCTGTCTGATCCGTGCATTGTCGGCCTTGCTTTACCGTACATTTTGAGTTTGATCTGGAGAAGGAACATTCTCAGCCTTTTCTAGACGCGCATTGGTACGTGGCAATTTGCAATTAACCTCGAAGCACTGGCATGGGGCCGAGTACAAACAATGTAGAGGGTCGTTTCAGTCGGGCACTATCAGCGAACTGAGGATTTTGCGCTCGCCGCCATCACCCGCCCCAGTTATTTCGGGGATGTTAGTTACGACTGCAATCGAACCTTGCCCGGTTGCTCCAAGGCTGGCAGTTCCGTTAGGCATCACCAACCTCAGTTCTTCCTGGGATGTTAATTTTTAATCGCACAGTACCTTGCACGGTTTTCCCAGGGCGGGTAGTTTCGTATGCACTGAACGCAACTTGTTCTTTGCGCTCGGCAAACCTTGCCCAGTACATGTGTCTGCACCAGGCTACCGATGCGGGGTCAGCTGCATTCTTCTTCGAACCGACACGGGGGTAGACTTTTATTCGGTACGGTCCTGTCTTATTTATTCTTGCCGACGGGCTGGCAATGTTTGCCCCCTCCTCAGGGCTTGGAGCTTCGCCCTACTTGGGCATACGTTTGGTCACTGGATGCACCTCTCATCCATGTCAGAGACGTTTCGTTGCTGCTTCTTTGCATTCAGGGACTTGGGCAATATCTTGTTGGACATCGATCAGGAGATTTGTGCATTTTCTTTGTATGTATCTTTATTGTATTTCCGTAACTGCACTGCTACCACTACCAGTAGTTTTCTCTCCCGATCCCTGCCCCTCTTAGCCAGACCGGAGCCAGATTCTGTTTCCAGGGTCACCACGTGGAGGTTGGGGCAGGGTCTTGGTTAGCGCGCGCCCTCGCTAACCCTGGCTCATGTTACCACCATGACCTCATGAGCCTTTTGAGTTGAACCTCGATTGATTTAATGAGCCATTCGCGGTTTCACCCTGAGACAGTGTGAACTTAGATATGCATGGCTTAATCTTTGAGACAAGCATATGACTACTGGCAGGATCAACCAGATAGCTGTCATGGACGAGACTGGACCGACAATGCTTGGGGTAGGGAGACAGCGCTCTGTGCAGAGCGGATCCCGACGTCCCCGGCGAAAATGCGAAATTCAAGCGAAACGACCGAGCGCTCGCTTCCCACAGATTTGCCGGCAAGACTTACGCCTCACAAGCAAAGAACGACACCGACACGGAATTTTGTTCAATTTGTTGTGAAAGTTCATTTCTGTCATTAAAGTTCAGTTTGTCTGTTATTGAACAAACAGACATTGTTATCCTTTACTTCATGCAAGTAATCTGTTCTTTCATTTATCGACGCTAGGAAAAGTAACATTTTGTTAAAATTTGATGCAACTTTTGTTTATATTTAAACTGTTTGTAGTAAACACTCGTTAGTGAACTATGTGGCTTATTATCACTCTCTCTCTCTTCCTTTTAGACCCCAATTTGCCTGAGTGGTTACCGTGCCTAAATTGGGTGTAAAAATAGAACCACTGTTACCTGCTACGCGTGTCGTAAGAGGCGACTAAGGAGGTTGAACGTGGGGTTAGCTACCCCACACCGTAAAAACACTAGATGGCTACAGAACGGACAGCGAACCGAGTAAACGCTGGCTGAAACCGGACACATCGCCAAGGATAAGCACCAGAGCTCCAAATGGTGCTGAAGATGTGACGTAAAATACGTAGGCAAAGGCTGTTTATATATCACAAAAAGAATAATCAAAATGGCCAAAAAGAAGGATCACGAGAGAGAGACCCCAATTGGGGTATAGGCCCTGAACTAGCTTGTGTTCACGATTTTGTAGTTAAAAAGTTTTTCTACCAGATGTGGTAGCCAGCCGCAAGTCAGACTCTTAACATACAAGAGAATACTGGTTATGTTAACTAGGCAATGCTATGAAATGTATTATGTAAAGCTGCAATGGACCAAAAGGACTTTCTGAACGCATTGAGTCTTTCCGAACAGAGGAGTTTCAGGGTTGTGAATCCCAGTCGCTGACCAGATTGTGAGAGAAATGGATGTCGATATTGGTACAGCCCAAAAAGAACAATATATCAAATATGCCAAAACATTGATGTAATCAACATCAAACGGGCATGTTGGGCCTCTAGATTCTGCTGGATTTGTTGAGGCCGGGATCGGAGTTCCTATGGACATGTTCGGAGTGCTATGGTGATAGTCCTCATATAAATGATTAACCAGGCAATCAATAGTGGCACTCTGTCCCGCTGCAGGAGTTTTGGACGTTGACCAAGGGATACCAGTAGATGTTACCACTCAGAGATATTGACCGTCTGATATGCAGGAATTTTTTAATAATGTGTAATAACGTATACACTACCATCACATTACATGAATGGCATCCCCTTCGATCCCTATTCGCTTTAGTCTGTTACCAGGGCCACCGTGTGGAGATGGGATAGAATCTTGGTCAGTACCAGCTCATTGACCCTGGTACTACTTTCCCCTTAATTTCTAGCACCTTTGGCCCCTAAATGTCTTATTAGTGCTTGATAATTATACAAGGTGTTCAAGATAAAAGCAGCCCTGTCAAGGAAGCCAGTCTGGCATATGTTTATGAAAATGAGAAGGTTAAATTGTGACGTAGTATAGGTCAAGTGAGCAAGTCTTTTGCGATGGTGTAAAATTTAAATGATGTGGCAACAGGCGATGAACTAATGTGACAAAAAGATAAATTAGTCAGAACCGGTTTAAATAGTAAATAAACTAAACGCAATGCGTAGCTGGTAACTTTTGATTTATCAATGGGGCTACTTTTATCCGGAACTATTTTATTGCATATGAGATTGTCAAATATTATTGTGAATAATTTCAGTGTGCAGACCAGTTTCAATTGCCATTGAAAGAAATTTTTAACTGTGTCAATTCTGCCCATGGCAATGAACTTGAGCACCAGATGGCCCTTAAAACCAATGCTCTGAATCCACCACACACATATGTTCCATGGGTCACATTAAATGGGGTAAGTACATTGGAATAATGTGGCCATTGAAAATATTGTTTCATTTTTGAATAGTTGTATTTTTGCAGTTATTTCTTCTTCTTCTGTAATGAACTTCTGTTGTGCGACAACTTCGGTTTGTGTCATTAATTGGGTGGAACACTTGAAGTCTTCGCCTGTCCTCCATAGTTTGTCTTGTAGGGTTGTTCCTGTTGGCCAGGTTTCCATTCTCACGCTTCTCCAGGGTGGGTTAGTCTTGCAAGATGTGCTCTGGGGACTGCTTTGGTGCTTTACTGGTGCAGGCAGCTGAGTCCCTGAGACCCATTCTA
The DNA here is from genome assembly GCA_020796225.1 of Arion vulgaris. Classification (NCBI taxonomy): domain Eukaryota; kingdom Metazoa; phylum Mollusca; class Gastropoda; order Stylommatophora; family Arionidae; genus Arion; species Arion vulgaris. Next base: position 67,593,900 of record CM036755.1, on the reverse strand, counting down.
TGGAGGTGTGCTCTGAGACCGCAGTGTCCAATTCTAGGTCTGAAGATTGTGAGCTGTGCTTTTCTGTTTAATATATTTATATTGTCATGCTCTGGGTTGTATCCTCCGTTATTTTCCCTCCACATCATTTTTCCAGACTGCTTCAAGAGAGTCTTTGCTTCTGTAAAGGTTTGTGTGGGGTGGTATTGTCTTAGGCTCCCTCCACCCCTTACCAGTTTGTCATCCTTTCATTTCCTGGTATGCCACAGTGTGCTGGCATCCACTAAAACCAATAATAATGGAACTAATTCTGATTTCTTGGACAGCAAATTGATTTTAAGTCTTATATCCTTGATGTATCACACACACACACACACACACACACCCCACCAGATCAACACAAAGTCATCAGGGCTACACCCATATCAACACCCATATAAAAAGTCACTTTTATATAAGCATATCTTAATTTCTACCTGCTCAGGTACACACAGAAAAGATTCAAAATGAAGCACAAAATGATCTTAAGAAGCTACTTTGTGATACTTATAAGGTGAGTGCTTAGATAGTACACTTCTGATAGAAATGGTATTCTATCGGTGATCTCTTCTATGTTGGTATGTTACATATAACAGTTATGGTTAGCAGTCACGGAAGCCAAGTAGAAAAACGCATCTTCTTCACCCCTAGGGAGGCATAGGTCCACAACCATGGCCTTCCAAGTCCACCTATCCAATGATATCTTTTCCAGATCTCTCCACTATCACCACATTTTCTTGACATGAGTCCCTCCTGGTGGGGTCCTTCCTCGGGTGGCAAGCTATGAATTTTTCTGGATGTGGTTTCTGAGGCCGTCTAGTGATTTTTACGGGGTGGGGTAGCTAAACACCTTAGTCGCCTCTTACGACATGCGTGGCAGGTAACAGTTGTTCTATTCTTTAAACCCCTAAATTGGGCCCCGGTAACCACTCGGGTGATAAGGAAAAACACATGAGAGAGGAAATAAATATTATTTACTAAGTACTTTTGAAGGTGTTCATTCTGGCAATAAAGTTTTAATTTCTTCTGAACCACAAGAAATTGATTTGTTCTGTCAACAACATTTTCATAATTTTTTCCAGTAATTCCATCTCATTATACATTTCATATTTTATTCCAGTAGTTCATGCTCCATATTATTGTATATCTTGGACAGAGAAGAGAACAAATAGATCTATCCAGAAAGAACTCAAAATAAAAGAAAACTGGTTGATGCTCTCATGCAAACAAGAGAGAAAATTGAGGTATTTTGGACATATAAAAAGACATAAAGGGCTGAAGAAGACCATCGTGGAAGGAGACATAGCTGCAAGAGAGCAAAGAGAGAGACCACGGAGCAGATGGATTCAGGATGTAACTGATGGTTTGAAAATGACGGCTGCAGAGTCAGGACATCTGGCATATGAGAGAGAAATTCCAGAGGACTGTTGGAGTGGCAAAGTTCTGCTCAAGACAAGCTATTTGATGATGATGATGATGAATTCATGCTCATTCTTATATGTGCTTTTGAATATAAGTGTTACAGAAGACTCCTTCGTATATGATGGACAGAGAAGAGGAGAAATAGATCTATCCAGAAAGAATTCAAAATCAAAGAAAACTGGCAGATGCTACAGATAATAATGTGAAAATTAAAGTATTTTGGACAAATAAAGGGACAGGAAGGTCTGGAGAAGACCGTCATGAAAGGAGGCATTCTGGTGAAGAGGAGAAGAGGAAGACTACAAAGAAGATGGATTGAGGATGTAACTGATGGTTTGAACATGACTGCTGCAGAAGCAGGACATCTAGCCTATGAGAGGGAGAAATTCCAAAGGATTGTTAAGGTGGCAAAGTTCTGCTCAGGACAAGCTATTTGATGATGATGATGAAGTCAGGTTCATTATATAATGTCTTTTGCCAGAAAATTATTGCCAGCAACACAATAACAATGTTGTGCTTACAATTTGTTATATTGAGAAGGGACATAAAAACTTAAAATATTCAATGAGTTATCTTCCTTAGTCAAAGCTGATTATATCACAGAGACCAGATTTTATGTCTTCTAATATTTCCTTATATTTTATTTTTCTTCTAGGGCCCAAAGCCAGCTGCATGCTCGTAGATGTCAAGGGAGCATAGGATGCTGTAACCTCTATCAGAGCTTATTGCCCAAACAATATTGAAAAATTGATTAATTTATAACAATCATGGTTTGTGTCCTTTGTAATATTTGTATAATACTCAGAGCTTCTTCTTCTTCATCTTTCAACTCCCAACGGAGCACAGGTCTTCAACAAACTTCTTCCATCTCTTCTTCTCTCCTGCCATCCTTTCCAATTATTTCCATGTTTTACCTTTCCTTTTAATGTCAGTCTCCAGCTCTCTTCTCCAGGTATGTCTAGACCTTCCTCTACACTTCTTTCCCTTCTGGTTCCAAAACAATGTCTGTCTTGCTATGCTTCCAGTCAGTCTTCTCAATGTATACTCAGAGCTACTACATATTAATTAACTTTTCTCTAAAAAAAACTAATTTGTGTATTTCTCTGATTATTACTTTATTACAATTTGGCATATAAATTTTGGAAATTTTCATTCATATCTTCTTTGTAACTTTTTATATGGCTGATAAAGAATATCATCTTATTGAAAGTACTATTTATATTTTTGGTTGTATTAACTTAATTAAGCTGCATCCTTACCTTTCATTTACATAATCAACAAAAAGTTTTGCTAACTCTTAGTGGACCAGGGCAAATCCATGTTTTTACAAGCCATTTGTTTTTAGAATTAAAACGATCTTATGTGTGGCTTTTGGTAAAAGTGTCAACCCAAAGCCACATAGTGTGGCATTTGGTCCACAAGGAGTTAATGCTGTTGAATTTCTAATATTTTTGGACATCCATTGTTAAAGAAATATTTTGTAATGTTATCATTTGGCGTCTGGGGCTTAGTAGTAGTGAGCTCGATCACAACCCAAGAATACCTGGTTCAAACTTCGGAGGGTAGTTGGAAGCAAATTTATTCCCGTGGATATTTACGAAAGTAAAAATAGACCTCACCTTTACCAAAGCAATGGCAAACAACTGAAAGTAGTGCCTAGAAAATCATCTTATTTACTGTGTTTGATGGCGACGTGCAGTTAAGGATATACCACAATTTTAATTTCATCTTTTGGTACAGCAAGTTTTACTGCATAAATATACAACATATATATATATATATCTTTGAATATAAGTGTTACAGAAAAGTCCTCTGTATACCACAGACAGAGCATAGAACAATTAGATCTATCAAGAGCAAACTCAAAATCAAAGAAAAACTGGTCCATGCTACAAATAAGAAAGTAAATATTTTGGAAACATAAAATGACATGAAAGGTTTGGAGAAGATCATTGTTGAAGGAGGTATCCTTGGAGAAGAGGAAAACCACATAGAAGTTGGATTTATGATGTAACTGATGGTCTGGGCATAATTGCTGCAGATGTGGTACATCTGACCTATGAGAGTGGAATTCTGAAGGACTATTACGGTTGCAAAGTTTTGTTCAGAACAAGCTATTTGATGATGATTGCATAAATATGTCTTCATCTGCCAATATTTTGATCTAGTATGAAAAAAAAACATATTCAGATTTCTAACAATAAATACAAGTTTGTCTACAGAAGCAATAAATGGGACACCTAAAAACAGAAAAATGTGGGTCTGCACACAATAGTAGTCTTACTACCTCAAGTTAATGTAATACATTTTTCTAATTGCACAAAGTATTATGAGCAATTAATCATAACTGCACAAAGAAATGTAATAAATGAACAGTGTTGTATGTGATCAATAAAATTTGTTCAATATATTCTTATTGTTTTTTTGTATATTTGTATTGTTTGTGGCTTAGCGGTAGTAATCTGGGTCACGACCCAAGAGTATCTGGTTCAACCCAAGAGTACCTGGTTCAAACTCTGCAGTGTGCAGTTTGGAAACAAATTTGTTCACATGGATTTTTGCATATGATAGAAATTGATCTCACATTCAGAAAGCAATGGCAAATTACTGAATGTATAAAGTGAGTGCCTAGAAAATCAACAACTCATTTACTGTGGGTGATAGCAACATTCTGTGAAGGATATACCATGATTTTCATTCATTGTTCACTAACTGGAACAACATAGACAGTTAGAAATAAAGCTGAACAAGTCAAGTCTGTAAGTGGTACACATCTTCAAAGCTGCCATTTCAGCAAAATACAAAAAAAACTTTCAGCAAAAGAAAGATGGATCAAAATACAAGATATTTTCTTCTTGTGTCATCAAATGGATGTTGTTTTCTGTTTTTATCTTTGCACTTTGTCACAGTGGCTTGGGTGATAGTTTTTTTTTCATTTTGATAGGATTCTGCTATGCTTCTTGTCTACTTTCCTTGTGTTCTGTTGTAGAAGATTTTGTACACAGTGAAGTTTGGTTGCATTCTTATTAAGTTTCCAAACCACTTTATTCTTTGTTTCTCAATGTAATTCAAACAAGGTTCTGTCCCAACTTTCTTTCTCATGCTGATGTGGGTGACCCGGATTTTCTGGTGTTGTTGGTAACTTTTCCTAAGCCATGCATTTCACATGAAGTTATTTTGTGTGACTGTTCTTTGCACATTGTCTAAGTTTGGCTCTGGAAACACAAGTAAGAGCCTTCAACCTGGATAAAGATAGCAGACAGTTATGGATGTTAAGCTAAACAGTAAATGGATACATAAACAACTGAATTGCAATCCAACTGGATGGGAAAATTATTTCTGGAAAATATTTTGGAAATATCTTTGCTTAAACATGCTCACAGGTAAGTCTTATAGCTATCCCAGAATGTGTCAGGCTGTATTTTTCATTGACCGTCGTTGGCACACGTTGGATGATCTAGTCAACATCACACCATCCGCACTTACTTTGCAGTGCTTTCCTGGTACCCAATTGAGGCTGGGTCGTCCTGAGAGCCGTAGCAGGCAAAAAATATTCCTTGCCAACTGTGGAATTGAACCCCGACCATGTACTTAAGAAGCAAGTTTACTATCAAATATGGAACTGCGGCTCTCTTGAACCCGTTTGTTAGGTGGTGAATTAGCCTCTGTTAGGCAGAGGCATGCTCTTTCAACCTAAGACAGCTGTGTTTTGGTTATATTAGAACGTATTGGTCTTCTTTCTTGGTGCGGCCTGAGACTAGTCCTAAAAAGGACTTAGTTGGTTATTATGTTCTTGTATGTATCTCATTCTGCATTGAATCAAGTTAACGCCATGGTTACTGTCTTGATCTTCATTTTGAGACTTCTTATTTCCACAGCAGGGGCACTGTTCATCTTCTTGATAGTTTTGCAACTTAAACTTTCTGTGAAAGCCCATGCACTTGCTCACCACAAATCACTGAGTTAGTCATGTATACCATGGAATCTTCCTTCCCTGAGTTCACTTCTAATAGTGTTTTGTATTTACTGCAGCTTCTATGAGTTGAACAGTTTGATCAGTAGTACCAACTCAGACTGTCAACAAGTGGTATTTTTTACAGATGCACTATCTGTTTTGCAAACCCTACAGAGTAAAAAACATTCATCCCTGAGAAAAGAGCACAGCAAGATTTTTGCCAACAAGAAAGTTACACTCCAATGAGTACCATCACACTGAGGAGTCCCAGGTAACAAAAAGGCTGACAAAACTTGCTAAAAAGGGAGTAGAATGTGATCAAGTAGATAACGAAATCACATATTTTGAAAAAAAGAGCTTTCTTGGACACTAGAAAAGAACCTAAACTATCCAACGACGACTACTACACACTCGACAGACAAACACCTACACAGGCTACTATTGCCCCATCACCTCTGTGGCACCGCTGATCAAACCACAGAACATGTCCTGCAAGACTGTCCTCCTTAGAAAGGAATGCTGACATTCAAAACTACATGGCATCATAGATGAGCCCCAGACAACAGTCGACTTCATCATAAGAACTCGTCTAACGGTATAATCATCAAAAAGCGATCGCAAAGAAGAAGAAAGTGAGCGGAAATGGTAGTGCTGATATTCATATCAAGCATGATCGCTCACAGCAGCCAATGAGCGTAACATTATAAACACAGACATGATATATATTAGAAGAACTTCAACAGTAACAATGAGAGATAACATTAGAAATAAATTAGAATACTATGAAAGTCTGATTTGATTGACTGGACCATTTTCATTGCACTTTGGTGAGTAACCATATGTGCTCCCATCTCTTTCTTGCACAGGAAGATCTCAGCGGCAGTGCATAACTATGAGATTGATTAGAAGAACTTCGAGATTAACAATTAAAGATACAAATAGGGGGACTGCCTAGAGTAGTTGATAGTAGCTCGGCCTGCTAGCTGTGAGACGCCTCATAGCTCGGGTTCGAACCTACTGTCCGGCATTTGTTCGAGTCCCTGGTCTTACTCAGGACGATAACGTGAGTACCTCTGAAGTCGGAGAAAATCTGTCTGTATGGCGAGGGAATACTAATTACGAGCACATTGAGCACACGGCTGCCAGTGTAAAGTAATTTACAATGTGCACGCTGCTTCCATTGTAAGAAATTGGGAAAAACGGATTTTCACGCAAAATCAGTTTCAGAGATGAAACTTCGTCTGAGTTGAAAGCGGACGAAAGAGAAAAAAAAAAAAAAAGATATAAATAGAGATATAATTAGAAATACAATTAGAAAAACAATTAGAAATACGATTAGAAATAAAGAAATTAAAAGACTATGAATGAAACCAGTCATTCAATATACACAAGAACAGCAAATTAAACAGTTTGGTTTGATGACCAGACAATTGCACACAAGACAATTTCACAGGACAACTGTACACACAGACAATTGAACACAAAAACTGAACACATACAAATATTATGATGTTTTATTTTGAAATTTAATGAAACAAGGTAACGGACAGTGACATTAATCATCTGTAGTTTTCATAAACCCTTGCCAGGTCAAGCAAGTCATATCCCTCGCGGAACGTTATTTTTATCACAGCTCATCTGCAAAACTCTAGTAAGTTCTCCCGCCTCTTCATGTCATCTAATTGCAAGTAGAAGGCTTTTGGCCCTAGAAGAAAAATAAAAAAGGAAACATTAAAAGACATAACATCTGGTCAGTGTGATTGCATTCAACTTCTGCTAAGACAGACTAGTAAACAAATTAAACAAAAATAATTTCGCAGCCTTTTTCAGACCTTAGGGTATGAATTCACTTTACATTTCTAGGTCCTACTGCGAAGGAGGTAGGAGGGTCAATTCCTTTCCCCACGTTTGAAACGTCCATTGAACTCACAACTCTCTTGTCTCCGAGTCGAAATGCAAATACCTACGCATTACGTTAATCCGCACCACAGAACCTTATCAAGTATCATGTCCCTTGCGGAATGTTGCTTTCATCACAGCCCATCTGAAAAATCTCTCTTTAGAAATTCTCCCGCCTCTTCCAGCGTCATGTTCAAGGTTTCTTTGTTGTTCTGCTGCCAACTTCTTCTTGGTCGTCCCCTGATGTGTACTCCATGAACTATGCCGTACTGCATTAACATGACAATTTCCGTACGGCACTCTATCATCGTCATCAGGTGCCGGCTGGCGTAGATGATCATGGATGTCCACAAGTCTCTGTCCCTGATATTTGCTATCATCTCAGATAATGACACTCTTCCATGCCATGAAGTTATGCTATCTAAAATTGTCTCTCTGTCTTCCTCTGTCTCGACTACCCTTGATTTTACCGGTTGTCACAATGTTTTCTTAACCTTCCTTTCTTATCACATGTCCGACAAATGATGACTGCCTCTTTCTTATATTGATGATAAGCTTTCTCTGTGTCTTGATCTCGTTCAACACCTCAACATGTCCAACAAATGATGACTGTCTCTTTCTTATATTGATGATAATCTTTCTCTGTGTCTTGATCTCATTCAACACCTCAACATGTCCAACAAATGATGACTGCCTCTTTCTTATATTGACGATAAGCTTTCTCTGTGTCTTGATCTCGTTCAACACCTCAACATTAGTCATTTTATCAGTCCATGGGATTCTCATCATTCTTCTGTAAAACAACATATCTGTGGCCGTCAGAGATTTTTCCATCTGTTTGTACGGGACCTACCTAGAATAAATCACATACCAAACTTTCTTTTTAATGAAGTTGCTATCATCTAAGCCCTTACCGTATAAGTATCACAAATTAGCTTCAGAAGATTACTTTGTGCTTCATTCTGGATCTGTTCTGTGTGCACCTGGACAGGGAGAAATTTGAACATGTCAATCTCAAGTTTGTGAGGTGAGATCATACAGGGTTATACTTATGTCTCTGAGGCACACAATAACACACATGCTGAATCTAATATACTTGTGGACACAAATAAGATAAGTAATGAAATTGGATAACGTGGCATATCGAATTGCGAAATGAAATGAAATTTCATGGCGGAAATAAACATGGCGGAACGAAATGAAAATCGTGACATATCCTTTACAGAACTTTGCCATCATCACAGTAAACTAATCGTCGATTTTCTAGGCACCACTTATACTTTCAGTAGTTTGCTATTGCTTTCTGAACGATGAGGTCTATTTTTACCGTTCGTAAAAATCCAAGCCGAGCAAATTTGCTTCCAAACTGCCAGCCAGGTACTCTTGGGTTGTAATCCAGCTCCCTACCGCTGAAGATACAAACGCCCACTTTAAGAACGAGAGGAGTGAATAAATCATTTTTGCTGATGACAGAAGCAATTAATTCTTTTAAAAAAAAGTTTGTCTGCTTTAAATTCATGCATAGTCATGGCGCCTAATATGACGCTTCTGACTGATTTTTGCGTGAAAGCAGCTTTCCTTGTTACTAGTGTCCCTAGCTTTTCAGGTGAACCTTACTTCAACTTCAGAAGCACTTGTAATTTAAATCTCCCAGTCGCCTGAGTGGTTATCTGGGCCCAAATTTGGGGTGTAAAGAATAGAACCACTATTACCAGCTACGCATATCGTAAAGATTCAGCTAAGGAGGTTTAGCTGAAATCGGATGCACGTGTCCTAAACATGTAGAAGTCTATGCGTTTAGGGCCTACCAAACCAATATGCAACGTTTAAACGTTCTTGGCAAAGATCAAACATATCACAAAGAGTGATTAAAATTGATCGTAAAGAAAGAACAGAAAGAAGAAGATGAAGAAATCTCTGAGCAAAGAATGATGATTTCTTGCAGTCCAACCAAGTTTTGTGTACACAGTGACCACTTTTTAACCAAGCTGGATTCAAACGACAGAAAATCTACAACACGCGGACAGAAGATCAACTTCGCTATCTGTAAATTTAGTAATTGATAAAGCTACTACTCTGTAGGAATTTAAAACTAAATGATCTTCTTCTTCTTCCTCTGCGTTCTCACTAGATTGGGATTTCGGATTCTCTAATAATGGCAACCGTCTGCCTCAGATTATCAGCCACGCCATATAGTTTGTCTTGGACGCTAGTGTAAGTGGGCCATCTCTTTTTTCTCAAGTTTGCATACTGGGGGCAGTTCTGTAGGATATAATTCCTACGATTTCTGTTCCTGTTTGTGCTGACCTCTTCCCGTAGTAAGTTTTGGCCACCCTCGTGATGGTAGGTCTGACATTCTTACTGCGTGGCTAAATCTCAGAGGCAGATTGGCGACAGTAGAATCCGTTATCCCATTCCTCATTGGGAGGGGTCGTTGTACCATGTTATTCGCCTACGGCCTGGTGCATCAGTTTTCTGCAATCATTTGTTTCAGGTTAGCATTCCCTAGCGGACACATGCATTCGATTTTAGCCAAACCTCCTTAGTCGCCTATTACGACATGCATGGCAGGTAACAGTAGTTCTATTCTTTACACCCCAAATTTGGGCCCGGTAACCACTCGGGGCAAAACGAATCAAATAGTTAGAATCATACAAATTATCATCATGCATACACTTCGTCATCTGCTGAAGAACATTGTGCACCTATGTGTTTTCCCAGAAGTCTATTCTGTTAATCAGTAACTGAAGAAATATAACTTTCCAATAACTGATTTGATGGGTCTCTGAGGTTAAGTGCTCGTCTCTCGGGACAAAGGTACCAGGTTCGTTCCCTCCTGGAGCCATCAGGATTTCCCCAGAGATCCCTGATCGCAGTGTAGGTGAGATCGAGTTTCTAGTCCTATCGGAGACAGACGATAAAATGTAGGTCCCGTGTTCAATTTGAGCATGTATAAGAACAATTGGCAGTTGAACATCGAAAAGTGCAGGCTAGAAAACCGCTGTTCGAGTAAAATTCATTCGAAACGATTAAAAATAAATCTTTTCAAAATATCTTTACCATCTTCAAAATTACACGGGCCCCTCGCCGGTGATACGGAGTTCGTGCACTGCAGCTGAGATCTCCTTGTGTAAGAAAGAGATAGGAGCACACATGGTTACTCACCGAAGTGCAATGATGATAGTACAATCAATCAATCAATCAATCAATAACTGAGCAATATTTTTAAGGTAAACATTATTTCACTGCACTTACCCCATTTAATGTGACCCATGGAACATACTGATGTGGCGGTATCAGAGCATCGGTTTGAAGTGCCATCTGGTGTTGAAGTTGGTTGCCATAGTCGGTCTGGGTACAGCTTAGAATTGGATCTAACGGTATATTATACAGGGACGCACACTGAAATTATTCATAATAATATTTGAGAACCTCATGTGTTGTATAATACAGTTACTAATAGTTGTCTATTACCTTTCCCCAGGTGAATGATGGAATTTATTGTCCGCTCTTGCCGTTAAGCGTAGGGATGAGAGCTATAATTTGCATCCCGTTGCCAGATGAGTCGTCCTTGTTGTGTTATACCCGTGTTTATTTAGTGTTGTCTTGATATTGTCTATCCATCTTTTCTTGGTCTTCCATTGGCTCTAGTACCTGATCTCTTTGCTGTTATTGGTGGTTGGTTATATTTCATTCTCATTAAATGTCCAAACTTACTAATAGTTAATTAACCAAATAGTTCACTAACTTTAGAGTGTACATCTAGAGTACAAACGACCTTTCTCATCTGAAGTTCTGTTCACAGTTAACTTGACTTGTTCAAGTTGTGTCCTGAAATCACTTTTCACATGTGATAAATCTTTAACTGGAATACTACTGTCACTATGCATTCTTAAAAGGGTCAAAAGCCGAAGGATTGACTTCATTGTGCCAGGTTTTATCCAGCGCTGTGCCGTGTTATGATATAGACAGGCGGCCGCATCATGCGGTACCGTAACAGGGGGCGGCATAAGCAGCTAAATCAAAACGTAAGTTTTTTAAAGAAAAACATTTAAGGAGCGGCATTTTGAAGACTTGCATCATACTGAGAAAATATACCAGCCGGTCCTTGTTTTACCCCATATGGATCGGGTCCCTCTCCACAGAATTGAATCACCTGCAGAGAGCATTGCACAAAGCGCAAACTCCGTATCTCCAGAAACAATCCTAGTGGTCTCTGGAAAAAAGCATTCGTGAACAAAACGACACAACCCGGATTCGAAACGACAACCTTCGGAACACACGGCAAAGACGTAACCACAAAGTAACCACAAAGTAACCACAAAGTAACCACAAAGTAACCACAAAGTAACCACAAAGTAACCACAAAGTAACCACAAAGTAACCACAAAGTAACCACATTCGGAGACATAGAAACCCTCTCAGTCTTGCCCATATATTGAACCTATTTTTCGAACACTTCATATCGACCCCTTGTCAACCAATCTGTGTGATTTGTATGTGATCTGAGCCTAAGTGCGAGTCACGTTGTGTCAGTTATCCGCCTACAAGTAGGCCAGCACATCCGATTTCTGCGATGCTTTTTATTTACTAGGTAACTTCCTAGGTCCGACATCACTCGCCTCTTACAATATGCCTTGTTGGTTACAGTGGTGCTATTCTTTGCTTCGCTTGCGGGCCCCGACACTATACAAGGGCGCACCTATAGAACTAATATATTATATTTTATCTTTAACATTTTACAATAAATAATTATAACTCACCAAATTCTATGAAATTTCAGTTTTTCTAAGAAATATATCTATGACTTATCTATGACTTACCGATGACGCTGACTGATTAGGTGTCAGATTTGAGACAGCAATGCAGTCCAGAAAGGGTAAGTATTCTGCAACGTTCTGTACAATTGCGATGGCACAAGTCTATGATAAGATAATTCATGTTTCAATTAGAACAGTCATCTAAAGTGTAAACTCTTCAAAATTATATGCTACTATCTTCTTCTTCTTCTCCGTCTCCTCTTCTTCTTCTCATCTTCTTTTTCTTCTTCTCTTATTCCATTGTTACATCAATGAGGTGTTGGGTTAGTTATATATATTCTCTGTACGCTTTGTCTAATGCACGTTGTAAGTTGGTATTCCTTTCTTTAAAGTACTTTTTGATGATAAATGAATCTTTTGCGTGGACTTCCTCTTGCTCTGTATTTATTATATTTTTTTTTTTTAAAATGTGATCACTATGTTATAGAACAGTCTTGTCGAAACCAGCCCCTTCTGAACACAAGGCAAAGGTGTTACCACATAGTCACAGAGACCCCCGCATTCTTGTACACATATAGAACTTATTCTTCGTCTTACGCTCTATATCGACCACTTGTTAGCCACTCTTTGTGATTTGTATGTGATCTGAGCCTAAGTGCGATTGTACGGTGTACCAGTTATACGCCTACAAGTAGGCCAGCATATCGGATTTCTTCGACGCTTTTTATTTACTAGGGTAGCTTCCCTAGGCCCTTACCTCAGTCGCCACTTACAACATGCTTGTAGATAGCAGCATTACTAATCTGTGCTCCCCTTGCAAGCCCCGGCAACACACGGGTGGTTGTATGACTAAAGTCTGTCTCTAATGTGGAAACAGACCCGCTGCCTAGCAATGGAGATCGTGCTTTAAAACAAGGATCTTTCGTGATTAATATCTAAGGAATTTGTACTATTAAATACTGGACACTTTTGAAGTTATTGCGAATGTGATAGGAGAAAGTATGAAAGCAATAAAGATATTCTAAACTGTTTGATTGATTGATTGAAAGGACCATTATCATTGCACTTCGGTGAGTAACCATGTGTGTTACGATCTCTCTTTTACACAGGAAGATCTCAGCTGCAGTGCACGAACTCTGTAGCACCGGTGACGGTCCCTGATGTAATTTTGAAGATGGTGAAGATTTTGTAGAAATTTTATTTAAATGAATTCTAATGAATTTTTGCCCGGGCAGCGGTTTTCCAACCTGCTCTCCTCGATTTTGAACTGCCAAGTGATCTTTTACGTGCTCAAATTGAACACGGGACCTACGTTTTGTCGTCCATCTCCGATAGAACTAGGAACTCGATCTAACCTACAATGAGATCAGGTATCTCTGGAGAAATAGTCCTAAGCTAAGTAGCTAACTTGATCATGTATCTTCTGCTTACCGATATAAGGTTACCAACACATTCCTGTGGGCCATGCTGACACTGAAACTGCCACTGGTTTCCAACTTGTGTTTCCTAATTTTTAAGAACAATAAAATCATCTATTTGTTGAACAAAGAACACAATAAGAATGAAGTAAATAATGATATTTCTTCTTCTTCTTCTGCGAACGCTCCATATCGACCACTTATTAATAACTCTTTGATGTTTTTATGTCATCTGAACCTAAGAGCGATTGTACTTTGTGCAAGTTAGGTGTCTATGGATGCCTAGGCCAGCACATTTAATTTCGTGCCACGCTTTTTATTTACTAGGGTAGCTTTCCCTAGATTTCTGGTTAGTTCATTGTGTCTAGATCAGTGACAATGAGATGATTTGTGCACTAGTTATTTATTTTTACTTCCTGGTACATTGGGTTTACTCAGAATCATCGATAGAGCAACGGCATAAGTGCTATTATAATTATAATTTCAATAGTTGATTGATTAATTGATTGATTTAAGGGACCATCATCATTGCACTTCGGTGCGACCGTATGGTGCTGGGGCCCGAAAGTGAAGCAAAGAATCGTACCACTGCAACCTACAAGGCATGTCGTAAGAGGCGACTAATGTAGAACCTAGGAAGCTACCCTAGTAAATAAAAAGCATTGCAGAAATCGGATGTGCTGGCCTACTTGTAGCCGCATAACTGTCACAACGTACAATCGCTCTTAGGCCCAGATGACCTAGAAATCACACATAGGGGTTAACAAGTGATCGATATGGAGCGTTTGAAGAAGAAGATAATGATAATTTCAATAGCTTGATTGATTGACAGGACCATCATCATTACACTTCTGTGAGTAACCATGTGTGCTCCGATATCTTTCTTACACACAGTAATATCAGGGGTAGTGCACGAACTCCGTAACACAGGCGACGGTTCCGATGCAATATAGAAGATGGTCAAGATTGTGTGTTTAGACAATAGTTATTTGAAGTTATAGCATAGATGTCATTCCAGGCGCTGACAACGAAGCATTTCTTTAATATTTAAAAGTGCAGAACTTCTTATCACTGAAGACAACCTAGGTTTTTTTGTTTGTAAATAACAAGTTCTATATCAGGTGTTTGAGCCACGAAAGTGTAGTAGCTAGTACATTTGCTACGTAAGTGCGTGTTCTGAGGTTCAATTTCACAGTGGGAGTGGACATTTTTCCCGCCCACAAGTGTTAATTGGGTGCAACAGAATAATCTAAAGTAAAGATGTCTGGTATGATGTTTAACACACCACCCATCATGTTTCGTTGGTCAAAGAAACAAAGAAAAATCTGAGCTTATCAACCTATTCCCCAATATAAAACATACAGGGAGTTCAAGATAATTGCAGCCCGTGAATGGAGCTAATCTGGCATATATGTATGAAAATGAGAAGGTTCAGTTATGACGTAGTATAGGTCAAGGTTGTGTGACGGTGTGTAATTGTAGTGCGGGAAGGGGCGATGAACAAATGTGACGTAGGACGAGCTAGTCAGAACCGGTTTAAATAGTAAATAAACACAACTCAATTTGTACCTGGCAACTTTCGAATTGTCAATGGGGCTGCAATTATCTTGAACATCCTATAGTATTCAAATTTGTGGTCACATAAATATGGCTTTATATAAGAATGTTAAGAATTCTATGGGATGATGATAAACTGACAGAAGATGATTTTGTTGAAAAACGTCAAAGTACATAGAAACAACATATTATTAATACAGGAAAAGAGATTCATTTTTTTCGATCATGTAATAATAAAGTGACGTTTAGAACATATTGTGATGCCCGCCTGCCCAGCGTGTTCGTAGCGCGTTGGACTGCGGTGACAAGCCCTCTGTGAGTGCTGGTTCAATTCAGAGGGCTGGCAGAAAAAGCTACAGATTCCCCAGATTGACGGTGTTCGTGGCACCGAACCGAAAGGTTACGATGTCCACGGCACAGAGCGGAAGAGCTGAAAGCTCAAGTGCTTCTGGATAGGGAAAAAAAAATTGTGAGAGCCGATAAAATCAATGGTAGATGAGAGAGAGGAAGACAGAGATAAAATTCTTTATGGCGTAGTAGAGTATATAATAATAATAAAGCCCGTAACCCGTTAGGGTCGTAGCGGTGTCACTGTGGAGACATCAGCACAAACAAGCACGCCACGAATCTCTGTCTTCAACTCCTCGAGCGAGTGGGGAGAAACTCTGCCCCGACCAGCTCTTGATGTTGTCAAACAATGATTTTCTCTGCCCTCCTTTCCTTCTTCCACCCTCAACTGTTCCCTGTAGGATAATCTTAGAGAGTGAGCTATGTCTCATCACTGTCCGAACCACGCTTGTATACGCCTTTTCACGATTGTCAAGAGTGGTAACATCCGAACTGATAGTCATCGCCAAGAATATTTGTAAAGATTTATGACCACCTTCGTCACCGGCATGGCACATGAAGATGATGATGATGTTTTCATTTATAATAAATGTGAATGCTAAATATGAACATTAAATGAATCATATGTTTATCATCATCATCAAGTAGCTTGTCCCTTCCGGAACTTGACTTCAATGAGAGCAGTCATGAAAAACTCTCTGTTCTGTGCAAGTTGACCGGCGTCAGCCTCAGATCGTCAATGACATCTTACACCCACCGTCTTCTAGCTCTTCCTTTCATTCTTCTTCCAGGCACCATTCTCTCCAAAATATTATCGTCTCTAGGCACTCATATCGTTTGGTGTGTCCGAAATATTACATTTTCCTTGATGTTATGCTCTTTAATAGCCAACTCACTTTAATATCAAACTGTTGCAGAACAGAATCATTTCTCCATTTCTCTGTCCATGATATTCAAGGTACTCTTCTGTAGCAATTGCATTCAAATGTATTATTGATCCTCTCCGGCGCTTTGTCAATGATCTTTTCTTATGACCATATGTTGTCAAGGGAAAAACACAGACTATTAAACACTAGATTTTTGCTCTTATTAATCGTATGTTACTGATATTTCAATTACATGTGCATTTCCATAAGGTACAAGACTGAGGTTTATAATGGAACTAATTTTGGGAAATGTTGGATACAGCATGGTTGTAATGAAATTTCTGGAGTATGGGCAAAGACTCTCATAGTACAATGTGAAGTTGACAAGTTCAGCATCATCCTGGACAGATCGTTCAAGATTCTTGCACTGCTCAGATACCTGTTAGAGAAGACATATACATAAACTAGTTATATTCAAATTGAACTGTCTCTCTCTCTCTCTCTCTCTCTCTCTCTCCATGAACCCTTAGACTGATGTACCAGATTTCCCAATAAATCTCATTCATGTGGAAACCTGATTCATGCAGCCTTTGCATGGGTGGGTTTCGTCACATCTTCAGCACTATTTGGAACTCTGGTGTTTATCCTTCAGTGATGTGCCCGGTTTCATCCAGCGTTTACTGGGTTCGCTCTCCGTCAGTCTTTGGCTGTCCCCAGCCAACCTTCAAGGCAGCAGGTTGCTATTTTCTTTTAGGGTAGCTACTATTAGACAATCTTCCCTCCCGGAATGTTGAGCGTCATCTGCCCAGGTTACCAGTCTTTTTTTTTAGACTACTTGGTTTGCCTGCCGTTCAGTTTTGTGTACGGTTTGCTCCGCTAGACTTTGATTGTCCCCATTCAAACTACAAGACAGTAGTAGTTCTTTGCGATGAGAAACGCTATCATTGTTCTCTGGATGGGACCACATCCTCGAGGCCCCGTTGGGCCCCACGTCCGCTCACCCCTACGTTTGCCACGCTCTTTCGTCTGTCCACCATCAGCACCGTGCACGTCTGACCCACCGGTGGGGTCATCCGTGTGTCGTCCGCATGCATGTTCGCTCCACCTTGGTGCCTGCTCACCGCACCCATCAGGCCTCTCACAGTGCTCACACTCATCATGCCTCGAGACTGTTAGGACACGCAGCTCAACTCGGGCCCTCACCTCAGGGCTCTGAGTTTCGCCCCTTGTGAGCCCACGTCTCCTCTCTGGATGCACCCCTCATCCCTTTATGTTTATTTATTTCGCTTTTTCCCATTGGCAGGGAAAGATGTGCAGAGACAGTCACTCGGGGATTCTTCTCGTCTATTTTGCGAGTAGATATCGTATAGTATTACTGCTCTTGCATCATTAGTTAACCAGAGTAGCTCTCCCTCGATCCCTACCAACTTCGCCAGATAGTATCCTCTATCTGTTTCCAGGGTCACCAGGTGGAGGTGGGGTAGAATCTTGATTAGTGCCAGCTCACTAATCCTGGCGCTCCGTTGTCCCTAGACTTTTGCTTTTGACCTCATAATGAACTATACAATACCGTTTATGAATACGTTAGATTACATAAGTATCCTGGTCTCATTTAGTAAGACGTAAGAGATTAATTCATTGTGTGGTAGAATCTCTTCTTCTGTGCTTTCACCAATTTACTTCGTTTTCTTAGAAGTTTTTGTTGTTGTTGGGTGATGTAATGATCTTGTGTGTGCTTGTTCTCAAGCACTTTGTAAGCTGTTATTTATTTTCTGAAGCCTGTTCTTACTGTCGTCGCTCTATCTTTTGCGCCGTCTTCCTTTTTCTCTGTATTCGTTATACTGTTTCAGTGTGACTCTCTGTGGTAGACGATACCAGGGCATTCTTGTCAGGTGTCCAAACCATTGAATCTGTTGTTCTTTTATGAATTGCATGACTGGTTTCACATCCAGTCTTCTTCTGATTTCTTCATTTCTAATTTTGTCTCTTATTGTCACACCTGCAGCTCTTCTAAGGCACCTGATCTCCGTCGTTATGATTTTCAGCTCATCAGCTGCTATTACTGGCCATGTAGCATCTCTAGATTTATTTATTTATTGAAAGAATATTATTGTTGTAGGGGATCCGCGCCGGCGCTACGGAGATGGTGCACTGCCACTGAGATCTTCCTGTGTAAGAATGACACCGATTCTTTATTGGTTTACTATTCTTCTTTGGCTACATAAAGGGATTGCCTTATAAGTGGTTATTCTAACACAAACGTTAACAAGCAACATCATCCAGATGCTCGGGACAACTAGCTTACAACATTCCATCGGTCATAAATCTCCACAAATGATGTTCTTAGTCTTTGATATAAGTTAGAATATTTACACACTTCCGTGTCTTGAAGCTAGATTGTCTAGAATTACATCTCTCTGCTGTTCCCTGTCTCGTCTTTCATTGATTTCATTGTTTGTCATTATGTGTTCTAAATCTTCATTTCTCACTGATCATCACTCTTCCAAAGGATCATTAGGTAACAACAAAATATTTCCACTCAGTTCTTGAATAGTTTGTGTTTATTAACTTCTAGTAATAAAAACAAAATATTTCCACTCAGTTCTTGAATAGTTTGTGTTTATTAACTTCTAGTAATAAAAACAAAATATTTCCACTCAGTTCTTGAATAGCTTGTGTTTATTAACTTATAGTAATAAAAACAAAATATTTCCACTCAGTTCTTGAATAGATTGTGTTTATTAACTTCTAGTAATAATAATAATAATAGCCATCCATCGCAAGCGATGATGACAACGGTCTCAGACGTGTGCTGCTGCAACTCTCTGGTGTGTACGGAGGTGACTGTAGAGTCCAATCCTAGAACACAATCCCCTACCACAGGTGGGGCATACATGATCAAGGTTAGACATGTGGGTGTTGTGTGTTCTGTCTTTTTGCGCAACTCGTTTTCTCTGTGCCTCAACGGCGCTTTGATTCTCAGCTATGCGGGTTCCTCTTATATTCTTACAGCACCACACTTGGCGAGCATGCGCAAGGGATTCCCAGCACGTGGTGTCTATATCAAGCATTTCAGAGACACTTTAAGAGTGTCTTTAAAGCGTTTTTCTGTCCACCAGCAGAACGTCTGCCCCCTTCAAGTTCGCCATACATCACCATTTTGGGATGCGTTTATCAGGCATTCGAGCAACATGACCGGCCATGTGTATATCATCAGTGCGGACTGCACACTGTGAAACATCATAGAGGCTCTTGATAATGTTTATTTTATTTGGTCTGGTATTCTGGTACTCTCATTTACTAATCTTCTATAATCTGTGACTCCATTTTCTCATTTAATATATATATATATATATATATATCTACTAGAACATAAAAGTGAACGATACTTACACCACAAACTGAAGCTATTTCTTCGGAGTCACACCAAAATCTTGAGGGAACATTGCAAGTTGATGCAAACACACAAATTTGCACAGTTGCTAGCAAACAGAGAACAAAAGCTATCTGCATAGGCGTCATGTCTGTCACTAGTTTGAAATTGCCAGACGATAGTTACAACGAGTTCGTAGGTCTGGGGTTAATTAAACATGATTATATATATTTATTTTCCCATTTTTTATGTTCATAAGATAAAGAAATGCATTGTCATTCAAAGTTTAAAGTCAAGTCTGACCTACCTGGAGTCACCTTTGATTGACAGTAAGACTATCTAGTCCAGTAATAGAATTGCTATCTTTGTATTACATTTAATTGCAGTTTGTCTTTCAAATATATCGCTAAACAAACAATACATCATCTTGTTGTCCTTCTTCTACATCTTCTTCGAGCGCTCCATGTCGAACACTTCTTAACACTTCTTTGTGATTTTTATGTGATCCGAGCCTAAGAGCGTTTTACGTTGTGTGTCTGTTATGCGCCTACATGTAGGCCAGCACATTCGCTTTTTGCGATGTTTTTCATTTACTAGGGTAGCCTACCTAGTGGAGATTGTACTACAGAAGTTAGAAGAAGACTAGCCATGATTTTCCAGAGGTTGGTGAGCATGAAGAAATTATGCCACGACACAAGCAAAGAAACAAGACTTCTGAGAACATGTATATTCCCTTTGGCAACATATCGATGTGAATTGTGGACCATAACACAAACATTAAAAAAATCAATTGAAGATTTTGAAACAAGGTGCTAAATAAAAGTTCTTGGAACATCTTGGACAGAGAAGAGAAGAAACAAAGACATCCTGCAATACCTGCATATCAAGGAGCATTGGCTGATAAATAACATCATGTCACGTAAGATAAAATATTTTGGCCACATTAAACGCCACAGCGGTTTGGGAGAAAGTTAATGGAAAGCATGGTTCCTGAAGTACTAGGCAGGGGACGACCAAGACGGAGGAGGCAGTAAGACATCAAAGAAACCTTCAACATACAAGAGAACTTACAAGAGACAGAGCTTTTCAGGTGGGCTGTGATGAATGCGAAGCTCCGCAAGAGACATACCACTACTTAGGCTTCCTAGCTCTTTCCACGCCCATTTATTTTCTCAATTTTTAAGCAGTTAATTCAAGGAAGTAAAAAAAAAATTTTTTTAAAATTACGATCCCAACTACTCGTCAATAAATAAACATATATATATTATTATATACTAAATTGAGAAAACTGGGCAACCCAATAGAATAACAAGGTGGAAAAGTAGTATAAGTAAACCAGTAGAAGTAAAACTGGAAAGACTTCTTATAAGGAAGCAACTCTATGGCACAGTGTGCGGCTTAAAGCGTGCAACGGACTTCCGCCGTGGCGCAGTGTGCGGCTTAAAGCGTGGAAAGAGCTAGGCCCCTACCTCAGTCGCCTCTTACGGCATGTATTTTAGGTCACAGGGAACAAACCGGCGCAATATCTTGTTTGTCTCTGTGACATAGATGTTACATGCTCGCCTCTCGTTCATATGTTACTCGATTCGCTCCTTCGTGGAGCCATGGGATATTTTTCAGAGATCCTGATCACAATGTAGGTGAGATCGAGTTCCTAGTCCTATCGGAGATGGAAAATAAAATGTAGGTCCTGTGTTCAATTTGAGCATGTAAAAAAAACTTTGACAGTTCAAAATCGAGAAGAGTAGGCTGGATAGCCCCAGCCCGAGAAAAATGCATCAGAAAAGAAAGATTAAAAATAAAACTCCTACAAAATATCTTCCCCATTTTCAAAATTACATCGGAGGCCAGTGCTACGGAGATCGTGCACTGCCTCTGAGACTTTATGTATAGAAACCGAAGCATAGATGGTTACTCTCCTAAGTGCTATGATGATGGTCGTAACAATCAATCAATCAAACAATCAATCCATCAATCAACCAATCAACGATGGAACAAATACAACATCTTGTTGAAGGAACAATACAGCGTTGAAGTCGCAGTTCTCAAAGTCATGGCTTCCGTATACCTAAAGCAGCGATTGCTTTCATTTATTTCCCACCATTTGGTTCTGTTCCTGGTGGATTACAAATTTAGCATCCTCATTCTATAGCGATCACAGTGTGAGCGCCCAAATTTTGACCTGAATCAAGCATTGTGTGTAGTCTGAGGCTGCACTAACGATTCCTGCGAGGCCGTCGAGGTTTTTTTTTGTGCGTTTCATAAATAGTTTTTTAAACGGTCGTTTCTCCCGAGCGGTTACCGGGACCCAAATTTAGGTGTAAAGAATAGAACCACTGTTACCTGCCACCATGTCGTAAGAGACGACTAAGAGAGGTTTGGCTGAAATCGGATGCACATATCCTAAACGTGCAGAAGTCTATGCATTTAGGGGCCTACCAAACCAATGTGCAACGTATACACGTTCTTGGCAAAGATCAAACATATCACAAAGAGTGATTAAAATTGTTCGTAAAGAACGAACACAAAGAAGAAGAAGAAGAACGACAGTTTTTCTGAGATCAATTTTTTTCGTGGTCAACCTTTTACTTTGTATTCACTGTATCTTAGTAGCATTACTTTTGAGACGCACTGTCTGTTGGTAATCTGCTTATGTGGCTGAACCGTTTAATGTGTGGTTTCGTGATAAAGTTCAGTATTATGGACATGTTACCAAAACATGTCCCAAATACACCTAGAAGTCCCAGGAATAATCTAAAAAAAAATACAAACAGAGACAGAGCAAAGAGCCAGGTCAAATGCTACGAGAGCAATATCCCACCAGCACATGGACACATGTGTTCACAGATGGCTCAGCTACAGATGCTATCAGAAAGGGAAGCAGAGGAATTTACATAACTCACCCCCAAGGAAACACAGAAACACACTCACTGGCAGCAGGAGAAACATACACCAACTTTAGAGCAGAGGCAACAGCCCTTCTTGCAGCCATACAATTCTCAACGACCAGCAAATGTCAGCAAAAATATTGCAGTCTTTAGCGATTCAAGATCCGTTCTCCAGGCTATCTCATGTCCCAGACAAGACAAGCTCATTCAGGACATACGGCAAAAAATCTGCTGTTGTCAAAAAAAAATCCGAACTGGTTTTACAGTGGATACCAGCACACTGTGGCATACCAGGAAACAAAAGGTTGACAAACTCGCAAGGGCTGGGGAAGAGCCTAACACAACACCACCCAACACAAAGCTTTACAGAAGCAAAGACTCTCCTGAAACAATCCAGGAAAATGATCTGGAGAAAAACAAATGGAGGATACAACCAGAGAACGACAGTATAAATACACTAAACAGAAAACACAGACCCACAGTCTTCAGACTTAGAAAGGGACAATGCAGTCTCAGAGCACACCTTCACAGAATGGGTCTCAGTGACTCGGCAGCCTGCACCTGTGGAGCACCTAAGCAGTCCCCAGAGCACATCCTGCAAGACTGCTCTAGTCAGAGTAGTGGAGGTTGGAGATCTGCCAACATAAACAACCCTACAAGGGCAAACTATGGGGAACCAGTGAAGACCTCAAGCGCACCGCCCTCCTGTTTATGACAAAATGGTTATAGCAAAAGTTGATCGCAGAAGAAGAAGAAGAGGTGTTGTACCAACTTTTTTTTCCGGATGTCTTCATTTCTAAACCTTTCTCTTCTTGATACTCCCAGCATCCTGCGTAGACATTATATCTCGTAACTAGTTTTCTTCTATCATTTGATGTCAGCGTCCAAATTTGGCACTGACAACATAATGTGGGAGAAATATTGTGTTGAACAATGCTCTTTTAGTGTTCATATTGACATGTTAGAATTTCAGAATTGATGCTATTTGTCCTATGATTTGATTTGCTTTATTACATCTATGTTGTAGTTCGTACAGGGCCGGGCCGTGCTATGATGCAGAGAGGCGGCCGCATCAGGCGGAACCGTAAGGGGGTGGCATAAGCAGCGAAATCAAAATCACAATTGAAGAAATCACAAAAGAAAAAACATTTAAGGGGCGGCATCTCGAAGACTTGCATCATGCTGAGAAAATACACCGCACGGCCCTGTTCGTAGTTATTCTTCAATTTGCTGAAAAAATGATACCAAGACTAAACCACTGTCTGCATCAATTGTCGAACGTCGACTATATAGTGAGGAAGCTAACATAGATAGAAATGAAAACCATTTGTCGTGGTTGAAATTGAAACTTACTAGACATGTCAAAAATAACTCGGGTCTGGTTACTTCATCTGTCCTAAGGGAACGCATATTTATTTTAAAATCTGGTCACATGACCAGCGAAAGAGAAAACCGTTTAAGTCAAACAATTTTCAGCAGTTTTTACTCTTAATATTAATTACCCTGTGTTTCAATAATCACAATTCATTTGTAAGACTTGCTACACAATACACGTCCCAGACTTGCTACAATACACGTCCAGACTTGCTACAATACACGTCCCAGACTTGACACAATACGTTCAGACTTGCTACAAATCACGTTCCAGACTTGCTACAAATACGTTCCAGACTTGACACAATAACGTCCCAGACTTGTCATAATACAGTCCCAGACTTGCACATAATACGTCCCAGACTTTACACACAATACACGTCCCAGACTTGCCACAATACGTTCCAGACTTGCTACACAATACACGTCCCAGACTTGCTAAAAATACGTCCCAGACTTGCTACACAATACACGTCCCAGACTTGCTACACAATACACATCCCAGACTTGACATAATACAGTCCCAGACTTACACAATACACGTCCCAGACTTGCCACACAATACACGTCCCAGACTTGCCACACAATACACGTCCCAGACTTGCCACACAATACACGTTCCAGACTTACTACACAATACACGTCCCAGACTTGCTACACGTCCCAGGTCATTCTTGGATGAAGGGCAATGAGAGAGCAGATGCAGTGGCGAGCAAAACTGTGCACGATAATGGGTATTCTATGTACAAAATAATAATAATAATAAAAATAATAATAATAATAATAGTAAAAATTTAATAATTCCTCTCCGACCGTTATACGTTACATAGGCTCTGCAAGCAATTTCTTCATACCGTTCTAACCTGTGCAACTCGTTCAATCCCTTCCATGGAACTGGAACCGACATTTCTTGCCTCTCTTATCAAAGTTCATTTCAGGGTCTCCGAAGGTCGTCCTCTCCTTCTTGAACCATTTTGATGCTACTTTAATGCCTGTTTTGATATTCTTTGATCATTTCATCTCAAGGTGTGTCCAACATATCTCTATCTTCTCCTTCTTATTACAGTTGTTACTAGTGGTTGACCAGACATTTCTCTGATTTCATCACTTCTCCTGAATTGGTTCCATTTTATATTCATTATTTTTCGCAGACATCACTTTGTTCTATGGACAAAAGCGATATCATCAAAGCTCAAATAGGAAACATAAGCTCTGAAGATTTCAACGACGGAGATAAAGGGTATTCTCTTTCTTGGTTGGGGACGTTTTGTATGCCATTGGGTGCGGCAAGACGGGAAAGCCACGAGAGAAAACCCAGCAGATACATCAATCAACACAGAACGGGAGTTGTTAGCCTAAACACGCTGAAATACATGATTGGTAGGAGATCGGAGCAAATATGCACATGTCCGATGTGCGATGAAGATGATCATCAAATGAACAAAGAACACAATACAATACACACACAAAAACCAAACAATACAATACACAAAGATAACTAACAAAGGTAAATTAACAAACAAACTTATTGAATAATTATAGTTGTTCATTTAATACTTTGTTTGTAAAGAATGTAGTCATTAGTATAATACTATGAGAAGTCTTGTACTCACTTAGGAACTGCATAATACATCATTATAGAGACAGTCTGTGAGCTCAACTTAAAAATGAGACTCGACTACTTAGGAACTCAATACATCATTATAGAGACAGTCTTGTGAGCTCACTTAGAACTGCATATACATCATTATAAGAAGGAAAGTTGGGTCTGCAAAGACGAATGAGAAAATATGGACAAACGAAACAGTACTAGTTTAGATCCTTAGTCTCTCTTTCTATCTTCTTCTTCTTTTGTTGTCACTGCTACCAGGTTGTTGCCAAATATGACAAATAAAATACAAACATGAATGTAAATAAATAAATCACTTGTAAAAATCACTTTGCAATTTTCTTAGATGCAGGTCTTGCCATCATAGTTTTCCTTGACAACTAATTTTTTTTGCACGCTGGAGGTTTTTGTCCCTGAATTGAAAGAGGAATGGAAACAAATATTAGACAACATATGACCTGGTTACTTGTATATATTCAAATTTCACAAAGACAGACAACCTCTCTGACTACGTGGTTAAGACTTTGTCGTGAGTTCTGAAAGTCGTTAGTTCGAATCCTTCTTCTTCTCTTCTTCTTCTGCGTTGTCAATAGATTGGGATTTCGGATTCTCTAATAAAGGCAGCCGTCTGCCTCAGATTATCAGCAACGCCATGCAGTTTGTTTTAGACCTAGTGTAAGTGGGCCACCTCTTTCTTCTCAAGTCTGCATACTGGGGGCAGTTCTGTAGGATATAATTCCTATGATTTCTGCTTCCCGTTTGTGCTGACCTCTTCCCGCAGTAATTTTTGGCCACCCTCGTGATGGTAGGTCTGACATCTGTACTGCGTGGCTAAATCTCCAGGCAGATTGGCGACCGCAGAACCCTGTTATCCCATTCCACATTGTCAGGGGTCGTTGCACCATGTCATGCGCCTTACGACCTGGTGCATCCGTTTTCTGCAAGCATTTGTTTCGGGTTAGCATTTCCTAGCGGATACATGCATCCGATCTCATCCAGACCTCCTTAGTCGCCTATTATGACACAGATAACAGTGGTTCTATTCTTTACACCCCAAATTTGGGCCCGGTAATCACTCATTTTTTTCCAAGACCTCTAGAATTCTTGCTGCAGCTACGGAGTTAGTGCTTTGTGCAATACTCTCGGCAGGTTTTATGTATTTATTGATTGATTGATAGGAGCAATATCATTGTACTTCAGCAAGTAACCATGTGTGCTTTGATTTCTTTCATACATTGCAAGATTTCAGAGACAGTCCATACACTCCGCAGCACGGGTGAGGATTTCAGAGAAACAGTCATTTAATTCTGAGCAGGGTGAGGATTTCAGGACAGTTCTCCTCCGCAGCACGGGTGAGGATTTCAGAGACAGTCCATACACTCCGCAGCACGGGTGAATGTCCCCGATATAATTTAGAAAATGGTGAAAATATTTTTTCAGAATTGATTTTTATATTTCTAATGAATTTTGCATGGGCAGAGGCTTTCCAGCCTACTTTTCTCGATTTTGTTTTGTCATGGGTTCTTTACAGACTCAGCTTGAACAAGGGATCTACGTTTTATCGTCCGTCTCCAATAGGACTAGTAACTCTAACTCACATACACTGAGATCAAGGATCTCTGGAAAAATATTCCAATGGCTATAAGAGAGAGTGAACCGAATACCTTTGGAACGAAGAGGCAAGTGCCAACCTTAACGCCCAGAGACTCATAATTTAATGTATAAGAGGCAAGCGCCCAACCTTAACGCCCCAGAGACTCATAATTTAATGTATAAGAGGCAAGCGCCCAACCTTAACGCCACAGAGACTCATAATTTAATGTATAATGCAGTTGCCGATTAACCACAGACTCATAATTTAATGTACTTTATTTGCTTGATGTATACATCTTACTCATAATGTTAATATTACTTTTATTGATGCTATTACTATGCTCTAAGGGCGTTATATACGTTTCCATTACTTTAAAACGCATTTCACGTGTGTTATTACTTCCTCTGTGGGCTAAAGACGTGTTAACACGTTATACATTGCTATTGTCACTGCTATAGGCGTACATTCACGTTTGTGACATTGAAACCAACAGTGGCTATTTTTAGCTCAGCCTTCAGAAAGTATGTAGCAGGGAAAGGGTTAAGACCTTTGGTCACATCAAGCGTCACGATGGCCTGGAGAGAACAATATAAGAGGACAGCGTCCAGGACGCAGAGGCAGACCAAGAAGAAGATGGCTACAAGATATTTAAGAAACCTTGAATATGACCATCGGTGAAGTGGGTGAACTGACAAGAGACAGATTGAATTTCAGATGCGCTGCAAAGAGAGCAATGTCCTGTAAAGGACACGCACCTTGATGATGATATATTGAGATATTATCATTTTATTTCAAATGTGGTAAAAATGAATCCGTAAATGAACCCGTATTCATACCTCGCGGTATATTCTGTAATACGATGTTAGACCCGTATTTTTCATTGACCATCGGCACGCGATGGGTGATGTGGTCAAACTAAATCTTTCTTATTTCTCTCTCTCATGTGCTATTCCAACTAGCGTCTGTGATCAGGTCTTAAAAAAGCTATTTATCTGTTAAAAATGTAGGTGTAGTCTTTGTGCCTAGCATAGCACTTCTGACTGACTTTTTCATGAAGGCTTTCTTATCATCAGTGACCCTCCCCATTCAAGTACGTATCTGACCAGAAGTACTTGTAATTTAGATATCTCTAAGTAAAGGATAGCCCAACCGTTCTTGTTTTATTTGTAAGGTACCTTTAGAAGAAATTATTGCTAGAACATTTTTTGTAACAAGACTATACCATCTAGGCCATAGATTTCCAAACATTTTCGATCCACCGCCCACTTTGCACAACATAAACTTTGTAACGCTCCCCTCCTCCACATTATAACAGTTTGCCAACGCCCTCCCACATATATACAAGCTCTATTTTCTTTGACATAGAAAAAAGATATATATTTCTGTCATACATGGTCAATTTTCAAATGATTATATGCATGAAATAGAAAATTGATGAAAAAATGGACCGTGTAAGACGGGCATAAGATGAATTAAAATGCAGAATTCAACTTTTGAATGATTATTCAATCGCAAAATCACGAAAGTAATCTATTTTAAAATATGTATTATTAATTTCTTCTTTAAAGAGCCACCGACCCCTAATCGCCTGAACACCCACCAAATTCTTCTGAACCACTGTCGCCCCCTAGAACGCTTCAGCGCCACTGGGGGGGGTACCGTCCACTTTGGAAAACGCTGATCTAGACCCTCACCTTATAAGTATTACAAATTAGCTTTCCAAGATCTGTCATAGATTCATTCTGAATCTTATCTGTGTGCACCTGAAAAGATAAAAATTACAAAATGCCAATAAAAAGTAGATAAGATCTTTTACTGTTAGTTTTTTGCTGTCATTTTTAAGACTAAACTTGCTGCAACTAATATAGTTGTAGAATAAAATAAAGTTTTTCTCTAAGGCTTACATCAACTTTTTTTTATCAGCATAAAAAACACCTGCAAGTGTCCAAGTTACTGTCTTACAAGAAAGTAAACTATTGGGATGTAAAACCGTACAAGATCTCCAACTGCTAGCAACGAACCGCATCTTATGGAGATCCCTCTCTCTCTCGATCACCGCCCATACCGATGTACCAGATCTCCCATAAATTCTGTTCATGTGGAAATCTGTTTCATGCAGCCCTAGCATTGGTGTGTTTTACGTCACATCTTCAGCACCATTTGGAGCTCTGGAGCTTATCCTTCGGCGTTGTGTCTGGTTTCTGCCAGCGTTTACTCGGTTCGCTCTCCGTTATTTAACCATCTAGTGTTTTTACGGTGTGGGGTAGCTAGCCCCACGCTCAACCTTCTTATTCGCCTCTTACGACATGCGTGGCAGGTAACAGTGGTTCTATTCTTTACACCCCAATTTGACCCCGGTAACCACTAGGGCGATATGGAGATCTAAAACTTTTGCCCTATGTGTCGCCTTTGGCACGTAAGGAACAAACTAACTAAGTTATGGTATTATTATCTCAAATGATTAATATTAATTAGGTTAGTGGTCCAGCCAGGTTCAAGTCCACAGTGTGCGTGGAATATCTTTCCGACAGTAACGGCTCTCAGATTCGCACAGTCTTAATTGAATTCCTGGAAAAGCATTGGAACGTAAAGGTGGCCGTGGTATGTTGTCCAGATCAAAAACAACTCATCAATAAAATCTATAATAAAATTCATCAATAAAATTATCAATAAAAATTTCATCAATA
Organism: Arion vulgaris; assembly: GCA_020796225.1. Lineage (NCBI taxonomy): Eukaryota > Metazoa > Mollusca > Gastropoda > Stylommatophora > Arionidae > Arion > Arion vulgaris. The sequence goes on along the minus strand of CM036755.1, from coordinate 67,564,132 downwards.
AAATTCATCAATAAAAATCTATCAATAAAAATAGGGGCCTAGCACAGTATTAACCAATATATCTCAAAGTACAAAAGGGTTTCTTTTTTTTTAAAGTATTATTAAACAGAACAAGGTTGCGTAGCGCAGGAAATGATGACATAATCTTGAATTGAATAGACGATATTGTTAAATATTTGTTTCAGTTGATGACCCACAATCTCAGACAGAACTAATTACAGATTTAACTTTACGCCATGACCTATCCCATTCTTAGAGTTAGACTAATTGTGTGAGAAGCATCAACAAAGCTTCACTAATTGAAAAAGGTTAGCTTAGCAACTGTATAGTACAGATCTGGATTGGTCCTGATTTTGGATATCACATGCTGGCAACGCCCCATGACCGTTGCTAAAGTAGCGAATTAGTAAAAAATAAATGTAAACAGAAATAATGTTACACTTAATGCAACTTGAAATTAATGTGAAATTAGATGTGGTTATTTACACCGATGGCTCCGTCATTCGCCAACAACGCCCTGCGTGGGCTTTTTCATCACGCTCAGGAGGAAAATAATAAGAGAGGCCAGTGGGGCCTACACAACAACCACAGACAGTTTGACAATGGAGGTTCGGGCGGTTATGGAGGCGGTGAAATGGTTGATATCTCACAACTACTCACGTATTTTCATACTTAGTGACTCTATGAGCATGAGTAAAGTCGAATCAGGAATAGTGAGACGCAGCTGGGTGGAGGTACTGGTACAGACAATGATCAGAGAAATCACCTTCATTTTTGTCCTGGTCCACGCAGGAGTTAGGGTAATGAACGAGCTGATAGATTGGCTGGCTTGGCTACAATATCAGAGGGAGCTGCCATGGATTGAAATAACATTCTTCACGCATTTAGAGGGTCTTTCCGAACAGAGGAGTTTCAGGGCAGTGAATTTAACTCGCTGACCAGATTGAGAGAGATTTGTATCAATATTGGTGCAGCCCGAAAAGAACGACATACTAAATATGCAAAGAGATTGGTTAATCAACATCGAACTGGCGTGTTGGGCCGCTGGACGCTGCTGGATTTGCTGAGACGGAGATCGGAGAACCTATGGACATGTCCGGAGTGCTATGATGATAGTCCTCATATAACTGATAACGGATAACTAATGAAAAAACTAAACAATTGATAGAAGAATACTAGTCACGTAAGAGATGAAGTGTCTACGTAGAATGTTGGGAGTATCAAGAAGAGACCAGTTTAGTGAAGACATTAGGAAAAAAGTGTGTACAACACAACATCAGTACTGAACTTCATGAATAAACAACAAAATAAGGATTAATCTACATAAGAAGATTACCAAAAGACCGTGTGCCCAAAGAGCAATGTTACTCCGATACAGTGGAAACTAAGCAAAAGACCATCCACGCCAAAGGATGGACCTATGAAACAACATGTAGTGAAGAACATTTATTTATGAAGCGCACACAAAAATCCGTTCTAGAAATATCGTATTATCCTGACATCATGAGGCAAAACGGGATAGCGAAAGAAGAAGAGTCAGATGTAACACTCTTCAATAATCATACAATATTTATAATGGCCACATTATTTAACTACACGTACCCCATTTAATGTCACCCAAGGAACATACTGGTGTGGCGGATTTAGAGCATCTGTTTTAAGGGCCATCTGGTGTTCAACCTCATTGCCATAGTCAGAGTCGACACAGTCAAAAATTTTATCCAAAGGCACAGGAAACTTTTTCGCACACTGAAATTAATAATAATTCTTTTTTTAAATCTGATGTGCAGTAAAATGTTATAATCATTCATTAATAAACTCGAGCGTTCTGTAACTTCAATGTTTACCACAAACAGTTACAATATATGTTACCAGTGCCAAATATGGCCAATAACAGATGATAATGAGCTGAAAAGCATAACGACAAAAATGAGGTGCTTTAGAAGAGCTGCAGGAGTGACAATAAGAGACAATTAAAAATAAAGAAATAAAAAAAAAAAGACTAGATGTGAAATCAGTCATGCAGTTCATGAAAGAACAGCATATTAAATGACTTGGACACGCGACACGATTGCCCTGGTATCCACTACCACAGAGAGCCAAACTGAAAAAGTAAAACGAATACAGAGGAAGAAGAAGACCACACAAAAGATAGAGCGACTGTATCAAGCACAGCAAAATGTGCCAGCTTACAAAGTGCCTTAGAACACGCACGGACACAAGACAGAGCCAACTATAAACTTATCTAGAGTTGGCTGTGGACAAGATCACTAAACCTCTCTACCCATCTACCAACACTTCTATAAAGAAGTAAATGGCAGTAGAGAAGAAAAAGTAGTTTAAATATAGAAAGTGGCAACAAATCTTAAAACAAAATATAACTTCCTCCAGCATCGATACTTCTTCGTCTTCTTCTTCTTCTTCTTCTTCTCCTTCGTGTTCGTTTTTTACGACCAATTTGAATCACTCTTTGTGATATGTTGGATCTTTGCCAAGAACGTGTATACGTTGCACATTGGTTTGGTAGGCCCCTAAATGCATAGACTTGTACATGTTTAGGACATAGACTTGTACCTGTTTAGGACACATGCATCCGATTTCAGCCAAACCGCCTTAGTCGCCTCTTACGACATGCGTGGCAGGTAACATCGGTTCTATTCTTTACACCCCAAATTTGGGCCCCGGTAGCCACTCGGGCGCAGCATCGATACATAAAAAGAACATTACTTTCTTGAAGTAAGGGAGCTACAAATGTCGGTTTATTTAACAACAGATAAATTCAACAACGAGTATAAAGACAGAGGGTAACTTTCAACACAGATTGAACTAAAATCTTTATATATGAATTACTCCCGTGTGTTCCGGGGCCAGCAAGGGGAGCAAAGAATAGTACCACTGCGACCTACAGGGTATGTCGTAAGAGGCGAGGGATGAAGGGCCTAGGAAAGTTACCGTAGTACATAAAAATCATAGCAGATAAAGGATGTGCTGACCTACTTGTAGGCTCATAACTATCACAACGTACAATCGCTTTTAGACTCAGATCACATACAAATTACAAAGAGCGGTTAACAAATGGTCCATATGGAGCGTTTGAAGAAGAAAGAAGAAGAATATATGCATTATAAATAACGCTTTATATACATGTATAGTCTTCATTAGTGGCGGCTCGTGATCATTTTTGTTGGTGGGGCCAGACACAAATTTTCGGAAAAATTCTTGGCAGGTTGCGGACCATTTCTAAATATAGAAACCAAGTCATACGGGGAAACCCGTTGTAACGAAGTAAATCCATCTTTACTGGAACTCGACTGTTATTGTGAGTTGACACCTATTTTACTGGCATATATCTCTCAGTATACATTGCAGGGCGGCTTGTCATTAAGGGCCAGTAGGGTTCGGCCCCATCAAAAATATTAAGTAACGTGTACTTACTATTTTTGACATAATTTCTTCATAATTATTACTTTAAACGTGATACTGATTAGCTTTAAAAGTTGATATATAACGCTAGAATATCACACATAGTCTGAAATCTGAAATTCAGCATCTTTCCTCCCTAATTAGTACACGCCCCTGGTCATTAAGGACTAGTAAGGTCTGGCCACACCAAACAACAATGAGTAACGTATACGCATTATTTTAGAAATTTGTGTCTGACCCCACCAAGAAAAGTGACCACGAACCGCCACTGATACATTGGTATATTTCAACACATCAATTTCTATGAAACTCCAGTATTTCTAAGAAATGTATGTATAACCTACCGATTTTGCTGATTTATTAGGTTCCTGACTTGAAGCCTCAATACAGTTCAGAAAGGGAAAGTAAACGGTAATGTTCTTCACAATTGCAATGGTACAACTCTATGGAAAGATAATTCATGTTTCAATTAGTACAGTTATTTCAAGAGAAACTCTATAAAATATGTTGCATTAATGTAGATCATGTGTATAACGTTTTTATATATTGTGCAAGATCTGGTTAATAACTGTGAGGTCGTGGGTGTTACATGACAAACTTGTAAAGATAATACTTGTTCTGGGTAAGTCTCTCACTAATTAACTAAATAGACACAACGAGGGCGACTCATCTGGCCCTGGAGTGCAAATTAAAACTCCCACCGAAACGACCTCACCTTGTCAGCAAAGTATCAAATCTTCTTTGGTGTAGATCCAAGCCCAAATATACGACATCAAAGATCATTATAGAGTGTTTATCATACGATGCGTACGGAATGACCTCACCAAAGGCAGAAAATCCGATAGAGAAGTCGCACTACACTAATTAACACTGGCCGTAAAAGTACTGATGGTACAAGGACTCAAGGCAAGTGTTTCGTGGACAACAGGTTTATTGTAACGATCAAACTATTGTCTTTTGTCTATTCCCAGGTGGAAGATGTAGTTGGCTGTCCACTCTTACGTAAGGATGGGAGATTTAATTTGCGTTCTAGGGCCAGATAAGTCACCCTTGTGTTATATCCGTGTTTATGTAGCGTGGTCTTGATTTTGTCTATCTATCTTTTACTTGGATTCTCTTAGCTCTAGTACCCGATCTCATTTTATCGTATGCTTTTATTTGTGGTTGGTTGTATTTCATTCTCATTAAATGTCCGATATAATCTTCAAGTACCTCTGAAAACGGCGAAGTCTCACCGCATGGCAAGAGACACCGGTAAAATGGTAAGTATACCTCACGCAAAAATCAGTCAGAAGCGCAATACCAGGCGTCATGACTTCCGCCTGAATTAAAGGCGGGCGTTCGCAGAAAAAGAAGAAAGATCCCACCCCTAAGCTTAACGATCAGAGATGACAACCATTTTCATACTCCAATTGGGGAAAGACAATAACCCAGGGCCGTGGGTATGTTTTCTCAGTATGAAGCAAGTCTTCGAAATGTCGCCTCTTAAATGTTTTTTCCTTTAAAGTAACCTTCATTTGTGGCTTTGATTTCGCTGTTTATGCAGCCCCCATTACAGGTTTCCGCCTGATGCGGCCGCCTCATTGTAAAATCGCACGGCATTGGTCCTTCAATAGCCAATAGACTAACTAACTAATGTTATAATTTATCTTCTGCTTACCGAAATCAAATTACCAACACATTCCTCTGGACCATGTTGACATTGGAACTTCCAGTGGTTCTCAACATGTGTTTCCTGAGTGTTGGAAGTAATAAAAGTATTAATATATTTGTGCAGACAAAATACAACACAAATTAAAATATTACATAGGTTAAACTGAACATGAAAAACGTAACTTATCCTTTACAGGACTCCACCATCAATCACAGTAACAGAGTGGTTGATTTTCTTATCACAACTTATCCTTTACAGGACTCCACCATCAATCACAGTAACATAGTTGTTGATTTTTCTCAAACTTATCCTTTACAGGACTCCACCATCAATCACAGTAACAGAGTGGTTGATTTTCTTATCACAACTTATCCTTTACAGGACTCCACCATCAATCACAGTAACAGAGTGGTTGATTTTCTTATCACAACTTATCCTTTACAGGACTCCACCATCAATCACAGTAATAGAGTGGTTGATTTTCTTATCACAACTTATCCTTTACAGGACTCCACCATCAACCACAGTAACATAGTTGTTGATTTTCTTATCACAACTTATAAGAACGGTAGTTTGCCATTGCTTTCTGAAAGGTGATGTCCATTATTACCGTTCGTAAAAACACACACCACCAAATTTGCTTCCAAACTGCACACAGCGGTGTTTCAACCAGATACTCTTGAGTTATGATCGATCTAACTACAGCCTAAGCTACAGAGGCCCCCATAATTTTATAATACAATATTTTAATACAAAATGAAAGCTTCAACGAAATTATAAAGTATTTCTATAACTTCTATTTAACAATCTTCTTCTTCTTTGCGTTCGTTCTTTACGACCAATTTTAATCACTCTTTGTGATATGTTTGATCTTTGTCAAGAACGTGTATGTTGCACATTGGTTTGGTAGGCCCCAAAACGCATAGACTTTTAAACGTTTAGGACACATGCATCCGATTTCAGTCCAACCTCCTTAGACGCCTCTTATGACATGCGTGGCAGGTTACAGTGGTTCTATTCTTTACACTCCAAATTTGGGCCCCGGTAACTACTCGGACGAGGTTGCAACGCCGGTGTAAGTCCATTGCTCGGAGAAAATTCATAAAAAAAAAGGATTATCAAATTCCGACAAAAATTTCCACCATCTTCACAATTACATCGGGAATATCGCCGGTGCTAAGGAGTTTCTGCACTGCCACTGAAATATTTTAGTGTAAGAAGGATATCGGAGCAGATATAGTTATTCCTCAAAGTGCAATGATGTTGGTCCAATCAATCAATCAATTTAGAACTAGTTATTCATAAGGTTGTGTCCGATTACTTTAATGCATAAGCGTCGACTGTCGACTCGGACACAGCAGGAGAAGAAAGAAATTGACCCTCCTACCTTCTGCACACTAGGTGTAAGAAATATAAACTGACAGTCATTTAATACCTTAAAATCAAAAAAGGCCACTGGAAATTTTGTATTGTTATATTCATAAGGATCTAAAAGGCCCCGCATGGAAATTAAGGGGAAATGTAGCTCTAGGGTCAGTGAGCTGGCACTAACCAATACCCTATCTCACCTTCACGCAGTGACCCTGAAAACAGATTGTGTGTGAACAAGCGGATAGGGATCGAGAAGGATGCCACTCTCGCTATGTGGTTGTAGTGTATACGCTGATGCGGATAATTTGAAAATTGTCAATCGTCTGGCGATTAATTTCTCTGAGTGATAACGTCTAAATGAGTTACTTGACTGACGAATAATTTCTAATTTTATAGAAAAGTCAGATCGCCATTCACTACAGATTAACTATTTAATATTACCAGGACTCATGTTTAGGCTTGGGGCTGGCTACCTCATCTGGTAAAACTTTAGCAAAAAAACCCACTAAATAACCATGAATGCCTACGAGTACGTTGAGGATCAATGCACCAACTGGGGCTTAAAAGACACAAGAAGAAAGATTTTTAATAATTCAGATTAGCTACATATTATTTAGGGACTCAACAAGTTAACTTTGAACATCAAATTAGTTATTTAGAATACACCTGCTACCGATATTTCAATTACCTGTGCATTTCCATAAGGTACAAGAGTGAGGTTTGTAATGGAATGAAGTTTTTCATATGTTGGAAACAGCATGCCTGTAATGAAATCTTTGCAGAACGGGCAAAGGCTCTCATAGTATAATGCGAAGCCAACGGGTTCTGCATCTTCCTGAATAGTCCATTCATTATTCCTGCACTGTTCATACACCTGTGAGATAAGACATATGCATATAACAAGATTGGTTGTGTGTGAATATAGTGGATAAAATTAGTTCGGCATGTAAATTCTGTAGAAATATTAACGGGAAACCCGATAAACAAAGTACTGTAGATTTACAAAATACAAAAACAATAGCATACCTAGCAACGTTTCCACCAAAATGTCTTTATCAAGCAAAGGATACAAAGAACTGAAAAATTCCTTCTTACACAGCACAATACATAAAGAATCACAATAAATTCCTAACGGCTCTAAAATAAAAATCTGTGACTAAGAAAGAATAACGAAATAAATGAAAAATTCCTATATTGATAATAGAAAGAATTAAAATAAAATTTCTACAAAATATTCTCGTCATCTTCTAAATGACATTGAGACCCTTGTTGGTGCTATGGAGTTCGTTAACTGTTGCTGAGATATTCTAGTGTCAAAATAATTCGGTGCACACATGGTTACTCATCGAAGTGCAATGATGATGGTACTATCAATCAATTAATCAATAAATCAATCAAAAGTGGATACAACTAATAGAAAACACGACAATCTAGATCAGTGTTTCCCAAAGTGGGCGGTACTCCCTACCCCACAAGTGGGCGCTGAATCGTTCTAGTGGGGCGATAGTGGGTTCAGAAGAATTTAGGAGGTGTTCAGACGATTAGGAGTCGGTGGCTCCTTAAAGAAGAAATTAATAATAAATATTTTAAAATAAATTATTTTCGTGATTTTGCGATTGAATAATCATTTACAATTTGAATTCTGCATTTTTATTCGTTGGGGGCGTTGGCAAACTGTTATAATGTGTAGGGGCTTTACAAAGTTTATGTTGTGCAAAGTGGGCGGTGGACCGAAAATGTTTGGGAATCTATGATCAAGACACTTATCTTTATCTGTGATCCAAGTCATTCTTGGATGAAATGCAATAACAGAGCGGATGCACTGATGAGCAATGCTGCGATAGAGAATTGGTCTTCTACGATAGAAACGGTGAAAGCATTGATTCCCGGTAACAGTATGATGACAAAAGAAGAAGAAAGAAGAATGTATCTTTCATCTTGTGCTGGATAAAGAAAATAAACTTTTGTGAAAGCGTCTATTTAATCTATTCTTGCACTTAAAAAACACATTTACTTTATGTAGATATATATACATGTACACAAATATCAGACATAAAAGTGAATCACACTTACACCACAAGCTGAAGCTATATCTTCTGTGTCACACCAAAATCTTGACGGAACATTGCATGTTGATGCAGACACATACATTTGTAAAGTTGCCATAGCGCAGAAATAGAATGCTAGGTGCCATTTGTTCATGATGATACCCATTTTGAAATGCTATCCGAGAGTTTTACGTATCTGTCTAGCGTGTGTTTCGCTATATAAAGCAGATTTGATATCACCGCGTGCCAATCACGAGTTTGAAGCCCTATTTATTTATATGTGGAGTTAAACTTTTGCTTACACTTGCAATCAAGGGCCAAGTTTGTAAGGAGGTTTATGTCTAATTATCATTATCATCAGGATCCATGCCGACTGGAGGATAAACAACTCTCTCTCTCTCTGCATTTTAAACTCGGATTGTAGCATAGGCCCCTAACCAACTCATGTCAAATCTTCCTATCTCTAGCTATCTCCTGCAGCTCCTTCCAGCTCTTCTTTATATTGTGGATCTCTGCCTCCAAATCCTGTCTCTACGTATTTCTCTGCCTCCCCTTCTTTCGCTGTCCCTGTGGGTTCCAGGAAAGAACCTTTCTTGTTATATTCTCCTCAGATGTCCGATTCAGCACCAGCGTCTGTTTTTAGCCTCTTGGTTCACTGGAATCTGTCTTGTTCTCTCCATAAGTTCCTCATGTGCTATATCATCATATCATCTCAGTCTCTCTATTCTCCGCAGACACCAGTTGATGAATGTTTGCAATTTATGCATTATTATTTTGGTAGCTCTCCGTGATGTTGAACCATACAGAAGAACAGCTTTACCATTGGATTTAAACAAACGTTTAGGATAAACTAGCCGTGGATAGACCTCCGTTCTGTTTACCGACATGTAAGCATTGGTTTTGCCACTACTTAATTATTCCTCTCCGCTCCTCATGGAGCACAGGCCCTCAAAACGTCACTTTTCCTGGTTTCTCAATCTTACTTCCAAGGTAGACAGATTCATCAACATCTTCTATAGTCCTTCCCTCAATCAATGTCAGGGTTTGCTGTATATTGTTGTTGCTACACAGTACCTTTGTCTTCTCTTAGTTGCTTTAATACCAACAACCGTTGCACATTTCTGCAAGGGCATCTACTTTTCCTTGCATGCCTTGTACACTGTTTGAGAAGGAAAGCTTAATAACGGTTGTTTTTTTGGAAACGTTGCTGTGTATTGTTGTTGCTACACAGTACCTTTGTCTTCTCTTAGTTGCTTTAATACCAACAACCGTTGCACATTTCTTCAAGGGCATCTACATTTCCCTGCATGCCTTGTACACTGTTTGAGAAGGAAAGCTTAATAACGGTTGTTTTTTGGAAAGTTGCTGTGTATTGTTGTTGTTTTGTTATTTTGTAAAACTACAAAAATAGGTTTAAATGGTTAAATAGAATATTCACATCCACCTTGGACAGAAAGAAAGTTCCAGATGACTGGTAAATCAGTAAAGTCCCATCATGGTAAAATAAAGGCAATAAAAGAGAATGCGAAACATACAGAGGCATTTCACCATTAAGCCACACTGGTAAAATATACGCAAAAATATTAGAACAGCGCATAAGACACATCGCTGAAACCACAAATAAGCCCTCACAGTTTGGATTTAGAAGAGGAGTGGGATGCACAGACTCTCTATTCGCTCTGAGAAAACTGAGTGAAAAAGCAATAGAATATAACAAAGAGCTACACTTATTATTCATCGATCAAGAAAAGGCATTTGACAGAATAGATAGAGGTATTCTATGGGAAACACTAGAAAACTATGGGATCAAAGGACAACTGCTAGACAATATCAGAGCAATATACACAAATAGCCACAGTCTGGTAAGAACAACAGACGGAATGACAGACTCATTAGAAACAAAATCAGGAGTAAGACAGGGTTGTGTGCTCTCACCTCTTCTCTTCAACATATATATCGACAGAATAGTGAAAGAGGCACAGTGCGAAAAAGACCTTATTGACATAGACAATGATCACGACGACCAATTAAACAACCAAATCAACGAATTGCTTTATGCGGACGAATAAAATTTAATCTATGAAGATCATCTACAACATAACATGAATTCATTGCTAATAGCATGTAGAAAGTACAACATGAAAATCAACAAACAAAAGACCGAGACCATGAAAATCAGCAGAACACCAAGCCAAGAAAACATACAAATAGATAAAACCAGAGTAAAGCAAGTTTCTGAATTCAAATATTTAGACAGCATTTTCACAGATGACGGAAAACTAGATAGAGAAATAGAGACAAGGTGTCAAAAGCAAATGCAGTGACCTACCAGCTGGCACCATTACTACAACACCCAAAGATCAAGATGGAAGCGAAAAGACAGATGATACAAATTATTTTCCTACCAACACTTTGTTACCAGTGCCAAACTTGGTCTCTTACAGCAACACATCACAGAAAGCTCACCACGTGTGAAATGAAATTGCTTGAGGATGGCAGTGGGAGTCACCAGGAAAGACAAACTACGAAATGAGGACATCAGAAGCAGAGTGGGCATAATTTCATGCACCGAATACATCGAAAAACAATAAATGCCGTGGTTTGGACATTTAATGAGAATGAAATACACCCAACCACTAATAACAGCATACAATAAAATAGATCAGGTACTAGAGCCAAGGAAGACCAAGAAAAGGATGGATAGACAATATCAAGACCACACTACATAAACACGGATACAACACAACAAGGGCGACTCATCTAGCCCTAGAACGCAAAATAAAGCTCCCATCCCTACGCTTAACGGCAAGAGTGGACAGCCAACTACATCTTCCACCTGGGAATAGACAATAGACAATAGTCAAACTACAGTACTTTGTTTTTACATGTTTTGCCATAGACTGTGAGAGTAAGTGAAGATCATCCGAGAACTCCAGGTCATTTAAATGTGACAAAAATGTCCTGGCATACGATGTGCGTGCAAGTGTAACCCAATCAGGTAGCACAAAGAAGAGAAAGGGGACAGCAGGCACCCTTGCCTAACGTCAGTAATGATAGGGAAGTCCTTGAACATTCTTGCATTGTGGATAACATGGACAGCAAACACTGTATACGATTGCTGGATGATGTTAACAGTCTTCTCTGGTACCCACTAGAATTTTCGCAAAGGATACTGGAAAAAAACCAAATTAATAAAAAGGTTAAAGGATCTTTGTGGTGGAGTTCACCTTTCGCTCCTTCTTCTTCGTTTATGGAAGAAAAGAACAGTACCACTGCCATCTATAAAGCATGTCGAAAGAGACGACTGAGATAGTGGCCTAGGGAAGCTACCTTAGTAAATAAATAGCGTCGCTGAAAATGAATGTGCTGGTCTACTTGTAGGTACATAACTGACACAATGTATATTCGTTCTTAGACTCAGATCACATACAGATCCCACAGAGTGGTTAACAAATGGTCATATGGAGAGTTGGAAGAAGTAGACGATTTAGTACTTAGCTAAAAAAAATTATATCAGTTGTACTGTGACAGTAACATGACTGAAGTGAATGATGTGTGTCGTGTGATTTAGATTAAATTGAATGTAGGTCTGATAAGGGTTAAAGTTCAGCAAGTGAACACCCTTGTTTAAATCTAATCTTTGTTTGATTAGAAGACTATATGATAATAATCACAATATAAGTTGTGGTTAAGTGTCTGGATAAAGGGTGGGTCATGTTGTTACTAGACTGTTCTACAACAACCATATGTTATGAACACTCTCCTCTCTCTCGCCTCTCTTTTTCACTCTCTCTTACTCTCTCGCATTTTAAGCCCCAGTTGAGGCATATGCCCTCAACAAGCTCATGCAAGTTCATCTTCTTTTATCTCGTTTTCTCTAATCCTGTTTTGCCTCAGGGCGTCGACTCCGGACAAGGCCTTCTGTTCACGAGTGCAGTTTTTTCCAGAGACCCCTAGGATTGTTGCCGGAGCTACGGAGTTCGTGCTTTGTGCAATACTCTCAGCAGGAGGCGTGCCATTTCTGCGGAGAGGGACTGAGCCATATGGGGTAAAACCTGGTCAATGATGTCAATCCTTCTGCTTTAAAACCCTTTTATAACCCTTTAATAAATGAATGTAAATAAGGAGAAAACGCAAGCCTTGTTTGATCTTTTAACCGTCATTCTTTATTTTAATCATAAACTGAAACCAAACAAAACCGGCAAGATTAATAATAATAATAATAATAATAGTTGATATTATTATTAATAATTATATTATTATATTAAAGATAATATAGATTAAAAGGAGAATAGTCAGTTCAAAAATGTGCACAGAACATTTTGCTAAATACAAGAAATAGAAATTAAAGACACTTTTCTACTGGACTTAGAAATGAATACAAATGAATGATTTAGTGATCGCTAGACACATATTATGTAATTAGGAGAGTGTATTTATAATATAGTCTCCTTCTTCTTCTTCTTTGCGTTCGTTCTTTACGACCAATTTTAATCACTCTTTGAGATATGTTTGATCTTTGCCAAGAACTGTATACGTTGTACATTGGTTTGGTAGGCCCTAAACGCATAGACTTCTACACGCTTAGGACACATGCATCCGATTTCAGCCAAACTTCCTTAGACGCATATTACGACATGCGTGGCAGGTAACAGTGATTCTATTTTTACACTCCAAATTTGGGCTCCTGTAACCACTCGGGCGTATAATATAGTAATAATATCTCTCATATCTTCATCTTCTAATGAACATCAAATGGCAGGATGATTCCAGATACAGAGGTCCTAAAAAGAGCTGCTCTTCCCAGCATCTACACAATCTTGATGCAGTCCCAGACAAGATGGGCAGGACATGTGGCTCGAATGCCAGATTGCAGAATACCCAAACGACTCTTTTATGGTGAGCTGCATAGCTGTAAACGGGGGCGCAGAAAAGCTATTCAAAGATACACTCAAGAACTCGATGAAATCTTTGGCATAGATGTCAACAACTGGGAGAATGCTGCTCAAGACAGATTAGCCTGCCGCACACTTCTTCGACACGGTTTCTCGGCCTGCGAGGCAGGTAGAACAGCACGGATGGAGCAAAAACGTCAAAACAGAAAGGCAGTAAAAGTTTCCACAAGTGCAAGTATACCTTGCCCACACTGTACAAGAACATTTCAAGCACGTATCGGGCTCACTAGTCATCTACGCACACACAGACAAACATAACGCAACTACATTCTCTTGGATGAAAATTGTGTGGTCATCATCACCCGTGATGGATGAGCATTATCTTCTTCTTATTCCGTTCGCCCGCTATGAATTCAGGCGAAGTCAGGGTATAGCTCTTCTTACTGGTTTTTGCGTGAAGGCTTGCTGTCCTTTTAAATCAGTGATTCCCCTTCTCTCCCTCCCCGCGCCATACAGTCGTGCCTTCTCTGACTTCAGAGGTACCTCTCGTACCGGTATACGTTACGCAGAGACTGCAGGCAATTTCTCAATAACGCTCTATCCTAGGTAACTCGCTCAATCTCCTCCATGGAACTGAGACAGATATTTCTTGCCTCTCTCAGCAAAGTTCGTTTCAGGGTCTCCTTAGGCCGTCCTCTCTTTCTTGAACACATTGCATCCCATTTCAATGCCTGTCTTAATCCTCTCCAAGTGTGTCCAACATATCTCTATCCTCTCCTTCCTACAACAAAGTGTTGTTACAGTGAGATAAAAGTGTTGTTACCGAACCGAAGGGTTACGATGTCCATGGCACCGAGCCGAAGAGCTGAAAAGCTCAAGTGCTTCTGGATCGGAAAAATTTAAAAAAAAAAAAATGGGTAAGTCCTGTAAAGGATAGACCACGATTTACATTCGGTGACCATAGAAATTCCGAGGTTTGAGTCATGTTTAGAACAAAAACTCTTGTTGTAACAACAATACACTGTTGGATTGCAGGTAACCATGATCTTTTACTTGGGGATCTCTTCTTCTTCTTCTTCTTCTTCTTTGTGTTCGTTCTTTACGACCAATTTTAATCACTTTTTGTGATATGTTTGATCTTTGCCAAGAACGTGTATACGTTGCACATTGATTTGGTAGGCCCTAAACGCATAGACTCCTACACGTTTAGGACACATGCATCCGATTTCAGCCAAACCTCCTTAGTCGCCTCTTACGACATGCGTTGCAGGTAACAGTGGTTCTATTCTTTACACCCAAATTTGGGCCCGGTAACCACTCGGGCGACACGGGAATCTAACAACGATCCATTCATTCAACGATTCATTCACCAACAACGATCTGCGTGAACATTTTTCAGCACGATCACGTGGAGAAAAATAATAGGAGCGATCAGTGGGGCCTACGCCACAACAACGTTTAGTTTGACAATGGATGTGCAGTCAGTTACAGAGGAATTGACGTGGTTTGTATCCCGTAACTACTCTCGTGTTTCATACTCAGTGATTCCATGAATAGCATTCGTATAGTCGACAGAGGAATGGTGAGACAGGTATAAGAGAAATCACCTTCATTTTAATCTCTGGGTAACGCAGAAGTCAGAGATAATGAACAAGCTGAAAAAAAATGTCTGGTATGGAAACAATATCAGAGGGAGCAACAATGGACTGAAATGATCTTCGTACTCTTTACGCATTTAGAGTCTTTCCGAACAGAAAAGTTTCAGGGTTGTGAATTCCAATTGATGATCAGATTATGAGAGATATGTATCGATTTTTCTACAGACCGAAAAAAACGACGCACATATAGAAAAGAAACAACCTCAGAATATAACAAGATATGCACCTAACCGAAACAACAAATAGAAGAATAAGAAAATGAAATAATGTATGGTGTTTAATATTTTTAAGTGGTGAAAAGATCTGAACCTTTTTTTTCAGCAGAGATGAATAAGACAGACCAGAATAGACATTGATGAATTGCCACTGCTGCCACACTGATTTTTACTAATAACTCAGTTTTTGTAGTAGAGTAGTAGTAGTAGTAGTAGTAGTGTAGTAGTAGTAGTAGTAGTAGTAGTAGTAGAGTAGATGTAGAGTAGTAGTGTAGTAGTAGTAGTAGAGTAGTAGTAGTAGAGTGAGTAGTAGTAGTAGTAGTAGTAGTAGTAGTAGTAGTAGAGTAGAGTAGTAGTTAGAGTAGTAGAACTGTATTAATTTACTCTTATATGTAGTATACTTGAAATGTTGTTTGAACATAATATGCTTCGCTTGGTTAAGATTTTTTGTGGAATAGTAATATTTAATCTTCTCTTGTGATTTGTAATATTTGTAATCACACAGTGAGTGGTAGTAATAATAGTAGTAGTTATAGTAGTAGTAGTAATGGTAGTAGTAGTTGTAGTAGCGATTCGTAGTAGTAGTGGTAGTAATAATAGTGGTATGTGTAGTAGTATCAGTAGTAGTTGTAGTAGAAGGGATAGTTGAAGTAGTGGCAGTGGTAGTAGTAACAGTAGTAGCTATATTAGTTGTAGTAGTGAGGGCAGTAGTAGTAGTAATAATAGCAGTAGCCGTATTAGTTATAGTAGTGGTAGAAGCAGTAGTGGTAGTAGCTAGCAGCTGTAGTGGATGTTATAGTGGTTGTGCTAGTAGCCGTAGCAGTAGTTGTAGAAAAGTAGTACTAATAGTAAAATTAGTAGCTGTAGAGTAGTAGTAGTAATGGTAGTAGTTGTAGTAGCAGTAGTAGTAGTAGTAGTTGAAAAATAACATACAATGATCAACATAAGGTTTTGTAAAAGTTAGCTAATGAAAAGTCATAAACATATAACCTTCAACACTCAAATACAATCTGAGAACAATTTAAGTATCATGTAACATATACATATATGACAAGAAATAATATATTTAATTTATATCTAACAAACGCACTGGAACATATATATATATATATATATATATATAATTAATGTACACTTATCCAAAATGAAATTTTTCCTTTGACTTATCAATACATGACATTTACAATTATTTAAAATGATAAAATGGATGTTTTAAAACTAGATAATTATTGTGTTTTTGGAATATTGATGGTTTTTACAATGGATACATTTAGAGTAACCAAAAAAAATGTGCTCGAAAATATGAGTTTTGTTTTTCCTCTGATTTTTGTCTCTTCTTCTTTTTCTTCTTTGCACACTTCATAGGTCAATAGTAGTGTTAACATGAGAAGGGTCAGTGTATATTTATATCACTATATATATCCTGTCCTGGAATAATTTTAATGATTACGAGGTCAGAGTTGACCGTTTCTAATTTGTTCACCATTTTCCTTAAAAATGTTCAGTTGTCATATTTGTCTCTAATACAGAGTTGACCGTTTCTAATTTGTTCACCATTTTCCTTAAAAATGTTCAGTTGTCATATTTGTCTCTAATACAGAGTTGACCGTTTCTAATTTGTTCACCATTTTCCTTAAAAATGTTCAGTTGTCATATTTGTCTCTAATACAGAGTTGACCGTTTCTAATTTGTTCACCATTTTCCTTAAAAATGTTCAGTTGTCATATTTGTCTCTAATACAGAGTTGACCGTTTCTAATTTGTTCACCATTTTCCTTAAAAATGTTCAGTTGTCATATTTGTCTCTAATACAGAGTTGAAGTTTGTTTGTTTGGCTTGATGAACGTATTATGTCACTGTTTATTTTTGTTTTCTTTGGCCGTCATACTACTACGGATTGTTGCCCAGTGTCGTGGTTTTCTGTTTTTGTCTTGCATTGTTCTGGTGACTTGGGTGACTGTAATTTTTACTCTGTGACAGGATTCTGCTATGCCATTTAACCATCGTTTTGTGGTCTTCCTCTCGCCTTCTTTCCTGATGTTCTGTTGTAGAAGGCTCTGTATACTGTGGAGTTCGGATGCATTCTTATTAAGTGGCAAAACCACTTCATTCTTTGTTTTACAATGTAATTCAATTCAAGCAAGGTTCTGTTTCAACTTTCTTTCTTATGCTGATGTTGGTGACTCTGTCTTTCTTAATGTTCTGTTGTTGAAGACTGTATACTGTGGAGTTTGAATGCATTCTTATTAAGTGGCCAAACCACTTCATTCTTTGTTTCACAATGTAATTCAAGCAAGGTTCGGTGCCAACTTTCTTTCTTATGCTAATGTTGGTGACTCTGTCTTTCCTGATGTTCTGTTGTTGAAGACTCTGTATACTATGGAGTTTGGATGCATTATTATTAAGTGGCTAAACCATTTCATTCTTTGTTTCACAATGTAGTTCAAGCAAGGTTCTGTCTCAACTTTCTCTCAGATCGGTTTTATTGTTATCAGTATACAATGTGAAAATTATGGGCACGAAGTGGCTAAGAGATTTGCCTTGTGGCTTTTGAATGTTGTGGATTCGAATCTTGATACCGTAGTTCAGTTCATATGTGCATTTGTTTCGGAGATATCTAGAATGTTTGCTGGAGCTACGGAGTTTGCGCTTTGTGCAACACTCTTGATAGTCTTCATGCCATTTCTGCCAAGACTGAAGAAACCATACGAGGAAACCTGGTGCAATGAAGCTGGCCCTTCTTCGCGTAGACTCCTGTAGTTTGAAAATTAAAACTGATCTTTTTCTACTGAACTGAAATTATGAATCGTCCCACTATGTTTTCATGATATCTTATCTTTGATTCCTTTGTGTCCTCATCCAACAGACAGTCGCACAACTAAAATATTAACTATAATTTGTATCTTTCAGTCTTCTTGTATTTCATCTTTTGTTTCGTGAAGTATGATGAATTTTCATTACTTTACAATTCTTCATTTTATTTGTCAATAGTAGTTTTATTTGTTAAAGTCTGAACGGCTTTTGTTTGCACAAAAAAAAAATCCAATGCAAGAGGAAAAGCTATTAAAAAACCCAACTAAATAATGTCTCCATTTCCGGGTAGTGGGCACCATCATGAGATGGGTCATTCAACTGTATTTGCTACACTATGGATTAAAAAAAAAACCCCAGAATAAAACTGTTTTTACTGAATGTGTAATACCGATTTTAAGGCAGAGTAGGACGGGGGGACATGAGCCTAAGAAATTTAATGGTCTCATGGCTAGTGCAGAAATAGTTAACCTTTATCACAAAATGTTAAATAGTAATCAAGCTTATGGTTCGCATTGCTAACCCCGAAAATGTTCAGGTTACGATTTTTACTTTATACCTTTGTCAGAAAATAAAATTCGTTGACCTTAACGGCGATTGAACCCCGGGTCTCGAGAATAGGTGGCAGTGCCCTAATTCATTCAGCCAAACGCTCCACTAAAATAAAAAATGGCCTCACAAACGAGAAAGAGAAATAGTTGAAAATATAGATATACCTACAAGTAATTTATATATACAGCAACATGTGCAAGTTATAATATTTATTTCAACAAAGACTAATCAAAACATGAAGAGATCATGTCTAGAGAAAAGAACACTTAAATACATAGATCATGTAGAGAATAACTAAGATATACAGAACATTAAGAACTAAACATTTACAAACATGAATGATAATTGATATATTTAATGATTAATTCTTTCACTCCGTAATTTATTTAATTTTTATACGCATACGTAGTGTTTATTACATTATCCAGTTTACTGGCTTTGTGCCATCTTAAAAATTAACCGCGAGTCGATATATCGGCTCTGAAGAGCAAATGGGTTAAATAGAACATCACATGTTTCAACCAGATGTAATAATCTGTTTTATAGATGTCTTCAGTGTCTGATCTTACATGGCGACAGTGGTGGGGTAGTTATGATGCCAGCTTGTTCGATGACATGTGGGCCCCTGATGAAGTGGGGGCCCATTTGGTCTTAGACAATATGATACAAATGAAAATATTATAGAAATAACAATAGTATTACTGTATGCTAGTGATAGATCTACTACCATCTTGCGTATATAACAACTGGCACCCGGACGCAGAGGAAGATCAAGAACCAGATGGATAGATAATATCACAGATATAATGCGACATATTATTATTGGATGTAGCTAATGGTTTGAACATGACGGCTGCAAAGGCAGGACATCTGGCCTATGAGAGAGAGAAATTACGGAGGACTGTTAGGGTGGCAAAGTTCTACTCAGGACAAGCTATTTGGTGATAATGATCCGGCAACATCAAGTACAGATGCAATACACCTGGCACACCTGGCACACCTGGCACACCTGGCAAAGGATAGAAAACTGAATCTCCCCATAGCCAGCACGGCATGTCGTAAGAGGCGACTGAGTTAAGGGCCACAGGAAACTACCCTAGTAAATAAAAATCGTCGCAGAAATCTGACTTGCGGGCGCGTAACTGACACAACGAACAATCGCTCTTAGGCTCGGATCACATAAAAATCACAAACAGAGGTTAACAGGTAGTCAATATGGACCGTTCGAAGAAGAAGAAATGGATTAATTAGAAAGAACCCATATATTGAAAGTATAAGTCGCCCGAGTGGTTATCGGGGCCCAAATTTAGGGTGTACAGAATAGTACCACTGTTACCTGCCATACATGTTGTAAGAGGCGACTAAGGAGGTTTGGATGAAATCGGATGCACATGTCCTAAATGTGTAGAAGTCTATGCGTTTAGGGCTTACCAAACCAATGTGCAACGTATACACGTTCTTGGCAAAGATCTATATATCACAAAGAGTGATTACAATTGGTCGTAAAGAACGAACGCAAAGAAGAAGAAGGTATAAGGAGACATAACATTCTGTAGAAAACAGTACAGGAGGGACATGTTGTTTTTTTTTGTCCGATCTAGAGGCACTTGAGCTTTCAGCTCTTCGGCTCGGTGCCATGGACATTGTAACCCTTCGATTCGGTGCCACGAACACCGTGAATCTGGGGAACCTGTGGCTTTTCTGACAGCCGGCGGAATTGAGCTCGCATCCCCAGAGGGCTAGTCATCCGCAGTCCAACGCGCTAGGAACACGCTGGGCAGGCGGACGAGGGACAGGTTTAAGGATTGATTAAATTTGATTGAATGATACCATCATCATTGTACTTCGGTTAGTAACCAGGTGTGATCTGATCTCTTTGTTAGAGGAAAATCTCAACGGCAGTGCAAAGCTTCATAGCACCGGCGGCGAGGGTCTCAGATGTACTTTTGAAAATGGTAACAATATTTTGTAAGAATTTTATTTTTTTCAATTTTACTAATGAATTTCGGGCAGCTGCTTTCCAGCCTGCTCTTCTTGATTTTGAACTGCCAAGTATTCTTTAACGTGATTAACTTGAACATAGGACCTTCGTTTTATTGTCCATCTTCGTTAGGACTAAGAACTCAATTTCACCTACACTGAAATCAGGAATTTCTGGAACATTATTCCGGTTGCTCCATGAGAGAACGAACCGAGTATTTTTGGAAGGAGAGGAGAGCAGCTAGCTTCTAGATCACAGAGACACACAACATTCTTTGAAAGGAGAGGAGAGCAGTTAGCTTCTAGATCACAGAGACACACAACATTCTTTGAAAGGAGAGGAGAGCAGCTAGCTTCTAGATCACAGAGACACACAACATTCTTTGAAAGGAGAGGAGAGCAGTTAGCTTCTAGATCACAGAGACACACAACATTCTTTGAAAGGAGAGGAGAGCAGCTAGCTTCTAGATCACAGAGACACACAACATTCTTTGAAAGGAGAGGAGAGCAGCTAGCTTCTAGATCACAGAGACACACAACATTCTTTGAAAGGAGAGGAGAGCAGCCAGCTTCTAGATCACAGAGACACACAACATTCTTTGAAAGGAGAGCAGTTAGCTTCTAGATCACAGAGACACACACATTCTTTGAAAGGAGAGAGGCAGCTAGCTCTAGATCACAGAGACACAACATTCTTTGAAGGAGGGGAGCAGTTAGCTTCAGATCACAGAGACACAACATTCTTTGAAAGGAGAGGAGAGCAGCTAGCTTCTAGATCACAGAGACACACAACATTCTTTGGAAGGAGAGGAGAGCAGCCAGCTTCTAGATCACAGAGACACACAACATTCAAGAAGAGAACAATATTAAAAGAACAAACTCAAACAGGCATAGTATGTCTTAAGATATAAAACAAAATCAAACAGACATACGGTTTAAAGAAGACAAGCAAGGCGAAGGCAATGATGTAATTTGGATTAAAACCAGTGGCGACTCATGATCATTTTTGTTGGTGGGGCCAGACAAACGTTTTCAGAAAAAAATCATCGTTTTGGGTTAGGTTATATTTTAGTATTTACTATTATTTGTTTATTTCAGGAAGTTATCTAACCAGAATTTACTATTTTTGCCTTATATATTCAACTTTCAAAGTTAATCAGTATCTTGTTAAAAGTAATCATTATGAAAAAATAATTTATAAAATAATAAATACACGATATTGCACATTATTTCTTGTTGGGCACGGCTTCACATGCCCTTAATGATGAGCCGCCACTGATTAAAACATTGAGAGATGGGCGAAAAACTAGCACAAAATTGCAAGGCACATGAAATGTTGATATCCATCACAGTAAACCTTCGATGTAGAGACGGCACTTCATCAGTCGTTTAAACAGTTCATGCAAATATCAATGTTTTCTTTATTAATAATATTTATATATCTGGGGTGTCCGTAGCTTAGAGGTTAGGTGCTCGCCTGTGCCAAGTGTAACCGGTTTGCCCCCTCGTAAAGCCTTCAGGATATTTTTCCAGAGATCCAATATCTCAGTGTAGGGGAGATCGATTTCATAGTCATAGGCGGACAATAAACGTAAGTCCCAAGTTTAATATCAGCACGTAAAAGAACCCTTTGGCAATAAAAATCGAGAAGAGCAGGCTGGAAAGCCACTGCCCAGGCAAAATTCATTAGGAAAAGATACAAAATAAAATTCCTTAAAAATATTGTAACCATCTTCAAAATTACACCGGGGGCTCTCGCCGGTGCTAAGGAGTCTGTGCACTGCTGCTGAGATCTTCCTGTGTAAGAAAGATATATGAGCACTGATGATGGTCCTATCGAACAAATCAATCTATCATTTATATATTTATATATTCTCTTAATGTTCCGTTTGATCTATCATTTATATATTCTCTTAATGTTCCGTTGGACACATAAGGCATACGAATTCCTGTCATGGACTCTATATATAACATCAGTTTCTGTAGTTCGTTCTTTGTCTTCTTATTAAAGGAAACAAATCTATCAACTTTTGTGCCGATCTTGAATTGCATTTAAATACAGCGTATAATATTAATAACAATAATCTAGACAACCACTGTTTTCTTTCTTCTTTTCCATTTTGCCTCACAGAGTCAGGATAAGAAAATATTTATACAACGGATTTTTGTGTGCGCTTCATAAAGTGATTTTCACCGCTTCTGTTATCTCTGAGGTCCATCTTTTGCATGGACGGCCTTTTGCTTTGTATCCACTAAATCGGAGTATCCACCTTTATCCATATTTGCGGCACGCTGGTTGTGAATTTTAGACGGTCTCTAACCGAAGTCAATTTTCAGTTTTCTTTGGACGGAATTTGTGTATTCTAGCCTGAATGTGATCGATTACTGCACCGTGTGACTCATCTGGGGGATTCTGAAGCCGATGTATAAGTAAGCCAACAGTGGTATAATATAATGTATGCTCTTAGAAATATGAAGACTGTCTAATTAATCGTTGAAAATGCATGTCGTAGGAGGCGACTGATGTAGGACCTAGGGAAGCTAGCCTAGTAAATAAAAAGCATCACAGAAATCGGATGTGCTGGCCTACTTGTAAGCGCATAACTGGCACAAGGTAGAATCGCTCTTAGATTCAGATCACATACAAATCACACAGAGTGGTTAACAAGCATAAAAATATGGAGAGTTGGAAGAAGTAGAAGATATTCTATTGTTGACACTGTGCATGTAGTTCTTGGCTAGAGACAGTATTAGGACAGAGCACGGGTAAGATCTTTCGCAGACAAGTTGTATGGAAGGTGGAAAGTTTGGACATATCTTGTGATATAGGGCTATAGTAAAGTACATAGCACACAGATGTGGTATATATTAATCTTGATTCTGATGCTGTATTGGATTGATTTCAGAACCGTCTGAAGAACCATGAATACACTTTGTGTCTTACTTAGTCTTCTTTTACTGTCAGATCCAGCTCCTCCTTCGTTGCTGATAACACTTCCAAGATATGTGAAAGCAGTTCTGTATTTGGAAGGATTTTATCTTCTAGTTTGACTTGTGTTGCAGTGTCATTATTTCTGTTTTCTTCTGATTGGTTATCAACCCAACCATCTGGCTGTACTGGTTAAGGCGACAAGTGGTTTCCTGGATATCTTTATGTGAGTGAGAAAGATGTACGATGTCATCAGTAAAATCGAGGTCTTCTTAGGAGTCCATTTCTCTCTCTCTCTCTCTCTCTCTCTCTCGATCGTTCTTTTTCGGTCATTTTGATCATTCTTATTGTGATATATAAACAGTCTTTGCCAAGAACGTATTTTTAAGCCACATCTTCAGTACCATTTGGAGCTCTGGTGCTTGTCCTTCGACGATGTGTCCGATTTCAACCAGCGTTTACTGGGTTCCTCTCCGTCAGCCTTTGACTGTCCCCAGCCAACCTGCAATGCAGCAGGTTCGGACACATGCATCCGATTTCAGCCAAACCTCCTTAGTCGTCTCTTACGACATGCGTTGCAGGTAACAGTGGTTCTATTCTTTAGACCCCAAATTTAGGCCCCGGTAACCACTCGGGCAAGGAGTCCATCTGATACCTCTTACCTTATCTTCAGTTGTTTTATGCAACATCCAATCTACGACAATGTTGAATAATAGGGCTGACATTACACGCTACTGTTTTAACTTCAAACTTCAGCTCGGAAGTGTCACCACTGCATGCGAATTAGTTGTAGTAACTTTTCATAATTTTTATAAAACACAGTGGAATTATATACCAAATTATTAGTTACTAATCCGATGTTATAACACCACAGACATATCCAATTGTCATAGATTTTCTGTAACCCCAAAAAGATCTAAGTCTCCAGACAACAGATGTCGAAAGTAATGTGAGATGCTTGTTTACAGAACACGCTGAATTCAAACACTCCATGACTCCCAAGGGTTGAGCTGTTTGTCTGCCCTTTTAAAGGTTAACGCTGAATTTCTTTTCTAGTAATTATTGCTGAAACTACGGAGTTCGTGCTCTGTGTAATACTCTCAACAGATGATGTTCGATAAGCGGAAAGGAACAAAGTAGTATGTGGACAGCTTATGCAATGAAGTCAATTGTTTGCCGTTGTGTGCTTTGCTAATTATTATTTCACTTTTCGAGCAACCTAATTTGCACAATGTTTAGTTACAACTTTGGGTTCAAAACAATATGAAGATGAGTGTCTTCATCTAACGCAGCGTTTCCCAAAGTGGGCGGTACCGCCCCTCAGTGGGCGCTGAAGTGTTCTGGGAGGGGGGGATAGTGAGTTCAGAAGAATTTGGATGTTCAGGTGATTAGGTCGATAGTTCCAAAGAAAATTAATATAAATATTTTAAATAAATTTTTTGTTATTTTGTGATTGAATAATCATTTAAAATTTGAATTCTTCATTTAAATTCATCTTATGCCCGTCTTACACGATCCATTTTTTCATCAATTTTCTATTTCATGCATATAATCATTTGAAAATTGACCATGTATGACAGAAATATATATCAATTTTCTATGTCAAAGAAAAATAGAGCATGTATATATGTGGGTGGGGGCGGGGCGTTGACAAACTGTTTTAATGTGGAGGGGACCGTTATAAAGTTTATGTTGTACAAAATGGGCGTTGGGCTGAAAAAGTTTGGAAATGTAAGATCTAAAGGGTGCTTTCTGAACAACCGAAAGAAGTGCCTTCTATTCATCTTCTACTTTCTGATTAACTGTGATGTTAATGTTTGATTGATTGATTACTTGTTAAGGACTATCATCATTGCACTTTGGTGAGTAACGATGTGTGCTCCGATCTCTTTCTTACACAAGGGGATCTCAGTTACAGTGCACGAACTCCGTAGCACCAGCGAGGTAATTTGCTGTGTAATTTGAAGATGGTGAAAATATTTATATAAGAATTTAATTTTTATTTTTTTCTAATGAATTGTGGACGGGCACCTGCTTTACAGCATACACTTCTCGATTTTGTACCGCTAAGTGTTCTTTTACGTGCTCAAATTGAACACAGGAACTATGTTTTATCGTCCATCTCCGATAAGACTACGAACTCGATCTCACCTACAATAAGATCAGGAATCTCTATAAAAAAATATCCAGATGGTTCCACGAGGGAGAGGACCTGGTACCAGTGGTAGCAGTGATCATTTTTGTTTTTGGGACGGACAACAATTTTCGGAAAATTCCCGGTTTTGGATTATATATGTTAGTATTTACATATTAGTTATACATGATATTTGGTGGGGAACGGTTCCACTGGCTCTTAATGACGAGCCGCCACTACCTTGTACATTTTACACGAGAGACGAGCGCATAACCGCTACGCCACAGAGACGCATAGAGGTGAAGAAGAAGAAGAAGGATGTAAGCACTATGACAAATCTAGAAAATACAAATGTGCCAACGCACAACGCAGCAAAACAGTATATGTCAACAAACTAGCAGTATTGCAAAACTTATGATTTATTGAAAGTTCTACATTCATATGAGAGTTAATAACACGAGCATATAAGTAATGCAAAATAGTAATAAGTGCGATATCTCAAAGTTGTGCAAATAGATTCAAAAGTGTGTCTATATTCAAAATAGTGTTGGAACCACTAACATAAGAGAAATACTGAGAATGTATTTTAGGATATCAACAGTGACGGCTAGTCATTAAGGGCCAGTAAGGCCGGGCTCCACCAAAATATTGTATTTATTATTTTATAAATTATTTGTTAATAATTATTACTTTTAACGTGATACTGATCAGCTTTGAAAGTTGAACATATAACGCTTAACTATATACAGTCTGAAATTCACAGTAGTTCCTCGCTAATTAGTCTACTTCACGCATTTCCAGCGCACTATTTTTAGGGCCAGTAGAAATGTGGTATATTTAGACCATGATTTTGTTTTGGTCTGCCCACCAGCAAAATGCTCACGAGCCGCCACTGGATATCAACATTGGTAACTGAAGTTCAGACCATCTGATCATATACCTCGATTTATCCTATATACAATTTTTTAGATTAAAACTGGCAATGTGAGGCAAGGGGAAAGAACATTATAATATTTATTTGTTGATTGATTGTGAACCATCATCATTCCACTTTGAAGTATGACCATGCATACTCTGATCTCTTTCTTATACACGGAAGATATCAGCGACAGAGCACAAACGATCTAGCTATGGCAAGACTCCCTAGTGTTAGTGTGTGCTCTGATCTCTTTTATACGAGGAAGATATCAGCGACAGAGCACACGATCTAGCTATGGCAAGACTCCTAGTGTTAGTGGGGTCCTATATACTTTTTAGATTAAAATCATGTGAGGCAGATGAACATTATAATATTATTGGATAGACCTCTCTCATTTAGTTGATGCTCTGATCTCTTTTTATACAGGAAGTATCAGCGACAGAGCACAAACGATCTAGCTATGGCAAGGTTCTCTAGTGTTATGAAAATGTGTTTTTCGATCTCTTTCTTATAAAGGAAGATATCAGCGATAGAGCACAAACGACCTAGCTCTGGCAAGGGTCCCTAGTATTATAACAATGGGTGTTCCGATCTACTTTTTATACAAGGAGGTATCAGCGACAGAGCACAAACGACCTAGCTCTGGCGAGGGTCCCTAATGTTATAACGATCCGTGCTCCGATCTATTTCTTATACAAGGAGGTATCAGCGGCAGAGCACAAACGACCTAGCTCTGGCAAGGGTCCCTGACGCTATAACCAGGTATGCTCTGATCTCTTTCTTATACAAGGAGGATAACAGCGGCAGAGCACAAACGACCTAGCTCTGGCAAGTGTGCATGGTGTTATAACCAATATATAAATAACAAAGTTGAGTAACCCTGATGTATAGCATAATCACAGGTCTCACACATTGTTGTGTGTTCAAATCATTCAGGGATCTCTGTGGCTAAGTGGTTAAGCCCTTTGCCTTGTGAGACCAAGGTCCTGGGTTCGAGTCCGACCGGCCATTCTGTTCACGAGTGCAATTTTTTCCAGAGACCCTAGGATTGTTGCTAGAGCTACGGAGTTCGTGCTTTTTCGGAGTTGTCAATACTCTCGGCAGGTGGCGTGCCATTTCTGCGGAGAGCGACCGAGCCGTATGGGGTAAAACCCGGTGCAATGAAGTCGATCCTTCGGCTTTTAAACCCTTTTAAACCTTTTAAATCATTATGTACATGGCATCTGGCCACTAGAGCGGCGTGCGATCAACTTTTCTATCAATGACTACATTTGATTGATTTACTTGGGGGTGGTGTAAACGATCAGAATCAAAAGTCATTCCCGTCAAAACATCGGCGACATAGCTCCACTAATTAATCAAATCGAAATCAACATGTATGCCAATGGTCAGCATGCATGGACAGTATATTTAAAGGGCAAAATATCTCAAATATCTTGGTGTCAGTTTTAAAATAGTCTTAAGTTTCATTTTCAGTTTGGAATATCTTCATTTCACCACGGACATGTCCATAGGTGCTCCGATCTCCTTCGCAATATCTACAATAACGTCCACCGACTATTAGTACCAGTTCGATGTTAATTGATGAGAAAGATTCGTATCATTGGAAAAGATACATCGTCAATCAAAGAAGAAAAAGGATAGAGTTCTGAAAGCTTTTTCTTTCTTCCGAATCTGATGCCTACAGCGTCAGGTCAGGAAGAGATTTCAAACGGGCTGTAGCGCTTCTAGATAGTCTCTTCGTAGCTCTGTTATCTCTGAGGTCCATCTTGCGTCAGCCTTTTGCTTTGTACCCATTGTATCGGAGCAGCATTGCTCTTTGGGTCATGTCTGATGGTAATCTGTTACTGACGATTAATTTGTTGTTTCGATGAAGTCTGTCTGAAAAGGCTAATGAAGATAAAGAGAGTTGCCAGAATAGATGGACAGTGGTTACGTTAGTGCCGTATTAGGGACAAAGAATAGTATCACTGGATCTATAATGTGCATAACAGCGAATGGGGTAGAGGCATAGGACGCCACCATAATAAATAAAACTCATCGAGAACTGGATGTGTGACAACTTGTAGGCGCATACTGACACATGTACAATCGATCTTAGCTCGGATCGACTCAAATCACAAGTGGTTTAACAAGAGATCGATATGGAGCGTTTGAAGAAGAAGAAGGTTAAGTCAGCGAAAAACCTAAATAAGTCCAAAGATACATGTCACAAATGAGATTAGTTCTAATCTGGAACGACCTCACTAGTCAGAAAGGTTGACAAAGTGTGGACATGTCTCTGACATAGACATACAAGCCAAAATACTATGTAAAATATAATTAAAAAGTGTGAACACAATATGGCATGGGATGATTTGTAAGGGCTATCAGCAAGACAGACTAAACATTTCGTAGCTGAAAATGTCGGTTACGCTACCCAACACTTGTAACACTTACGGACTGAAAGTAAAGTTTAGTCGTTCTGATATAACTAAACATGTCAAAGGATTAAATTGTTGATATGAGTCAACCCAAACACATGTATCAGGACTAGTATCTTAGTTATGTATCTATCGCTGGACGTTCTGATAGCAAAGCTATGATAGGCCTGGATATATTACAGAATGGAACGAGATTGATCCTTGAGTCTCAGAGATTACCTAATGTCAAGCATGTGTGAAATTTTATTTTCATGCAAAGTACTGGACAACTCTCGTGTCCTCGACACCAAACTCCCAGAAGATTAGATTCACATGAGTCTCTGGAGATTGGAAAACTATTTCTCACAATTTAAAATGATTTTCATTTGTTATCATATTCGCCAGATATATTGCAAGATTGTTGCCAGGTCCAAATTTGGGTGTAAAGAATAGAACATGTTACCTGCCTGCATGTAGAGAGGACAAGGAGGTTTGGCTGAAATCGGATACATTCCTAAACTGTGAAGTCTATGCTTTAGGCCTTAAACCAACTGAGCATACACGTTCTTGGAAAAGATCAAACATATCAAGAAGAGTGATTAAAATTGGTCGTAAAGAACAAACGCGAAGAAGAAGAAATGTTCCCACCTATATATGCTATTGTGGGTCCTTTCAACACTCACTACTGTATAATAACATTCTGGACACTGTTTCTATATATTTTAAGTTTTATGATTGAAGTATACCATCATATACATATTGCACTGTATTCCATGCAGTCATCAGTTTTCTGGCATGTGATGAGGAGGAAATTTAGAAACATTGACAACTGTAAATCAAGGTAGACGAGAGAGAGATAAATTTTTTATAGCCTGACAGCACGTAGAGCGTCAACATCTGAGTTGATAGGCAAACACCAACGACAGAGAATTGTGAGATCCGAGATCGCTACGACACTGGCAGGCACTCATGATGAACTGTATCCACGTACCTTTATACGCTACGATAGGCCTGAGAAACCTTTTATCGCTCTATCCTGCAACTGATCAAATCTCTTTGATAGAATTGGTCCCATACATCCTGCCTCTCTTGAAAATTGTGCATACCCTTGGACTTAGCCATCAACCAAGTAATCATGTCGTTGATTTTATAGTCCTTGACGTTCAGTAGTTTCCATTGCTTTCTGAACGAGTTCTATTTTATATTTCGTATAAATCACACGAAACGAATTTGCTTCAAATTGCCCACGGGAGCTTGGCGAGTACGCTAGTTGTATCTAGCTACTACCGCTTAAGCTACAGACCACCCTGCTCTTAGTTAACTAATTTATCTTTTGATTGATTACATAGAAACAGGAAAACACAGATTTACATGGAAGTAATGGTTAAACAAACAAATCACATGGAGATAAACAAAATAAATATGAAAAAACAGAACTTATGTTGAAATTAATGCTAACATTTTAAAATAGTCCTTGTGTTATCATCATTTTGTTCATTTGTTATAAATCAATTCACATGTGTAAGATTGGTGTGTGTAAAACTTTTATCAACTGATTGAAAACTATTGAGACTTCGTTTCGTCTTTGAACGCTCCATATCGCACAATTTAAGCTCATTGTTTGTATGTGATGCTAAAGTGATTGTATTTGTGCCAATTGATCGCTACATTTTAGACCTGATTTATGCGATGTTTTATTACTAGGGTAACTTCCTAGTACCTACCTAATCGCCTCTTAAGACAGGTTGAGTCGCGTGTTATATTCTTGCTCAGGATCCTAGACAATGGGGATAATGTAGTTCATCACTATCATCTGAGTGGACTGAGTCTTCAAATGTTCGTTGTCTGTTAACAAAGATAGGAGCAATACATAACTATAAAATTATAATTGAAAGCAAATAGTCGTCCACTGTAAGAACGAGATCGGAGCACATATGGTAACTCAACAAAGTGCAATGATGATGATCCTATCAATCAATGAATCCATCAACTAAGTTTCATCTAAACAGATGTTTAGCGATTTTATGATTTGCTTATTGCGCAGTTGCAATAACTCATGCATTTTGAAGGTTATATTCTTGAGTATAAGTATCATTGAAAATTATTTATTAGATTGTTAACTATTCGACTAACTGCGCAGGGATGCGCAAATTTCATTAAAATAACCCAACTGCCGCACTCTGCACTTAGCATTGTTTCATATAAAATTAGTGTAAATTTACATCAACGCATTCTGATTAAGTTAGGTTTTTATCAAACAAAGCCTATTTCACATCGTGGTCGATCGGGAGTTAGGTAACATGTGTTAATTTGATTAAATTTAGATATTTTCAGAGTTTCTTCTTCTTCTTCTTTTGTGTCACGACTGCTAGGTTGTTGCCCAGTGTCGTGGTTTCGTTTTGTTTCAAGGCTAAAAACATTAATTTGCCAATCATGAGTTTTCTAACTCGGTAGTAGAATGTTTGAATAGTGCAACTAAAGAGTTTAGCTGAAGGACAGCAGCGAGGACGACCAAGAAAACGTCGCAGGACATCAAATAAACCTTGACAAAAGCTGGAGAGCTTTTAAGGTGAGAACCGCAAGAGACAGAGAGTTTCAGGGGCGGAAGGATAAAACGACGTTCCCGCAAAGAACTGTACTACTTAACAGTAACATTTAGTAAGGTCTAGAGTATAATGAGGAAATTTATCAGGGTCAATTTACAAATATATAGCTATAAATTTTGCAGTTTGCAATGAGTATCCACTGTGAAGCAAATGTCACATAGCTGACAGACACTGTTCAGCTGGTATTTCTTCACAAATATCGACCATGGAAGAATAGATACGATGCCTTCATTATACAGGAACAGTTTTTGATCATCATTAAATTTGACAAAAGGTTGCAAGACAGGTTCGTGGCGATAACTTCAAAGCTCATCATTGACGAAAACTGCGAATTAAGGAACGTTGTGGCTTACACGAAACATCGGTAGTTACATACGAAAATCATGGGCCTTCTGTAGCTTATGTAGCAGAATGGTCATGGAAACCAGTGTGCATTTAGTATGACAACAAGCAGCATGACAATGGAGGTACTTGATAGAGGCACTACTCTTGGCTGAAGTACAGAACTAGCTATGCATGCCTTCTGAGTAATTTATTGAGCATAATCAAGGGGAGCTGTTCGTGCAGACAATAGACTGAATCACAAATTTGCAGAATTACATTATCTGTCGTTCCGGGCATATGATGTCGTTGGCAATAGAGAGCGAACAGGTTGATTTGTTTTACTACTACATCAGAGGCAGCCAATGAATAGAGCTGATATATGAACGCCTCATAGTGGCAGCAAGATTTATATTTGAACCAATCCACGTCAACTACTAGATTGCAAGAACTGGGATTGAAGATCGGGGTGCCAGAAAAGATCTGCATAACAGTTATATGAGTAGGCTCATCAACCAAAATCAAACTGGTACGGTCAGTCGCTGGACGCTGTTGGAGATATTGAGAAGAGACATCAGAGCACCTATGAACATGTCAGAGTAATGAAGATATTCCAAACTGAAACTGAAACTTACTTGAACTAGAAAATATCACATCATTTCACAAATGTACCAATATGTTTTCATGTATTGTTGCAATAGCTAGTTACAAATTGAAATAAACGTATAGAACACCTAATAACAATTGCATGTAACATAGAGACCTAGTAAACAAAATGAATACAGTACAGATAACGGGTATTGAATTATGGCGTAACTTACAAACTAAATATCGTCTATATCTCTCGTTTACTGTCTATTTCCAGGTAGAAGATGTAGTTGGATGTCCACTCTTGCCGTTAAGTGTAGGGATGGCAGCTTTATTTTGGTTCGGCTAGATGAGTCCTTGTTGTGTTTATCTGTGTTTATGTAGTGGTCTTGATTGCTATTCCCAGGTAGAAGATGTGTTGGATGTCCACTCTGCCGTTAATGTAGGATGATTTATTTCGTTCAAGGGCTGATAGTCCCTTGTTGTGTTGTATCTGTGTTTATGTAGTGTGGTCTTGATATTGTCTATTGTCTATTCCCAGGTAGAAGATGTAGTTGGATGTCCACTCTTGCCGTTAAGTGTAGGGATGGGAGCTTTATTTTGCGTTCAAGGGCTAGATGAGTCGCCCTTGTTGTGTTGTATCCGTGTTTATGTAGTGTGGTCTTGATATTTATCCATCTTTTTTTTGGTCTTCTCTTAGCTCTAGTACCCGATCTCTTTTTATTGCATGCTATTATTGGTGGATGGTTGTATTTCATTCTCATTAAATGTCCAAACCATTGCATATGTTGTCTTTCGATGTATTCGGTGCATGAAGTTATGACCACTCTTCTTCTGATGTCCTCATTTCGTAGTCTGTCTTTCCTGGTGACTCCCACTGCCTTCCTCAAGCATTTCATTTCACCCGTGGTGAGACATATAGTCAATACGTTGGATATTTGTTAGTTTTATTATTTATTATCCTATTTGCTTGCTTATGTGATACCCTTCATACGTGTCTTTGTCCTTAAACGCCAATTTATTTCGTATCACCGCAGCCTCCTTCGGTTTTTTCCAGATCTGATCTGATCCGCTCTGATCAGATCAGATCTGTAGATTTCCGCACATCGAAAATACATATTGGTAATTTTATGAACTTTAATTCTCTATAAGAATATTATTCTAATGTTGTTATGGTTATCAGCAATGAAAAGATGAATTTTTAGTTTGGGAGTCTGTACCTCAGCTTAACGATTCATTGATCCTGTAAGAAACACATTGCACGAATTACTGGTCGATAATTGAATATGAGATGTACAAACTGGTCGATAATTGAATATGAGATGTACAGAATAGTCGATAATTGAATATGAAATGTACAAACTGGTCGATAATTGAATAGGAGATGTACAGAATAGTCTATAATTGAATATGAGATGTACAGACTAGTCGATAATTGAATATGAGATGTACAGACTAGTCGATAATTGAATATGAGATGTACAGAATAGTCGATAATTGAATATGAGATGAATTAACTGGTCGATAATCTAATACCAGATGAATTCAGTATCGACAAATGAATACGAGCTGAAATGTTTACAATCCAATATGAGATGAACTAACTGATCGACAATCGAATATGAGTAAAACTTACTCGTCGACAATCGAATTTGAGATTTACTGACTGGTCAACAATCGAATATGAGATTAACGACAATTGAATATGAGATTTACTGACTGGTCGACAATCGAATATGCGATTTACTGACTGGTCGACAATCGAATATGAGATTTACTGACTGGTCGACGATCGAATATGAGATTTACTGACTGGTCGACAATCGAATATGAGATTTACTGACTGGTCGACAGTCGAATATGAGATGAACTGACTGGTGGACAATCGAATATGAGATGAACTGACTGATCGACAATTAAATCCGATATAAACTGACAGGGGACAATCGCATATGAGATTAACTGAAGTGACTTAATATCATACAACCAGAACACAAAGTAATATAGTTTTATAAGGTACCTACAACCGACACATATCGAATGTCTGTTATTGATAAGCGATAGATCTGACTAACTTGATAGATTTTCTTCTTTTGTCAATAATATAAATAGCCAGTGGCAGCTCGTGATCATTTTTGTTGGTGGGGCCAGACCCCAATTGTCGGAACAAATTATGGTTTGGGGTTGTTATGTTTTAATTTATAAAATAATAAATACACGTTACATATAATTTTTGGTGGGTCCCGGCCCCAGTTGCCCTTAATGATGAGCCGCCACTGCAAATAACAAAGGCAAATTAACACAATTCATTTTGTTAATAATGTAAACTGAGAATTTGTTCAGGTTCAAGTAAACATTTCATTCTTATTCTCAACATTCTTTATTCACAATTAATATTTGTCTTTGTTGACACACAACATTGTACTTTCTAACCAGACAATACAACCAATACAAGCAGTTTTAACAAGCTGAAATGAGGGTTAGCCAATAGCAAAGTTGATAACACTCTGCTTTAGTGATCATATGACTTGCACCTCCGTGTGGTGCAAGGGCCCGCAAAGAATAGTACCACTGCGACCTACAAGTCATGTAGAAAGAGACGAGTGAAGTAGGACCTAGTGAAGTAGGACCTAGGAAGTTACCTAGTAAATAAAAACGTGTTGTTACTGCTTGTAGTACC
The DNA here is from genome assembly GCA_020796225.1 of Arion vulgaris. Lineage (NCBI taxonomy): Eukaryota > Metazoa > Mollusca > Gastropoda > Stylommatophora > Arionidae > Arion > Arion vulgaris. The sequence continues at coordinate 67,528,947 of CM036755.1, read as the reverse complement.
GTTTTTAAAGCGGTTTAGGACAGGTAGGACGACAGGTAGGACGACTGGTAGGACGACAGGTAGGACGACAGGTAGGACGACAGGTAGGACGACAGGTAGGACGACAGTCTGAGGAATTAAATGGCCGCTAATGGCTAGTACAGTCACCGAGAAGCTGCTCAGGTTAGGATATTTCATTTATGCCCACAACAGAAAAGAAAATACTTGGTCTTTCAGTGAATTGAACACAGGGTTTCCCGCATCGTAGTCCCGCTCTAATCCATTCACCAGACGCTCCTCAAGTAAATAAAAGCTCGCAGAAATAGGATGTACTAGCCTACTTGTAGGCGCATAACTGGCACAACTTGCAAACGCTCTTAGGCTCAAATCACATACAAATCACACAGAGTGGTTAACAAGTGATCGATGTGGAGCGTTCGAAGAAGACATGACGTGCAAATTCCGGGTTTCAAGGCCAGCGTAGTCCAAAAATTATCGTTGTGCACTTAATGCGAGGTTGGACTACAGAAGACACTGATCCTCGACTTAGTGATCTAAATTATGAGTACTTCTGAAGTCGAATTAAGCTCTAGCTTGAATGGTGATGGACACTTGTGATACAGAAAGCATCTGGACTACATGAGAGCCTGATCCTTGAATTAATGATCTAAATTATAAGTACTCTAAGGTCGAAGTAAAACTTTCCTGAAAGGCAACGACAATGTTAAATAGGAAAAGCAAGTCTTTACGAAAAAAAAATCAGTCAGATGCGCTGTATTACTATGCACTAGGTACTATGAGAGGAAAAATGAGAGGAGGATCTAGAAGACGATGGGTGCAAGATGTCAGTGACGATCTGAGAATGACTGCTGCTGACGTCGGTCAACTTACACAGAACAAGGAGTTCTTCAGGACTGCTATCATGGGAGTCAGGTTCCGGAAGGGACTAGCTACTTGATGATGATGCTGAGGTACTATGAATACGCATAAATTCATGATCATCCTGGTGAACGAGAAACAAAAATAATCTCTTTGTTTTCTGCTATTTATATATTGTTTTCCTTTGTGATATATATAATATATCATTCATTGATACTCAAATTATAAAGACAAAACATGAGAAGTAGAAATGAAAGAATTTTGTTGTGGAAATTATCTTTTCAAAATAGTATATGTTGTACCCAGTGGCGGCTCGTGATCATTTTTGTTGGTGGGACCAGACATTTTTTCTCCGGATAAATCATGGTTTTGGGCTGCTATATTTTAATTTCTAAAATAATAAATACACGTTATAATTATTTTTGGTGAGAACCGGCCCCACTGGCCCTTAATGACCAGCCGCCACTTGTTGTACAGAGAAAGGAAAAATTGAATATCTACATGAAAACTGGACAATATACAGACAGCTACACACAGAAATCGCCTGAGTGGTAACCAGGGCTCACATTGGGGTGTAAAGAACAGAACCACTGTTACAAGCCACGCATGTCGTAAGATGCCACTAAGGTGGTTAGTTGTGGGACTAGCTACCCCACCGCGTAATACTAAATAGCTACAGTAACCGCAACCAGAAAATTCATAGTTCACCACCAGAGGAAGAAGAAGAGGGGCCCCTCAAGGAGGGACTCATGAAGCAACCTGATGACATGTAGACGGGAGTTGGAGCCTGAATGCAAGAAACTGGGGAGAGAGTGGAGAGATCTAGAAAAGATGGCATTGGATGCAATCCTATGCCTCCTACGGCGAAGCTGAAGAAGAATAAAAATAAAAATAAGACAAACACAAATGTACAATAATATAGACAAGACACAAGAAGACTGATAAAAACCAGCAAATGATCAATACACAGAAATATTAACAAAATACAAGAACATAGACAGAAACAAACATTCAATAACACAATCAAAACACTGAAACATAGACACTGTACAAAGACATAGACACCCTTCACAAGCATGGAAAGCATAGATAGGTGGTCTCTATGACGAAGCGGTTAAAAAGTGTTACATGTCGTTCTGAAAATCATAGGTTCGAATGCAAACCGAGTCACATATGCAATGTTTTGCATGAGATACCTAGGATTGTTTCTGAAGCTACGGAGCTCGTGCTTTGTGCAACACTCTAGGAAATGGCATGCAAGTTATGCCGACATGGACGGAAGCATATGGGGTAAAACTCGGAGAATGGAGCTAATCTTTTGTCTTTAGAATCTTTAGATAACAACACACATATACATAGTACAAGACACCCCTACACATACATAAACAGCAACACAGAAACATATTCAACACGCTGGATAAACAAAAAATTAGCCATATCTCTCGCGATCCCGAAACAACAAAATAAATTAGCCATATTAACTCCTTCCCCCTATTGAACCGATACACAGGCACAATGTATTTTTAAGATGTCTCAACTCTGATATACTAACTAACTAATTCAATGTGTATTGCCTTTTTGTATAGCTTTCTTTCTTCTTTACAGACCGCTAATTGACAAGTTTTTTACTGTGATCACCTTTGAGTTTTCACTATTCTTTATTGTCTTTCAGCTCACACCTACTTCTGAAGTCACACAAGGCAATCATATATGGCGGAGGACACTGATAACAAGAAAAGCTTGCATTCACGCAGAAATCAATCAGGAGCATCACATCAGGTGCCATGACTACACCTGAATTCATAGCAGGTGAACGCAGAAGAACAAGAAGAGGCTCATTTTCAAAAGACTGCGCCCTTGCACAATGTCGCTTTCCACACAATTCTGTCTACATCTAGTTTTCCCTATGTGCTGGCACTGATATAAATTGCAATATGTCTACGTTCTTGAGTAGCAACAATTATGGAATGAAAGGATTAAGCTGAACACTTAATTAACTCATTCGTACATTCGAACCGATATAATGGCTGGTAGACATTCTTAAGATGACACAAAGCCAGTATACTGGCTAATTCAGTAAACATTGCAAGATAAATTCGTCCATGGATAACTAAAAACAAATTGCAGAGAGGAAGGGTTGAAGAAAAAAATTAATACCTGGTACCAAACATAATTATAATAGAACCATCAGATGATTGAAAACTTGTATCAATCTACATATCTACAAAAGTATCTTCATTTGTGCTATTGAGTCTCAAATGTGAACATAATACATCAAAATACATCAAGAGAAAGGAATATTATCTATTGCAAATGTCATAAACGTGAGACGTAATTTCAAGTGGTAAAATTTGCCCTCAGGGCAAGCAGGTAATTTTATGAACATGAAGAATAGAAAATAGAAAATTATTCATGTATAAATAAATTTACATATTTGTGAATTATAGAGACATGCACATGTGTACATACGCACATAAACATAATTATATGTATCTACACAGGCAGAAACACACACATTAACATATATATATGTATATATATATATATATACACACACGCTCACACACACACAAGCAAACAGTAATATATACACAGTCATCAAGACATTCCCACACTCATAAGCACTTGCATAAACATATTAGGCTATCTCTCTCTCTCATTCTCTCTCACTCTCTATCACTCTCTCTCTCTCTCTATATATATATATATATATATATATATATATATGTATATATTATTTGCACATATACACACATACACAGACATACATATACACACACATACACAAACATTCACATACATACGGATACATACATACACAACTACACACACATACATACATACATACTATAGTAGAAAGTTAAGCCCCGTGTTCACATTTTTTAAAACAGGTATATATCATTCTTGGAGTTACCCGTTGTACAAGTAGAACTGGATGACTGAGGAGCATAGTTAGGAGTGTGTTTAACCAGCGAGCCACGGAAACCATCAGTATGCATACTCTTCGATATCTGTCGGGGGAGATTGAGCACCTATGGGTCTGCACAGAGTACAATGACATAAGCATAGTAACAATAACCAATCCTTTAAACCCTCATACAAATCTGTTTACATACGGGACTAGTTCTCATTTTTAGATTGATTGCCAAGCATTCATATTTCTTGGGAGGGGGAGGGTTTCTGTGGCTAAGTGGTTAAGCCCTTTGCAGTGTGAGTCGAAGGTCGTGGTTCGAGTCCGATCGCGCCGTTCTGTTCACAAGTGCAGTTTTTTCCAGAGACTCCTAGGATTGTTGCTGAAGCTACGGAGTTCGTGCTTTGTGCAATACTATTGACAGTGGCTGCTATTTTCTGCGGAGAGGGACCGAACCATATGGAGTAAAACCCAGTGCAATGAAGTCAATCCTTCGGCTTTATATTCACATTTCTTCATCACAAACAACAGCTCCCATACTGGACGTATTCTCATAGCTAGAAGGCTGTACCAAGTATTCACATTTCTTCATCACAAACAACAGCTCCCATACTGGACGTATTCTCATAGCTAGAAGGCTGTACCAAGTATTCACATTTCTTCATCACAAACAACAGCTCCCATACTGGACGTATTCTCATAACTAGAAGGCTGTACCAAGTATTCACATTTCTACATTACAAACAACAGCTCCCACACTGGACGTATTCTCATAACTAGAAGGCTGTACTAAGCATTCATATTTCTACATTACAAACAACAGCCCATACTGGGCGTATTCTCATATTTAGAAGGCTGTACCAAGCATTCATATTTCTACATTACAAATAGCAGCTCCCATACTGAACGTATTCTCATAACTAGAAGGATGTACATTCATATTTCAACATTCATATTTCTACATCCCAAACAGCATCTCCCATATTGGACTTATAACTTATAGGATATGCCAAGAATTCATATTTCTACATCCCAAACAGCATCTCCCATACTGGACATATTCTTATAACTAGAACAATATATCTAGTTATTCAATTTGTTGTTGACAAAACAACTGATCCCACAGTGGAGGAACTATACTGATGTCTGTATCACATACTTGAATGAGAAACACTAGATGATATTGACTAATTACTAATTACTATACATGTGGAAGAAATGATAACAAATAACAAAACTAACAACAGTAACAAATAAACGCAATTTAAAATGTCAACAAAGGTTAGCTTTTCAAACGTGCATGAATAGACTACAAGCAATTTTATGTTTTTTGTTGATATACCTTCATCAGCATCAACATAACAAAATTAGATCAGAAAATTATATAAATTGTTTCATCTCAAAAAAGCATTACAGTTTTTTGCACATTCTTTCTGCATAGAGCGAAATAATAAAAAAGCATAACTAGGAAATAATAAAGAAACAGTTAAATAATATATTCTCTTCTGACAGTCGTCAGAGAATAACAGTGGTTAGAGTTAGGGTTGTTCCTGTAAAGCAGGCAGTCATGGAGGATGTTTTGTACAGTTTGTTGGATGAGTATTCAATTCAGACTCACCAAGTTATCGATTTATGCACATGTGAGTTCTCAATTAAACTAAAAGAAGGCTGAGTATTGCTTCGCAAAAATTCAAAGAGCTAACTAACCTATGAAAGACAACTGACATAAGAAAAAAATTCGCGTGTTTAAGAACCTGCGTTTTTTCCTTGGCAACATATGGTTGTGAGACATGGAATATTGACAAAGCGGCAGAGAAGATCATTAATGCATTTGAATGCCCAGAGTAAATAATTTTTAGAGGAATGGTAGGCTGGAAGAAGAATGAGAGGAAGACCTAGAAGGCGATGGGTGCAAGATGTCATTGACGATCTGAGAATGACTGCTGCTGACGCTGGTCTACTTGCACAGAACAGAGAGTTTTTCAGAACTGCTGTCATGGGAGCCAAGTTCCGGAACGGTAAAGCTACTTGATGATGAGTTCTCAGCTTGTTCTTGTCTCGTAACAATTCTGTATCAGGTGTCATTTATATAAGAACTCTCATCATATCACTCCGATCTCTGCCTCATAAAATCCTGCAGTGTCCAGTGACCCAACATGCAAATTCGATGTTGATTAATCAATCTCTTAGCATATTTGGTATGTCGGTCTTTTCGGGCTGCACCAATATTGACACCCTACTCTCTCAATCTGGTCATCGAATGGAATTCCCAGCCCTGAAACTCCTCTTTTCTGAAAGACTCTCAATGCGTTAAAAATGTCATTTCGGTCAATGGCAGCTCCCTCTGATATTCTAGCCAAGCCAGGCAATCTATCACTATATTCTCTATATTATGATTTGTAGTACACGTAACTTCATTGTTAATTTGAGGATCATCTTAATTGCACATCGGACATGTCTGTAATTGCTCCGATCTATCCCCTAAGCATGTGTTTCAGTATGTTTAGACTAACAACTTCCGTTCTGTGATGGTTCATTGTGGTTTCTTTCATGTTTTTTCCCATCGTGTAGCACCTATCGGTAAGTGTAACTTGCGCAACATAAACAGAGCAGTGGCGGCTCGTGATCATTTTTGTTTGTAGGACCAGATACAAATTTTCTGAAAAAGCATGGTTTTGAGTTATTATGTTTTAATTTATAATATAATAAATACACGTTACACATTATTTTTGGTGGGTCCGGCCAGTGGCCTTAATGACGAGCCGCCACTGAGATAGAGAATACTTTTTATCTTTTCAGTTTAGTGCTCTGCTGCTGAAATGTATGCTGGCTTTATACCCCGATCCCATTGGGAATGAGGCGGATAGTGGGTTGGGGAATGTGAGTGTATATGATTACTTTATGTATCAAACAGCGACTAACACGAATTTTAATGACAGTTTCCATCATCATCATCAAATATTTTGTTCTGAGCAGAAATTTGCCACCCCAACAGTCCTTCGGAATTTCTCTCTCTCATAGGCCAGATGTCCCACCTTTGCATCCGTCATGCTTAAACCACCAGTTACATCCTGAATCCATCTTCTCCGTGATCTTAATCTTCTCCTTTTTTGCTGGAATGCCCCCTTCCTTAATAGCTTCTCTTCAACTCTTTGTGTCTCTTGATATGTCCAAACTACTTCAATTCCTTTATTATTAAGATCAACTCAATGCACTTATATATGTACATACATGTGTACATACATGTGTACATACATGTATACATACGTGTGTACATACATGTGTACATACATAATAATTATACTTCAAAATGTGCTCTAAGTCTCCATGCCTAATGCACGTATTGTAAATTTAGATTCAATCTGGTTTAATGTATTTGTAATCAATTTGGACAATGAACAAACAATCAATAAGATCATTGGAAGCCACAGAGATGTGATTTGACAGAAGAATGCTGTAAATTTCGTGGACAGCGAAGAAAACAAATGTGGAGGTTTTAAATCAGGCCTGCACACAAAGAAACCTTATCAAAAGAATAAGAATCTGACAATCGAGGTTTTTCGGGCATATAATACGAAGAGGAGGCTTATAACATTTGGTGACAACAGGTAAAATTCAGGGAAGGAGAGATCGTGGAAGACAGAGTGAGAAGATGTTAGATGGCCTGACATCATGGTTTGACAAAAGATTGACGCCAGAACTGATTACATGCACCAAGCAGAGAGTGTTGTGGAGAGACATGATCGTCTACGCCGGCAGGCATGACCCTTGATAGATTAAATGAGATTTCGCCCGAGTGGTTATCGGGGCTCAAATTGGGGTGTAAAGAATAGAACCACTGTTACCTGCCACGCATGTCGTAAGAGGCGAATAAGGAGGTTGGAAGTGGGGCTAACTACCCCACACCGTAAAAACACTAATTGGCTACAGAATGGAGAGCGAACAGAGTAAACGCTGGCTGAAACCGGACACATCGCCGAAGGATAAGCACCAGAGCTCCAAATGGTGCTGAAGATGTGACGTAAAACACACTAATGCTAAGGCTGCAGAAATCAGATTTTCACATGAATAGAATTTATGGGGAGATCTGGTACATTGGTCCGGGCGGTGATCGCGCGAGAGAGAGAAATGAGATTTTATCTGTATGTAAAACCTACAAAGAGTTTGTAGAAAGAGACTTCAAATAAGTTGACAAATAAAACAAGCTAGAAATTTTTGCTAAATATTATGGGATGTTAGATTTCTGTGTGTATGGTTGAATTATGGAATTAACACAGCACATTGTTTTACAATCAGTGAGGAACGTTCATTAAGTGGGCGTCTGTGGCTAGCGATAGTGAGCTCTAACACAACCAAAGAATACATGGTTCCAACTCCGAGACCGGAATTTCGGAAGGAAATATATTTCAGTGGATTTTTACGAAGTGTTAAATAGACCTCACCGTTCAGAAAATAGTGACAAATTACTGAACGTATAAGTGGTGCCTAGAAAATCAACGACTCATTTACTGTAGTTGATGAGATCCTGCCTGAGTAGGAATCTCCGAAGCACTAAGCATAGCACTAAACGCCTAGAGCTGTTGGAGGTTGTCTGGGTTTTAAAGAAAGCTCTCTGCCCAGCGTGTTCGTAGCGCGTTGGACTACGGGTGACTATCCCTCTGTGTATGCGAGTTCAATTCCGCGGGATGGCAGAAAAGCCACAGATTCCCAGATTTACGGTGTTCGTGGCACCGAACCGAAGGGTTACGATGTCCATGGCACCGACCGAAGAGCTGAAAAGCTCAAGTGCTTCTGAAAAAAAAAAAAAAAAAAAAAAAAAAGAAAGCTCTAGTGCAAGCCCCATTGCGCTATAGGAAAAAAGAGTAAAAATTCCAAATTCCTGGGGTTGGAAGAAGAGGATTGTGGTTGATGGTGATGTCCTGATAAAGGATTTACCTCGTTGTTAATTTTTCATGGTGGAATACATTATGTTTTTTTGCAGCGTTTTGCCTAAATCTTAGATATTGATATATATTTGTTATAAATAAGAATTCAAAGAACACTTACAAACATAGTGATAAATAGTAAAACAGAAGGCTTTCAATGATTTCTTTGAATTTTTGTCAATTGGTTCCAATATTTTAAGATACTTGTATATTTGTGGTTTGTTTATATTATTTTATATGTTTTGATATATAAAAGGACACGAAGGGCTGGAGAAGACCATCATAAAAGGAGGCATACCGGCAAAGAAAAGAAGAGGAAGACCACGGAGAAGATGGATTCAGGATGTAACTGATGGTTTGAACATGACGGCTGCAGAGGCAGGGCATCTGGCCTATGAAAGAAATTAATTCCGAAGGACTGTTGGGGTGGCAAAGCTCTGCTCAAAACAAGCTATTTGATGATAGTGATTATTTTATTAGTATCAATAGATAGACAGTAAACAAGTATTAGAGTATTCTGGAAAATAACAATTTATCAAACACAGGATTTGAACCACAAACCTATACTTCTTACGGCAATTATTACCTAACCCTACAGACTTTCGTTTTTAAGAACATAGCCAGCTAACTCTCTTATTTGTTAATACTAAGGTCCATGGATTGTTCTAATATGAACTGGTCTGAGTTGATTCTTGTTTAGAGATCAGCTTGTCTGACAGTACGACAAGTGATAGTAGTGTTTAGGAGAGCGTAGCTAACCATATGGACTAAAGCTATCTCTCTCTCGTTAGCCTGTTACGCCCTTTACGCTTAGGGCAGCAACAAACGCACACCATTTTTCTCTATTCATGGCATTCCTCTGTATTGTGTTCCAGCTATGATTCGTTTCTTTCAGTTCTTGCTATATCGTTTTCCTTCAGGTTGTCTTGGGTCTTCCAAGTTTTCGTTTACCCCCTGGAATCCATCTCAGTGCAGTTTTGTGCCAGAGCCAATTTCTATGCACATAACATATCCGATCTATCTCCAGCGTCGTCTTCGGATGATGGTGCTCATATTCTCTTGTTGACATCGTGCTAGTATTTTTTTATTTTTCTTACCTGTGTTCTGGTCAAACACAATCTCTAACCAAGAATGGACTAAAGCAGCTAGACGTTTTTCAGGTTGGCAGGGTTGCCATGCAGCAACAGAGCTTCATATATGTGTACCATATTTGTATCTTGAAGTATGGCGTATTCCTCTCCGCTCCTCGTGGATCATAGGTCCTCAACAGTTGTTCACTACTTTTCCGTTTCTGGCCCTTTTCTTTATGGTCTTCCAGGATAGTCGAGCACCCTTCAGTTCCTCAAGAAAATTTCGTCTCCAGGTCTATTTATTATGTCCTCTTCTCTATTTTCCTTGCGGTTTCCACTCAAGTGCTTGTCTAGTGACACGAGACTGTGTCTTCCGTATGGTATGTCCAACCATCGCCATTTTCTCCTCTTACACTGGGTCGTCATGGGTTTATGTCCTGTTCTTATCCACAGGTCTGTGTTTGCAACTCTATCATACCATCTCAGTCTGAGAATCCGTCGAAGACATCCGTTGACAAACGTCTGAATCTTATTTGAATTCAACTTGGTGACTCGCCACGTTTCCGAGCCATTCAGCAACACAAATTTTACATTTGAGCTGAATATCCTGAACTTTATTTTCGTGAAGATACTAAGTCACTAAGATATGGGGTTCTCAATGGTGAAGTGGTTAAGTCAAATGAAGATACTAAGTCACTAATATATGGGGTTCTCAATGGTGAAGTGGTTAAGTCAAATGAAGATACTAAGTCACTAAGATATGGGGTTCTCAATGGTGAAGTGGTTAAGTCAAATGAAGATACTAAGTCACTAAGATATGGGGTTCTCAATGGTGAAGTGGTTAAGTCAAATGAAGATACTAAGTCACTAAGATATGGGGTTCTCAATGGTGAAGTGGTTAAGTCAAATGAAGATACTAAGTCACTAAGATATGGGGTTCTCAATGGTGAAGTGGTTAAGTCAAATGAAGATACTAAGTCACTAAGATATGGGGTTCTCAATGGTGAAGTGGTTAAGTCAAATGAAGATACTAAGTCACTAAGATATGGGGTTCTCAATGGTGAAGTGGTTAAGTCAAATAGTTGCCTGTCGTATTGAAAGCTGTGAGTTCGAATTCGGACCGAAACACATGTTATTTTTTCACGAGATCCCTAGGATTTTTGACGTAGTGAAGGAGTTCGTGGCGTGCCATCTCTCCCGACAGGGTCGGAGCCATATGGAGAAGCCCCTCGCATGAAGTCAATTCTTCGTCTTTTGACTTTTGGACTAAGCCACTGAGGCTGATCTATATCATCAGTAACGTATAACATTGACTAATTATTATGGTGTTGTTATTAAACAAAGAAGTTAGTGCGCTGCGTTATGTTTTTGTGGATAGAGTCATATAACAAGAAAATGTAGACACGAAATAACTAGTGTCATCTTGTGAGACATGACTCGTCCTCGATGCAAATAAAAGTACAGAGGTGGCATCGTTTTATACTCTAGCGCGACTACCCAGTTCACATTGTCCATTATGTGCTATTCTTGTTGGGCATACCTCGAGAAGAAATGATCAAAGAATACCAAAGCAGGCATTCAAGTGGGAGGCAAAGGTTTCAAGAAAGAAAGGAAGCAGCAGGGAAACTCTTAAACGAACTTTGCTAAAAGAGGCAATAAATATCGGACTCAATTCCCTGGATAAGGTTTGAGCGAGTTGATAGGATAGAGTGGCATGGATACATTACTTGCAGGTCCTATGTAATGCATAACGGTACCAGACAATATATATATATATATATTTTATGTGAGATAGTTCCTTGCCTCTAATACAAATTGCATAATTTAGCTAGTTTCCTGTAAACGATCTACTTCGTGCCATAGATGCAAGCCAAGTCCAAGTAGTAGCATGTCGCATTCATCATAGCCTTCCTGATAAACTCCATGTCGTTTGCAAGTTGTCCGTCTTCTTCTAACGTCATGTTCAATGTTTCTTTGATGTCTTGCTGCCACCTTCGGCTTGGTTTTCCCCTTCCTTGTGTTCCAGGAACCATGCCTTTCATTACCTTCCATCACAGATGCATGCTATTAATAACAAGTGACAATGCCACATATTCTTTCCGGACCGTACAGTACGAATGTCTGCCATTTCACATATCTACACCCAAGTATACAGGAAGTAGGAGGGCAAAGTCCTTTACCTGTCTACGAGAAATGAACTAACAACAATTTTGTGTGTCTAAATCGACAAGCGAAGACATAATCCGTCGAATATATCAATAATTAACCCATTCGTCATTCATAGCCAATATACTGGTTCGTTGCATATCTTAAAGATGACTCAAAGCTATTGCACTGTCTAATTCCAGCATACATTGCAAAATGAACACTTACGGATGAAAACAAAACTACGGAGTTAAAGAATTAAGCAAATTAAATTTAAAAAAAAAGTATTTTAAAAATGTACTGAAATTTCAAATACAAGTTTTCATTTTATGGAGACTATTCTTTCTCTAATCAACGAATGATCAACGAATATCAAAGCAGGCATTGAAGTGGGATGCAAAGGGCTCAAGAAAGAGAGGACGACCTAGGGAGACCCTGAAATGAACTGTGCTGAGAGAGGCAGGAAATATCGGTCTCAGTTCTATGGAGGAGATTGAGCGAGTTGCCAGGATAGAACGGTATGGAGAAATTACTTGCAGGCCCTATGTAACGTATAACGATACGAAAGGATTTATTATTATTATTCTATCTCTAAGGGGTTCATAAACAAACAAAGAAAACTGTTGTTACTGCTTGTAGTACCCCTCTAAAGGGCGATGTTTTTTTTGGTGTTTTTTTCGATGAAGAAGCACTTGAGCTTTCAGCTTTTCGGCTCGGTGCCATGGCATCGTAACCCTTAGGTTCGGTGCCACGAACACCGTAAATCTGGAGAACTGTGACTTTTCTACCAGCTCGCGGAATTGAACCCTCTCACAGTGGGCTTTTCATCAGTCGTCCGACGCGCTACGAACACGTTGGGCAGGTGAAAAAAGGGGTATAGGGTATTTGGATCGAGAGCCTGAGGAATTTAATGGTCGCATGGCTAGTGCAGTCGCCTCGAAGCTGTTCAGAGTAAGATTTTTCATTTATGCCCACAACAGAAACAATTCCTGGGCCATACCGTGGATTGAACACGACTCTCCCGCATGGGAGCAACGCTCTAATCCATTCGATCAGACGCTCCTAGTAGTTCATAATTTCAATAAATGACTTGTGGATGAAGGGAGGGGCTAAGTGTTGAATGGGTTTAGTTGACGTAATGACTGACAGCTGCTATGATGACAACTTCATTAAAATTTGCTGACACAGAAAGAGATAAGAAAAAATGTAACATTAGAAGTGTATGGAGTGATCTTGTTATATTCAACATCAAAAAGGCAAATACATGTTACTTTATCATTGTAAACAAAAATATGAAACACTGATAGAGGCAGAGTTTATGCATGACTTGTACGTATAATGTGGGAGGGGCTATGTGTTAACAGCTACAAGATTATTTGAGGAAGGTGCTGATGGTGAACTGCTATTGGTTGGAGTTCCTGCTAGAGATCGTTGTTCCATGTTTTGATTGGCTGTTGCAGATGAAGAAGAGCTAAGATTGGAGGGCGGTAACATTGTGACGATTGGCTCAATAACAGCTCCATCTGAAGAGCAGGCTGGAAAACCTATGAAATATAGAAAGAGAATTAAATATAAAGAGAATGTCATCAAAGATTTTGAAATCTATATCTACATCATTTTCTCATTTAAAGCTTTTCAGGTAAAAGAATAACGGTGGCGTCTGTGGCTTAGGGGATAGTGACTCTGTCTATCAACCGAATCTAATGGCAAAGATAACAATCACACAAGCCACCAGAACAGCGCAAGACAAAAACAGAAAACCACGACACTGGGCAACAACCCGGTAGCAGTGTGACGACAAAATACGTAATTACAAAGTACTGTAGTTTTACAAATTACAAAAACAATGACAAAATACAGCAACGTTTCGACCAACAAGGCCTTTATCAAGCAAACGAACAAACAGGAGTGACAAATTAAAATGAAACACAAATGGACGACCAAATACATTAAAACAATAGTGACAGGAAATTACATACACCACACATATAACTACTAACACTTACCTAATACGTCACAACGAAGAGTTGCAGAGAAATGTCTAAATATTCAGTATTGTTTTGTAATTTGTAAAACTACAGTACTTTGTAATTACGTGTTTTGCCAATCAAATAGTTTTACTGCAGTTCCATATAACAAGAGAAAGGAAGAGCTGGACCAAGTTTGTTGAAGACCTGTACTCTTTTGGGATTTGAACGGTGAAGAAAAAGAAAATATTTCCTGGACTGGGTTCTAGTTAAACTTTCAGAACTTTCTGCAGATGAGATAAATACAAACTATGAAGTTGGAGAAGATTCGCCTGAATGGCGAGGAACACTGACGATAAAGAAAGCAAACCTTCACACAAAAATCAGCTAGAAGCACACATACATAGGTGCCCTGACTACGCCTGAATTCATAGCAGGCGAGCGAGAAGAAGATAAATACATATGAAGGTCAAAGTTTTCTTCAGACGGTTGCCTAGCTCTAACCCATAGATTCCCAAAGTGGGCGGTACCGTCCCCACTTGGCACAGGGCCTTCTAGGAGGCGATAGTGGGTTCAGAAGCATTTGGGGAACGTTCAGGAGTTTAGGGGGCGGTGGTTCCTTAAAGAAAACATTAATAAAATACATTTTAAAATAAATTGAATAATCATTTAAAATTTGAATTCTGCATTTTAATTCATCTTATGTCCGTCTTCCACGATCCATTTTGTCCATGAATTTTCTATTTCATGTATATAATCATTTGAAAATTGACTATGTATGACAGAAATATATATATATCCATTTTCTATGTCAAAGAGAAAAAAGAGCACGTATATATGTGTGCGGGATTGGGGAGGAAGGGGGAAGGAGGAGGATACAAAGTTTATGTCATGCAAAGTGGGCGTTGGCCCGAAAAAGGTTGAAAACCTATGCTCTAGCCTAAAACCGTTCATAGCCAGCATGGAAATCTGAATAAGCGAAACTAATTGAAAAGACTCCTTTGTCTACTCTGGAACTATGCCAGGTAGTTTTTGTTTTGTTTTGGGACTTAGCGGTGAGAAAGTTGAGTCAAATTAACAACCACTCTTTTTGCTTTCTTTATCTTCGATTCAGATTGCGTTAAACAGCAGGAACTTCCGCAAAGCCCCTGCAGGCACATTTACGTATGTACGAGTCTGACATGTACTAGGAAAGCGGTTCCCATATTTGTGTTATCACGGACGCCCTGTTAAATACATGTCGCTGCCGCGGACACCAATACGTTTCTATATATGAAAATCTTTTAGCGATAGTTATTATTACACTACACCAACAGCTAAGATGGCTTCAGTTTTTCAGACTGCGGGAAACATCAAATAATCTTTCAGTTTGTCATGTCAGACATTTAGACTCCGGTCTGGTCCGGTTCCTTTCACAGCGGAACTAGTTACCAATCATTTTATACATGTCTTCGCCCACGTGCCCAGCAGCGTGTTTGTAGCGCGTTGGACTACGGGTGACAAGTCCACTGTAAGTGCGGGTTCAACTCCGTGGGCTGGCAGAAAAGCTACAGGTTCCCCAGATTTACGGTGTTCGTGGCACCGAACCGAAGGGTTAAGGTGTCCATGACACCGAGCCGAATAGCTTTCAGCTCAAGTGCTTCTGGATCGAAAAAAAAAAAAAGAATACATGTCCTTTTTTGGTAAAACGTTATCTTTGAAATGTCAAAGATCCTAATATTTGTTTGAAGTGATTGAGGACCCCCTGTGAGTTCCTCGCGGTCCTTCGGGAGTCCGCGGTCCTTCGGGAGTCCGCGGTCCTTCGGGAGTCCGCGGTCCTTCGGGAGTCCGCGGTCCCCAGTTTGGGAAACGATGTACTAAGAAATTTAACAATATAATCTGTGTCAACATAACATAACGCTTGTGTCTGGCATTTCTAGTTATTACACAAGTTTAAATTGATCAGGATGTCATGTGTTTTATAAACACTTGCAGTAAAACAACATTTCTCAAATGATATTGCTTTTGACCTTGTTAAAGAGAATAAGTTGTGAAAACATATTTAGGTTATACACGGAAACGTACAAGTCTGAAGTGGTCAGAGAGGATCAGATCAGATCTGAAGAGAACCCAGTGGTGGCTGATGTGATACTTAATAAATTTTACGTTTAAGTTGCAAATTGGAACATTTATTGATATCTTTTCAAGACCCGTACAAATGGTATATGCGCTCAACGATTTATGTGATATATACTATCAAACCTTTTTTTGTCTTTACAGACAACTATATGTGCTAAAATGGCAAACTACTGAACCAATAAGTGGTGCCTTGAAAATCTACGACTCGGTTACTGTGGTTGATGGCAAAGTCATGTAAAGGATATACCTGCATTTTAATTTCCATATTTGCTAAAATGGGAATGTTCAAAATAGCTTTTGTGTAAAATCATGTAGAGTTAAATGGCGCATACTTGTGGATGGGGTCAAGACGGGGGTCAATGGTAGCACAGGTCGGGAGGAGAGAATGACGATGGGTCGGGCGTACCCGCAGGGGATGCGATCGAGTATCACTGGAAGGGCACTTAAGTGGAGCCAGCGCCAAGAGTGAAAGGGAAGACGCCCTAGACAGATCTGGAAACGATGTCTTCTTGGGGAACTGGGGAGTGCTTGACTGTCCTGCGAGACCATATAGAAAACAACCAGAGACCATAAAGGTGACGAACAAATATTGAGGGCCTATGCTCCAAGAGGAGGAATAAGTAAGTAAATGGAGCATATTCTAAATGTTTGCCCTCGGTTACCCCTTTCGTTCCGTAATTTATTTTAAAATTACCCCCGGATGCCCTTAAATTGTAATGTATGCTGAATTAGCATGTATACCTACTTTGCGTCATCTTAAAATATACCTTAGCCAGTATATCAGATTAGAGGAGTGAAAGTGTTAATGGTTATTGGTTACAGAAAAGACGTCATAGCAATCCAGGCAGACTCGTAGGTGCTCAGTCTCCCCAAACTGATATCGAATTGTATGCATACTGTTGGTGTGCTGATTGTATACACGTCTCTCTCTACCCAGAGCCAACTATAAACTTATGGGCCTTTGGACTCGGGTAAGAATTATGGGAAATCAGACCACAACTACACCACGTAACCTCGCATTCCAGCATTGGTGTATATAGACGAATTCATTTTAAGATCAACACAAAATGCTAACTCGAAGTTATATTATACAACAAGTTCAGTTTAACAATAAGAAATATCCATATCATGAATATTTGTCACCAATAAATAACCATAGACTCACAGAATTGAATAAAAATTTCAAAAAGCATGTAGTGTTCTACCAAACATCTGTAATTTCCAGCCCCCTTCTCTGATGTAGGTCAGGGAGTCCACTGTCAGTTGTCAGGTCTAGTTATCTAGAGTTGGCTGTGCTCTACCCCTCAAGCCTCCAGTTCTAATTGTACAATTTGTAATTCTAAGCTCCTTAAACTGCTGGATAGATTCAATACCAATTCGAGTATCCTCATTCAACATAGGACAGCCAAGACACTGAAAAATATCACTCTTATAAACCTAATTTCCACGACAATCGACGCTGTCTATGCAAGCCTGTCCGCTGTTATTTCCACAAACACCCTCATGCCCAGGACAGTAGAACCACGTACGATAATGGTGGCTCGAAACCTCTTTAGATAACATCCGCTCCATACTGCAACCTGCAATTCTGGTTCTTCCGAAGTATGAAGAACTCTGGTACGAAAGAAACTACAACTTCAATTAAGTTTGCAATAGATCATTTAACTTGGCCTATAACAGCAGCTAATGAGGTGAAAATCATAACGACAGACGAGGCACCTTGGAAGAGCTGTAGGTGTGACAATAAGAGACAGAGTTAGAAATGAAGAAATCAGAAGATGACTGGATGTGAAACCAGTGATGCAATTTATAAAACAACAACAGACTAAATGGTTTCGACACCTGACCAGAATTCCCTCGTATCGTCTACCACAGACAACCGCACTGAAAAAGTATAACGAGTAAAGAACAAGGAGAAAGACCACGCAAATGATTGCACGACGGCATCAAGAACAACCGTAAGAAAATAAAATAACAGCTTACAACGTGCTTTAGAATAAGCACAAACATTATCACTACACCCTACACCCCCATACATCTATTAAGAAGTAAATGGTGGAAGAAAATAAGAACTACATTGGCAAAAGGTACCGAGGCTTGCAAGGAAGCAAAGAATAGTACCACTGTGACCTACAAGGCATGTCGTAAGAGGCAATTGAGGTAGGACCTAGGAGGCTACCCTAGTAAATAAAAATCATCGCAGAAATCGGATGTGCTGGCCTACTTCTAGGCGCATAGCTGGCACAACTTACAATAGCTCATAGGCTCAGATCACATACAAATCACACATAGTGATTAACAAGTGGTCGATATTGAGCGTTTGAAAAAGTAGACGACAAAAGTATTCCAGAAAACAAAATTATTTTTGATAATTAGACTTTGTTATAACAAACATTATTACCAGTTGGTCTGATATCCGATATCCTAAGGGTGGATCCGGAGATTAAGTGGTCAGTTCCTATTAGAGTACTAGTTTTATCTGCATTGGAAGGTGCCCGTGACCTGACTGGATTGTCTGGCTTGCCATCAGCATGATTCAGCATAAGCATGGGGATTGCTTCCTCGCCATTGTGACCTACAAAAAAAACCATTCAGTATTAGACCAGGTAAGCTTCGTATTGTAATGAAAATTTAGTCCAACATTTAGGTTAGAAGACTTAATAGAAGTAAATAAATAATATGGTGATTTTGAAGTTTCATATTTCTGATTAATCTGTTTTTAGAAACAAAATTGCTAAAAATCTTGAAGCTAAATCTGATCGTATCACATTTCATCTGAATAAGTTTCAATATTATTTATCTTTTAATCCGTCTCGAACCAAGTTATCCTTTTAATCCGTCTAGGATCAAGAGAAAAGCGAAATAATATAATATCAAAATTGCTATATATTTGATTAATTTTTTGTATGGCAACACATTTGGACATCGTTTATTAATTTGAAAGGTAGGGGTTATTGATTTTCTTATTCAGTTTTTACAAGCTTTCACTTAAAAATCGTTAAAAACAAACTATATTGAATCGATTTAAATTTGTGATTTCTTCTATAGAATCATAACCTGACCATACATGACTCGTATTAAAGGAAATATTAAACCAGACATAATATAAGAGAGAAAAAAGTGAGATATCATAGAAAACATGATTTGTAATAGTTAACCCATTAGCAACACAATACAAGCATTATCGTGATGATAAATGATGAACAATTAATGTCAATACATTAATGCAAGTTATAACAATTCAATGTAGATTAACAAAACAGATATTCAAAAAGCAAATTCATGTACTTTATATCAATCCTACTAACTGCAACAAAAAAATGTTTAAAACAAATAACAAGTGCGATCAATAGAAAAGAAATACACATCTCACTTGTATTTTAAATTAAAGTGATATTTACTTTCCAAGAGCAATGTAAACTATTTATCTGTACACTTTTTATTTCATCTTATGTCCCAACTGCCACACTATTTAGGTTGCATATATTTTTTTGATTTTGCAGTATTTTGAACAATTCTTCAGTGTCTCAGAGAGGGCAGATTATCAGGGCCATGCGGTATATTTTCTCAGTATGATGCAAGTTTTTGACATGTCGCCCCCTTATTTTATGTTTTTTCTTTAAAATAACTTTCAATTGTGATTTTCATTTCGCTGCTTATGCCGCCACCTCCTTTCCTTACGGTTCCGCCTGTTCCTCTCTGTATAATAGCATGGCACGGCACTGTAGATTATATACGCATGCTTCTCTCATTCATGATCTCCACTTGATTGATGTAATGCTTGATACAATTGTACAATTCAACTACACTAAACTAACTTTTGTTTGCATTGTATTCACAATGATATATCCTCGTCGGAAAGTTATAATGTTCTATCCCAGCGTTTCCCAAAGTGGGAGGAACCGCCCCAGTGGGCGCTGAAGCGTTCTTGGGGTGTGATATTGAGTTCAGAAGAATTTGGAGAGTGTTCAGGCGATTAGGGGTAGGTTGCGCCTTAAAGAAGAAATGAATAATAAATATTTTAAGATAAATTATTTTTGTCATTCTGCTATTGAATAATCATTTAAAATTTGAATTCTGCATTTGAATTCTTCTAATGCCCGTCTTACACCATCCATTTTTTTCTTCAATTTCCTTTTCATGCATATAATCATTTGAAAACTGACCATGTATTACAGAAATATATCAATATTCTATGTCAAAGAGAAAATAGAGCATGTATATATGTGGAGGGCCGTTGGCAAACTGTTATAACGTGGAGACGGGCGTTACACAGATTACCTTGTGCAAAGTGGGCGGTGGGCCGAAACAAGTTTGGGAATCTATGTTCTATCCTCAGCGAGAGTTAGAAAATGACTAAAGATATAGAAAGTAAGTTGAATGCATTTGAAAAAAGATGTCTGTGAAAAATAATGAACATAAAATGGGACGAATTTAAGAGATATGATGCAATCAGAGAAATGTCTGGTCAACCACTAGTGACAACTGTTATAAGAAGGGGAAGATGGAGATATGTTGGGCACAGCTTGAGAAAAATGATCAAAAATACAAAAGCAGGCATTGAAGTGGGGGTCAAAGGGTTCAAGAAATAGAAGACACCATAGGGAGACACTGAAACGAACTTTGCTTAGGGAGTCAAAATATATCGGTCTTAATTCCATGGTGGAGCTTGAGCGAGTTGCCCAGGACAGAGCGGTATGGAGAGATTACTTGCAGGCCCTATGTAACGGATACTGGTAGATGAGGAATTATTATTATTATTATACTCAATGCAAAAACATGCCATTGTTCGTTAGTTTAGAATTAAGGAATGGTCGATGATTCTTATTTTCTTCTGTTGTCATCACACGTTGTTTTTCTCTTTTTGTCTTGCTCTACTCTAATGACTTGTGCGATAGCTATTAATGCTTTTTTACAGGATTCTGCTATGTCATCTATCCATCTTTATCGTGGTCCACCTCTCACTTTCTATCATGATGTTCCGTTGTAGAATACTTTGTATACATTGGAGTTTGGTTGAATTATTATTAAGTAACGGCAACAGTTCATTATTTTTTTTTCAATGTAATTTAAGCAAAGTTCTGTTCCAACCTTCTTGTTTTTCAATGTAATTTAAGCAAGGTTCTGTTCCAACCTTCTTGTTTTTCAATGTAATTTAAGCAAGGTTCTGTTCCAACTATCTTTCTGAGGCTGATGTTGGTGATTACTATATTATTTGTTAGTTTAGGATAGAAAAAATTCAATTGTAAGTTTCCAACCTTAGTCATTGGAGCACTATTTGATGTATCAGATTACATCAGATATAGTTAGTTAATTGTACATCCTTTACAGGACTTTGTGAATCAATCTCCAGCTTTTTAACACTGTTTGTGATTTTTCTAGACATTATTACGTTCAGTAGTTTGGCATTGATTTCTGAACGGGTAGTGCCATCGTCCTTTGTAAAAATCCACGCGAAACAATTTGCAACCAAACTGTCCACAGCGTGATTCGAACTCAGAATGTCGGGGTTAATAGACCGAGTCACTATCCCCTAAGCCACAGACCCCACCATCAGATATATAAGCACTCTGTTTTACAACCATACAACTCTGTTTTACACAAAGAATTATACAATAGCAGCATGAATTGATTCTTGTTAATAATATTAAGTCTATTAAATATTTTTGTTAATAAAGGGCGTTTCGAAAAATTGGTGCTGCTAGAAAGGTTTGTCATATAGCTTGACGTCCCGTTTTAGTTAACTATTACATAGTAACCATCAGAATTTACTAATGCATAAGAAAAATATGGTTGAGAATTAGAACATTTAGTTGATAATCATCATATAATAATATACTGAATACATTTGGTATATTTGAAGCATAAGGGAATATGCCACCCATGCCATGCTAAGCTCAAAATGCGGAAACTTTAATATGATAGAGAAAATATGCGCAGAGAATAATTCAAACACATGCTTCATTTTGTAAAATAATATTAAGTTACACGAAGGCATGCTGTGAATATATTGTAGCAGTAATAAATATCACCATATTATGGTAAATATAAATATATATATATAAGGAATGAGTTAGACCACACCGTAGTCTAATGTGTGCTCAATACAGTTTTGATTTGAATATTGAGGGGTATGTAGTAAATTTGGGATGAACCAAAGCATGTAACAGGTATATGGTGATGATAAGCTGCAAGGGAACATGCTATGAATAAGTAGCACATTTAAAAAAAAAACATGCTATGATATTCGGTAAGTTATAGAAAGAAAAACATGCTATGGAATGAACCCTTGCTACAGTATAACTGAGTAAAGTTATGATACTGTAGTAGAGGATTTTATGTTTGTATAAACTTTGCAAGTAACCCATCTATGAAATTCTGAGTCATACCGACTTCTTCTTCTTCTTCTTTTCCTTCGAACGCTACATATCGCTTCGAAGGATTAGAGAGCAAAGTACGTCAAAGCTACATATATTCATCTGCTTCTTCTTTGAAAGCTAGATATCGACCACTTGTAAACCATAGTGTGATTTGTTTGTGATCTGAGCTTAAGAGCGATTGTACATTGTGCCAGTTATGCGCCTAGAAATAGGCCAGCACATCCGATTGATGCAAATCTTTTTATTTACTAGGGTAGCTTATCTATGTCCTACATAAATCGTCTCTTACGCCCAGCCTTGTAGGTCGCAGATGTACTATTCTTTGCTTCCCTTGCTTGCCCCGACAACACACGGGTGTTCATATCAACAATATGCATGTACTTTGTATTTTGTAGACAATCATTCTATGGTTGTCTAGGACGGGTGTTCATATCAACAATATGCATGTACTTTGTATTTTGTAAACATGATCATTTCTATGATGATTGTCGTATGACGATGTTGTTCGATTATATCAACAATATGCATGTATTTTTTATTTTGTAGACAATCATTCTATGGTTGTCAGGACGGTGTTCATATCAACAATATGCATGTACTTTGTATTTTGTAGACAATCATTCTATGGTTGTCTAGGACTGGTGTTCATATCAACAATATGCATGTACTTTGTATTTGTAGACAATCATTCTATGGTTGTCTAGGACGGTATTCATATCAACAATATGCATGTACTTTGTATTTTGTAGACAATCATTCTATGGTTGTCTAGGACGGGTGTTCATATCAACAATATGCATGTATTTGTATTTTGTAGACAATCATTCTATGGTTGTTCTAGGACAGGATTCATATCAACAATATGCATGTACTTTGTATTTTGTAGACAATCATTCTATGGTTGTCTAGGACGGGTGTTCATATCAACAATATGCATGTACTTTGTATTTTGTAGACAATCATTCTATGGTTGTCTAGGACGGGTGTTCATATCAACAATATGCATGTACTTTGTATTTTGTAGACAATCATTCTATGGTTGTCTAGGACGGGTGTTCATATCAACAATATGCATGTACTTTGTATTTTGTAGACAATCATTCTATGGTTGTCTAGGACGGGTGTTCATATCAACAATATGCATGTACTTTGTATTTTGTAGACAATCATTCTATGGTTGTCTAGGACGGGTGTTCATATCAACAATATGCATGTACTTTGTATTTTGTAGACAATCATTCTATGGTTGTCTAGGACGGGTGTTCATATCAACAATATGCATGTACTTTGTATTTTGTAGACAATCATTCTATGGTTGTCTAGGACGGGTGTTCATATCAACAATATGCATGTACTTTGTATTTTGTAGACAATCATTCTATGGTTGTCTAGGACGGGTGTTCATATCAACAATATGCATGTACTTTGTATTTTGTAGACAATCATTCTATGGTTGTCTAGGACGGGTGTTCATATCAACAATATGCATGTACTTTGTATTTTGTAGACAATCATTCTATGGTTGTCTAGGACGGGTGTTCATATCAACAATATGCATGTACTTTGTATTTTGTAGACAATCATTCTATGGTTGTCTAGGACGGGTGTTCATATCAACAATATGCATGTACTTTGTATTTTGTAGACAATCATTCTATGGTTGTCTAGGACGGGTGTTCATATCAACAATATGCATGTACTTTGTATTTTGTAGACAATCATTCTATGGTTGTCTAGGACGGGTGTTCATATCAACAATATGCATGTACTTTGTATTTTGTAGACAATCATTCTATGGTTGTCTAGGACGGGTGTTCATATCAACAATATGCATGTACTTTGTATTTTGTAGACAATCATTCTATGGTTGTCTAGGACGGGTGTTCATATCAACAATATGCATGTACTTTGTATTTTGTAGACAATCATTCTATGGTTGTCTAGGACGGGTGTTCATATCAACAATATGCATGTACTTTGTATTTTGTAGACAATCATTCTATGGTTGTCTAGGACGGGTGTTCATATCAACAATATGCATGTACTTTGTATTTTGTAGACAATCATTCTATGGTTGTCTAGGACGGGTGTTCATATCAACAATATGCATGTACTTTGTATTTTGTAGACAATCATTCTATGGTTGTCTAGGACGGGTGTTCATATCAACAATATGCATGTACTTTGTATTTTGTAGACAATCATTCTATGGTTGTCTAGTAATTGTTGAATTTATTCTATGGTATGTTGAACGTTTATTTTATTTTAAACATTGATCGATTGATTGATCGATTGATTGATCGATTGATTGATCGATTGATTGATCGATTGATTGATCGATTGATTGATCGATTGATTGATTGATATTGCCATCATTATCGCACACATTTTATAAATAACCATGTGTGCTCCGATATCTTTCTTGCACAGGAAAATTTCAACAGCAGTGCACGAAGTCCGTAGCATCGTTGAAGGTCCATTACGTAATTTTGAAGATGGTTGAAATATTTTGTAGAAATATTTGTTTAACGAATTTTGCTCTGACAGCGACTTTGCAGCCTACTTTTATTGATTATCAACTGCCAAATGTTCTTTTACATGCTCGACTTCAACAAGGGACCATCGTGTTATCGCCTGTCTCTGATATCACCAGGAACTTCATCTCACCTAAATTGAGATCAGGGATCTCTGGAGAAATATCCCAACCGCTCCAAGAGGAAAACGAACCAAGTAACGTTGGTACGAGAGGCTATCACACTACCTCTACGTCACATAGACCCCCAATTCAAACATTATTAATACAGAATAGTTTGTTCTAATACTTTCTAGTTAGACTATATAGCGCTAAGATAGTTCTGTATTGTTTTGTTGATTCTACTATATGTACACAAAGGAAATATCCATATATCATACCAGACTATATGACGCTAAGATAGTTCTGTATTGTTTTGTTGATTCTACTATATGTACACAAAGGAAATAACCATATATCATACCCACAAAACAAAAGGTGTACTGCAGAAAAACTATGAAAAGACAAATATAATGAAGACACCTATGGCAAGAAATGAAGATATTACGCTGGAGTCCAAAATGATACAAATAGCAGATTGGTTCACATATTTGGCTAGCAAATTTGATTGCATGGGAGATGCTAAAAAAATAAATTATTCTACGAATAGTCAAAGCAACAACAGCTTTTAAATATGTGTGAATAAAATATGTTATTCAAGTTATAGAATTTTGCAACCAAAAATTGTGAATTTTATGTTCCAACATTATATCAATCCCATGGCCTTGCGGTATATTTTCTCAGTATGATGCAATTCTTCAAAATGCCGCCTCTTAAATGTTTTTTCTTTAAAATAACCTACAATTGAAGTTTTGAATTTGCTGCTTATGCCGCACCCTTACAGGGCCGCCTGATGCGGTCGCCTCTCTGAATCATATCATGGCATGGCCCTGATCAATCCTAACATATCACCGTCAAATAGCTTGCTATAAGTAAAACTTTGACATCCTAACATATCACCGTCAAATAGCTTGCTATAAGTAAAACTTTGACATCCTAACATATCACCGTCAAATAGCTTGCTATCAGTAAAACTTTGCCATCCTAACATATCACCGTCAAATAGCTTGCTATAAGTAAAACTTTGACATCCTAACATATCACCATCAAATAGCTTGCTATAAGTAAAACTTTGCCATCCTAACATATCACCGTCAAATAGCTTGCTATAAGTAAAACTTTGACATCCTAACATATCACCGTCAAATAGCTTGCTATAAGTAAAACTTTGACATCCTAACATATCACCATCAAATAGCTTGCTATCAGTAAAACTTTGCCATCCTAACATATCACCATCAAATAGCTTGCTATGATTAAAACTTTGACATCCTAACATATCACCGTCAAATAGCT
Source organism: Arion vulgaris (assembly GCA_020796225.1). Taxonomy (NCBI): domain Eukaryota; kingdom Metazoa; phylum Mollusca; class Gastropoda; order Stylommatophora; family Arionidae; genus Arion; species Arion vulgaris. The sequence continues at coordinate 67,502,645 of CM036755.1, read as the reverse complement.
TGCTATAAGTAAAACTTTGACATCCTAACATATCACCATCAAATAGCTTGCTATGATTAAAACTTTGACATCCTAACATATCACCGTCCAATAGCTTGCTATAAGTAAAACTTTGCCATCCTAACATATCACCGTCAAATAGCTTGCTATGATTAAAACTTTGACATCCTAACATATCACCATCAAATAGCTTGCTATCAGTAAAACTTTGACATCCTAACATATCACCGTCAAATAGCTTGCTATAAGTAAAACGTTGACATCCTAACATATCACCATCAAATAGCTTGCTATCAGTAAAACTTTGACATCCTAACATATCACCGTCAAATAGCTTGCTATAAGTAAAACTTTGCCATCCTAACATATCACCGTCCAATAGCTTGCTATAAGTAAAACTTTGACATCCTAACATATCACCATCAAATAGCTTGCTATCAGTAAAACTTTGACATCCTAACATATCACCGTCCAATAGCTTGCTATAAGTAAAACTTTGACATCCTAACATATCACCGTCAAATAATTTGCTATGAGTAAAACTTTGACATCCTAACATATCACCGTCAAATAACTTGCTATGAGTAAAACTTTGACATCCTAACATATCACCATCAAATAGCTTGCTATCAGTAAAACTTTGACATCCTAACATATCACCGTCCAATAGCTTGCTATAAGTAAAACTTTGACATCCTAACATATCACCGTCCAATAGCTTGCTATAAGTAAAACTTTGACATCCTAACATATCACCATCAAATAGCTTGCTATGAATAAAACTTGCCATCCTAACATATCACCATCAAATAGCTTGCTATAAGTAAAACTTTGCCATCCTAACATATCACCGTCAAATAGCTTGCTATAAGTAAAACTTTGACATCCTAACATATCACCGTCCAATAGCTTGCTATCAGTAAAACTTTGACATCCTAACATATCACCGTCAAATAGCTTGCTATAAGTAAAACTTTGACATCCTAACATATCACCGTCAAATAGCTTGCTATAAGTAAATCTTTGACATCCTAACATATCACCGTCCAATAGCTTGCTATAAGTAAAACTTTGACATCCTAACATATCACCATCAAATAGCTTGCTATCAGTAAAACTTGCCATCCTAACATAGCACCATCAAATAGCTTGCTATAAGTAAAACTTTGCCATCCTAACATATCACCGTCAAATAGCTTGCTATAAGTAAAACTTTGACATCCTAACATATCACCGTCCAATAGCTTGCTATCAGTAAAACTTTGACATCCTAACATATCACCGTCAAATAGCTTGCTATAAGTAAAACTTTGACATCCTAACATATCACCGTCAAATAGCTTGCTATAAGTAAATCTTTGACATCCTAACATATCACCGTCCAATAGCTTGCTATAAGTAAAACTTTGACATCCTAACATATCACCATCAAATAGCTTGCTATCAGTAAAACTTGCCATCCTAACATAGCACCATCAAATAGCTTGCTATAAGTAAAACTTTGCCATCCTAACATATCACCGTCAAATAGCTTGCTATAAGTAAAACTTTGACATCCTAACATATCACCGTCCAATAGCTTGCTATAAGTAAAACTTTGACATCCTAACATATCACCGTCAAATAGCTTGCTATAAGTAAAACTTTGACATCCTAACATATCACCGTCAAATAGCTTGCTATAAGTAAATCTTTGACATCCTAACATATCACCGTCCAATAGCTTGCTATAAGTAAAACTTTGACATCCTAACATATCACCATCAAATAGCTTGCTATCAGTAAAACTTGCCATCCTAACATAGCACCATCAAATAGCTTGCTATGATTAAAACTTTGACATCCTAACATATCACCGTCAAATAGCTTGCTATGAATAAAACTTGCCATCCTAACAGTACTTCGGAATTTCTATCATAGAGCAGATGTCCAGCCTCTGCTGCGTCATGCTCAAAAAAGCAGTTGGATCTTGAATAAATCTTTCCCTCGGTCTTCCTCTTCTTTTCTTTGCAGGGATGCCTTCTTCCACAATAATTTTCTCAACAATTCTTGCTTTTTTATTTGTATAGACTAATTAAATTTTCGCATTCTTATTTTCTCATTCTTATTCAGTATTCTTTGATTTTGAGTTCTTTCTGAATAGATCTATGCGTTCCCTTCTGTGTCCATGGTGTACAGAGTATTCTTCTGTAACACTTATATTCAAAAGCACATATATGTTTTTTCACTGCATTGTCTCTTCAGCTGCTAAGGACGTGTATATACGTTTTTCAAATTCACTACTAAAGACACATTAACACGTCTGTTATTATCTCTCCTCTGTGGGCTAAAGACGTGTTAACACGTTATACATTTCTACTATCACTGCTATAGGTGTACATACACGTTTGTGACCTAGAAACAAAGAGTAGTTATATTTATCTCCGTCTTCGGAAAGTATGTAGCAGCGAAAGGGTTAAATGTTCATGCCTCACACCCATATGTTACCACTGGGAATATGCATGCTCTTAATATGCTGCTCTTTGTTTTCCTATCCATTTCATTTCATCCTATACTGTTGTTAGTTATTTAATTTTGTAAGGCCATTTTGATCTTTTTTTTATTTCCTTCACCGCATTCCTATCTCTTGTTAGCAGTGAACCATGATATTCAATACTGTGCACATTTTCATTTTTTTCTCCGTCGATAAAAATAATTCATGTTAGTTTTATCAGTTGCCATCATTTTTGTGTTTTTTGGGCCACATTTTGCTTTCCACGTGTACTTCCATTTTATAATTTGGCAATGCCTTTTTTTTTGCGATATTGAAAGTAATACTGTATTGTCAGCAAATCTTAGTTCAAGCATCTGTCTTCCTCCGATCATAACGGTGTCGTATTGTTTTTTTTCCACACTATCTTCTGTGCCATTCCTCATGGTATTTTCTGCTCATATGTTTAACAGACAAGCCGATAGGATGCAACGACTCCCTATCTTATGTCAAACCAACCTGATGTCAAAAGAATCTGATGTATCATCGCACGTTCTTACAACCGCCATTTGATCACCATAAAGCTCCTTTATAATCTGTACTAAATGTAAAGGGAATGTAATTTATTTCATTATTTTTAGCAATTTCTGATATTCTACACAATAAATGTCTTTGTGTAGTCAATAAAGTATGAGTATAGATCTACATTATACTCTCTAGATTTCTCTATTATTATTCTCATATTAAATATATGAGCACGCCTGTTACATCTAAATCCAGTTTATGTTATCTTGATTTGTTCTTTCACTTTACCACAGAGTTTTCCCATCATTATTTTTAGCAAGATTTTACTTGCGTCTAATCAATGCCAATGTTCTATAATTGGAACATAATTTGGTGTCTCTCTTGTTTGGAGTTGCGATAAATATTGACACTTTCCATTCGTTTGGTCATATTCCTGTTTCCCATACATTTTTACATATTCCGTGATATATATATTTATCCTTTGTTTTCTCTCAGCTATACAGATAAAATGCTGTTCAAATATATACAAATTGCTGTTTGAGTGTATACAGACTAATTGCTGTCTGAGTATATATATATATATATTAATTGCTGTTTAAACCTTTCACTCTGTAATTTTTGCTACTCACTGACTCACGCAAGTTTCAATTTATAATGAATTAGTCCGTATATCGGCTTTGAGACATCTTAAAAAATAGCTCGGGACAGTCAACTGGTTCAGAAAGCTGAATGGGTTAAGTGTATAATTGCTAAAAATAAACAGACAGGGGTATAATTTCTGCAAACAAGTCTTATATTGTACAAGAACAACTGAAAATTGTGCCCATGAATTCAGTTAGCAGTGGTGTTAGATACATGATACATTGTTTAGCAGTTTCAGTTATATTCACAACAACCGAAAAAAGTCAAGGGTAAAAGAGGCAATGCAATGAAACAGGGCGGCTGGTCATTAAGGACCAGTGGGGTCCGGCCCCACCAAAAATAATGAGTAACGTGTATTTATTATTTTCGAAATTATATAATATAAAATATAACCTAACCCAAAACCATGATTTTTCCGAAAATGTTTGTCTGACCCCTCCAACAAAAATCATTACGAGCCGCCACTGCAATGAAAATGAAATTTGTAATGAAATATAAACAAAAATGGAATAAACGTTGCTGCAGCCTAGAATAAATGGTTTAAATTTGTTGTTGTTGAAAAGGAAAGAGTATTGTGTTGATACAAGGCAAAATAATAACAGCTGAAAAAACATTAATTGCAAATATTTTGTTAACCATGTGTGCTGAATTGTATTAATATAATTGCAAATTGGAAGGAATGTCAAATATTTGGAGTATTACAATACCTAGCATGACTCCAAAATGGTTATAATGACCTGTAGAAGAGATATGAGGTCAAGTGGAGTAAACACGTTAATTCACAGTATTACATATTTCAACAAAATGGAACCACAAGTTACAGTAAGCGCAGACATATATATGCAAATACATACTCAATTAGTTACGATAAATACAAAAACAAAAATCCAACATCACCAATGGAAAGCATTAGAAATACCCACATAAGCACAGCCATCATATTATAAAAATGGCACACAATATAGGATATAGTAATGAACATATTTAAAAAAAATATTTTCAAATAAATGTATTAATTAATTGATTGATATGACTATTATCATTGCACTTCGGTGAGTAACTATGTGTGCGTCGGTTTCATTCTTAAACAGGAAAATCTCAGCTGCAGTGCATTAACTCTGTAGCATCCACGAGGGTCCCCGATGTAATTTGAAGATGGTGAAGACATTTTTGTAGGAATTTTATTTCAAAAATCTTTTCTAATGAATTTGGACCAGGTTGCGGCTTCTCAGCCTGCTCTTCTCGATTTAGAACTGCCAAGGGTTCTTTTACGTGCTCAAATTGGACACGGGACCTCCGTTTTATCGTCCGTCTCTGATGGGACTATGAACTCGATCTTACCTACATTGAAATAAGGGATCTCTTGAAAAATATCCAGATGGCTGTGCGAGGGATCGAACCCGGAACATTTGGCACGAGAGACGAACATCTAACCTATACCCCACAGAGACCCAGAGAGACGAACATCTAACCTATACCCCACAGAGACCCAAAAACACATTAACAACACATCAAGTTTTTTGTTTAATTATAGCGCAAGATGGTAGTTAAAAATTAATTATCTCTAAGTATAATTTTAATTCTGGTCAACCACTAGTGACAACTGTTGTAAGAAAGAGAAGATGGAGATATGTTGGACACACCTTGAGGAGAAATGATCAACGAATATCAAAGCAGGCATTTAAGTTGAATGCAAAGGGTTCAAGAAGGAGAGGACGACCTAGGGGAACCTGAAACGAAATTTGCTGAGAGAAGCAAGAAATATCGGTCTCAGTTCCATGGAGGAGATTTAAGGAGTTTCCCAGGATAGAGCAGTATGAAGAAATTACTTACAGGCCCTATGTAACGTGTAAAGATACGTGAGGAATTATTATTAATATTTATAATTTTAATTATCTTATAACTGATACGTATCAAGAAACTGAGAGGTGGTGGTGGTATTCTTATACATATAAATATGCAATAAAACAAGAAACATTAATACACTAATAAAACATATATTATCTATTATCTATTCCCTGGTGGAAGATGTAGTTGGCTGTCCACTCTTGCCGTTAAGCGTAGGGACGGGAGCTTTAATATGCGTTCTAGGGCCAGATGAGTCGCCCTTGTTGTGTTGTATCTGTGTTTATGTAGTGTGGTCTTGATATTTTCTATCCATCTTTTTGGGCCTTCCTTAGCTCTAGTACCCGATCTCTTTTATTGTATGCTGTTATTGGTGGTTGGTTGTATTTCATTCTCATTAAATGTTCAAAACACTGCATTTGTTGTCTTTCGATGTATTCAGTGCGTAGAGTTATGCCCATTCTGATGTCCAAGCAGATAAATTAAAGCAGATATTAAATTTATTATTGTCATAGTATAATTATAAACCTTGAGATTATTAAGTAAAATGTTGTTTAAATATTTATATATATATATATGTCTGTATCCTCTTCGTGCCGCGTTTGATATATTTCTTCTTCAAACGCTCCATATCGACCACTTGTTAACCACTCTTTGTGATTTGTAATATGATCCTAGTTTAAAAGCGATTGTACATTGTGACAATTATCCGCCTACAAGTAGGCCAGCGCATCCGATTTCTGCCACGCATTTCATTTACTAGGTAGCTTCCCTAGACCCCTACCTCAGTCGCCTCTTACGACATGTCATGTAGGTTGCAGTGTTATTATTCTTTGCTTCCCTTGCGAACCTCAGCAACAGACGGTTGGTGGACGAAAGTGTACAATGTTGATAATAAATATTATACGTGTAATTGAAATAATAAGGAATGAAAAACAACATAATTGTTTACACACTATTCAAATAATAAAGGATTCTTCTATATATAAATGCAAAATAAATTTCAGAATTAAATTGAAATTAATAGCGTAAAAAATTAATAGCGTTAAATTGAAAAAATAGCATTTCCTGAGCAGAACTTGGAAAAACTAACAGGCCTTCGTAATTTCTCTCTCTCTCATAGACCAGCTGTCCCGCCTCTGCAGCCGTCATGTTCAAACCATCAGTTACATCCTGAATCCATTTTCTCCGTGGTCGTTCTCTTCTCCTTTTCACCCTGATATTCCTTTCAATAAAGGTTTTCTCCAACCCTATATGTGTCTCTTTATACAAAATATTTTCTTGCTTGAACTGATTATATGAGAATAGCTGGAAGATTTCTTTGATTATGAGTTTTTTCTTGATAGATCTATTCTATATCCATTGTATACAGAGGCTCTTCTAAAGTTAATTGCATATCATTTACAGGACTTTGCGAATCAACCCCAGCTTTTAACGCTCTTTGTGATTTTTCTAAGCATTATTACGTTCAGTAGTTTGCCATTGCTTTCTGAACGGGTGGTGCCATCGTCCTTTTGTAAAAATAGACCGAGTCACTATCCCCTAAGCCACAGACGCCACCAGTGGACTCTTCTACTTTATAATAATAATTCCTCTCGTACCGTTTTAGGTTACATGGGGTCTGCAAGCAATTGCTCCATACTGCTATATCCTGGCCAACTCGCTCAATCTCCTCCGTGGAACTGAGACTGATATTTCTTGCCTCTTTCAGTAAAGCTCGTATCAGGGTCTCCCTAGGTCGTTACTCTTCTATTACATTTATATATATATATATATATATATATATATATATATATATATATATATATATATATTATGATGAGAATTAGTGGCGGCTCGTCATTAAGGGCCACTGGGGCCGGCAATAACTAAAATAATGTGTAACGTGTATTTATTATTTTATAAATTAGAACATAACAACTCAAAATCATGATTTTTCCGAAAATTTGTGTCTGGCTCCACCAAACAAAAATGATCACGAGCCGCCACTGATGAGAATTATTCAATACTTAATTAATATTATTGAAATGCTAAATCCTGTTATATATATATATTTCAAATAATCAGAGATGTTATTGTCTCTTGTACGTTACTTACAAGAGAATCCAGCTTCTCTTATCAATATTCATCAAGAGAAACGATATGCTAAATTATTTTAGTAGCACTGAACTAAAAAACAAAGATTATATGATTTTATTATGTGCAAACCCAATTTCCAAAGAACAAATTAAATTTCAAAATATATTCCGAAGAAAGTGAAGATCACTAAAAAATAATCATATATCCCATGTACATAAAAGTTAAGAAGTAAATTGTTGCAATGTAGAGTGTAAGCTTATTTGTTTATTTTGAAAGGGTTAAACCTCTTAAGCCGATGCACGTTCTTTTAGCCTAATTACAAACCTTGTTTTAGTTATATCAAAGAGTATAGGCCAACTGAGGCCCCCGGAAATGTGAGACCGACTAGCCCAGACGGGAAAAACAAAATTCCTGTTTAATGGGAGATGGTCTTTATAAGTGTTTGATAGAACACTGTAAGATTTCTGCAATTTTATACAATTATACAAGTCCATGGTTATTTATTGATGACAAATGTTATTAAAACTGATATTTTGTAGTGGTCAACTTAATTTGTAACATAATATGAGCCTGAGTTAGCATGTTGTGTTGTATTTAATATGAATGTGTCTCTATCTAACAATACAAAATACGTCAATTCACGCAGGAATAAAGAAGACTAGATTTGCATAAACACGTTTTATCAAAAATCCACGTTCTTGGGGAGGGGTACTTGCGCCTCCCCACTCCCTTACGGTAACATAATAACACCCATTCCTGCAACTCTATCAAGCATAACTTATTTTGACAAGCATCTTAGCCTGGTTCTATTATGCTATCACGTAGCAGTTTTTTAAGACTGTTTTTCAAAGCATTTATTGTCTATATGTAATTCCTTTCTGAAACAGCGTCCAAAGGAATGTCTGCATGCATATCACACATTCAGAAGAATAATTGCAGTAATTTTCTTCTTTCTGTTCTCCATTGTTCTTTTGCCTCACAGAGTCAGGATAAGAAGAGATTTCTAGAACGGGCTTTCATGTGCACTTCATAAATAGTGTCTTTCATCGCCTCTGTTATTTCTGAGGTCCATCTTTTGCGTGACCGGACTTTTGCTTTGTATCCATTGTATGGAGCAACATTGCTCTGTGAGGTGCACTGTCTGTTGGTAATCTGCTTATGTGACCGAACCATTTAATTTTTCGTTTCTTGATGAAGTTCAGTACTGATGTTATACCCATTTTTTCCCTGATGTCTTCATTTCTCGACCAGTCTCTTCTTGTTACACACAGCATTCTGTGTAGACACTTCATATCTGTCGTGACTAGTTTTCTTCTATCACTTGATGTCAGCGTCCAGGTTTGACACTGGTAGCATAATGTGGGAGAAAGATTGTGTTGAACATTGCTCTTTTTGTGTTCATAGTGACCTGATTAAAATTGGCTCCATTTGTCCTATCATTTGTCCTATCATTTGTCCTATCATTTGTCCTATCATTTGTCCTATCATTTGTCCTATCATTTGTCCTATCATTTGTCCTATCATTTATCCTATCATTTGTCCTATCATTTGTCCTATCATTTTTCCTATCATTTGAGCAACAACCTGTCATAACTATTTACCAGAATTACATTAACAGTGAAGGTATGTATTTGACAAGTGAAGGTATGTATTCGACAAGTGAAGGTATGTAATCGGCAAGTGAATACGATAATAATAATAATTCCTCTCGTACCGTCATACGTTACATAGGGCCTGCAAGTAATTTCTCCATACCGCTCTATTCTGGGCAACTCGCTCAATCTTCTCCATGAAACTGAGACCGATATTTCTTGCCTCTCTTAGCAACGTTCGTTTCAGGGTCTCCTTAGGTCGTCTTCTATTTTATGAACCCTTTGCATCCTACTTCAATGCCTGCTTTGATATTCTTTGATCATTTCTCCTCAAGGTGTGTCCAACATATCTTCATCTTCTCTTTCTTATAACAGGTGTCACTAGTGGTTGACCAGACATGTCTCTGATTTCATCACTTCTCCTGAATTCATTCCATTTTATATTCATTTTTTTTTGCAGACATCTATTTTCAAATGCATTCAACTTGCTTTCTCTATCTTTAGTCATTTTCCAACTTTATACGATAAATCAATCACATTTTTTTGGGTCCAATTTTTAAAAAAATCCACTCAATGAGCACGCCATGTAATTAAGCGTGACATCACGACACAAAAATACATTGTGAGGTCATATCAATGCATTGTTTCAGATACTTTTTTTCGTACAAGTCACGCACACTTATACCGTGACTCGATGGCTTGACAACCAAAGACTTTATTTGCTGGGACACTCATATCAAAAGTGGGGGAAGCTACAGCCCCAAGGCACTTCATAAAAATGCAATACGCCCAACGCATATATATATATATATTTATTTTTTCTCGATCCAGAAGCACTTGAGCTTTCAGTTCTTCGGTTCGGTGCCATGGACACCATAACACATCGGTTCGGTGCCACGAACACCGTAAATCTTGAGAACCTGTGGCTTTTCTGTCAGCCCGCGGAATTGAACTGCGCTCACAGGAGCTTGTCATCCGTCGTCCAAAACGCAACGAACAGGCACTGCAGGCGGACCTATATATAAATGAGTTTTATAGGAGGGGAACGTAACTTTGAAAAAAATAATAAGGAACGAGACTATATAAATACGTATTATGTTTATCTGTATCGGAGCACACATGGTTATTCACCGAAGTGCAATGATGATGATCCAGTCAATCAATCAATCAATCAATCAATCAATCAATCAATCAATCAATCAATCTAATTACAAATAAATGTAATGTTCCTATTTCTATTTCGGGGGGTTCGAATCCGAATTTCGTTATACGGTTTACAAGTGCATTTTGCTCCCGAGATCCCTAGGGATGTTGCTGAAGTTGAGAATTCGTGATGTGTGCAATACTCTCGGCAGTTGACGTGCCATTTCAATGGAGAGAGACAAAACCATATGGGCAAGCCCGGTGCAATGAGGTCAAGCATTCCATATTAAACGTTAGCTGGTTGTACTGTGAAAAATGCTCGTTTATAAGCTGTAATGAGAGTACTTATTAAAGTTACATAACGCCCGCCTGCCCAGCGTGTTCGTAATGCGTTGGACGACGGGTGACAAGCTCCCTGTTGGTGTGGTTCAATTCCGCGGGATGGCAGAAAAGCCACAGGTTCTCCAGATTTACGGTGTTCGTGGCACCGAAACCGAAGGGTTACGATGTCCATGGCACCGAACCGAAAAGCTGAAAACTAAAGAGCTTCTGGATCGGAAAAAAAAGTAAATGAGATGTGAAGCCTTAATTTTGTCAAATAATGTTTTTTTGCGACCATTTTGTTTTCTAATCTACTGCATCTTACATGCGTTTTGATGTTGTTTTTTTTGTGTGGTGTATATTGCCAATTACATTCTTACAAAATGTATTTTAATATCTCTCTTCTACTGCAATGAAATAAAGCTGTTTATATTCTTAAATTGTCTGAGATGCATATTGTTATTATGCAACATCATATTTCGAATGCATGTGGTGGTTTTATTGTTGGGTTAATGTAATCACTTAAACACAACTCGGTTAAAGGACAATTATATTATGACATAACCATGTTCTAGCTAGATAAAAATTCCATGCATAAAATCCCCCAAAAAAGTTAATATGAATAGTTAAGAAGACGATGTCTGTATTTTTCTTCTTCTTCCCCTGAAAACTCCCAATGGAGCACAGGTCTTTAACAAACTTCTTCGTGCCCTTCCTCTCTTGAAGTCTTTTAAATTATTTCCTCTACACTTTTAATATCATTTTCCAGCGGTCTTCTCCAAGTATTTCTAGACCTTCCCTATTACTCTTTCTCTGCGGGTTCCAAAACAATGCAACATGTCATGCAAAGATATATATGAAAACAATGTCAACATTTTTGCTATATTTTTGTTTTCTTTATTACATTTTTAAATATAAAAAAATATGATTCTCTCAACATATTCGCATCAGGTGGATCCAGTACGTGAGAATGAGTACGCTCCAATTGTCTTATTGTGTCAGAGAGACCTGCCCGGTCCTCGTTTATCGCAATAAAAGAGGAGAAGGTCACGGCTATATGGGATAACACCTGATGCAATGAAGTCAATCCTTTGTTCGGCTTTTCCTACCACTTCCATTTTTTGGGGGCATATCTGTATACTCATTTATTATGTGTCTATGCATTTCCTATGTAAAAGACATTCTTCTAAATTTTCAGACTTTGGCTTGTCCATAGTTTGATATTGCTAAAACAATATATCTGCAAATAAGGTTATGACAACAAAGCACATTTCCGATGTTCTTGCAATTAGTTAAGATTGTTGTTCTTGAAATAATTTATTAAGATACTGATTTACAATAGATCGAGTGTAGCAGTGGCGGCTCGTGATAATGTTTGTTGGTGGTGCCAGACATTTTGTTCCGGATAAATTATGGTTTTAGATTGCTATATTTTAATTTAATAAATAATAAATACACGATATACATTATTTTTGGTGGGGCCCGGCCCCACTGGCCCTTATAGACGAGCCGTCACAGGAATGTGGCATCAATTGTTCTCAGTATCGATCACCGAAAACCCAAATTTATAGGACTTTCATTGTTCATTTGAGGATCATCTTCATCGCACATCGGACAAGTCCATAATTGCTACGATCTCCTCCCATCATGTATCTCAGTGTGTTTATGCTAACAACTCCCGTTATGTATTGGTTGATGTATCTCAGTGTGTTTATGCTAACAACTCCCGTTATGTATTGGTTGATGTATCTCAATGTGTTTATGCTAACAACTCCCGTTATGTATTGGTTGATGTATCTCAGTGTGTTTATGCTAACAACTCCCGTTATGTATTGGTTGATGTATCTCAGTGTGTTTATGCTAACAACTCCCGTTATGTATTGGTTGATGTATCTACTTGATTTTCTCTCATGGTTTTCCCGTCTTGTCGCACATATTGCTATGCATAACTTTAGCAACAGAGATAAAGAATACCATTTATCTTCTTTATTGACATCTTCAGATCGTGTTTTTCCTCTTAGAGCAGTGATGATGTCGCTGTTGCCCATAGAATGTCCATTCGCGATCTACTATCTTGTAATGTAGAGCCGCGTCGATACACTACTGAAATAGCATGTAGATAAATAAACATTTGGGTCGATACTAAACTACAAAATGAAATTAACCATCTGGAAAGAAATGAACTAAATAGTGGTAAACTAAACATTTTTTTTGTTTAAAACGAGGAAGGGGCTGATCAGCAGAGTTTAACTATGTTCATACCATGACCCCACTTTCCTGATAACGATAGCATTTTATCATACAAATGTTATTATGTTTACAAAGTTTGCTGTGGGTATCATATTAATATATATCATCACATATAATATTTAAATATGCTCTATATTACTATTTATAGCTAGGATAGAAAGGGGGAAAGATTTAGTGAATAATGATAGGAAGTGATTAATGTGACTAATCATTATAGCGAATGTTGGTATAAATGAGCATATTTTTACGCCGATATAGTGGTTCATGGTATGGAATGAGTTAAATTAAACAAATCAAAAGAAAATAATAGTCAACATAACTAAAAATATAACAGGTCTCCTGTCTTATAAATCAATGTTTGAGTGACAGTTCAAGACTACATTTAATGTATGCTAAAAGTTAAAGTTAATTGCACATCCTTTACATGACATTGCGAATAAACTCCAGCTTGTTAACACTGTTTGTGATTTTTCTAGGCATTATTACGTTCAGTAGTTTGCCAGTGCTTTCTGAACAAGGGGTGCCATCGTCCTTCTGTTAAAATCCACGCGCAACAATTTGCAACCAAACTGTCCGCAGCGTGATTCGAACTCAGAACGTCGGGGTTAATAGACAGAGTCACTATCCCTGCCGCAGGCGCCACAATGTATGCTCAATTGCAAATAATTAAAATGTGCCTGGTCTCCTGTCGTGTAAATCAATGTTTGAGTGACAGGTCAAGATTACCAACACTTAATGAATGCTAAACTGCAACATAACTAAAACTGTGCGTGGTCTTCTGTCTTGTAAATCAATGTTTGAGTGACAGGTCAAGATTACCAACACTTAATGAATGCTAAACTGCAACATAACTAAAACTGTGCGTGGTCTTCTGTCTTGTAAATCAATGTTTGAGTGACAGGTCAAGACTACCAACACTTAATGAATGCTAAACTGCAACATAACTAAAACTGTGTGTGGTCTTCTGTCTTGTAAATCAATGTTTGAGTGACAGGTCAAGACTACCAACACTTAATGAATGCTAAACTGCAACATAACTAAAACTGTGCGTGGTCTTCTGTCTTGTAAATCAATGTTTGAGTGACAGGTCAAGACTACCAACACTTAATGAATGCTAAACTGCAACATAACTAAAACTGTGCGTGGTCTTCTGTCTGTAAATCAATGTTGAGGACAGGTCAAGACTACCAACACTTAATGAATGCTAAACTGCAACATACCTAAAACTGTGTGTGGTCTTCGTCTTGTAAATCAATTTAAGATACAGTACTTCTTCTTCTTCTTCTGAACTCTATATATCGATCACTTATTGAACCACTTTGTGGTTTGTATGATCTAACCTAAGAACGAATGTTCGTTGTGCCCACGTGCCTAGCCAGCACATCCGATTTCTTGCCACACTTTTTAATTACTACGGTAGCTATGCCTAGAACTGTGGGACGGATGGGTTTGCCACTTGGACGCCATATTACTCGAGTAGGATGATCAGCATCCGAAAGTATCGTCCTTCGCCAATGTTTGGGTTTGTACCAGTCAACCTTTACATTATCGGATTTACTTTTCTATCCAAGGTGAGTTTGTTCCAGACTAGGAGTATTCTCAGGGATACAGTACAAGACTACACATAATGTACGCATAATTGCAACATAACTAACAGTGCTCCAGGTCTTCTATCTTGTATATTAATGTCTGAGGAAAAGTCAAGACTAAATTTAATCTATGCATCATTGTAACAAAATTGAAAATGTGTTCAGACCTGTACTGGTAACGTAAAAATATACTTGCATGCATTAAAAAATGCACCCATAAAACCAAACGAACCAGACTTATAACAATAATAACATTAGTAACGAAACTACAAAACAATACATCTGGCCACCAGTATCATGCAAGGTAATTAAAAAATATGAATAATTTTTTGTTCAATGTCACACATTAATTTGTGATACTTTAACTCTCTTAATTAATTTTGGCTTAATTTGTTGATGTACAGAAACTTACTACGGAAAGGCATCAATTCTTGGAGAGCACTTCCGTGAGCTGGGAATACATGATGTTATCGTGAACAAACAGTAACAACATCAAATGTTCAGGAAGATAATAAAAATAACAACAATAACAGCCATCAAAATTCATACATAAATTCCAATAATGTGTTGAAGACAAAAGATGTGAACGAGTAATACTATGGGTACAGTCAGTGGCGGCTCGTCATTAAGGGCGTGAGGTGCAGGGCCCCACCAAAAATAATGTGTAACGTGTATTTATTATTTAATAAGTTAAATATAACCTAACCCAAAGCCATGATTTTCCCGAAAATTAAATTTGTGTCTAGCCCCACAAACAACAACGATGAGGAGCCGCCACTGTGTACAGTAATATAGCATCGTTAATACATACATAAGAAGAACATGTTTGCAGCAATCAAGAAAGATAAACGTGTAGACTGGTTATTGAAGAGAAATGTGTAGTGTTTACAATATAGATATTTAATTTGAATTTAGAATTGTTTAAGCTATTATTTATATGTTTGTTTGTTTCGTTCGTTCTTATCAACCAAGTTAATCACTTTTTTTGTGATCTGTGTAGCTTGCGTTGAGAATATGAATACAGTGTGTTCCGGTTATCTAAGGCGTGTAAGATAGTCTTATCTGAATTTCGGTAAAATCGGTTCTTAAAAAATCTTGACTCAATCCTAAACTATGCAAGCGAGAATTGGAAAATGACAAAATATATAGTAAGTTGAATGCATTTGAAAAAAAAAATGGAAATAAAATGGAACATAAAAGGGAAAGATTCATGAGAAGTGGTGAAACCAGAGAAACGTCTGGTCAACCATTACAAAGAGCTAGCATAAGAAAGAAAAGATAGAGATATGTTGAGCATATTCTGAGAAAAAAAGCATTAAATAATTCTATAGCAGGCATTGAAGAAGTAGACATAGAGTTAAAGAAAGAAAAGACTCTCTAAGGAAACCCGAAAGCGAACTTTGCTGAGAGATGCGAGAAATAACGGCCTAATTTTCATAGATGAAATTGAACGAATTGCACATAATAGAGTGGTATGGAGAAATTGCTTGCAGACCCTATGTATAAATGGAATGTAATTATAGCAATAACAATAATTATAAAAATGTAAAGGAAACCATTTTATACCACTTGGTATGTAGGGTAATGCGGTGCTATACCCGTGTTTTCATTGACGGTGGGCACACGGTGAATGATGTGGTCAACATCATGCTGGCCTTCTTTTACTTCCAGTACTTTTCCTGGTACCCAATTGAGGCTGGGTCGACATGAGAGACGTTATAGTCGGACAAAATTCCACGTCCACTGTAGAATTGAACCCAGACCACTTAGCCTAAGAAGCGAGTTCCTTAACAACTACGGTTAGCCCTCTGTGAGTGCGGTTCAATTCCGCGGGCTGGCAGAAAAGTCACATGCTCCCCAGATTTACGGTGTTCGTGGTACCGAACCGAGGGGTTACGATGTCAATGGCACCGAGCCGAAGAGCTGAAAGCTCAAGTGCTTCTGGATCGGGAAAAAATAAAACAACTACGGTACTGCAGATCTTAATAAATATAATAAAATTAATATATATCCCAATCTCAACTTTCCATGAATCTATGGTTGTTGTTGTGGTGTAATGTAAAAATTAGTGAATGTGGTAAACAAAACAAAAATAATATATGATGCCATTATGCTGTGTTTAGACTAAATAGACTAACTCTAAACTATACAGAACGTACAAGATGTCAACAGTAGACAATAAAGAGACCTGTTAGTAATAATCATCAGAGTATTATTAATTACAATATCTTATAATGTAACAACAAAATACACAGATAATATATGTAGATATATATTTATATAGAAAACACAATGCATATATGCAATGTCAAACAGCTGATATTGAGTGAGGTCATGAGACATTGTGCATGTAACACAACAAAGTAAAGGTTGAAAGTTGGTGAAGAAATAGTGAGAAAGAGTTACTGGTCTACGCGAAAGAAGGCTAGAGGGTTGAAAAACAAAGCATATAATGTGAACATTCAAGAATAGACCAAATACTGACTACATATATATATATATATATCTTGGTAAATATATAAACAAACGGACACATAGCCCTGACATTTAACAACATTGAAGACAAAATCAACGTGGGTGATACACAGAGAAAAAAAAAGTATCATTTGATAGATTAAATTATTGATTGATAGGACCATCATCATTGCACTTCAGTGAGTAACCATGTGTGCTCCGAGATCTTTCTTACACAGGATGATTCAAGCTGCAGTGCACGAACTCCGTAGCGCTTGGGAGGGTCCCCGGGGAAATTTGAAGATAGTGAAGATATTTTGTAGGAATTGTGTTTTTAATCTTTGTTTTTTCTAATGAATTTTGTCCAGACAGCGGCTTTCCAGCCTGATCTTCTTGATTTTGAACTGCCAAGCGTTCTATCACGCGCTTAAATTGAACACGGGACCTACATTTTATCGTCCGTCTCCGATAGAACTAGAAACTCGATCTCAACTACATTGAGACCTGCGATTTCTGGAAAAATGTCCTGATCGCTCCAAGCGGGAGCGAACAGGTTACATTTGGCACGAGAGGCAAACATCTAGCCTCTACACTATATAGACGCCCGATCTCACCTACAAAGTATAATTTGATTGTCAAAATTAATTGTTTTCATTACACCGTGCTTCCTATTTGACTCCCACCTGTCGAAGGAGTTGACATGCAATCTACCGAAAGAATTCACAAAGCAGGAACTCCGTAGCTCCGTCAACAATCCTACTAATCTCATGAAAAAAATGGAAAAATTGCTCGTGTGTCGATCCGGACTCGAACCTGTAACCTTCAAGACGACAGGCAAACGACTTAACTACTACGCTATTGAGACCCACAAACAATATTTTGATTGTACTATCGTTTAAATTAGCAAGTGCATTGAAAAACGTATATGTCATGCACCGACTTGAGAGTAATAGTCTTACACGAGCTGGTTTTTACGAGAAAGCATTATTTAACTAAATACAAAGATGTCAAACCTGGACGCTGACATCAAATGATAGAATAAAACTAGTCACGACAGAGATGAAGTGTCTACACAGAATGCTGGGGGTAACATGAAGAGACTGGTTAAGAAATGAAGAAATCAGGAAAATAGTGAGAACGACATCAGTACTGAATTTCATCAACAACAAAAAAAAAAATTAAATGGTTCGGTACATAATCAGATTAGCAACGGGAGTGCACATCAAAGAGCAATGTTACTCCGATACAATGGATACAAAGCAAAAGGACAGCCACGCAAAAGGTGAACCGCAGAGATAAAAAAGGCGACAAAAGACACTATTTATGAGGCACATACAAGGGCTTGTTCTAGAAATCTCTTCTTATCCTGACGAGAGAGGCAAAACAGGATTGGAGAAAAGAAAGAAGACAAACATGGCATTTCAGGGACGAGAGAGAAATGATTCAATAAGTCAGACAAGAACAGCATTCCTGAAAATTGAAAATCTTCTTCTTCTTCTTTCAACGCTCCACATCGACCACTTGTTAAACCACTCTTTGTGATTTGAATGTGATCCGAACCAAAGAGCGATTGTACCGTGTGCCAGTTATGCCTCTACAAATAGACCAGCACATCCGATTTCTGCGACGCTTTTTATTTACTAGGGTAGCTCCTATGCCCCTAAATTCAGTCACCTCTTACGTCATGCCTTGTAGGTCGCAGTGTTACTATTCTTTGCTCCCCTTGTGAGCCCTTGCAACACACGGGCGGACAACTTAAAATGTTGACCGTCCTATGAAATGAATCTATGTCATTGGTCATGTTTACTAACACCATTCTTAGAAAAGACGTTGGAGATGTATCAGACATATGATACGCATGGAGACTAACTCTGTCATGAAAACTGCGCTGTGAGATCGTAAAATACTCCAAACGACGGGGAGTAAAATATTAGAACACGAATTTTAAGAAATGAATTATAGCTAGAAAACAATACAAAGGACGGACAAAAATAGAGAAAAACGGCTTGCACTTGAAGGACCGTGCGGTATATTTTCTCAGTATGATACAAGTCTTCGAAATGCCGGCGCTTAAATGTTTTTTCCGTAAAATAACCTTTATTTGTTATTTTGAATTTGATGCTTATTCCGCCCCCCTCCTCCTTACGGCGTTGCCTGATGCGGTCGTCTCTCTGTATCATAGCACAGCACGGTCATGTGCACTTGTTGCTACCCATGAGCGTATTATGTATGTTCTGTGCCGTGTAAGAAGTGAATACTTCTCTTCTGTTGTATCCTTTGCTTCATAGAGGCCTATTGGTCGAAACGTTGATGCGTATCGTTATTGTTTTTTTTTGTAAAACTACAGATCATTGTTTCTATGTGTCTCGCCATTGCTAATCTAAGCGCCAAAGGCGTCACACGTTAGAGCATATGGCGATTAGTTATTTATTACTGAACCTACCTAGAAGAACTCTGCCGAGTTCCATGAGTGCTCATTCCCTTACAGTATATATATATATATCTATATATCGGAGAGCATGTATGATGATATTTCTGTGGTTTAATTGTGAAAAATATTTCAAATTGTCAACAAAAGAAGTTTATAATCTAGTCGTTGAATATTTGGTTTCAAATTCTCTCAATCACAGAATAAATGCTTCATGAATTGCCGGGTATTCATCCAACAGACCAAACAAAAATAACAAAACCTAATTATTTTACAATTATGTTACAGTTTGAAGTAAAGTAGCGAATAATGATGATTCGGAAATGGATATCATCGGAAAAATCAAGAAAACATGTCAAACTTTGGCTATTTTCAATTAAATCTAAAAAGCCAGAAGACTAAATCGTAACACACTTTGGCCATTTTCAATGAAATCTGAAAAGCCAAAAGACTAAATCGTAACACACTTTGGCCATTTTCAATGAAATCTGAAAAGCCAAAAGACTAAATCGTAACACACTTTGGCCATTTTCAATGAAATCTGAAAAGCCAAAAGACTAAATGGTAACACACTTTGGCCATTTTCAATGAAATCTGAAAAGCCAAAAGACTAAATCGTAACACACTTTGGCCATTTTCAATGAAATCTGAAAAGCCAAAAGATTAAATCGTAAAAGACACCTTAAAACAGATACAAGTTTATAGTATACAGTAGTGAGCTCTGGAAAATGATCCACAACATCATACACAAGCGGGAAACATTACAAAATAAATGTTTCACAAGAATATTGCAAAATTGACTACCAAATTCAATAGCATATGCAGATCTTATAAAAGGAACAATCTATGGGTCATTGGTGATCATCAAAGATGCAGATGGAGGTGGGCTTAGCATGTATTTCTTATGCCAGTAAGGAGATTTATTAAGACATTTTTTAGGTGGACAGCAGATGTGAGAAGGTGACCTTGACGTCCAAATTAAACACGGAAAAGAAACGTGGAAAGATGGTTTGAAAATTTTGACTTGGCGTAGGAATAATATAATGACACAGAAAATCAACAATAGAAATGCAACAAGAAAAACATACGCTCTGAAGATTTCAACGAATAAGATAAGGGCATTCTCTATCTCGGTTGCGCAAGTTGTGCATACGGATAGTGATCAACAAATAAACAGTGTATTAAGAGCATCCGAAAAAAAACAAATAGACAAACACTGGATTTGAACTACTTCGAATACCGATAGGTGCAGCAAGACGGGGAAAACCACGAAAGAAAACCCAGCAGATACATCAATCAACACAGAACGGGAGTTGTTAGCCTAAACACACTGAGATACATGCTTGGGAGGAGATCGGAGCAATTATGAACATGTCCAATGTGTGATGAAGATGATCATCAAATGAACAAAGAAGAAATCTCGTGTGGAAGCCTTATATGTCATACAGGTCTGGAAAAGTATATAAATATATCCAACATGTTGCTAATAAGCAACTTCTGTTTATCTGCTTTGTCCGTACAAGGACATGTAATAAACAAACAATCAATACGATTACTAAAGAACAGATTGGTTGGCATGGTTACGGTATCAGAGGAAGATGCAATGTACCGAAATGAAAATTCTTAACGCACTGATAGTCTTTTCGAACAGAAGAGATTCAGGGTTGCGAGTCGCACTCGCTGACCAGATTGAGAGAGATGGGTGTCAATATTGGTGCAGCCTGTAAAGAACGGCATACCAAATATGCAAAGAGACTGATTAATCAACATCAAACTGGCGTGTTAGGCTGCGGGTCGCTGCTGAATTTGTTGAGGTGGAGATCGGAGCACCTATGGACATGTTCAGAGTAATATGATGATAGCCCTCTGATAACTGAAGAAGATTACTGATATCAGCCCAAAACAAGAAATGTGTAGATACAAAGCCTCCTGTTGCCCATTAACTACTTTAAAAGTGTACAAATCGATGTCTGAAAACGTTGGAAGAAGATTTTGAAGACTAAAGAAAAATGTTGGCAATTCCCTGACAGCAACAAAATCATGAGGTATTAAAAGGCTCGCAAACAACGAATCATGATCAAAAGAATAAGAATTAGACAATCAACAGTGGCGACTCGTCATTAAGGGCCAGTGACGCCGGGTCCCACCAAAAATAAGGTGTAACGTGTAATTATTATTTTATAAATTAAAATATATCCTAACCGAAACCATGATTTTTTCGGAAAATTTCTGTCTGGCCCCACCAACAAAAAAGATCACGAGCCGCCACTGACAATCAATATTCTTCAAACACAAAATTCAACTAGACGGATTGCATTATTTGATGACAACGGCCATACTACTTGGAAGGAGAGATTGAGGAATGCAGAGATAGATTTTGGAAGAGCTGCTGGCATCGTGGTTCGGCAAGAGATCGACATCAGAAATGATAAACGATATCAAACTAGGTTGACTGATAAATACATTATTATATTGATTATGTTTCCCGATCCAGAAGCACTTGACTTTTTCAGCTCTTCGGTTCGGTGCCATGGACATCGTAACCCTTCGGTTCGGTGCCATGGACATTCGTAACCCTTTGGCTCTGTGCCATGGACACCGTAACCCTTCGGTTCGGTGCCACCATAAAATCTGGAGAACCTGTGGCTTTTTCTGCCAGCCCGCGGAATTTAACCCGCACTCACAGAGGGCTTGTCACACCGTCGTACAACGCTCTACAAACACGCTGGGCAGGCGAACATATTATATTGATTAAATAGTACCAGTGAGTACATGGTACAGTGGAGATTTTGTGGTTCAAGAATGTCAGTGAGTACATGGTACAGTGGAGATTATGTTCGTCCAAAAAAGTAAGTGAGTACATGGTACAGTGGAGATTGTTATGTAGACTAAAGAGAGTCAGGGAGTACAGGGTACTGTGAAGATTATGTTTACTAAAGAGAGTCAGGGAGTACAGGGTAATGTGGAGATTGTTATGTAGACTAAAGAGAGTCAGTGAGTACAGGGTAATGGGGAGATTATTATATTGACTAAAGAGCGCTAGTGAGTACAGGGCACAGTAGGGAGACATGATCAAGACTAATTCCCACCAGTCTATAGAATGTCCAACTTGTTAATGATGACACTGCAGTAGAGAAACACGATCAATAATAATTTAACACCAGACTACTGACAGTCTGACAGAGTGGTAATTGCAAGATTACAATGAAGAGACATGATAAATCAAAACTAATACCATCTTTCGCGTTGCCCCCTCCTGATGATGACTGCAGACAAAGGAGAAGCACAATCGAACAAACGTAAGAGAAGTCTGAGATGTCATGGAAATGAACGAGTTGATGTACTGGTAACGAAGGCATATGGAACAGGAAAATGGAAATCACGGAAAATGGAATTATAGAGAACAAATTAAAGTACACATTAAGATGGTGGTGAAAAGACAGATGATGTAAAGTATTTTTCCAGCATCACTTTGGCACCAGTGCCAAATTTGGTCTCTGACAGCAACACTTTGACACCAGTGCCAAATTTGATCTCTGACAGCAACATATTGGCACCAGTGTCAAACTTGGTCTCAGCAACACATCTTCCTCTCTTCCTCTGAAGTCGGAAAAGGCTCGCCTGCGAAGGACACTCGTCAAATAGTAAAGCAGGCTTTCATGCAAAAATCAGTCAGAAGCGCCATACCAGGCGTCATGGCTAACGTACGAATTCACAGCGGGCGAACGCAGAAGAAGAGGAAGAAGCACCACACTACCGAAAGCTCACCACGTGTTAAATAAAATGCTTGAGGAAGGCAGTGGGGGGTCGAAAGGAAAGATAGACTACGAAATGAGGACATCAGAAGCAGAGTGGGCATAACTTCATGCACCAAATAGATTGAAAGACACACAAAATGCAGTGGTTTGGAGATTTAATGAGAATGAAATACAACCAACCACCAATAACAGCATACAATAAAAAGAGATCAGTTACTAGAGCTAAGGGAAGACCAAGAAAAATATGGATAGACAATATCAAGACCTTACTGCATAAACACGGATATTACGCAACAAGGACGACTCAACTGACGCTGTAACGCAAATTCAAGCTCCCATCCCTACGCTTAACGGCAGGAGTGGACAACCAATTTCATCCTCCATCTGGGGAAAAGCAATAGAATATTAAAGTACTCCATAACTGGTCCACAAATAATCGTCTACTTGAGGTGGACACTATAATAGATGATGCAAAGATGATGAGAAAGAACGAGATTGAAAAACTTGGAACGAGCAGAGAGAGAGAGAGAGAAATACAGTAGAAGACAAATTGGTGCGATCCAGCGTGCGACGGAAACAGCATACCTGCTCTTCCCCATGTGCCGAGGAAAACTGAGCACCTATAGATCTGCCCGAAGTTCAAGGATACTTTGTTCATCATTGTTGATTGTTAATTTTAGGGCCATTTATCTCGCACGTCGGACATGTCCATTATCGCTCTGATCTTCTGTTATGCGTGTTTCTCAGTGTGGACCAACAACTAAAGTTCTGTGCTCATTGAGGTATCTACTGGTGCTTCTCACATGGCTTTACCGTCATGCTGCTGAATCAATCGGTACGGAGTCTAGCTTGAGGAGCCGATTTAGAGGATGCCCGTTATTGTCTTCTTTGAAATCTTCAGTGTATGTCTTCTCTGAAATCATAGAAAATGTAGTTTTTTTCCACAGAAGGTCTATTCTTGGTTGCAGCTTTGGTTGCCAAATTTTGAAGCACAGAGTCTATAATTGACTAACACGGAGACGAATGACATAATACAGAGGAGAGATGATCGTTTTCATCCACACACATTACTGTACTAACATTCTCTTTCACACACACACATTATTGTACTAACATTCCTTCACAATACATTACTGTACTAACATCTCTTTCACACATACACATTATGTACTAACATTTCTCTTCACACAAACTACTGTACTAACATTCTCTTCACACTACACACATCTGTACTAACATCTTCTTACACATCACATTACTGTACTAACATTCTCTTCACACATCACTTACTGTACTAACATTCTCCTTTCACACATACAACACATTACTGTACTAACATTCTCTCTTCACACACACACATTACTGTACTAACATTCTCTCACACACACAACATTACTGTACTAACATTCTCTTCACACATACACATTACTGTACTAACATTCTCTTCACACACACACACATTACTGTACTAACATTCTTCACACACATACACATACTGTACTAACATTCTCTTCACACACATACACATTACTGTACAACATTCTCTTCACACATCACATTGTACTAACATTCTCTTCACACATACACACATTACTGTACTAACATTCTCTTCACACACACACATTACTGTATAACATTCTCTTCACACACATACACATTATTGTACTAACATTCTCTTCACATACACATTACTGTACTAACATTCTCTTTCACATACACACACATTACTGTACTAACATTCTCTTCACACACACACACATTACTGTACTAACATTCCTTTCACACCATACACATTACTGTACTAACATTCTCTTTCACACATACACAATTACTGTACTAACATTCTCTTTCACACACACATTATTGTACTAACATTCTCTCTTTCACACACACACACATTACTGTACTAACATTCTCTTCACACTACATTACTGTACTAACATTCTCTTACACACATCACATTACTGTACTAACATTCCTCTTTCACATACAATTACTGTACTAACATTCTCTCTTTCACACACACACATTACTGTACTAACATTCTCTCTTTCACACATACACACATTACTGTACTAACATTCTCTCTTTCACACATACACATTATTGTACTGTCATTCTCTTTCACATACACATTATTGTACTAACATCTCTCTTTCACATACACATTACTGTACTAACATTCTCTTCACACTACACATTACTGTACTAACATTCTCTTCACACATCAATTGTACAAATTCTTCTCACACAATACACATTACTGTACTAACATTCTCTTCACACACACACATTACTGTACTAACATCTCTTCACACATACACACACATTACTGTACTAACATTCTCTCTTTCACACATACACACATTACTGTACTAACATTCTCTCTTTCACACATACACACATTACTGTACTAACATTCTCTCTTTCAAACAACACATTACTGTACTGTCATTCTATCCTCATTCACACGTATTCTCCCTCTCTCTCTCTCTCTCTATCTGCCTTTCCCTAACCCGGATTGGAGCATAGGCCCTCAACCAACTTATGCCAAGTCTTCCTATCTCTAGCTATCTCATGCAGCTCCCTCCAGCTCTGCATTATATTGATCTCTGCCTCCAAATCTCGTCTCCATGTATTTCTCGGCATCCCCTTCTTTCCCTGTCATTGCAGGTTCCAGGAAGGGACCATTCTTGTTATATTCCCTCAGGTTTTCGCAAAGTGTGTCCTATCCAGAGCCAGCGCCCTTTTAAGCCTCTTGGTTGACTGGAATCTGTCTTGTTCTTTCCATAAGTTCCTCATTTGTGACCCTATCATACCATCTTCTTCTTCTTCTTTGCGTTCGTTCTTTACGACCAATTTTAATCACTCTTTGTGATATGTTTGATCTTTGCCAAGAACGTGTATACATTGCACATTGGTTTGGTAGGCCCCTAAACACATAGATTTCTACACATTTAGGACATGTGCATCCGATTTCAGCCAAACCTCCTTAGTCGCCTCTTACGACATTTGTGGCAGGTAACAGTGGTTCTATTCTCCACACCTCAAATTTGGGCCCCGGTAACCACTCCGGCGTATACCATCTTAGTCCCTTTATTCTGCGCAGACACCAGTTGATGAATGTTTGCAGTTTATGCGTTATTATTTTAGTAGTTCTCCATGTTTCTGACCCATACAGTAGAACTGCTTTAACATTAGAGTTAAATATCGAATTTTTGTTCTAGATTTGATTTCTTTAGACTTCCATATGTTTCCCAGTGCAATGAAAGCTCTTCTTGCCTTCTGTATTCTTATTTTGAAATCTATATCTGTTCCACCCTCTTTGTCTACATTGCTACACAAATATGTGTATGATTCTATCGCTTGAAGTGAGATTTCACCCAGGAAGAATGGATTGTCGTTTTCTTAGTTAATTCTCATTATCTTTGTCTTTCCCTTATGAATGTTTATCCCTAGTTTCTGGGACCTTAGATACATGATTGTACTATCATTCTATCATATACAAGCAAGCATTATCTCTCACACACACACATATATATTCTCTCTCTCTCTCACACACACAAATGCACACATACGCAGAGTATGAAACAGAACAAACACGTGCACGTGTAACCGACTTTCCCTAAACATGATATGGCAGCAACATGGCGCCGCTTGAGGGGAACATAAAGAAGAATGAAGACCACCCTAGAAGCAATGCAACAAACCTCTTTACAAATAATCTCTGGCCTTAATATTACATTCCATCTTTATTATTTTTTGTGTGTGATGTAAATAGATGTCCGTCACTAGAATTTGTATATCACTGAAGCACTGCCACTTTTTTTTTAATTATGTAATGAAACCAGGGAATATCATTGAGAAACGCCTCTGCAATAATACCTAATACAATAGCATTGCATCATCTGTCTTTTGAGAGAAAAAAAACTCGACATAATCCAATATTTTACTACAACATTTGAGCTTGATTAACTGAGGGGGTTTCGACAATCATGTCTTCATCTATTTCTTACGACCGTCTAGAGCAGTGGTTCTCAAAGGACGTCACCATCAACCACAGTAAACGTGTCGTCGATTTTAGGCATTACTTAAACGTTCAGTGGTTTGCTATTGCTTTCTGAACTATGAATTCTTTTTTTACCGTTCGTAAAAATCAAAATAAAAGAAACTGACAACCGTGGGGTTTGAACCAGATACACTTCAGTTGTGTGATCGAGTTCACTACCGCTAGAGACGCCACCTCCCTGATATTATGTGTAGAATAGATGGACACCACAACTTGAACTGATAAATAGTTCAGACGTTCCTCCCAGTGAATGATTAATAAATAGGTATTGTGAGCAAATTGATTTTGGGATGACTGCTGCAGCGGAGGATAGGGCACGAATGGGAATACCCAATATGCCATGACGTCGATCGCATAACATAATTAATAAATGAGAAATCCAATTTTGACTCTGATTGAACTTATTATTCAGACTGAACATGTGATTCGGTCTGAATTCGAACCTGCAACCTTTCAGAATGAAAAACGATTGTTGCTGGAGCAATGAAGTTTGTGTTTTGTGCAACACTCTCGGCACCTGGCTTGTCATTTCTGCTGAGAGGGTTAGATTCGTGTTAGGAAACGCCTTGTAATGAAGTCAATCCTTCGCCATTAGACACATTTAGATAAGAGTCCTAACCAGTGGCGGCTCGTGATCATTTTTGTTGGTGGGTCCGGACGAATATTTTCGGAAAAGTCATGGTTTTGTGTTAAGTTATATATTAGTATTTATATATTAGTTATACATGATTTTTAGTGGGGCCCGGCGCCCATGTCCCTTAATGACGAGCCGCCACTGGTCCTAACCAGTTCGCGTAAAATAATACTCAATTGACAACAGTGGAGAAAAGAGAACTTTACTTAAAAAAACAAAACCAACACAATAAAATAGCACAGACGTTTAGTTACTATTCAGAGGTATTTTCCGCCCATGTGGTTTCCGAGCCCGAAGGTAAGCAAAGAATAGATGAAATACACTGGTACGGTGAGCATTTAAAAAAACAATTATAGTTCATATTTCATAAGCACGGTTCCAATTTCACTGCAAAGGGTCACCATAATTGCTCATTTTCTGTGCCAATTTCAATGTCAATTTCCTGTGCCAACGAAAATCACACGAAATGCTAACAACTGTGAAATGTCTCCTGTGTGAACTAATTCCAGAATGAAACAGCCTGTACCGCCACAAAAAGCAACCTGCATACGGCAGATTGAGTTTGTTAAAAAAAATAATTTCCCATAATCTCTTAAGACCTCAGGTATGACGTTTACCTGTCCATTGACATTTCTAAATCTTAGTAAGCAGGAGGTAGGAGGACCAATTCCATTACTCACGTGTAGAACGTAAAGAGTGTGACTGAACCCACAACCCTCTTGTGTCTGAGGCAGTTTATACTTCACAAAATATGTTGTTTAGTAAGAATATATCAGAATAACTGTCTCACGATATGAGACAGAAAGTGATATTACATGTTCTACGAGCGATTATGCAGTTTTCAAGTAGAGAATTGGGTAAAAATGCTATATATTTGTGCACGTATAAAACAAAATAACGCTTTACTGCAAAGCGGTTTATAACAATATCGGAAGATTGTTCTTACTACGACACAAAAGGTGACATTGTTACCAACAACATGATTGATTAAAATGACGAAACTATAGCACAACAAAAAGAAAAACGAAATAAAACATTACGATAATGTTTACTGCAAATTAGAAATGCGCAAAATTTAAAAACGATACGAAACAAAAGAAAAGTGGACACTTTGAAGTTGTACAAATTGACAAGGATTACAATGTGTATGATTATTGTACAAAAAGAGTTATTAAAAAATGGTTTCTTTATGAATACTGACACTATTAAAATTACATCAGTATTACATTTTGTTTCGTTCATACTGTGTTCAGGAAAAATACATACTGTGACATGTGAAACTTTTTATATTATTTAATAGTTAAAAAATAAAATAATAAAATGCCGAAACAAATAATCTTGAATGATTGATATTTTAATATTACATTGGAATTAGATCTAACACATTCTGTTAGTGTGGGCAGGGGATGAGGGTTGAATAGGCAGGTTACACAAATGAAGCTACTTAATAAGAAAGATGTTGTGTGGCTGTTACTCACTGGGTTGTCCTGTCACGAGCAAGGAAGAGTTGGAAATTAGAACAGAAATATGTGTGTAAGCAATCACAGTTTATACGAATTGGTTGCAGACGTATGTGTTAACAATTGATGATGTACGTAAACAGGAAACAACATTGAAAAATAATTAAAGAAATGAATAGTTTATTGTCTATTGTCTTTCCCCAGGTGGATGATAGAATTGTCTTCTCCAGGTGGATGATGGAATTGTCTTTCCCAGGTGGATGATGGAATTGTCTTTCCCCAGGTGGATGATAGAATTGTCTTTCTCCAGGTGAATGATGGAATTGTCTTTCCCCAGGTGGATGATGGAATTGTCTTTCCCAGGTGGATGATGGAATTGTCTTTCTCCAGGTGGATGATGGAATTGTCTTTCCCCAGGTGGATGATGGAATTGTCTTTCCCAGGTGGATGATAGAATTGTCTTTCCCAGGTGGATGATAGAATTGTCTTTCCCAGGTGGATGATAGAATTGTCTTTCCCAGGTGGATGATGGAATTGTCTCTTCCAGGTGGATGATAGAATTGTCTTTCCCCAGGTGGATGATGGAATTGTCTTTCTCCAGGTGGATGATAGTGGTCAGGGGATGAGTTGAATAGGCAGTTACACAAATGGATTTAAAAAGAATTGATCTTTGTGGTGGTGTATCATTGTCTGTCTCCAGAAGGTTTGGAAATAGAAGAAAAATGTTGTGCTCCAGGTTTGATAGAATTGGTTGCAGGTGATGATGAAATTGATGTTCTCAGGAAAAATTTTTAAGATGAAAAGGTCAATTGTCTTTCTCCAGGTGGATGATAGAATTGTCTTTCCCAGAGTGGATGATGGAATTGTCTTTCCCAGGTGGATGATAGGAATTGTCTTTCCAGGTGGATGATGGAATTGTCTTTCCCAAGTGGATGATGGAATTGTCTTTCCCAGGTGGATGATGGAATTGTCTTTCCCAAGTGGATGATGGAATTATCTTTCCCAGGTGATGATGGAATTGTCTTTCCCCAAATGGATGATGGAATTGTCTTTCTCCAGGTGGATGATGGAATTGTCTTTCTCCAAAATGGATGATGGAATTGTCTTTCCCCAGGTGGATGATGGAATTGTCTTTCTCCAGGTGGATGATGGAATTGTCTTTCCCCAGGTGGATGATGGAATTGTCTTTCCCAGGTGGATGATGGAATTGTCTTTCTCCAGGTGGATGATGGAATTATCTTTCTCCAAATGGATGATGGAATTGTCTTTCTCCAGGTGGATGATGGAATTGTCTTTCTCCAGATGGATGATGGAATTGTCTTTCTCCAGGTGGATGATGGAATTGGATCTTCACTCTTGTTGTTAAGCGTAGGGGTGGGAGTTTCAATTTTGCGTTCCAGGGCCAGATCAGTCGCCTTTGTTGTGTTATATCCGTGTTTATTTAGTGGGGTCTGGATATTGTCTATCCATCTTTTTCGTAGTCTTCCCATGGCTCTAGGACCTGATATATTTTTATTTTATGCTGCTATTGCTGGTTTGTTGTATTCCATTCTCATTTATGTCCAAACCACGGCATTTATTGTTTTTCAATGTGTTCGGTGCATGAAGTAATGCCCACTCTGCTTCCGATGTCCTCATTTCGTAGTCTGTCTTTCCTGGTGACCCTGCTGCCTTCCCCACGCAATTTCATTTTACACGTGGTGAGCTTTCTGTGGTGTGTTGCTGTCAGATACCAAGTTTGGCACTGATAACAAAGTGTTGGTTGGAATATAATTTTTATCATCTGTCTTTTTACTTCCATCTTGATCTTTTGGTGTTGTAGTAATGGTGCCAGCTGGTAGGTCACTGCATTTGCTTTTTGACGCCTTATCTCTATTTCTCTATCGAGTTTTCCGTCTTCTGTGAAAATGCTGTATAAATATTTGAATTCAGAAATCAAGAGTAATATAATAAATAAGGAGAAGCAGAACATAAGTAGCAATTAATAAGATGATGAAGTACTGAAGACATTATTATTTCCCTTGAATAGCAATTAATAAGATGATGAAGTACTGAAGACATTATTATTTCCCTTGAATAGCAATTAATAAGATGGTGAAGTACTGAAGACATTATTATTTCCCTTGAATAGCAATTAATAAGATGATGAAGTACTGAAGACATTATTATTTCTCTTGAATAGCAATTAATAAGATGGTGAAGTACTGAAGACATTATTATTTCTCTTGAATAGCAATTAATAAGATGGTGAAGTACTGAAGACATTATTATTTCCCTTGAATAGCAATTAATAAGATGATGAAGTACTGAAGACATTATTATTTCCCTTGAATAGCAATTAATAAGATGATGAAGTACTGAAGACATTATTATTTCCCTTGAATAGTAATTAATAAGATGATGAAGTACTGAAGACATTATTATTTCTCTTGAATAGCAATTAATAAGATGGTGAAGTACTGAAGACATTATTATTTCCCTTGAACAGTAATTAATAAGATGGTGAAGTACTGAAGATATTATTATTTCCCTTTCAATAGCAATTAATAAGATGATGAAGTACTGAAGACATTATTATTTCCCTTGAATAGCTGGTGGTCTCGGTGGTGTATAGGCTAAGTGTTCGTCTATCTTACCAAAGGTACCATGTTCGTTCCCTCGTAAGATCATCTGGATATTTTTCCAGAGATCCCTGATCGAAGTGTAGGTGAGACTGAGTTCTGAGTTCTTTTGGGGACGGAGGATAAAACGTAGGACCCGTATTCAATTATAGCATGTAAAAGAACCCTTGGCAGTTCAAAATAGAGAAGAGCAGGCTGGAAAGTCGCTGCCGGGCAAAGTTCATTAGAACAGATTAAAAATGTAATTCCTACAAAAATATTTTCTCCATCTTTAAAATTACATCGGGACACTGCCGGTGCTACGGAGTTCGAGCACTGCGGCTAAGAACTTCGGTGTAAGAAAGAGATTGGAGCACACATGGTTACTCACCGAAGTGCAATGATGTATCAATTAGCCAATCAATCAACCTCTTGAATAGCTAGTCTTTGAATCTCTGTACGAGAGAACCCAGTAAACGCTGGTGGGTAAAACAGGACACATCGACGAAGGATAAGCACCAGAGCTCCAAATGTCGCTAAAGATGTGACGAAGCACACACACGCTAAGGCTGCATGAATCAGATTACCACATGAGTAAGAATTTATGGGGAAATCTGTGGTACAACATTCTAAGCGGTGATCTCGAGAGAGAGAGAGAAAGAGAATCTTTGTACTTAGTTGAGAAGCAACATGTAACCACACGTAAAAACTAAGCTTTGGGGAAAGTTGACTGCCCAGTTTGTGGTCTACAGTAAACTAATCGCATGATCAGAGACCGCTGAAGAAGATCGCCCGTGTGGTAACGGGGTCAACAAGGAAGTAAAAATAGTACCCTTACGACCTACCAAGCATGTCGTAATAGGTGAGTGATTTAGGACCTAGGGAAGCTACTTTAGTAAATAAAAGCATCGCAGATATCGGATGTCCTAGCCTACTTGCAGTCGCATAACTGGCACAAAGTACTATAGCTCTTTAGGCTCAGATCACATACAAATCACACTGAGTGGTTAACAATTGGTCGATATGGAGCGTTCGAAGAAGAAGAAGATGAATATATGTAGCTGTGATGTATGGTGCTCTCCAGACGTTTGAATATATGTAGCTGTGATGTATGGTGCTCTCCAGACGTTTGAATATATGTAGCTGTGATGTATGGTTCTTTTCCAGACGTTTGAATATATGTAACTGTGATGTATGGTGCTCTCCAGACGTTTGAATATATGTAGCTGTGATGTATGGTGCTCTCCAGACGTTTGAATATATGTAGCTGTGATGTATGGTGCTCTCCAGACGTTTGAATATATGTAGCTGTGATGTATGGTGCTCTCCAGACGTTTGAATATATGTAGCTGTGATGTATGGTGCTCTCCAGACGTTTGAATATATGTAGCTGTGATGATGTGCTCCAGACGTTTGAATATATGTAGCTGTGATGTATGGTGCTCTCCAGACGTTTGAATATATGTAGCTGTGGTGTATGGGCTCTCCAGACGTTTGAATATATGTTGCTGTGTGTATGGTGCTCTACATTTATTTGTAAAATACTTAGTTGCCTTCCAGTTTGCTGAAAATTCGTCCCATGTATGTGTGCTCTCCAGTTATTTGTAAAATACTTAGTTCGCTTCCAGTTTGCTGAAAATTCGTCCCGTGTATGTGTGCTCTCCAGTTATTTGTAAAATACTTAGTTGGCTTCCAGTTTGCTGAAAATCTTCCCATGTATGTGTGCTCTCCAGTTGTTTGAAAAATACTTAGTTGCCTTCCAGTTTGCTGAAAATTCTTCCCATGTATGTGTGCTCTCCAGTTATTTGTAAAATACTTAGTTGCCTTCCAGTTTGCTGAAAATTCGTCCCATGTATGTGTGCTCTCCAGTTATTTGTAAAATACTTAGTTGCCTTCCAGTTTGCTGAAAATTCTTCCCAGGTATGTAAAGTCTTTAACTTTAGCTTTAATTCATGTTTGTCGATGGAGAAATTGGGGTCTCTGTGGCTAAGTGGTTACGCCCTCGTCTTCATTCCGAATGTCGGGTTCGAATCCGACCTCTATGAATCTGTCATACCTGGTTACTTGTGTTCAGCATCTGCTTAATGTTTCTATTATTTCTAACTGGAAATTGCTTTGTGTCGATACCCGTTCGAGCGCTGTTGAGAATATTCCTAATCAAGAACAACCTCAGCGAAGCAAAAAATGTACGGGTAAGAATGTAAAATTCTAGTGCATAACAAGACTGCCCTCCCAGAGACAACCAGGCAAGGTACTGCTGCACTAACAACTAATATCCCCGGAAGAACTGGAGTGGGTGATGCTGGCGATCGCAAAATTCTCATTTGCGCTGCTAGCACCGATTGAAACGATCCTCTAAAATATATGTGCGCAACCCCGGTCCAGTGTTTCCCGGGGACAGGTAGCATGCAGAGTAGACATTGCAAATTGCCAAGTGCCGACACGTAACCCGAAATGGCTGAGAATACTACTAGTCTAGAACAAACTCACCGTTAATAGAAAAGTAAGGCCGATAATGTAAAGGTTTACTGTACCAGTACTGGTACAAACCCAAACATTGGCAAAGGGCCATACTTTTTGGACGCCGATCACCCTACTTGAGTAAGATGACGTCCACGTGGCAAGCCCATCCGTCCCACAGTTCTAGGAAAGCTACCTAGTAAATAAAAGCGTGGCAAGAAATCGGATGTGTTGGCCTAGGCCCCCATAGTCGCATAACTGGCACAACGCACAATCGCTCTTTGGCTCAGATCACATACAAACCACAAAGACTGGCTTAATAAATGGTCGATATGGAGCGTTCGCAGAAGAAGAAAAAGGAAGAATGTAAAAGATTATCCACTCATACAAACCCAAATATTTCTAAAGGTTGAAACTTTTCGGATGTGCATGTCCTACATGCGTAGGATAACGTCCGCAGCATGCGAACGCTTCCTGGTTCAGATCAAGTAAAGGTTACAATGAACAGCAGAAAATTGATCGCTAGAGTGAACTTAAACTCACCGTCTGTAATAACAGGTGGTTGCCCAGTACACTTTCTGACGTAAATCACACAAAGGCTACAGAGAGGGTCAATAAGTAGATGTACACGAGCGATCACGGAAGTAGTTCTTTGGACTATAGTTGCATGCATATTGTCAAATCTGGAATTCCGTTGAATTAATCATTTCACACTGTATCCGAACGATTATCATTGGCGTATCATTATCTTCAAATAGCTTGTCCTGAGCATAACATTGCCACCCCAACAGTCCTCCGGAATTTTCTCTCTCATAGAGCCAGATGCCCCGCCTCTGCAGCGAGTCATGCTCAAACCATCAGATACATCCTGAATCTATCTTCTCCGTGGTTTTTCTTCTCTTTGACGGTATGCCTCCTTCCATGATGGTCTTCTCCAGCCCTTCATGTCTTTTTATATGTCCAAAATATCTCAATTTTCTCCTTCGTATTTGTAGCAATTGGCGTATGCATACACCATTTATTTTCATTGATAGAAGTGGAAAGGGATAATTTGTTCACTATGTCACATTGCATTTTATAATATGTAACAGGGATACGCCTTTGCAAACATTCGCCACCATTTTATGTATTACTGTAAATTCTAAACTTTGATTATCATTTTGTTGTGCTTATGTAAAACTATATAACACAAAATATTCTGTGCAGAAACCAAGCTACCTACCAATTAGTTAAACAAGAATGCATAAGGTCGTGAGGTATATAAGCTGCTTTGCAAAAATTACTGTTATCCACCCGGTAGATTTCGTTCAAATTAAATCTTAGTGTGTTCACAAATTTTGGAACGAACTATAATAACTAAATGTATGAATATCTGCACCAACAGTGGTGTTTTACTAATTACATCACACCGCCTAGATCAGATCACATTGCTGATAATTAGCATTATTGATAATCGTTACTTCAGCTAGACCATGGGTTCTCAAAGTGGGTAATACGGCCCCATAGTGGACGTTGAAGTCTTCCAGGGGGGCAATATTGGGTTCAGAATCATTTGTGGGGATGTTTTTTCGTGATTTTGCTACTGAATAAGCATAAACAAATTTGAATTCTGCATTTTAATTCATCTTATGCCCATCTTACACGATCCATTTTTCCATCAATTTTCTATTTCATGTACATAATCATGTGACAATTGTCCAGGTATGACAGAAATATATATCAATTTTCTATGTCAAAGTGAAAATAGAGCATGTATATATATATATATATATATATATATTGGGGGCGTTACAAAGTTTATGTCGCGCAAAGTGGGCGATGGGTCGACAAAGTTTGGAATCCTTGAGCTAGACTCATACCGTCTACTACTTATGACAACAGTGTTCGCATCAGAAAATGGAAAATATAAATAGTAATAAAGAATAGAGAATGGGCAAATGTAACTAAAAGTCAGAACTACATGGGTCAAACGATGTAGGTAACAGTAACATTATCATAACTAGGTGTTGTATAAGGTTAAACTAAGGTTATCGACGTAGGTGGTATTGAGGTTATCGAAGTAGGTAGTATTAAGGTTATCAGCCGCCCGTGTAATGCTGGGGTCCACAAGGGGAGAAAGGATAGTAACACTGCGACCTACAAGGCATGTCGTAAGAGGCGACTGAGGTAGGGGACCTAGGAAGCTACCTAGCAAATAAAAATCGTCGGAGAAATCGGATGTGCAGGCCTACTTGTAGGAGCGTAACTGAGACAACACAAAATCGCTCGTAGGCTCCGATCACATACAAATCATAAAGAGTGGTTAACAAGTAGTCGAAATGGAGCGTTTGAAAAAGAAAAAGAAGAAGGTTATGAGAAGTAGATGTTTAAAAACAATTCTATATCTCAATTTGAAAAACACAAAAATAATGACAACGGAAGAAAAAAACATGACAAAATATATTTTATCAATACACACAAAAAAAAAAAAAAAAAAATTGGGAACAGTTTTGAATATATTGGTTCACTGCTAACAAGAGATGGAAATGGGATAAAAGAAATTAAAAGTAGAACAAACATGGTCTTACAAAAACTTAAACAACTAAACAATATGGAATGCAACTGATAGGAATAGAGAGATCAGAATACTAAGAGCATGCATATTCCCAGTGGCAAAGTATGGGTGTGAAGCATGGACATTTAACAAGGTAGTAGAAAAACATATATGTGCTTTTAAATATAAGTATTATAGAAGAGTCTTCGGTATATCATGGACAGAGAATAGAACAAACGGATATATCTATATAGAAGTCAAAATTAAATCAAACTGTCTAATGCTACACATACGAAAGAGAAAATTAAAGTATCTTGGTCATGTAAAAAGACACTAAGGACGGAAGAAGACTATCATAGAAGGATGCATTCCGGTAAAGAGGAGAAGATGAAGACCATGGAGAAGATGGATTCAGTATGTAACTGATGGTTTGAGCATGATGACTGCAGAGGCGAGACATCTGGCCTATGAGAGAAAGAAATTGCGAAGGACTTTTAAGGTGGCAAAGTTCTCCTCCGGACAAGCTTTTGATGTGATGGTGAGATGGTATTAATGGTGTCAGTAGTGGTTACTTATTCTAAATAATTATTATCCACCAGAAAGTTTGGAAAACTTTAATCATGACGACCAAGAAACATAGTGAAGACCAACATCTATATTTGAATACACTAAGACTAAAATCATGTCAACTGACAAAGCAAAAGGCTCACCTAACATCCAAGTAAACAATGAAGAACTCCAATGTGTAGAGAGCTACGAATACCTGGGATCAATAATTAACAATCACTGTGATTGCTCCAAAGAGATCTCAAGAAGATTGACAATAGCAATCAAGAAGTTAAACACAATGAAGAACATGTGGCAAAGCACCAGCAAAATATTAAAATTGAAAATATTGAGAACATGCAATTTTCCAATGGCTACTTATGGTTGTGAATCATGGACCATTACACAAAAAACAAGAACGAAAATCCAATCCTTCGAAACTAAATGCTACAGAAAGATCCTACGAATACCATGGACAGAAAAATGAAAGAACACGGATGTCCTGATAGAACTAAATGTTAAAGAGAATTGGCTGATAAATAACATACTATACAGAAAAATTAGATACTTTGGTCACATCAAGCGTCACGATGGCCTGGAAAGAACAATATTAGAGGGCAGGGTCCCAGGACGTAGAGGCAGGCCAAGAAGAAGATGGCTACAAGATATTAAAGAAACCATGAACATGACCATCAACGAAGTGGGTGAACTGACTAGAGACAGAGTGAATTTCAGATGCGCTGCAAAGGGAGCTACGTCTTATAAAGGACATGTTGATGATGATGAGTTGTTACTAACTTTATTTGATGCAGGTATACAACGAATATCAGAGTTAGAGAAGGAAAGGATCATTATAAGTAATTGGTAATATAATTTGATCTGTATAAGATTATTTAGAATGAGAGTTATTCAGTGCTACATAGAACCAATACCGACATACGGATGTGAGTTCATCGACAATAAACAAACAGATCAACAAACCTCTGCCACAGAGATGTGGTTTTACAGAAGAATGAGCAGAATCCCACGAACTGCTAAAATGACTAATGTGGACGTGTTGAATGAGATCAAGACACAGAGAAAGCTTATCATCAATATAAGATAGAGGCTGTCATAATTTTACGGGCATATGATGAGGAAGGGAGATTTAGAACACATTTTAACAACTAGTAAAATCGAGGAGAGACGAGACAGAGGAAGACAGAGAGAGAAAAGTTTGGATATCCTGAATTCAAGGCACGGTCTGAAATGATAGTAAACACCAGGGACAGAGATTTAGGGAGATCTATGATAACCAACGCCAGCCAGTGCGGCACCTGATGATGATAATAAGATTGCTAACATGTAGATGAATTGTAGTGAATCAGTTGAGATTTAATTGTTAATTTTTGTTTACATATAAACAGTTGGTTCATTAAGAGAATCGAAACAATTGATATATAAATGGAAAATTAATTAATTTAAGCAAAACAATATTTTTGAATAGAGAACGGGAATTATTAGACATGGTGAATATAACAATGGCCACTAAAAACAGTTGAATGGCTAACACAGAAAAGAAGCATATTAATGAACACATGGGGATCTGCGGCTGAGTCGTTAAACCCTTTGCCTTGCGAGTCGAGGTCGTAGGTTCAAATCCGGACCGCGGCCTTCTGTTCACGAGTGCAGTTTTCCAGAGACCCTTGTTGCTGGAGCTCGGAGTTCGTGCTGTGCAATACTCGGCAGGGTGGCGGCATTTCTACGAGAAAGACGACCTATGAGGTAAAACGGTGCAAGAAGTCAATCCTTCAGCTTCTAATTACTAAACACATATTTACTAAGTTATTACAAATATTCGAGCTTATAATATAAAAAAGAGTCTAGCATGGATTAGGGGCGGGTTCTCATTCAAAATCCTGATTAGGAGGTGGGTTCTCATTCGAAAATATGATTAGGAGGCGGGTTCTCATTCAAAATCATGGTTCGATCACTGGTAAGTCAATGAGATGTATTTTTGTTGGAGACAGACATTTTCGATCCAGAAGCATTGAGCTTTCAGCTCTTCGGCTCGTGCCATAGACATCGTAACCTTCAGTCGATGCCACGAACACCCTGAATCTGGAACCTGTGGCTTTTCTGCCAGCCTGTGAAATTGATCCGCACTCAGAGGGCTAGTCACCGCATGATCCAACGGCTACGAACACTCTGGCAGACGGGTGAAGGCTGATATAAAGACAATATCATAAGCTGAAACAATGATCAGTGACCTGATATTATAAATAGTAATGACAGCATTTTGTTTATGTTTTTTTATTTGAAATTTAAAATACATTTTTGACGTCTACCAACCGAAAAGTAATCACAAATAGATCAATTTTGTGGCAATGAATTGACATGTAAAAACAATCAACTTAATTGATAATAAAAGTAGTATTGATCGATTATGATCTTTGTATGTACCTATAGACATTCATCATTTAATACAACTGTTATAAGAAGGAGAAGATAGAGATAAGTTGTGCATACCTTTGACAAGAAATTATTAAAGAATAAAAAAGCAGGCATTGAAGTGGAAGGCAAAGGGATCAAGATAAAGAGATTAAAGGGTTTTAAAGACAAAGAATTGACTTTACTGCTCCGGGTTTTTATCCCATATGGCTCGTTCCTTCTCCGCAGAAATGGCACGCCGCCTGCTGAGAGTATTACACAAAGCACGAACTCCGTAGCTCCAGTAACAATCCTGGGGTCTCTGGAAAAAAAATGCACTTGTGAACAGAACGGCGCGGTCCGGATTCGAACCCATGACCTTCGACTCACAAGGCAAAGTGTTTAACCACTCAGCCACAGAGATCTTCGACTCACAAGGCAAAGCTGGCTTAACCACTCAGCCACAGAGATCTTCGACTCACAAGGCAAAGCTAGCTTAACCACTCAGCCACAGAGATCTTCGACTCACAAGGCAAAGCTGGCTTAACCACTCAGCCACAGAGATCTTCGACTCACAAGGCAAAGGGCTTAGCCACTTAGCCACAGAGACCTTCGACTCACAAGGCAAAGGGCTTAGCCACTTAGCCACAGAGATCTTCGACTCACAAGGCAAAGGGCTTAACCACTCAGCCACAGAGACCTTCGACTCACAAGGCAAAGGGCTTAGCCACTTAGCCACAGAGATCTTCGACTCACAAGGCAAAGCTGGCTTAACCACTCAGCCACAGAGATCTTCGACTCACAAGGCAAAGGGCTTAGCCACTTAGCCACAGAGATCTTCGACTCACAAGGCAAAGGGCTTAACCACTCAGCCACAGAGATCTTCGACTCACAAGGCAAAGCTGGCTTAACCACTCAGCCACAGAGATCTTCGACTCACAAGGCAAAGCTAGCTTAACCACTCAGCCACAGAGATCTTCGACTCACAAGGCAAAGCTGGCTTAACCACTCAGCCACAGAGATCTTCGACTCACAAGGCAAAGGGCTTAGCCACTTAGCCACAGAGACCTTCGACTCACAAGGCAAAGGGCTTAGCCACTTAGCCACAGAGATCTTCGACTCACAAGGCAAAGGGCTTAACCACTCAGCCACAGAGACCTTCGACTCACAAGGCAAAGGGCTTAGCCACTTAGCCACAGAGATCTTCGACTCACAAGGCAAAGCTGGCTTAACCACTCAGCCACAGAGATCTTCGACTCACAAGGCAAAGGGCTTAGCCACTTAGCCACAGAGATCTTCGACTCACAAGGCAAAGGGCTTAACCACTCAGCCACAGAGACCTTCGACTCACAAGGCAAAGCTGGCTTAACCACTCAGCCACAGAGACCTTCGACTCACAAGGCAAAGGGCTTAACCACTCAGCCACAGAGACTTTCGACTCACAAGGCAAAGGGCTTAACCACTCAGCCACAGAGATCTTCGACTCACAAGGCAAAGGGCTTAACCACTCAGCCACAGAGACCTTCGACTCACAAGGCAAAGCTGGCTTAACCACTCAGCCACAGAGACCTTCGACTCACAAGGCAAAGGGCTTAACCACTCAGCCACAGAGACCCCCTCAAGATAAAGAGGATGTACTAAGGAGACCCTGAAGCGAACTTTGCTGAGACTAGACATGTAGGTTTAAATTCCAAGGAAGAGATTGATAGAGTTGCCAAGGATAGAGCGATGTGGAGAAATGACTTATATGCCCTATGTAACATATGACGGTACGATAGAAATTATTATTATTATAATCGTTATATACATAAAATAAAACAATAATTGAATAATTGAATAAAACATACAATAAAACTACAGAACGTAGAAATAAAACAAACAATTGAGACCAAATACTTAGGAGCAATTTTCACAGCAGATGGAAGTATCGATAGTGAAATCAGCAATCGTTGCACAAAAGCTAACCAAGTACTGGGACAGTTAACACCACTGTTGTCACATAAAGAGATACCGCTAACAACTAAAGCAATCTCATAAGAACGATTTTCTGGCCAACACTATGTTACCAGTGTCAAACATGGCCAAT
This sequence comes from Arion vulgaris, assembly GCA_020796225.1. NCBI lineage: Eukaryota > Metazoa > Mollusca > Gastropoda > Stylommatophora > Arionidae > Arion > Arion vulgaris. The sequence goes on along the minus strand of CM036755.1, from coordinate 67,460,752 downwards.
AACAGCAGCAAATGAGCGGAAAATCATAACAACAGAGATGAGGTGTCTTAGAAGAGCTGCAGGTGTGACAATAAGAGGCACAATTAGAAATGAAGAAATCAGGAGACTGGATGTGAAACCAGTTATGCAATTCATAAAAGAACAACAGATTAAATGGTTTGGACACCTGACAACAATGCCCTGGTATTGCCTAACGCAGAGAGCCTCGCAGAAAAAGTATAATGAGTACAAAGCAAGAGGAAGACCATGCAAAAGATGGAGCGACAGCATCAAGAACAGCCTTAAGAAAATGAATATCAGCTTACAAAGTGTCTTAAAACAAGCACACACAAGATCACCACTACGCCCCCTCCCCTAACACCTCTATAAAGAAGTAAATGGTGGAAGAGAAGAAAAAGAAAAAGATACAACCATTGAATAATTGATTAATGCATTTGAATGGAAGTGCTACAGAAAAGTATTAAGAATACCACGGACAAAAGGGGAAGAAGAGAAACCATTTTTTAATACCCCGTGGGATATATGGTAATATGGTGCTACGTAAGTAGGCTCGCAGTCGCTGCGACGGTACTGCTATGCGGACATTAAATTCCTCATTCTCACGTCTCTACTGTCCTACACCGCAATAAAAAGGGATACTACAGGCAGTAACGATAGTTAGGTATAAATTTGTCATTAACCGTTGGCACACGATGGGTGACATCACGTCGGCCACATTACAATTTTTCATTAACCGTTGGCACACGATGGGTGACATCACGTCGGCCACATTACAATTTTTCATTAACCGTTGGCACACGATGGGTGACATCACGTCGGCCACATTAAAATTTTTCATTAACCGTTGGCACACGATGGGTGACATCACGCCGGCCACATTAAAATTTTTCATTAACCGTTGGCACACGATGGGTGACATCACGCCGGCCACATTACAATTTTTCATTAACCGTTGGCACACGATGGGTGACATCACGCCGGCCACATTACAATTTTTCATTAACCGTTGGCACGATGGGTGAATCACCCATTACATCATTACCTGGCCACGATGGGTATACGCCGCCCCATTACAATTTTCATTAACCGTTGGCACACGATGGGTGACATCACGCCGGCCACATTACAATTTTTCATTAACCGTTGGCACACGATGGGTGACATCACGTCGGCCACATTAACATTTTTCATTAACCGTTGGCACACGATGGGTGACATCACGCCGGCCACATTACAATTTTTCATTAACCGTTGGCACACGATGGGTGACATCACGTCGGCCACATTAACATTTTTCATTAACCGTTGGCACACGATGGGTGACATGACGCCGGCCACATTTAATTCCAATGCTTTTCCTTATTCCCAATTGAGGTTGGGTCGACGTGAGAGACGTTATGGTAGGAAAAATGTATACACCTTCTGTGGAATTGAACCCGAACCACTAGTATAAAAAGCGAGTTCACTAACAACTACGCTACTACGCTACTACGGATCTCTAGGACGATGAACAGAAGAAAGAATAAATATATCCAGTTTTACAATAGTTTAACATTGAAGAGAGGTGGTTGACAAATAATCATAAAAAACGAGAAAAATGAAATGATTTGGACATCAAAAACGCCCGTTTGTTGCCAGTGCTCGAAAGGGAGCAAGAATATTAACACTGCAACCTATAAAGCATGTCGTAAGAGGCAACTGAGGTAGATGCCTAGAAAAACTACCCTAGTAAATAAAAAACGTCGCAGAAATCGGACGTGCTGGCCTATTTGCAGGCTCATAACCGGCACAACGTACATTCGCTCTTAGGCTCAGATCACATAGAAATCACAAAGAGTGGTTAACAAGTGGTCGATATGGAGCTTTTGAAGAAGAAGAAGGACATCTAAAAGGGTCTTAAAGTTAAGTATTTACTTCATTGCACCTGGTTTCCTAATATCCTTCCCTCTCAGCAGAAATGCCGAGAGTGTTGCACAAAGCATGAACTCCGTAGTTCAAGAACTAATCCTTGGGATCTATTTTTTTTTAAAACTGCACATATGTCTCGGTCTGGATTCGGACACACATCCTTCAGAACTAAAGGCAAACGTCTTTACCTGATTATGAAACCCTTCCCAAAGACATCCTGAGCCATATGAGCTATGAACCACAGAAGCCCTGACTTTGGAAATATAAAGTGATATATTGAATCCGGCAGATGGGGGAGAGGCATAACAAGAAAAAGATTGGTGCAAGATATAATAGGAGAGCTGAGTATTACCGTGGCAAACGAGGGACACCTCACGCAAGAATATGGGGACGCTTAGAGTCGTTGTAATGAAACGGTGCTATACCGAAACCTACAAATATCTGACGTGGTCATACCGGACCAAACAATATCTGGAGAAAACCGTAGTGATGCTGCGGTAATACTAAGTAAATTGTCGTTTACAGACAAAGACACGTGTGTAAAGTATCACCTCAGCAAGCAAGAATTTAATTAAATATAAAACTAACGACAATCACACGTTTCGATCATGGGTCTGTTTCAAGGAGACACATACAAACAAAGAATTCTAAATTAAACTAAAATTTACGGCACTAAAAAGATTGTTAGTTAGTTAGTTCCTTTCGTGCCAAAGGCGGCACATAGGGCAGAGGATTTAGATCTCCTTGTGATGCGGTTCATTGCTAGCAGTTGGAGATCTTGTATGGCTTTACATCCAAATAGTTTACTTTCTTGTTGGATGGTTCTTCGAAGAGTGGTTAAAAAGAAAAAAATAGAAAAAAAAGATTATTAAAGAGTGATTATCATACGCTGCGTATGGAACCTCACCAAAGGCAGGAAAGCCGATAGAGAAGTCACCCGTTATGCCTTCACTAAAACTAACTCTGTCCGAGAAAGAGTTACACGGACAATAGGTCTCCTGCAACGATCACTAGTGAAGGATCTAAGTTTCAAGTACCTCGGAAGTCGGCTAGGCTGTCCATATGGTTGAGGGATGCCTGTAAAAGGGTAATATCTACCCACGCAAAAATCAGTCAGGAGCGCAATACCAGACGTCATGACTTTCCGCCTGAATTAACAGCGGGCGTACGAAAGAAGAAGAAGAAGCAGAAGATGAAGAAATAAACTAAAACATATATCTAAATAAGAAGGATGACACGACAGGATCATGACTCTAGATGATGCTAGTTATAAATATATAGCTATACATACATATGTATCAATATGTGTGTATACAGGACACACATTTGTAACATACCAATAGGATAAGAGAAATATACAGAACAAACATGTATATACAAAGTATATATCATTATAAATAAATTGATATTTAAGAACAAAGACACGTGTGTATATTATCACATAAGCAAGCAAGAAGTTCATTACATATAAAACTAACGAAAATCCCAAGTTTCGACTCTAGGTCTTTTTCAAGGAGACACATCTATGATAAACTTCTAGTTTTATACATTAAGTTGTACACTGAAACAAAACAAATGAAGCCTACAGAGAGTTAACGTTGGTTTCCAAAATATCAATGGAATCGAAATGGTGATACATCTTCGCTAAATGATTAATGGAACTTTCAAGATGCAATTTCTAAATATAAATATGGTTTGAGGCAGTTGCTTTTGTAGGTGTGATTTTATTATAATGATATTTGTAGAAGCACGATACCATTGATTTTGCACATATGCAATGGATAACAACAACAACACATGACACATAACACCATTATTAACACATGTGCTGGACACAATCAGGGCATTTGTAACGTCAAATAGACGCAACAGACAATTGACGTTATCAAAAAAGAACCAGGTCAGACGCCATTATTACCATTTCATGACGTCACGACCGGTTTCAACTATGACGAAGAAAAGAATGGTACACCATTCTCATCAGAAACAACATTTAAGTAGAAAAATAAACAGGGATAATATGACGACATCCCAAAAATAAGAAAATAGTTCTAGCATTCATCAAAAAGTAACAGAGAGATGAAGAAGTTCAAATGCGAATAAACATTCAGCTGGATAGAGTAATCCAGAGCAAAGTCTAAAATACGGTTTAATCAGTGGCGGCTCGTGATCATTTTTGTTAGTGGGGTGAGACAAACATTTTCGGAAAAATCATGGTTTTGGGTTAGGGTATATTTTAGCATTTTCTATTATTTGTCTATTCCAGGAAGTTATCCCCACTTTACTAGAACATACATTGTCGTACACAGACGTGTATTGATGGAACGGGCGATTACCGTAAACTATTCTATGATGGTTAGTTAATTATATCTATTACTTTTCTATATATCATTCGGTATTTACGCATACTGACCGATTTTTAGCGCACTAACACTCTACTGGCTTGGCCGCGTAAGAATTATCATACTGAATGAAATAAAATCCTATATATTTCTATGCTAATTAACCAGCTGAGAGAGAACTCAGAGGATGCTATGTTATCAGACGGTCTAAATAGACCACATTTTTAATGGCCCTAACAATTGTGGGCTAGAAATTCGTGAAGTATACTAATTAGCGAAGAAAGACACTAAATTTCAGACTGTATAGGATATTTTAGTGTTATATAATCAACTTTCAAATCGAATCAGTATCAAGTTAAAAGTAATAATTATGAACAAATAATTTATAAAATAATAAATACACGTAAAACATTATTTTTGGAGGGGCCCGGTCCCACGGTCCCTTAATGACGAGCCGCCACTGGATTTAATCTAATATTAGAAAACGTAGCACTCTAGTACAACGGATTGACAAGGACACCATAACGTGCAATTACCTATCCTATTCATCTTGACATCTAAAGCACCTGGATGATTATGCTTGATTGCGTTCATCCTTCTGTTCTGTGGACCTCCAACACCTCCACCTGGACCTGCCATTCCTGAAGCTTTAGATCCTTTGGGTCGTGGAGCTTCAACAGGTAAAACTCGTCGTCTCTTCTTTGGAAGCTTGGACCTTGCTTGCGTGTGAGAGTAGAAGAGCGCAAAGTTGGACACAATTACTGGAACGGGTAGAGCAATACATAACACACCAGCTAGTGCACACAGAGCACCCACGAACATGCCTACGTAGGTCTTAGGCACCATATCACCATAACCCACTGTTGTCATAGTAACGATGGCCCACCACAAACCAACAGGTATACTCTGAAAGTCATTATCTGGGTTGTATTGGATTCTCTCGGCGTAATAAATGAGTGCCGCAAAGATAACAATGCCCAGAATTAGGAAGAAGATCAGGAGAATCAACTCCTTAGCGCTTGCTTTGAAAGTATGTATGAGGATCTTCAGGCCGGATGAGTGCCGCGTCAGCTTACACAGTCTCATAATCCTGATGATTGAGAAAAACTCCAGAATGTCGCTTTCATGTTTCAACTCCGTCAACATGAAATCAAAATAGAAGCTCAGAGTGGCAACAATATCAATAATATTTACAGGCGCTTTAAGAAAATCCAGCTTGTTTGGCGCCACCACGAACCTTATAATAATTTCAAACGTGAACCAGGCATTACTGGCGCATTCGATATAGAAGAACGCCTCGTGAGGCTCTGTCTCTTTCTTCTCTAGGCGCCATGAGTAGCTGCCGTTGGCTGTTTGGGAGGTTGCGTTCTTTAGAACAGGAACTCTCATTTCCGGATGTGTCTTTAAACAGAACGACAGGATGGAAATGACAATAAAAAATACGGATATCACAGCAATGATCTGAGGAAAAAGAAGAGAAGAATGTCATGAATATTTCACCAAACATTAATCAAAGTTTACAGAGATATACTAAAACAATGAAAATGTAATATATGTGATTGTAACATAACAAAGAAAATGTAACATATGTGATGACAATTACATATTGTTAACTTAGAAAATCTAGCATATTTGGTTGTAACTTAGGAAAGAAAATCGAACAGTGCTATTTGGTTGTTTATTTTACTTAGCGAAAACACTATTGGTTTAACTTAAATCTAACGTATGTAACTTTGGTTGTAGGAAAACTTTTTGGTTGTAACTTAGAAAATCTAACATATTTGGTGATGGTCTGCTTCGAACAATTGGTGAAGAAAGAAAATGAACATATTTGGTTGTAACTTAGAAAAGAAAATCGAACATATTTGGTTGTAACTTAGAAAAGAAAATCGAACATATTTGGTTGTAACTTAGGAAAGAAAATCTAACATATTTGGTTGTAACTTAGGAAAGAAAATGTAACATATTTGGTTGTAACTTAGGAAAGAAAATGTAACATATTTGGTTGTAACTTAGGAAAGAAAATCTAACATATTTGGTTGTAACTTAGGAAAGAAAATCAACATATTTGTTGTAACTTTGGAAAGAAAATGTAACATATTTGGTTGTAACTTAGGAAAGAAAATCTAACATATTTGGTTGTAACTTAGAAAAAAATCTAGCATATTTGGTTGTAACTTAGGAAAGAAAATCGAACATATTTGGTTGTAACTTAGGAAAGAAAATGTAACATATTTGGTTGTAACTTAGGAAAGAAAATCTAACATATTTGGTTGTAACTTAGGAAAGAAAATGTAACATATTTGGTTGTAACTTAGGAAAGAAAATCGAACATATTTGGTTGTAACTTACGATAGAAAATGTAACATATTTGGTTGTAACTTAGAAGAAAATCAACATATTTGGTTGTAACTTAGGAAAGAAAATCGAACATATTTGGTTGTAACTTAGGAAAGAAAATCGAACATATTTGGTTGTAACTTAGGAAAGAAAATGTAACATATTTGGTTGTAACTTAGGAAAGAAAATCGAACATATTTGGTTGTAACTTAGAAAAGAAAATCGAACATATTTGGTTGTAACTTAGGAAAGAAAATCGAACATATTTGGTTGTAACTTAGAAAAGAAAATCGAACATATTTGGTTGTAACTTACGATAGAAAATGTAACATATTTGGTTGTAACTTACGATAGAAAATGTAACATATTTGGTTGTAACTTAGGAAAGAAAATGTAACATATTTGGTTGTAACTTAGGAAAGAAAATTTTCTAATCATATTTGGTTGTAACTTAGAAAGAAAATGCTAACATATCTAGGACATCTTCTTTCTACTTCTTCTTCGAAGGCTCCATATCGACCACTTGTTAAACCACTCTTTGTGATTTGTATGTGATATCAGCCTAAGAGCGATTGTACGTTTTGTCAGTTATGCACCTACAAGTAGGCCTGCACATTCTATTTATGTGGTGCTTTTTATTTACTAGGTAGCTTCCTGGGCCACTACCTCAGTCTCCTCTTACATTTCTTGTAGGTCAAAGTGGTAATATTCTTCTGCTCGTCTTGCGAGCACCGGCACAATAAGGTGTTCGTAGGTCATTAATGCACTCAAAAACGGCACATAATGAGATATTAATTTACACGGTAACAACATAATGAGAAATTAATTTACACACGGTAACACACATAATGAGATATTAATTTACACACGGTAACACACATAATGAGATATTAATTTACACACGGTAACATACATAATTAGACATTAATTTACACACGGTAACACACATAATGAGACATTAATTTACACACGGTAACATACATAATGAGACATTAATTTACACACGGTAACATACATAATGAGACATTAATTTACACACGGTAACATACATAATGAGACATTAATTTACACACGGTAACATACATAATTAGACATTTATTTACACACGGTATCATACATAATGAGACATTAATTTACACACGGTAACATACATAATGAGACATTAATTTACACACGGTAACATACATAATGATACATTAATTTACACACGGTAACATACATAATGAAACATCAATTTACACACGGTAACATACATAATGAAACATTAATTTACACACGGTAACATACATAATTAGACATTAATTTACACACGATAACATACATAATGAAATTAATTTACAAACGGTAACATACATAATGAAACATTAATTTACACACGGTAACATACATAATGAGACATTAATTTACACACATCAACACAGGTAATGAGACATTAATTTACACACATCAACACAGGTAATGAGACATTAATTTACACACATCAATAAGTAATGAGACATTAATTTCACACGTTAACAGACGTATGAGACATTAATTTGCACACGTTAACGACGTAATGAGATATTAATTTACACACATCAACAAGTAATGAGACATTAATTTACACACATCAACACAGGTAATGAGACATTAATTTACACACATAATGAGAAAACTGTGTATATATATATTAACTGTATGAAACAATAAGAAAACAATACACACAAGAAGTGCTAGAAATCAAGAAAGAAAATAGGCAGACCTTCATAATAAAGTTGTTTATGTAAACAAGTATGATAAAAAATAAAAGGTAAGGAAATGAAAAAAAAAAAAAATTTCATACTAGAAAGTGAGGTTTTCTCTTTGGTTGAAAGGGCATACCTCGGCTTAAAATAAAGTAATCTCCACCTAACAACAAAATGGGAACCTACTTTCAAACCTCGAGGTTAATTGGTAATACAGTGTTAGTCCTGAACCTATTTTCCTAAACTTCAGTACGCAATTGTGATGTGGTCAACATCATGCTGGGCCGCCTTTACTTTCAGGTGACTTTTCTGATGCCCAATTGAAGCAGGGTTGACCTGAGAGATGTTACAGTCGGAAAATTATTCCACGCTCACTGTGGACTAGAACCCGGACCAAGAGCATGAGAAGGGAGATCACTAACACTTACGAAACTGTGGCTCTCTACCTCATCATCATCATCATCAGGTGCCGTGTCAGATCTCGTTGCCAATGATGGATCTTCACAAATTTATGTCTCTGGTGTTTGCTATCATTTCAGACGTTGACATACCTCCGTGCCATGAAGTCAGGCTATCCACAATTTTCTCTCTCTGTCTTCCTCTTTCACGTACCTCCTCGATTTTATTAGTTGTTACACTGTGTTCTAAACCTCCCTTTCTCATCACATACCCGAAATTAAGTTATGCCAATTTTGCTCTCTATCTAATAAACAAATACAATATTGTATCTGTGTTCGACAGAGACAATCATTCGTCAAGACATGAGACGTGCCAAGATTGTAATACTACACACAAAAGGCTATAGATACGTCTGTGTCTTCTAAATGGACTTCTCTTAATGAGCGTTGTAATACAATACACATTCCAGAGCTATTCTACGAAGACTTCAAAGGACTGCAGAATGAGTATTTGAAGAATCACAATGGAGATTCCGTGCTAACTGGTCAACACGTGAAATTACCATTTTTTCCTTTGCTGACTTTAGAAGAAGTCAAAACATTAACAGACGCCCATATCTATTGCCTTGTCCGCTATAATGAGATGTATTGGAATTAGTCAATGGGGAACATTAGCAATTCTATACAGAAAGACAGAATGCCCCGTAAAATATTAACAACGATGAATGTCATCCATGCACAAAAACTACAAATAAGACAATACTGTTTAAAAACAAGACAACACAGACGTTACAAGTGCGATGTCCTGCGTGAGTTCTATTGTCTTTCCCCATGTGGATGATGGAATTGGTTGTCCACTCTTGCAGTTAAGCGTAGGGGTAAGAGCTCTAATTTGCGTTCCAGGGCAGATGAGTCGCCCTTGTTGTGTTATATGTTTATTTAGTGTTGTCTTGATAATGTCTATCCATCTTTCTCTTTTGATCTTCCATTGGCTCTAGTACATGATCTATTTTATTGTATGTTGTTATTGGTGGTTAGATGTATTCCATTCTCATTAAATATTCTTACCACTGTATTTGCTATCTTTCAATGTATTCTGTGAATGAAATTATGCCTACTCTGTCTCCAATGTCCTCGTTTCGTAATCTTTCTTTCCTGGTGACGACTTCCGTCTTCCTCAAACATTTCATCATGTTTATTTAGTGTAGCTTTGATATTGTCTCTCCCTCTTTTTCTTGGTATACCCTTGGCTCTAGTACCTGTTTGCCTTTTATTGTATTTTGTTATTGGTGGTTGGTTGTATTCCATTCCCTGGCACAAGGTACAATTGTATTGTTGTATTAAATGTCCAAACCGCTGTATTTGTTGTCTTTCAATGTAATCGGTGAATTCTTATTCATCTGCGTTCTCACTAGATTGGGATTTCGGATTCTCTAATAAAGGCAGCCGTCTGCCTCATATTATCAGCCACGCCATACAGTTTGTCTTGGACGCTGGTTTAAGTAGGCCACCTCTTTCTCAAGTCTGCATACTGGGGGCAGTACTGTAGGATATAATTCCTATGATTTCTGCTTCCCTGTTTGTGCTGACCTCTACCCGCAGTAAGTTTTGGCCACCCCCGTGATTTTAGGTCTGACATTCTTACTGCGTGGCTATATCTCCGAGGCAGATTGGCGACCGTAGAATCCGTTATCCCATTCCTCATTGTGAGGGTCATTGCACCATGTTATGCGCCTACGGCCTGGTGCATCCGTTTTCTGCAAGCATTTGTTTCGGGTTGGCATTCCCTAGCGGACACGTGCATCCGATTTCATCCAAACCTCCTTAGGCGCCTCTTACGACATGCGTGGCAGGTAACAGTGGTTCTATTCTTTACACCCCAAATTTAGCCCCGGTAACCACTCGTACGATTCGGTGAATGATTTATGCCAACTCTGTTTCTGATGTCCTGTTTCAGTGTTCTCCTTGCGTGAGTTCTAGCTGCAAACTGTTGTAATTCTATCTGTTCCACTTTAAAAACTTGAAATTTTGGAACATCTCACGTGAAATTGATCCTAGCACTAGACCATTTGGTTGATTATTTAACATCGCAGAGTTGGGTGTGGGAACAAAGATAAAAGGTCAAATGTCATAGTTATTTCACAAGCTGGTATTACGAAGCACGCAATGCTGCACGCAAAAACAAAGATAATGAGTGCCAATGTGGTAGTGGTTTTTGCAAGCCGTTCTTTCCAAGCACGCACGGCTACTTGAATGGTGCACGATATAGCGGAAAATGTGGTTGTTGTTTCACCAGATGGCTTGTCTAAGAATTTACACTATGATCAGAAAGTGTATACCATGATGGTTCAGAAATTCAGGACCGCCTGAATGTTACCGGGGCTTGCAAGGGAGCAAGAATAGTAACATTGCAACATATAAATCATGTCGTAAGAGGCGACTGAGGTAGGGACCTAAGTACGCTCATCATCATCAGGTACCGTGCCGGCTGGCGTAGCCGATCATGGATCTCCACAAATCTCTATCTCTGGTGTTTGCTATCAATTCAGATGTTGACGCTCTACTGTGCCATGAAGTCAGGCTATCCAAAATGTTAACTCTCTGTCTCGTCTATCCTCTAGTTAACCAGTTGTTACAATGTGCTCTAAACCTCCCTCCTCATCACATGTCCGAAAAATGATGACTGCCTCTTTCTTATATTGATAATAAGTTTTCTCTGTGTCTTGACATCATTCAACACCTCAACATTAGTGATTTTAGTCGTCCATGGGATTCTCATCATTCTTCTGTAAAACCACATCTCTGTGGCCTCCGGAGATTTTTCGATCTGTTTGTTTATTGTCCATGATTCGCTTCCGTATGTCAGTATTGGTTCTATCTAGCACTGAATAACTCGCATTCTGACCTCTACTGACAAGGACTTGTTGCATATGATGCTCTAATTTTCAGGAACTATGTTTTCACTTGTACGCTACCCTAGTAAATAAAAAGCTTCAAATAAATCGGATGGGCTGTACTTGTAGGCTCACAACTAACACAACGTACAATCGCTCTTAGGATCAGATCGCATACAAATCAGAAAGAGTATATTACAAATGGTCGATGTGGAGCATTGGAAGAAAAAGAAAAAGTAGACAAATTTAGGATGCAATATGGCCACAATGTAAAGTTTATCATGAATGTATTTTTAGTTGATGCGAATAGAGTAACATAATAGCAGCAGCTGAAGTGTAGAAATGTATATAGTAACAATGATAAGATCGGTGTCTATAGCGTAGAGGTTAGATGCTCGCCTCGCGTTCTAAAGGTACTCGGTTCGTCCTTAGCAGTTCAAAATCTAGAAAAGCAAGTCGCTACCAGGAAAATTACATTAGAACGGTTTTTTTAATGCCTGCAAAGAAGCCGGTCTTGAACACATTACCACCGTGTATCTTTGCTCGAAGGGCTACATTACCCACCGTGTATCTTTGCTCGAAGAGAGGGGCTACATTACCCACCGTGTATCTTTGCTCGAAGAGAGGAGCTACATTACCCACCGTGTATCTTTGCTCGAAGAGAGGAGCTACATTACCCACCGTGTATCTTTGCTCGAAGAGAGGAGCTACATTACCCACCGTGTATCTTTGCTCGAAGAGAGGAGCTACATTACCCACCGTGTATCTTTGCTCGAAGAGAGGGGCTACATTACCCACCGTGTATCTTTGCTCGAAGAGAGGGGCTACATTACCCACCGTGTATCTTTGCTCGAAGAGAGGGGCTACATTACCCACCGTGTATCTTTGCTCGAAGAGAGGGGCTACATTACCCACCGTGTATCTTTGCTCGAAGAGAGGGCTACTACCACTGTATCTTTGCTCGAAGGAGGGCTATACCACTTATCTAAATGAGATAGAAACTGTATCTCTGAAAGAGGTACATTACACGTGATATATTTGTAAAAGGCTACCAACCCATATAACACTAAAATATATATTGTACAAATAGAACATATAAACGGTGATATATATTGTATAAATAGAACATATAAACGGTGATATATATTGTATAAATAGAACATATAAACGGTGATATATATTGTATAAATAGAACATATAAACGGTGATATATATTGTATAAATAGAACATATAAACGGTGGTAGCTATTTTTAAACAAAGCACAATAAATTGTTGCAGAAATCATTGAAATGAAATACATAACTATAATATATTTTGTATTAAAAAAATACCGTATGCACTGCATATTACATATAGAAATATACACACATTAATATATATACATATCAGTAGCGTCTGGTCGAATGAATTAGTGCTCGACTCCCATGCGCGGGACACAGGTTCAATTCACGGTAAGGCCAATGATATTTTTGTTATGTTGTGGGCATAAATGAAAAAGCATAACCTGAACAGCTTTGCGGCGACTGCACTAGCCATGCGGGCATTACATTCCTCAGGGACTCGTCCCATCTGTCATACATCGCCTTAAAAAGCGGTACTACAAGAAGTAACGAGATTTATATATACATATATATATATGTGTTTGTGTGTGTGTAAAACACATATACTATAATACATATTGTATTGAGAAACATATCAGCTGTAATACATATTGATTAAAAAAAACATATATAAACTAATTTATATTGTAGACACAAAACACAAACATAAATATAGACTGTAATAGAAAAACAAATACATTTATAAGTTTTGTAGTAAAAGCAGCAGCGTTTCTACCAGAAGGGCTTTATCAAGCAAAGAATACAACAGAAGTGAAGAAATCACTTCTGACACGGTACAGAACATGTAGAATCGGACGATACATTTCTAATATTGTTATTGTTTTTGTATTTTGTAAAACTACAGTACTTTATTTTTTCATGTTTCGCGATTGCTACATAGTTTTACAGCAGTCTTCTCTGATATCGATAATAGAAGAAAAATAAGTAATAAAAAAAGTGTTGATCATTTCTATTTTTGTTGTTAATGTTCTTACCCAATTTCTGTGTTTAACCATTCACTCGACAGGAAAAAAAAATACAGATACTTTACTATTTTTAAAAAAGCAATACATATAACAGCAACAGTAATGTTACAGAAATTGAGGATGATAAAAGAGAATAATAATGAATTGTTCTAGATGTGTTCTAACCTCAAACCAGACTCTCATAGAATAGGTACCATAACATTAAATATTAACTTTAAAACAAAATTCAAAGTTATCTAAATCAGAATTTCCCAAACTATCTTCAGCCTCAATCCATTCGTTCAATTATGAATTCTTCATATATTCCACAGGATCAGAAAAGAAATATATAAATATATATGTGTATCATTAAATAGCTTGTCCAAAGAAAAACTTTGCTTCCTAATAGTCTTTCGAAATTTCTCTCTTTCATAGGCCAGATGTCCCTGCCTCTGCAACCAACATGTTCAAACCATCAGTTACATCCTCAATCTATCGTATCCGTGGTCTTCCTCTTCGACAGGATGCCTCTTCCCATGATGTCTTTCTCCAGTGGCGGCTCGTCATTAAGGGCCAGTGGGGCCGGGCCCCACCAAGAAAAGGTGTAACATGTATTTATTATTTTATACATTAAAATATAACCTAATCGAAACCAGGATTTTTCTGAAAATTTCTGTCTGGCCCCAGAAAACAAAAATTATCACGAGCCGCCACTGGCTTTCTCCAACCCTTCGTGTCTTTTTTTATGTCCAAATTATTTCAATTTTCTCTTTCGTATTTGTAGCATCAGCCAATTTTCTTTGATTTTGAGTTCTTTCAGGATAGATGTTTTTATTCTCTTCTCTGTCCAAGACATACGAAATACTCTTCTGTAACACTTATATTCATTTATAACTAAACGAAAAACAAACAAAAAAAACAACAAAGAGACATGCAAGAAAATGGATACAAACTATCCAATTAACTTTTGTGATTAGCTTCTATTATATTTTGACCTCTAGAAGAAGATGAGGCTAACTATAAAACGCTCAACTGTATACACTTAAATATAACACTTTTGCTCTGACTGTGAGATTCTGTTAATATCGGACATTTACTTAACATATGCACACTGCGATACAAGTCTATACATAATGATATCATACAGGTATCTATCTAACGATACCTTTAAGTACACAACGATTACAATACGTATATACAGTGATATCATCTTCCACACAACGATATATGTAAGAAATATGAGCGTATCGATACTAGAATCTACAAATCTATTACAGGTTGTAAACTTCGATACATTAATTCCACAGCGAATACAGAATCTACAATATCGGTATGTATTATAGAGTCTACTGAATATAATAATGATAATAATTCCTCTCGTACCGTTATTCGTTACATAGGGCCTGCAAGCAATTTCTCCATAACGCTCTATCCTGGGCAACTCGCGCAATCTCCTCCATGGAACTGACACCGATATTTCTTGCCTCTCTCAGCAAAGTTCGTTTAGGGTCTCCTTAGGTCGTCCTCTCTTTCTTGAACCCTATGCATCCCACTTCAATGCCTGCTTTGATATTCGTTGATCATTTCTCCTCAAGGTGTGCCCAACATATCTCCATCTTCTCTTTCTTATAACAGTTGTCACTAGTGGTTGACCAGACATGTCTCTGATTTCATCACTTCTCCTGAATTCGTTCCATTTTATATTCATTATTTTTCGCAGACATCTATTTTCAAATGCATTCAACTTGCTTTCTATATCTTTAGTCATTTTCCACTCTCGCTAGCATATGTTAGGATTGATACAACATTCGCTTGATATTGTTAATTGATAAACTCTCTCTTGCATATGTTAGATCGATTAACACTCTCTGGCATATGTTGATCTTGAAGAACTTCGCTGGCAATTGGTTAGGTACATTTCGATAGACACTGCTCCGTTCAATGCTATGCTCTGTACAACATGCTGGCATATGTTAGGATTGATACAATTCTCGCTGGCATATGTTAGGATTGATACAACAACTCTCGCTGGCATATGTTAGGATTGATACAATTCTCGCTGGCATATGTTAGGATTGATACAACAACTCTCGCTGGCATATGTTAGGATTGATACAACAACTCTCGCTGGCATATGTTAGGATTGCTACAACTCTCGCTGGCATATGTTAGGATTGATACAACATTTGAATTGAAAATTCGTAATTGAGTTTTAATACTCTTCTTCTCCTTCGCGTTCGTTCTTTACGATCAATTTGAATCACTCTTTGTGATATGTTTGATCTTTGCCAAGAACTTGTATACGTTGCACATTGGTTTGGTAGGCCCCTAAACACATATACTTGCACATGTTTAGGACACGTGCATCCGATTTCAGCCAAACCTCCTCAATCGCCTCTTACAACATGCGTGGCAGGTAACAGTGGTTCTATTCTTTACACCCCAATTTGGGCCCGGTAACCACTCGGGATAAAGATATACTAATCAACATTTCATGGGCACCGTGAGCAAGTGAGCTTTGGGCTGGCTATTGCAGCGGAGGACATATCCCGCATGGGAATGCACAATGTGCCATGCCGTCAATCGCATAAAATAACATAACATAACATAACATAACTACTATCTTCACATTACTATTACAACACAACTGTGCTACAATATAGTAGCAACAAAAATATCAGCAACATGTCCCAAAAAGCAATACTAAGAATTATACATAAAGAAAAACGATGTTAGAATCATGTTTATATTTAAAGTTTCAATTAATTAAAGTGAATTATTTTTTAGTCAACGTTTAGCCGTGGTCTTCAGCAACATAAGGCAGACTAGCTCAGACGGGAAATCGAAAATTCCTGTTTAATGGGGTTGGCTTTTAATATGTTTGATAGAACACTGTACAATTTTCTACAATTTAACACAATTCTAGGAGTTCGTGGCTATTTCTTGATAAAAAATGTTAATAATACTGATAATCAGTGGCGGCGCGTGATACAAATTTTTGTTGGTAGGGCCAGACACAAATTTTCGGAAAAATCATGGTTTTGAATTAGGTTATATTTTAATTTATTAAATAATAAATGTACGTTACACATTATTTTGATAGGGCCTGGCCCCACTGGCCCGTAATGACGAACGACCACTGTTGATAATCCTTATTGTTAAACATAACTTGAAACATAATATAACCTAGATTTAGCATGTTGTGCTATTTTTAAAATAAATTAGTCTATATACAACAGCAATGGAATGATAGGATCACGCGACAGTTGTGGTCTTATTTCTTATCATTTTACCTGAGCACGCCAGCCGTATGTTATCGGAGGTCACGGATTAGCAAATTGTATTTAATATAATAAAATCCATGCATACATTTGAAATAATATTGTAAGAAAATAGCCATGCATTTGAGTAGAAATATTAGGTATAGAAGCAGACAGACAATAATAAAAGCAGCTATAATTGTTATTCATAACACAACATGCACCATTTTAAAAAAAAGTCACACACACAGAGGTTACAGAGCAATATAAATATATATATATAAGGATATACCAATAGCGGTGTTGTATAATTTATTAATGAATGGATACTGCGTCACAACAAAGATGAAAGCGGTATGTTATTTTTGTTATGAGCAGATACTAGGACACACCACAGAAGCACATATTTTGATGACGCAATATTGATTAGTTTATACATGGGTAGTGTGCTATATTCTAGGTGCGTTATTGTTTCTGAATATTTTGATGTTATGTTCTTAGTATAATATTCTATTTTCTGAGAAATATAGGCATCGTAAATAAACATGTTATTGTATGTTTAATATAGATTGTTACACTCTTTGAATGGTGTTGTTTTATAAGTATCTGTTTCACTATTTCTAAGATTTCTTCTTCTTCAGTGAACTCTGGTCATGCATTTAGTTTATTGTGGACTACAACCGGGACAGTCAGAGTGAAGTTTGTCAGGTTTCCCCAAAGCTGAGTTTTTAGTTCGACTGGGCGTGGCACATGTTGCTTATCATCATTATGATCATCATCATCATCCATGAGAAAAGATTCGATTTTATTCTTTAATGTATGTGTTGCCCGCCTGTCCAGCGTGTTTGAAGCGCGTTGGAGTACGGGTGACTAGCTCTCTGCGAGTGCGGGTTCAATTCCGCGGGCTGGCAGAAAAGCCACAGGTTCCCCAGATTTACAGTGTTCGTGGCCCCGAACCGAAGTGTTACGATGTCCATGGCACCGAGCCAAAGAGCTGAAAGATCAAGTGCTTCTAGATCGGAAAAAATGTATGTGTTATGATCCATGATTCACAGTCTTACGTTTCCACGGGTTTGGCTGAAATCGACTGCACATGTCCTAAACGTGTTGAAGTCTACGCGTTTAGGGGCCTACCAAACCAATGTGCAACGTATACACGTTCTTGGCAAAGATCAAACCTATCACAAAGAATGATTAAAATTGGTCGTCAAGAACGAACGCAAAGAAGAAGAAGAAGAGTTTCCACAGGAAACATGCACCTTCTAAGATGTAGTACTTTCATATAATTTTTACTAACAGTAAACAAGGAAAAAAATTACGTTGTATCAGGAAAGGCTATATAAAAAAAACTAATGAAAATATTTAACCAGCATATTTATTAATAATTCCTCTCATACCGTTATTTAGATTTATTAATTAACACATTTATTTGCATATTTATTACCAAACGCAAAACATAAATACAAAGAAATTAATTAAATATTGCTAACATCTTCTTTATTCTTTTTTCGAACGCTCTATATCGACCATTTGTTAATCACTCTTTGTTATTTGTATGTGATCCAAGTCTAAGAGCGATTGTACGCTGTGCCAGTTATGAGTATAAAAGTAGGCCAGTACATCCGATTTCCGCGATTTTTTATTTACTAGGGTAGGTTCCCTAGGTCCATACTTCAGTCATCTCATACGACATGCATTGTAGGTCGCAATGTAACTATTTTTTGCTTTCCATGTGGGCCCCGGAACCACACAGACAGACAAGAAGAACATATACTTAGTGTTGCAGTTGAACAAGGAGAATGTACTCCGATAAATTAGATTCAGAGTAGCTAACACATACTTGTGGATAAGAACAGAACAGGAACCCATGATGAGGAAAACTGGCGGTGGCATACCTTAAGGAAGAGATAGTCTATTATTACTAGACAAGCACTTGACTGGAACACGTTAGGAAAATGGAAAAGGGGGTGCCTAAGCAGATCTGGAGTCGGTATCTTCTTGAAGAACTGAGGGGTGCTGGACTATCCTGAAGGCCATAAATATAACAAACAGAGACTTTGAAAAGTCACGAACAATTGTGTAGGCCCACGAGAAATGAAGAAAAATAAGCCAATACGTAACTGTTTAACGACATGATAAGAACAAATCAAGTGATAAGAAAGCTATCATAATATAATAATAAATAAAGCCCATAACCAGTTAGGTTCGTAGGGCTGTCACTGTGGAGACATCAGCACAAAACGCACGCCCTTAATCTCTGTCTTCAACTCCTCGGGCGAGTGTGGAGAAACTCTGCCCCGACCAGCTCTTGATGTTGTCAAACCAGGATTTTCTCTGCCCTCCTTTCTTTCTTCCACCCTCAACTGTTCCCTGTAGGATAGTCTTAGAGAGTGAGCTATGTCTCATCACATGCCCGAACCACGGTTTACCCCGTTTCACGATTGCCAAGAGTGGTACTTGTCGACCTGCAAGGTTATTTATTTGGTCTCTTACATAAATATTCATCTTATGTTCTATATAACTAATACATAGTACACGTCTGTAACACTTATATTCGAAAGCCTGTATTCATCGTTTCAGTTCTGAATTGAGCGTCCAGCTCTCCCATCCGTATAAAAGAATGGATAGCACCAGCGATCTGTAGATATTGATTTTTGACATAGTAGGATTTTGCTTTTTCCATATCACGTTTGGAAACTATAAAGTGTTTCGAATAATTTTGATGTAAACGTTGTACAGGAATAGATGGATACATGAGGGTTGAAGTGGTGAACTGAGAGATGTTTATGAGAGAAACAATTCCTCTGAGGTTGGAGACGGCCCGCATGTATAGCGAGGAAACCAATAAAACGATAAGCAGTCTTTCACGCAAAAATCAGTCAGAAGCGTCACACCAGGCGCCATGGCTACGCTTGAATTTATAGCGGACGAAAGCAGAGGAAGAAGAGAAATATAAGTCATAGGAATACTCAACATGTCCATATCTGTCCATATCTGTCCATATCTGTCCATATCTGTCCATATCTTCTGAGGGGGAATAAAGACATTAGTGTCTCTCTTGTTTGTTCCAATCTCTGTTACTACCAATAGATATCATTTATTGTGTTGATCTTCTATTGCGACGGTCGTACTAATCTCTACCAAATATTCTGGAATAGAATTTTTGCGATATTAAAAGAAATTAATAAAAAGAACATTAAATCTTTTGTTTTTAATTATTGGTTCACATTTATATCAAATATTTCTCATGTTTATTAAGTGACAAATAGATAACCACATTTGCTCCGTCGCTAGTGACGGGATAATATATTTTATATGTTGCATACAAACACATACACATATACATATAAATATACTTGTACAGACATTGATCAGAGAAATCACCTTCGTTTTTGTCACTGGACACGCGGGAATTAGTGGTGATGAACGAGCCGATAGATTCGCTGGCATTGCTACAATATCAGAGGGAGCTGCCATGGACCGAAATGACATTTTTAACGCATTGAAAGAAGAGGAGTTTAGGGCTGTGAATCCCATTCGATGACCAGATTGAGAGAGATGGGTGTCGATATTAGTGCAACCCGAAAAGAACAACATATCAAATGTGCAAAGAGATTGATTGATCAACATCGAACTGACGCGTTGGTCTGCTGGATGCTGCTGGATTTGTTGAGGCGGGATCGGAGCACCTGGACGTGTCCGGAGTGCAATGAGGGTAGTCCTCATATAACTCATAACTGATTTTATATATATATATATATATATATATTTGTTGTAACTGTTGTATTATGAATTTTAGATTACAATGTAGTATCAATCCTAACATATGTCAGTGAGAGTTGGAAAATGACTAAAGATATAGAAAGTAAGTTGAATGCATTTGAAAATATATGTCTGCTTAAAATAATGAACATAAAACGGAATGAATTCAGGAGAAGTGATAAAATCGGTGAAATATCTGGTCAACCCTAGTGACAACTGTTATAAGAAGGAGACAACTGTTATAAGAAGGAGAAGATGGAGATATGTTGGGTATACTATGAGAAAAATGATAAAAGAATCGCAAAGCAGGTACTGAAGTGGGAGGCAAAGGTTTCAAGAAAGAGAAGATGGCTTAAGGAGACCTTGAATTGAACTTTGCTGAGAGCGGCAAGAAATGTTGGTCTGAGTTCCATGGAGGAGATTGAGCTGGCGCCCTGAAGGGACTTTCGTGAGAGAGACAAGAAATATCCCACTTAATTCCATAGAAGAGATTGAGCGAGCTGTGAAGAGGGCAGAGTGGTATGGAGAAATTACTTGTAAGCTCTATGTAACGTATAGTGGTACGAGAGAATATGTATATATATATATATATATATGTTAGAGATAGTTTCTCTTTCAATATAACAGTCTATTACTTCGATTGTTTAAGACTGAAGATATTGGTACGGGTTAGTTTTGTTAATAATACTGTCACCTCTTTCCTTAACCTCATCATCATTCCGATTCTCAGATTATAGAAAAACCTCTTGCAACGCTGACTCCCCCTAAGGAACATTGTCATCGTAGGTCTAGGATTAACACATCACTTGAATGTAGTGGAGTCATGCCCAATGAACTGTTATTACGATCTTCAAAAGGAAAAGAGAACTCCCATCTGTAATAATCGAATCTGTAAAGATTTCAAGTATTCATGATATAATTGAGTTATGTCCCTTATCTGGGAATATACAAATATTGGTTCCGGTGTTGTTGGTTCCAGAGATTTCGATCAATGTTGCAATGACGCACAAGACAACCAGGTCTGAGTGGCAGTAATTCAGTATATAAATTCCTTTGTTTATTATTACTGAAAATTGAAGTTTCAGGAGAAAAAAGGTGCATTGCATTGTTAATATTTGTTCAAACACCCCCAAGGGGTTTCGATAATACTTCATAGAATTACTCGTTCCCGGTGGGTTCTTCTTCTTCTATTAACTCTCTTTGAAGCATAAGGCATTAAACAATCTCCTCCTACCATATCTGTCTTCAGCAATCCAGCTTAGCTTATTCCAGGTCTTTCCCGTCTTTTCTCTTTCTCTGTCCATACATAGTGTTCCCACCTCAATCCTTGACTCAGTATCTGATTTTTTAAAAATATGTGACATTTCAGTAGCTAGTTTTTTTTAATATGGTGGGCCGCCAACCCAACGCAAAACCCTTCAGTCTGAAGGGACAGAGGGTGTCCCTCTCCGTCTGACCATATCCTTTGATTTGTTCGTCATGCATCCCACACTATGCACCTTACAATCTTCTAGGAGACTAACGAATTCTTATTAGTGTGAATTTGACACATCTCTAGCATTTTAAAGGTTAGATTTTATGGTCGAATGTCAACCGACAAGGTAAACGACTCAATACAAACGTGTTCTGCTGTCAGGATGCCTGAGAGCTATCTTTCGAGAACTTGGTCTCAACAACATGGTGTCGAGAATTTGCTGTCGAGAACATTGGGTCGAGAACTTGGTATCGAGAACTTGGTGTAGAGAACTTGGTGTAGAGAACATGGTGTCAAGAACTTGGTGTTAGAGAACTTGGTGTTAGAGAACTTGGTGTAGAGAACTTGGCGTCGAGAACTTGGTGTAGAGAACTTGGTGTCGAGAACTTGATGTCGAGAACTTGGTGTAGAGAACTTGGTGTAGAGAACATGGTGTCAAGAACTTGTGTAGAGAACTTGGTGTCAGAACTAGATGTCGAGACTGCTGACAAGAACTTGGAGTCGAGAACTTGGTGTCGAGAACTTGATGTCGAGAACTGCTCACAAGAACTTGGATGTCGAGAATTTGAAGAACTTGGTGTAGAATTTGACATCTCTAGCTTAAGAGATTAGGTGATGACGAAAGGTGTCAGACTTAAACGTGTCGGAGATTGCTGACAAGAACTTGGTCCAGAACTGGTGTCGAGAACTTGCTGTCGAGAACTTGGTACAAGAACTTGGTGTCGAGAACTTGGTGTAGAGAACTTGGTGTAGAGAACTTGGGTCAGAACATGGTGTCAGAACTTGGTGTTAGAGAACTTGGTGTCGAGAACTTGTGAGAGAACTTGGGTCGAGAACGTCGATGGTGTCGAGAACTTGAGTCGAGAACTTGGTGTCGATAACTTGAGTCGAGAACTTGATGTCGAGAACATGGTGACAAGAACTTGGGTCGAGAACTTGATGTGAGAACTTGGTCAAGAACTTGGTGTCGATAACTTGATGTCGAGAACTTGGTGTCAGAGAACTTGTGAAGAACTTGGAGTGAGAACTTGGTGTCAGAACTTGATGTCGAGAACTTGGTGACGGAGAGAACTTGGGTCGAGAACATGACATCGAGATGTATGTGTCAAAACCTTAGTGTCGAAAACTTGGTGCCGATAGAGCTTGTGTTGATCGAGTAGTACTTGGTGTTGATAACTTTGTGTAGAGAATGGTGTCGAGAACTTGGTGTCGAGAACTTGGTGCCGATAACTTTGTGTAGAGTACTTGGTGTCGAAAACTTGACCTGACATATTTTAACTCAGTATTTTTCCACATCCATAATGCACTGACACATTATTCTGAACAAACGCTTGGAGCAGTGTATCGACCAATATGACATTTTCAGTGTGAAACATTTGTTTCTTTCACTCTGTGTGTTGTTTGATCATTATCAATTTCTAGAGAAATTACATCTGCAGGGTGATGGTCTCTCTTATTTTGTGTGGGATGGTTTATGTTATTCTGTGTGTGGGAAAGTTTCTCTCTTTCTGTGTGGGATAGTTTCATTCTGTGTGTGTGATAGTTTCTCTCATTCTGTGTGTGTGATAGTTTCTCTCATTCTGTGTGTGGGATAGTTTCTGTCATTCTGTGTTGGAAAGTTTCTCTCATTCTGTGTGTCGGGTAGTTTCTCTCATTCTGTGTGTCGGGTAGTTTCATTCTGTGTGGGAAAATTTCTGTCCTTCTGTGTGTGGGAAAAATTTCTCTCATTCTGTGTGTGAAAGTTTCTCTCATTCTGTGTGGGAAAGTTTCTATAATTTTGTGTGGGAAAGTTGATCTCATTCTGTGTGGGAAAGTTTATGTCATTCTGTGTGGGGACATTTCTGTCATTCTGTGTGGGAAAGGTTCTCACATTATGTGTGTGGGATAGTATCTCTCATTCTGTGTGTGGGATAGTATCTCTCATTCTGTGTGTGGAATAGTTTCTGTCATTTTGTGGGGGATATGTTCTCATAATATATGTCTTCTTCTCCTTTCAACTCCCAACAGAGCACAAGTCTTCAACAAACTTCTTCCAGCTCTTCCTCTCTCCTGCCATCCTTCCAATTCTTTCCATGTTTACTCTTTTAATATCAGCCTCCAGTTCTCCAGGTATGTCTAGGTCTTCCCCTACTCCTCTTTCTCTGCGGATTCCAAAACAGTGTCTGTCTTACAATGCTTCTGGTTGGCCTTTTCAATGTGTATCATATCCATCGCCAGCGTCTCTTCCTTAGATCTTTCTCCACTGGTACCTGCTTTGTTCTTTCTCTGAGTTCCAAGTTTGTAATCTTGTCATACCATCGCAGTCCATCTATTCTACGTAAACATCCATTTATGAAGGTCTGTGGTTTTCTTGTGGTTTCTTTTGTTGTATATATGCTAGTTTATGTTAATTTGGTCGAAGTAGTCAACACCTTTGCATACCTTGGCTCTGTCATCAACAGCAACCTCTCCCTCGATGATTAAATTAACAGCCGCATTTGGAAGGCCTCCACTGTTATGTTCAAATTAACAAAGCGTGTTGGGAAAATAGGGTATCACACGAAACAGTAGGACACAGGTATATAAGGCTTGTGTTATCAGCACTCTACTTTATGGTAGTGAGCCGTGGACCACATATGCTAGACAAGAACATCGCCTCAACACCTTTCACATGCGCTGTCTCAGGCGAATATATACTATCCAATTGCAAGACCACATCTCCAATATAGAAATTCTGGACAGCGTTGTCATTTTCAAGAATGTTCACATTGCTGAGTCAGCGACGTCTGAGATGTCTGGAACACGTGTGCCGTATGAGCGATGATATAATCCCAAAGAACATTCTATATGGTCAACTCGCAGCTGGTACTAGACAGTAAGGGCGCTCAGTATTAATAGCCGTCCATCGCAAGCGATGATGACAACAATCTCAGACGTGTACTGTTGCACCTCTCTGGTGTGTGCGGAGGTGACTGTAGAGTCCAATCCTAGAACAGAATCCCCGACCACAGGTGGGGCATACATGATCAAGGTTAGACATGTGCGTGTTGTGTGCTCTGTCTTTTCGCGCCCTGCTCGTTTTCTCTGTGACTCAACAATACGATGATTCTCAGCTATTCGGTTCCTCTTTTGTTGTTACAGCGCCACATTTGGCGATCTTGCGCAAGGATTCCCAGCACGTATTGTCTATATCGAAACATTTCAGAGACACTTTAAGAGTGTCTTTAAAGCGTTTTTTCTGTCCATCATCTAAACGTCTGCCCCCTTCAAGCTCGCCATACATCAACTGTTTTGGGATACGTTTATCAGGCATTCGAGCAACGTGACCGACCCATCTCAGTTGGGCCTTCTGCAACAGGGTGTTGACGCTTGGGATCTTTGCTCTTGTGAGGACTTCGCTGTCTGGAATTTTGTCCTGCCAGTTTATTTTTAGTATTCTGCGTAGACAGCTTGTGTGGAAATGGTTTAATTTTCTTCCGTGTCTGCTATACACTGTCCATGTCTCGCTTGCGTACAGCAGCGTGGTTAGCACTATGGCCTGGTAAACTTTCAGCTTTGTGACTATGCTTATCCCCTTACGTTCCCACACAGTGACACGTAACCTTCCGAACGCAGCACTGGCTTTGGATATCCTATTGTGGACCTCAGAATCTATGTTTGCCGATCTGGATAGGAGGCTGCCAAGATAAGCAAAGTTGTCCGTTGACTGGAGACGCTGGTGTTTAATGTTGATGACTGGATCGTAATACTGTTCTCTAGGGGCGGGCTGGAACATGACCTCTGTTTTTTGGTGTTAATGGTGAGGCCAAACCTATCACAGGCCATTGAGAACTTGTCCATGTAAGTCTGCATTTCTTCCTCAGAGTTGGTAGCGAGGGCACAGTCATCAGCAAACAACAGGTTTGAGATAGTTGATTCTTTTACCTTGGTGGAGGATTTTAACCTCCGAAGATTGAATAAGTTACCGTCTGTCCTGTATCTAATCTTTACCCCATGTTCGTCGCCTTCCCAAAAGACATCCGTGAGCATGGCAGCAAACATCATGCTGAAGAGTGTTGGGGCCAGTACACAGCCCTGTTTGACGCCGTTGGTGACATGGAAGGCTTCCGACAGCTCCCCTTCGTCAAGTACACGTGCCATCATGCCCTCGTGAAACTGTTGAACGATCTTGATGAATTTCCTTGGGCATCCAAATTTTTCCATGATCTTCCATAGACCCTCCCTGTTAAACGTGTCGAAAGCCTTTGTCAGATCGACAAAGACCATATAGAGGTTACGGTGCTGCTCTTGGCATTTCTCCTGTAGTTGGCGAGCAGCAAATATCATTACGCTTCATTGGGGCCTGCAAGCGTGATCTAACTTCACGCGGCATAGATTAAGAACATTGGGAGAAGCTGGCCAACAACAGGCAAGCATGGCGAGGCTCAGAAAGAAAAGAAAAAAAAACACTATCACATATGGAGACAAAAGAGACCGCAGAGAGAAAAACGTATGTATCAGCTCCAGTCTCTAGTTTTACCTGCAGCAACTGTAGCAAGGATTGCCACTTCAGAATATGCCATTACAGCCACAAGAAACGTTATGATACTACGTGACGCGAGACCTATTGTCTCCTGAGACAAAGAGGCCAATGATGTTAATTAAATTTTAGCAGTAATTTCTCACATTCTGTGTTGTGCTTCCTCTACATTAATATTTAGAGATATGGATACTGAAGGATGATAGTTTCTGATTTTATATGTACTGTTTTATCTTAACAACAGCATGTTGCTTTCATTAAATTAAAATACTTTTACCAACAGCACAATTTACGATTTTTCGCAGCAGTATGGTTTAACAACAGCACATATGATTTCCAGCAGTATGGTTTAACATAGCAGCAAAAAATACGATTTTCAGCAGTATGTTTGGATTTAGAGCAGGTTACAAGCACGATACAGATTTCCAGAGCAGTATGGTTTAACAACAGCACATACGATTTTCAGCAGTATGGTTTAACAACAGCACATACGATTTCCAGCAGTATGGTTTAACAACCCTACATTCAGCACATGGCAACAGCATACGATTTCAGCAGTAAACCAGTATGGTTTAACAGCAGCACATACGATTTCCAGCAGTATGGTTTAACAGCAGCACATACGATTTCAGCAGTATGGTTTAACAACAGCACATACGATTTTCAGCAGTATGGTTTACCAACAGCACATACGATTTTCAGCAGTATGGTTTACCAACAGCACATATGGCTTTCTGTAATATAGCTTCACACCTTTGTCAACGGATGTCATCGGCAGATTCTCAGACTGAGATGATATGATAGATTTACAAAACACGTAATTACAAAGTACTGTAGTTTTACAAATTACAAAAACAATGACAAAATACAGCAACGTTTCGACCAACAAGGCCTTTATCAAGCAAACGAACAAACAGGAGTGACAAATTAAAATGAAACATAAATGGACGACCAAATACAAACGTATCTAAGGAAAATCTGAATATGATAGATTTACAAACACAGACATGTGGATAACAACCGGACATGAACCCATGATGACTCAGGTCAAGAGGAGAAAATGGCGATGGGTCGGTCATACCCTACGGAAGATACAGTCGAGTTTTACTAGACAAGCACTTTGTATGTCAACAGCCAATGATGATTGACCACATTCTTTGTGCTATTCAACATAACATACTTTTTTCCCAGGATTATGATTTGTTATTAGCTCAAAAATATTTCTTAAAGAGGGGTTCTTCGTTTTCTTATTCTTCGACCACTTGTTAACCATTCTATGTTATGTGTATGTGATCTGAGCCTAAGAGCGATTGTATGTTGTGCCAGTTATACATCTACAAATAGGCCAGCACACGCAATTTCTACGATGTTTTTTTTATTTACTAGGCTAGGTTCTCCATCTTCTTCTATTACCAGTTGTTACTAATGGTTGACCAGATATTTCCTCAGATTTCATCACTTCTGAATTCGTTCCATTTTATGTTCATTATTTTTCATAGACATATATTTTCAAACGCATTCAACCTACTTTCTATATCTTTAGTCATTTTCCAACTCTCGCTGACATATTTTAGTATTGATACAACATTTGAATTGAAAATTCGTAATTTAGTTTTAATACTACATAACTTGTAGTTCCATAGTTTATTTATAATTTTAAAAGCTGATGCTGCTTTGAAAATTCGTATCATAATTTCTTTATTAAAATTTCATTTGCAATCAAAATTGCTACCTAAATAAGTCATCTGTTCTGTTATTTTTATGGAATGTCAGCGAGCAATCCAGAAATATGAGCTGACAACAACAAAATAGCTTTAATGAATCAATCATGTGCCTTCTCCGCAACGAAGGTTGACTGTAGTAGTTCTCCAACACGTTCTGCCTGTTATCCTAACAGCAAAATCTGCCAGACATGTGCCGGTTCACATCTTGAAGCTCCCCTCCCAATTGTGATAAATACTTAAATGGTTTCCAAGATGAAACCTTTATGTCTAAAATTTACTTGCTGCATTATACACATATTTATTAACCAATTTCTTCAAAATCGATCTTCTGGACAATCGTTTTACAATAGAATATTGTGGCAAGTGAGGTGGCCTGTCGTAGTATTGGTAACGCTTGAACGATTTGTCAGACGTCTTGTCGTATTGTAAGGGTTAATCAGATTCTATTAAGAATGTTGTGTATATTCAAAGATGCAATATATTTCTTCTCATTCTTATTACTTTCATTTTACACTGTTTTTATAAGTATGCACATCTTGTGGGCGGATTAGTGAAAGGTATGCACATCTTGTTGGGCGGATTAGTGAAAGGTATGCACATCTTGTGGGGCGGATTAGTGAAAGGTATGCACATCTTGTGGGGCGGATTAGTGAAAGGTATGCACATCTTGTGGGGCGGATTAGTGAAAGGTATGCACATCTTGTGGGGCGGATTAGTGAAAGGTATGCACATCTTGTGGGACGGATTAGTGAAAGGTATGCACATCTTGTTGGGCGGATTAGTGAAAGGTATGCACATCTTGTGGGGCGGATTAGTGAAAGGTATGCACATCTTGTGGGGCGGATTAGTGAAAGGTATGCACATCTTGTGGGGCGGATTAGTGAAAGGTATGCACATCTTGTGGGGCGGATTAGTGAAAGGTATGCACATCTTGTGGGGCGGATTAGTGAAAGGTATGCACATCTTGTGGGGCGGATTAGTGAAAGGTATGCACATCTTGTGGGGCGGATTAGTGAAAGGTATGCACATCTTGTGGGCGGATTAGTGAAAGGTATGCACATCTTGTTGGGCGGATTAGTGAAAGGTATGCACATCTTGTGGGGCGGATTAGTCAAAGGTATGCACATCTTGTGGGACGGATTAGTGAAAGGTATGTACATCTTGTGGGGCGGATTAGTGAAAGGTATGCACATCTTGTGGGGTGGATTAGTGAAAGGTATGCACATCTTGTGGGGCGGATTAGTGAAAGGTATGAATCTTGTGGGACGGATTAGTGAAGGTTGCCTACATCTGTAGGGCGGATTAGTGAAGGTATGCACATCTTGTGGGGCGATTAGTGAAGGTATGACATCTTGTGGGGCAGGATTAGGGTCAAAGTAGTCACATCTTGTGGGGCGGATTAGTGAAGGGAATATTTTTACAATTTTGTATCCCCAGCTACTGACTTGTATCTTTTTCTTCTCGTTACCCCGATATGAATTCAAGCGTAGTCCAGTATTATGCTTCTGGCTAATTTTTGCGTGACGACTTGCTTTCCCTATCGTCAGTGTCCCTCGCCATTCATGCGAGCCTTCTCCGACTTCAGAGGTACCTGTATCTATTACCTGTTACACTCATATGTCATAATTTCCTATCAGTTGGTAAATTTATCGATTCTGCTCCAAAACGAGCCTAAAATCTGTGCAGCAATAAATATATCGCATGGAATGCATTAAAACACATTTAAGAAACAAATTCACAACAGAACAACAGAGTCAAAACAAGAAACAGATCTACATGGGAAACATTTGTTAAAAAAACACACTCTATAAGCGATATATCTACAAGAAAAAACAGTTTGCAGAAAAGAGTTAATCCGAGGTAGTCTTAGCATAAGACACAAATAATATTACATCTTCTACATTCAAATAACATTCCTCATTATTAAATTATTTTCCTCCATTATCATTACAGTAATGTCTAGAATTGTATGATTTCAGCCAGATATAATTAGCTAGCAATAAAAATGAATAACCAGGAAATATTTGCATTCATTACAACATGTTAACAATCTTTATACGAGTTTCAAATGGAAATAAATTCAATGTTGTTAGCTAACGAAGGGAAGACGAGGGTACATAATAATTAGAGTGTTTGAATTTTGTTATATATTTGAATTGGTCTCCATTCTGCAGACAGAAAGAAATATATGAGGAACAACAGTGGCGGCTAGTCATTAAGGGCCAATGGGGCCGGCCCCACCAAAATAATATCTAACGTGTATTTATTATTTAATAAATTAAAATATAACCTAACCAAAACAGCATGGTTTCCCCGAAAATGTATCTTTGGCCCCACCAACAAAACTGATCACGAGCCGCCACTGAGGAACAGCAACAATAACTGAGATTGTATGTGAAAGTAGGCATACTATAATATCTTATTACATTTGCTACCATTACAAAATCATTACCACAAACATATCACAACGAACTACACTCGAAGAAAAAAACAAACAACAAATATAATATACATCAATAAGATGAAAAACTAATCATTGGTGCAGAATGTGACGCCAAGTGAGAATATAAATAATACATAGAGACACGCAACGCAATAGTTGTGGAAACACATAACACTTTTACTTCAAATAACACCGATAGGTTAACTGCACCAAGGGTTTCATATGGCAGCCATTACGGGGTTAGATGTGTGTGGCAGATCATAGCATAAAGTAATTTAGTTCCTTATTTATTTATGAAAAAAATTGCCTGAAATAAATTCTGAGCGTTAAATGTCAATACTTAATTGCCATATTTTGACAAGGAGATATGTTCATTTGTACAACAGCTGGGAAAAGTTGGGAAAAAAAACAATAATAATATATAATTACGGTTTATTTTGAAGGAAAACTCTGGTTGAATTTAATACGAATATATAAAAATGTATATGTTTACTAATAAAAAGTAAAAAAAGTGAAGGAACCCTTTCATACCTCGTGGTATATAGGTCAATACAGTGTTAGGCCTGTATTTTCATTGACCGTCGGCACACGATGGGTGATGTGGTCAGCATCACGCCGGCCGCCTTTACTTTCCCAGAGAATGTCTGGTACCCAGTTGAGGCTGGGTTGACCTGAGAGCCGTCGCGGTCTGGAAAAATTCCACGCGCACTGCGGAGTTGAGCCCAGACCACCAGCCTTGAGAAGCGAGTTCACTAACAACTACGCTACCATGGCTCTCTTTACTAATAAACAATATGATTAATATATATAGTTTTGAAATGGTATGTTATTTTCATACACATAATGAGTTTTTGTGTGTGGTAATATCATTGTTGTCACCATTAAAATAACTATACAGTAATGAGGTCTTTCATATATATATATATCTTATCATTATTATCAAATAGCTTGTCCTGAGCAGAACTTTGCCACCCTTACAGTCCTTTGAAATTTCTCTATCATAGGCATCTGTAGCAGTCATGTTCAATCCATTAGTTACCTCCTGAATCCATCTTCTCCGTGGTCTTCCTCTTCTTCTCTTTGCTGGTATGACTCCTTGCATGATAGTCTTCTCCAGCCCTTCGTGCCTTTTTTTGTGTCCAAAATACCATAATTTTCTCTTTCGTATTTGTAGCATCAGTCAGTTTTCTTTGATTTTTAGTTCTTCTGGATAGATCTATTTGTTCTCTTCTCTGTCCAAGATACACGGATGACTCTTCTGAAACACTAATATTCAAAAGAACATATATGTTTTTCCACTGATTTATTAAATGTCCCTAGGTCACATCCAAAGGTTGTCACTGAGAATATGCATGCCCTTAGTATTCTGATCATTGTTTTCCTACCAATATATATATATATATATATATATATATATATATATATATATATATATATATATATAGATTTATAAAACACACACACGCTAATATATATCTTCTCACCCACTCTTATTTTGGTAATTAAAAAAAGTACAAATGCCTGTGTGAATTTTGAATGAAAGAAAGGGGAGATAATAATATTGTAAGAAAATACTATATTTGAAGCAGTGTCTACTAAAGTATATACACATCATCAATGATAAAACCACCACAATCAAGCAAGCAGGCGCACACATACACACATACACAAACAGGAGCACGCTCGTGAACGTACGCTCGTGCATGTGCGCTTCACAAACTATCAAAATTAATTAATTTAATTGATTATGCCCCTTTGTTGTTTTGTGAAATATCATTGACTTAGAACTTCTTCTTCGAGTTCTCCATATTGACCATTTGTTAACCATTCTTTGTGATTTGTATGTGATCTGAGCATAAGATCAATTGTAAGTTGTGCCAGTTATGCGTCTACAAGTAGGCTAGCACATCCGATTTCAGCGATGTTTTTTATTTACTAGAATAGCTTCCCTAGGCCCCTACTTCAATCGCTTCTTACGACATGCCTTGTAGGTCACAGTGTTATTATTCTTTGCTCGTCCCGTGATACCCCGGCACAACAATGGCGATTGACTAAGGACAATAATTTTGTTAGGATTTGACTATATATCACTGCCATATAAATAAATATCATTGTTTTAAAATACATATTTTTAAAATACAGCAAAAATACACAAAATTATTATTAAAAAAAACAAGGGCTACTAAAACGAAATGACTAAAACAACGACTAAACAAGTTCTTGAAAGAAATGAGTGTTTACAGTATTTAGGCGAGAACTATTGCTGTAGGAAGGTAACTTACCCTGGACAATATTGGGCGCTGTAAAAATGTAAATTTTCAAACTTTTATAAATCAACCTCAAAAACATATAATCACATAAAGAGAAAATGATATACATAAATAACATATTATGGTAGTGATATTACCAGAGTGGATATATACCTATGACAATTTACTTGTTTTTGCATAATATGAACACAAAACAAACATTTGACATTTTTATATATTCATTTAGTCATTTTACTATTTAAACCACTTTACATCTTTCGTTGGACATCAGGAAAGTTGTGACGCGTCGTGATCTGATGTCTGTTATGCTAATTAATAAACCAAAATTAGCAGATCAAGCTACCACAGACAAACACACATGCCAGATTATTGACAAAGTTTATGCTAAAATATAACCAAAGCAAGAATTATTTTTTGGCCAAAAGTGGTCACTATTTGTATTATAGTTAGTGCTTAACTGGCAAATACACTACTGGTAAATAAACTAGTACTGGATGCCTGAAAGGCAGAGTGAGGGGTGCGTTTAATCAGCGGGCCACTGGAACCATCAGTATGCATACTCTTCGATATCTGTTGGGGAGACTGATCACCTATGGGTCTGTCCGGAGTGCAATGACGTCAGTTCAGTAACCAATAACCAATTACCAATAAACTAACAACTTGTTCATTATATTTATTCTAACAAACCTTACTGGATATTACATTTTTTTAAAGTGGTGTTCATAACATTAAATTAAAAACTACTCTTTGCGTCCTAAGGATTGCAGCATTAATAGTTGAAAATCGTCTTAATGTTCTCTCTATTTTATGTAACTTTCTGCACCTCCACCTTTGTTTGCTGTTGTTTTGTGTTTTAATTTATTTTTAATTAATGTCATAATTATTTTTACCTTCAGACTTATTTATGTTTCAATGTTTACTGATTAAGCTATTATACTGGATTTGCGTCATTTGAGGAAAAAATACTGCAAGCCTGTGTATCAGCTCAGAACGTCGAAAGGGTTAATTCATCGTAGTCGTCAGATCAATGTTTGTTGTGGCCGTTCTTCGCGACCATTTTGATCTTTCTTATTGTGATATATAAACAGTCTTTGCCAAGAACGGTTAGAACGTGGCTCCCCAGTTAAGCCCCAACTAATGTAGGGCGCTCATCCGAAACGGAAGTTTTCGGGCTAGGAAATGTTCGAGTCTGTCTTGCTGGCAGTCAAACATTTTCCTTCCCTTCCCTGTACCATTCTCTTTTATGATCCGTTTATCACCGTATATTTGGGCTTGGATCTACGCCAAAGAGATCAATGTATTTTAAACACATTTGTGCCATATATCTTCCCTGAATTAGTTCAGAATTAACTACTCGTGTACCAAATGTATCTAGTGGTTGACAAATGAATTGTCAGTTACACTATTGATATAACTGATAACTATTGATATATTAACACATAGA
The DNA here is from genome assembly GCA_020796225.1 of Arion vulgaris. Classification (NCBI taxonomy): domain Eukaryota; kingdom Metazoa; phylum Mollusca; class Gastropoda; order Stylommatophora; family Arionidae; genus Arion; species Arion vulgaris. Next base: position 67,426,205 of record CM036755.1, on the reverse strand, counting down.
TGTATCGACTGCAGAAACAACATTAAGGGTTCATTTACGTGCTAAAATTGAACAAGGAACCAACTTTTTATCGTCCGTCTCCGATAGGACTATGAAGCAATAATTCGGAGTCTGTGTTGAAGTTTTACTGTGGTAATTGTAAATACTATCTTCCCGTCCCCCTTTGCGCTGAACAGTTCGGAATCAAATTACCGTGTCACACGTAACGTGAAAGTATGATTTTTCAAAGCACAGTAAAAAAAAAGTGACGCAATCGCGAACAAGCCGGATTAAGAAAAAAAAGGTCAAACTATTTTTTTGGAGTTTCTACAGGTATAGAAAACAAAAATGTTTCCGTCCCGGAAATAAGTGAGCATAAAAACAGTATAACGCAAAAGTGAACTATTCTGCAATTTGAGCAAGGTAAGTTAATTATGTTAACTCAGGGCTAAAGTTCAAGAGTTCATGACATGAAAACCTTCACCAGATTGGAAGCTAGGCGCACATAAGTATATGACAAGCCACAAAACAAATATCCACACCATGCACACAGAAATACCCGAACAATCACGCACAAATACCCACAGCATGCACACAAAATACACACACATGCCCACACAGTAGTATCGGATTAAATAATAAATAAATAAAAGTGAAAATGTAAAGTTAACCAGCTCCCAGTGAAAAAAACGATAAAAAATTAAAATGATTTGCGAATTTATTTTAACAGTGAAATAGAACCTGAGATTCTAATGTAGTAAAATAGTATAAGTTTGGATATATCTTATTGAAATAGAACATGATTCTAATTAGTAAAATTATGTATACGTTTGGATAGCAATCTTATTGAAATAGAACATGAGATTCTAATGTAGTAAAATTATGTATACGTTTGGATAGCAATCTTATTGAAATAGAACATGATATTCTAATGTAGTAAAATTATGTATACGTTTGGATAGCAATCTTATTGAAATAGAACATGAGATTCTAATGTAGTAAAATTATGTATACGTTTGGATATCAATCTTATTGAAATAGAACATGAGATTCTAATGTAGTAAAATTATGTTACGTTTGGATATAATCTTATTGAAATAGAACATGAGATTCTAATGTAGTAAAATTATGTATACGTTTGGATATCAATCTTATTGAAATAGAACATGAGATTCTAATGTAGTAAAATTATGTATACGTTTGGATAGCAATCTTATTGAAATAGAACATGAGATTCTAATGTAGTAAAATTATGTATACGTTTGGATATCAATCTTATTGAAATAGAACATGAGATTCTAATGTAGTAAAATTATGTATACGTTTGGATATCAATCTTATTGAAATAAAACATGAGATTCTAATGTAGTAAAATTATGTATACGTTTGGATATCAATCTTATTGAAATAGAACATGAGATTCTAATGTAGTAAAATTATGTATACGTTTGGATATCAATCTTATTGAAATAGAACATGAGATTCTAATGTAGTAAAATTATGTATACGTTTGGATATCAATCTTATTGAAATAGAACATGAGATTCTAATGTAGTAAAATTATGTATACGTTTGGATATCAATCTTATTGAAATAGAACATGAGATTCTAATGTAGTAAAATTATGTATACGTTTGGATATCAATCTTATTGAAATAGAACATGAGATTCTAATGTAGTAAAATTATGTATACGTTTGGATATCAATCTTATTGAAATAGAACATGAGATTCTAATGTAGTAAAATTATGTATACGATTAGATAGCAATCTTATTGAAATAGAACCTGAGATTCTAATGTAGTAAAATTATGTATACGTTTGGATAGCAATCTTATTGAAATAGAACATGAGATTCTAATGTAGTAAAATTATGTATACGTTTGGATATCAATCTTATTGAAATAGAACATGAGATTCTAATGTAGTAAAATTATGTATACGTTTGGATATCAATCTTATTGAAATAGAACATGAGATTCTAATGTAGTAAAATTATGTTTACATTTGGATAGCAATCTTATTGAAATAGAACCTGAGATTCTAATGTAGTAAAATAATGTATAAGTTTGGATAGCAATCTTATTGAAATAGAACATGAGATTCTAATGTAGTAAAATTATGTATACGATTGGATATCAATCTTATTGAAATAGAACATGAGATTCTAATGTAGTAAAATTATGTTTACGTTTGGATATCAATCTTATTGAAATAGAACATGAGATTCTAATGTAGTAAAATTATGTATACGTTTGGATATCAATCTTATTGAAATAGAACATGAGATTCTAATGTAGTAAAATTATGTATACGTTTGGATATCAATCTTATTGAAATAGAACATGAGATTCTAATGTAGTAAAATTATGTATACGTTTGGATATCAATCTTATTGAAATAGAACATGAGATTCTAATGTAGTAAAATTATGTATACGTTTGGATATCAATCTTATTGAAATAGAACATGAGATTCTAATGTAGTAAAATTATGTATACGTTTGGATATCAATCTTATTGAAATAGAACATGAGATTCTAATGTAGTAAAATTATGTATACGTTTGGATATCAATCTTATTGAAATAGAACATGAGATTCTAATGTAGTAAAATTATGTATACGTTTGGATATCAATCTTATTGAAATAGAACATGAGATTCTAATGTAGTAAAATTATGTATACGTTTGGATATCAATCTTATTGAAATAGAACATGAGATTCTAATGTAGTAAAATTATGTATACGATTAGATAGCAATCTTATTGAAATAGAACCTGATATTCTAATGTAGTAAAATTATGTATACGTTTGGATAGCAATCTTATTGAAATAGAACCTGAGATTCTAATGTAGTAAAATTATGTATACGTTTGGATATCAATCTTATTGAAATAAATGTGAAACAGTGCCTATTGCAACGTATATTCTTCTTCCAACTCTCCATATCTACGACTTGTTAACCACTCTTTGTGGTTTGTATATGATCCGAGCCTAAGAGCGATTGCATGTTGGGCCAGTTATACACATACAAGAAGGAAGCACATTCGATTTCTGCAACACATTTTATTTACTAGGGTAACTTCCCTAGATCCCTACATCAGTGGCTTCTTACGACGTGGCTCGTAGGTTGCAGTGTTACTATTCTTTCTTTCACTTGTGGGTCCCGGCAACACACGAGCTAGAACATGCATTAACTCATTGATAACCAAACGCCACATTATGTGGCTTTCTGTTGGACACATTTTTACCAAGAGCCACACTAAATGGCATTATTTATTCTAAAAGCAAATATCTTGTAAAAACATAACTTTTCCTAGAGGTACACTAAGAGTTAACTATGCATAAATTGCAACTAGATCTGATTGACACTTATCTTAAGTGAAAGATTAGCTGGTTGTACCAAAGTTATACAGCTCACTCCGTTAGCATGTTTGCTACATCTGAACCCTTTTATATTGCAATATATACTATATTATTCTTACCAGTGGCAACATATGGGTATACACTAACGACACCGGTTCTTTGTTGGCTAACTATTCTTTTGTCTACAAGCACAGTGTTCTTGTGGAGCAATGTGATATGCTTGCAGGTATGGCTGCTGTACAAAGTGGGCGAACAATGTGATATGCTTGCAGGTATGGCTGCTGTACAAAGTGGGGGAACAATGTGATATGCTTGCAGGTATGGCTGCTGTACAAAGTGGCGAACAATGTGATATGCTTGCAGATGGCTGCTGTACAAGTCGCGAACAATGTGATATGCTTCAGGTATGGACTATGAATGACATAGCAGGAACATTGTGATATGCTTGCAGGTATCTCTATGATAGACATAGATCAATGGGAAATATGGATATGTTGCGGATATCAACTGTGACAATAGGACAGATCAATGTGATATGTTCTAGGTCACTGAAATAGAACTGATATTCAATGTGTAAATATGTGATAGCTTGGATGGCAATCTTGAAATAGAACTGGATATCTAATGTGATAAAATTAGTATAGCGTTTGAATCAACTATTGAAAATGTGAATGCTATGCAGATATGATCTTCTGTACAACTGCGAACAATGTGATAAGCTTGCAGGTTGAAGCTGCTCAAGCTAACGAACAATGTGATATGCTTGGGCATGGTCTGTACATAAGAGCGAACAATGACTGATATGCTTTGCAGGTATGGCTGCTACAAAGGGCAACAATGTGATATGCTTGCAGGCATGGCTGCTGTACAAAGCGCGAACAATGATATGCTTGAGCATGGCTCTGTACAAAGTGGCGAACAATGTGTATCTTGAGTATGGCTGCTGTACAAAGTGGCGAACAATGTGATATCTGCAGTATGGCTGCTTACAAAGTGGCGAACAATGTGATATGCTTGCAGGTATGGCTGCTGTACAAAGTGGCGAACAATGTGATATGCTTGCAGGTATGGCTGCTGTACAAAGCGGGCGAACAATGTGATATGCTTGCAGGTATGGCTGCTGTACAAAGCGGGCGAACAATGTGATATGCTTGCAGGGATGGCTGCTGTACAAAGCGGGCGAACAATGTGATATGCTTGCAGGCATGGCTGCTGTACAAAGCGGGCGAACAATGTGATATGCTTGCAGGTATGGCTGCTGTACAAAGCGGGCGAACAATGTGATATGCTTGCAGGTATGGCTGCTGTACAAAGCGGGCGAACAATGTGATATGCTTGCAGGTATGGCTGCTGTACAAAGCGGGGGAACAATGTGATATGCTTGCAGGTATGGCTGCTGTACAAAGCGGGCGAACAATGTGATATGCTTGCAGGTATGGCTGCTGTACAAAGCGGGCGAACAATGTGATATGCTTGCAGGTATGGCTGCTGTACAAAGCGGGCGAACAATGTGATATGCTTGCAGGTATGGCTGCTGTACAAAGCGGGCGAACAATGTGATATGCTTGCAGGTATGGCTGCTGTACAAAGCGGGGGAACAATGTGATATGCTTGCAGGTATGGCTGCTGTACAAAGCGGGCGAACAATGTGATATGCTTGCAGGCATGGCTGCTGTACAAAGTGGGCGAACAATGTGATATGCTTGCAGGTATGGCTGCTGTACAAAGCGGGCGAACAATGTGATATGCTTGCAGGTATGGCTGCTGTACAAAGTGGGGGAACAATGTGATATGCTTGCAGGTATGGCTGCTGTACAAAGAGGGCGAACAATGTGATATGCTTGCAGGTATGGCTGCTGTACAAAGCGGGCGAACAATGTGATATGCTTGCAGGTATGGCTGCTGTACAAAGCGGGCGAACAATGTGATATGCTTGCAGGTATGGCTGCTGTACAAAGCGGGCGAACAATGTGATATGCTTGCAGGTATGGCTGCTGTACAAAGCGGGCGAACAATGTGATATGCTTGCAGGTATGGCTGCTGTACAAAGCGGGCGAACAATGTGATATGCTTGCAGGTATGGCTGCTGTACAAAGCGGGCGAACAATGTGATATGCTTGCAGGTATGGCTGCTGTACAAAGCGGGCGAACAATGTGATATGCTTGCAGGTATGGCTGCTGTACAAAGCGGGCGAACAATGTGATATGCTTGCAGGTATGGCTGCTGTACAAAGCGGGCGAACAATGTGATATGCTTGCAGGTATGGCTGCTGTACAAAGCGGGCGAACAATGTGATATGCTTGCAGGTATGGCTGCTGTACAAAGCGGGCGAACAATGTGATATGCTTGCAGGTATGGCTGCTGTACAAAGCGGGCGAACAATGTGATATGCTTGCAGGTATGGCTGCTGTACAAAGCGGGCGAACAATGTGATATGCTTGCAGGTATGGCTGCTGTACAAAGCGGGCGAACAATGTGATATGCTTGCAGGTATGGCTGCTGTACAAAGCGGGCGAACAATGTGATATGCTTGCAGGTATGGCTGCTGTACAAAGCGGGCGAACAATGTGATATGCTTGCAGGTATGGCTGCTGTACAAAGCGGGCGAACAATGTGATATGCTTGCAGGTATGGCTGCTGTACAAAGCGGGCGAACAATGTGATATGCTTGCAGGTATGGCTGCTGTACAAAGCGGGCGAACAATGTGATATGCTTGCAGGTATGGCTGCTGTACAAAGCGGGCGAACAATGTGATATGCTTGCAGGTATGGCTGCTGTACAAAGCGGGCGAACAATGTGATATGCTTGCAGGGATGGCTGCTGTACAAAGCGGGCGAACAATGTGATATGCTTGCAGGTATGGCTGCTGTACAAAGCGGGCGAACAATGTGATATGCTTGCAGGCATGGCTGCTGTACAAAGCGGGCGAACAATGTGATATGCTTGCAGGTATGGCTGCTGTACAAAGCGGGCGAACAATGTGATATGCTTGCAGGCATGGCTGCTGTACAAAGCGGGCGAACAATGTGATATGCTTGCAGGTATGGCTGCTGTACAAAGCGGGCGAACAATGTGATATGCTTGCAGGCATGGCTGCTGTACAAAGCGGGCGAACAATGTGATATGCTTGCAGGGATGGCTGCTGTACAAAGCGGGCGAACAATGTGATATGCTTGCAGGTATGGCTGCTGTACAAAGCGGGCGAACAATGTGATATGCTTGCAGGTATGGCTGCTGTACAAAGCGGGCGAACAATGTGATATGCTTGCAGGTATGGCTGCTGTACAAAGCGGGCGAACAATGTGATATGCTTGCAGGTATGGCTGCTGTACAAAGCGGGCGAACAATGTGATATGCTTGCAGGTATGGCTGCTGTACAAAGCGGGCGAACAATGTGATATGCTTGCAGGCATGGCTGCTGTACAAAGCGGGGGAACAATGTGATATGCTTGCAGGTATGGCTGCTGTACAAAGCGGGCGAACAATGTGATATGCTTGCATGTATGGCTGCTGTACAAAGCGGGCGAACAATGTGATATGCTTGCAGGTATGGCTGCTGTACAAAGCGGGCGAACAATGTGATATGCTTGCAGGTATGGCTGCTGTACAAAGCGGGCGAACAATGTGATATGCTTGCAGGTATGGCTGCTGTACAAAGCGGGCGAACAATGTGATATGCTTGCAGGTATGGCTGCTGTACAAAGGGGGCGAACAATGTGATATGCTTGCAGGTATGGCTGCTGTACAAAGCGGGCGAACAATGTGATATGCTTGCAGGTATGGCTGCTGTACAAAGCGGGCGAACAATGTGATATGCTTGCAGGCATGGCTGCTGTACAAAGCGGGCGAACAATGTGATATGCTTGCAGGTATGGCTGCTGTACAAAGCGGGCGAACAATGTGATATGCTTGCAGGCATGGCTGCTGTACAAAGCGGGCGAACAATGTGATATGCTTGCAGGTATGGCTGCTGTACAAAGCGGGCGAACAATGTGATATGCTTGCAGGCATGGCTGCTGTACAAAGCGGGCGAACAATGTGATATGCTTGCAGGCATGGCTGCTGTACAAAGCGGGCGAACAATGTGATATGCTTGCAGGTATGGCTGCTGTACAAAGGGGGCGAACAATGTGATATGCTTGCAGGTATGGCTGCTGTACAAAGGGGGCGAACAATGTGATATGCTTGCAGGTATGGCTGCTGTACAAAGTGGGCGAACAATGTGATATGCTTGCAGGTATGGCTGCTGTACAAAGCGGGCGAACAATGTGATATGCTTGCAGGTATGGCTGCTGTACAAAGCGGGCGAACAATGTGATATGCTTGCAGGCATGGCTGCTGTACAAAGCGGGCGAACAATGTGATATGCTTGCAGGCATGGCTGCTGTACAAAGCGGGCGAACAATGTGATATGCTTGCAGGCATGGCTGCTGTACAAAGCGGGCGAACAATGTGATATGCTTGCAGGCATGGCTGCTGTACAAAGCGGGCGAACAATGTGATATGCTTGCAGGTATGGCTGCTGTACAAAGCGGGCGAACAATGTGATATGCTTGCAGGTATGGCTGCTGTACAAAGTGGGCGAACAATGTGATATGCTTGCAGGTATGGCTGCTGTACAAAGTGGGCGAACAATGTGATATGCTTGCAGGTATGGCTGCTGTACAAAGTGGGCGAACAATGTGATATGCTTGCAGGTATGGCTGCTGTACAAAGTGGGCGAACAATGTGATATGCTTGCAGGTATGGCTGCTGTACAAAGTGGCGAACAATGTGATATGCTTGCAGGTATGGCTGCTGTACAAAGCGGGCGAACAATGTGATATGCTTGCAGGTATGGCTGCTGTACAAAGCGGGCGAACAATGTGATATGCTTGCAGGTATGGCTGCTGTACAAAGTGGGCGAACAATGTGATATGCTTGCAGGTATGGCTGCTGTACAAAGCGGGCGAACAATGTGATATGCTTGCAGGTATGGCTGCTGTACAAAGCGGGCGAGCAATGTGATATGCTTGCAGGTATGACTGCTGTACAAAGTGGGGGAACAATGTGATATGCTTGCAGGTATGGCTGCTGTACAAAGTGGGCGAACAATGTGATATGCTTGCAGGTATGGCTGCTGTACAAAGTGGGCGAACAATGTGATATGCTTGCAGGTATGGCTGCTGTACAAAGCGGGCGAACAATGTGATATGCTTGCAGGTATGGCTGCTGTACAAAGCGGGCGAACAATGTGATATGCTTGCAGGTATGGCTGCTGTACAAAGCGGGCGAACAATGTGATATGCTTGCAGGTATGGCTGCTGTACAAAGCGGGCGAACAATGGGCCAGACTGATATTACAAATTCCCTACGGAAGAGAGGACGTTTACATGATTCAAAGAATAGTGGTGAATCTACAACACTAACCAGACTTCAAGAATTCCAAGTCAAGTGTAGTGTAGCTAGACAAGAACATTATGCTGGTAACCAAAGATGAATAGTAAACCAACACCGAAACGGGGTCGTTAGTCGCTACACGCTGAGAGACATACTGAGAAGGAGATCGAAGCACTTATGGACTAATTGGTTCGACGTGTAGTGATGATGATCCGACGACTTAACTAAACTAAATTATATACTAAATTAACCAGTATACTGACTTTATGTCATCTTAAACAAATACAGCGAGCCACTATATCAACTCAGAAGGGTGAACAGGTTAATGTGCTATAGAAATGTATTGGTTAGCAAGTTAGTTTTAAACAAGTTAGCATACAAAATAAGGGATATTCTTCTTCTTCTTCAAACGCTCTATATCGATGACTTGTTAACAACTCTTTATGATTTGTATGAGATCTGAGCGTTAGATTGATTGTACGTTGTAACAGTTATGCATCTACAAGTAGGCCAGCACATCCGATTTCTGCGAGGTTTTTTATTTACTAGATTTAATTTTGTATTTACTTCTTTAGACCCCTACATTAGTTGTTAATTACGACTTGTCTTGTAGATCGAAGTGTTACTATTATATACTCCCCCTGAGCGCCCCGGCAACATACCGACGATAATAAGGGATATCTAGTATTTTGTTTTTGACGTTTTATTTGATGTATATTATCGATCAATGCACTGGATCACTCTTTGATAAACGAGACAACGCATAGCATTAATGTCACGGAATTGGAAAGCGTAACTTTTTTTCCGATCCAGAAGCACTTGAGCTTTTCAGCTCTTCCACTCGGTGCCATGGACATCGTAACCCTTCGGTTCGGTGCCACGAACACCGTAAATCTGGGGAATCTGTGGCTTTTTCTGCCATCCCACGGAATTGAACCCGCACACACAGAGGGATAGTCACCCGTAGTCCAACGCGCTACGAACACGCTGGGTAGACGGACGAAATCGTAATTAATTCCCAGTGACAACATATGGGTGTGAAGCATGGACATTTAACAGAGCAGTGGAAAAATATATATTTGCTTTTGAATATAGGTGTTACTGACAAATCCTCTGTATATCATGGACAGAGAAGAGAGCAAATAGATCTATCCAGAAAGAACAAAGAAAACTGGCTGATGCTACAAATAAGAATGAGAGAGTTAAAGTATTTTAGAGAGATATAAAGAGACATGAAGAGCTGGAGAAGACCATTATGGAAGGAGGCATCCTGGCAAAGAGGAGAAGAGGAAGACCACGCAGAAGATGGATTCAGGATGTAACTAATGGTTTGAACATGACGACTGCATAGGCGAGACATCTGGCATAAGAGAGAGAGAGAAATTCCGATAGACTTTTAAGGTGGCAAAGATCTGCTCAGGACATGCTATTTGATAATGATGATGATGAATTAATTCCATCCGAACCCACTCACACGTCCCACTCCCATCGCTCCACCGGTTGTGACACATAGTAACCGTGTAATGTCGGTAGAATTTCAATGTTGACTTACTAAACAATAACCAAGTTGAGCATACACAAAAAAAAACAAGGTTAGTTGGAAACCGCTATCAGAATGTTTACCGCGCTACTAACCACACTGCTGTACGCCAGCGAGACATGGGCATTGTATAGCAGACACGCAAGAAAACAAAACCTATAATGGCAGATGTATAAAATAGATGATGGCAGATGTATAACAGAAATTAAAAAGAGAATAGAAATGGCCAAGGATAACTTCAATATTATGAGAAAGTTACTGACATCCAAACAAATTACATACAGGCTAGAAATTAGAATGATCAAATGCTATATATATCCTATATTAATGTATGGCTCGGAAACATGGACAATGAACAGGCAGTTAAAAGACAGAATTGGTGCATTTGAGATGTGGATATATAGAAGAATGGGAAGAATTTCATGGACAGAAAAACAGACAAATAAACAAGTTTTAGGAAAACTAGGCATGAAGAAACAATTATTAAGAGAAAATTCAGACAAGTAAAGTATTTTGGGCACATAAAAAACATGACACCATGATAAAACATTTACTTGAGGGGAAAGTTGAGGGGAAGAGCAAGAGGAAGACCGAGAGATAAGTGGGAGGAAACTTTAAGAAATGAACAGGTTACAGTCTGGCAGTGTGCAACACCAAGGCGTAAGACAGCGGATGCTGGAGATTCATTGCAGCCAACCTTCGATGTGGAGACGGCACCTGATGATGATGAGTACTAACTACGCTACTGTACGCCAGCGAGACATGGACATTGTATAGCAGACACGTAAGAAAACTAAACCACATCCACACAAGCTGTATACGCAGACTACTAAAAATAAACTGGCATGTCAAAATTCCAGATACCGAAGTCTTCATAAGAGCAAAGATCCCAAGCATCAAAACTCTGTTACAGAAGGCCTAAGTGAGATGGGCCGGTAACATTGCTAGGATGCCTGATAAACGCATCCTAAAACAGTAGATGTATGGTCAGCTTGAAGAAGGCAGACGTTCAGGTGGTCAGAAAAACGCTTTAAAGATACTCTTAAAGTGTTTCTAAAAATGCTTCGATATAGACACCACATGCTGGGAATCCTTCCTCAGGATCGCCAAATATGGCGCTTTAACATCACAAGAGGTGCTCGCGTAGCTGAGAATCGTCGTGATATTGAAGTACAGAGAAAACGAGCCGCGCGGAAAACAGAACACACAACACTCACATACCTAACCTTTATCATGTATGTCCCACCTGTGGTAGGAGACTGTGTTCCAGAATTTAACTATACAGTCACCGCCACACACACAAGAGAGGTGCAACAGCACACGCCTGATGCTGTTGTCATCATCGCATGCGATAGACGGCATTATCATGATTATTTTTTCCTGTGATTGCGTGAAATTACCATCAATAATGAAAACATTGAGAACGTCATAGATTTTTAATATCTTGGCTCTATAATTACCAGCAATGGAGATTGTACATAAGAAGTTAGAAGAAGACTAGCCATGGCTTTCCAGAGGGTGGCCAGCATGAAGGAACTATGGCACGACACAAGCAAAGAAACAAAAGTAAGACTTCCGAGAACATACGTATTCCCTGTGGCAACATTTGGATGCGAATCGTGGACCATAACACAAACATTTAACAACAAAATTGAAGCTTTTGAAACAAGGTGCTATAGAAAAGTTCTTAAAACATCATGGACAGAGAAGAGAAGAAGCAGAGACATTTTACAAAACCTGAATATCAAGGAGCATTGGCTCATAAATAACATCATGTCCTGGAAGATGAAATATTTTGGCCACATTAAACGCCACAGTGGTCTGGAGATAAAGGTAATGGAAGGAATGGTTCCTGGAAAACGAGGCAGGGGACGACCAAGACGAAGGTGGCAGCAGGACATCAAAGAAACATTGAACAAGACGCTGGAAGAGGCAGGAGAACTTGCAAGAGACAGAGAGCTTTTCAGGCGGGCTGTGATGAATGCGACGTTCCTCAAGGGACATACTAGTATTTGATGAATGAGTGTGTATTTGTGCGTGTAAATATGTGTAAGAATGAAGCTATGCATGTGCGTATACATGCATGTAAGTATACGTGTTTACATGTGCAAACAAAGCTACTTAACTCCTTGTAGACCAGGAGCCACACTAAGTGACGTTTTTTATACTAATTGGCTTTTGTCCTGGTCGACTAAGCGATTCTTATTATTTATTATAATTATTCATCTCTCGTCCTTTTCCCTGAAAAATGAAAATCGTGGCACATCCTCTAGGTACCACTTATACGTTCAGTAGTTTACCATTGCTTTCATTTTCTGAACGGTGAGGTCTATTTTTATCATTTGTAACAGAACAAATTTGCTTCCAAACTACCTGCCACTGAGATTGAACCAGGAACGCTTGGGTTGTGATCAAGCTTACTGCCGCTTAACTCCTTGTGGACCAGGAGCCACACTAAGTGACGTTTTTTTTATACGGATTGGTTTTTGCCCTTGTCGACTAAGAGTTAATATTGATTCAATAAATATACTCCAAAAAAATAAAACCAAAAAATTAAACTTTCAATCCTAACTCCTATTCCTACCCCATATCCGCCTCCACGTTCTCCTCTTTCCCCATTAATCTATTCTTACCTATCCACATTCTCCTTCTCCCACACAGGTAAAAATATCTCTACCACAATCTACCATTCTGCATTACCTGTCCTAACGTGTCAGCACGTTCCACCAAACATACAGTCTCCTCATATGGAACACGACTTTACCTTAGACTAAACACATCCCACATTTGTTCCTTGTGATTTACAAATACACCATGTAATCAAAACAAACATTGAGACAAATATTTAATCTCTATTTCCTTCTGCCCACACACACATGTGAGTCTCTGTGGTATAGAGGCTAGGTGCTCGCCTCTAGTTCCACAGGTACTCGGTTCTCTCGCTCATGACAAAAAAAGTAAAGGAACTCTTCTTATACCGCGAGGGATATAGGATAATACGGTGTTAGGCCAGTATTTTTCATTGACGGTCGGCACACGATGGACGATGTGGTCAACGTCACGCCGACCGCCTTTACTTCTCAGTGCTTTTCCTGATACCCAATTGAGGTTTACCCAATTGTGTTTTACCCAATTGAGGTTTACCCAATTGTGTTTTAACCAATTGAGGTGGTCAACCTGGGAGCAGTTACGGTCGGAAAAAATGCTACGCCTACTTGTGGAATTGAGAGCTGCTGTAGCGTAGTTGTTAGTGAACTCGCTTCGCAAGGCTGGTGGTCTGGGTTCAGCTCCGCAATGCGCGTGGAATTTTCCCGACCACGACGGCTCTCAGGTCGACCCAGCCTCAACTGGGTACCAGACATGCTCTGGGAAAGTAAAGGCGGTCGGCGTGATGCTGACCACATCACCCATCGTGTGCCGACGGTCAATGAAAATACAGGCCTAACACTGTATTGACCTATATACCACAAGGTATGAAAAGGTTCCTTTACTTTTCCTACTTGTGGAATTGAACCCGGACCCCTAGCTTAAGAAGCGATATAGATCATTTTCCAGAGATAACAGATCTCAGTGTAGATCCCTGATCGAGTTCCTAGTCCTGTCGGAGACGGACGATAAAAAGAAACCAGTGTTCACCAGTTTGAGCATGTAAAAGAACCCTTGACAGTTCACAATCGAATAGATTAAGCTCGAAATCCGCTGCCCAGGCTTACATTTAAAAAAAATAAAATCCCTTCAAAATATCTTTACCATCTTTTAAACTACATCGGGACCCTCGTCGGTGTTACGGAGTGCATGCACGGCAGCTGAGATCTTCCTTTGTAAGAATGAGATCGGAGCACATATGGTAAGTGCAATGATGATGGTCCTATCAATCAATCAATCAATCAATTTTACCTACACATCAGTAAAGTTTAGATACATAAATTAGAAATGCTAACCCGAAACAAATGCTTGCAGAAAACGGATGCACCAGGCCGTAAGGCGCATAACATAATGCAACGACCCCTCACAATGAGGAATGGGGTAACGGACTCTACAGCCGCCAATCTGCTTCGGAGATTTAGCCACGCAGTAAGAATGTCAGACCTGCCATCACAAGAGTGGTCAAAACTTACTGCGGGAAGAGGTCGGCACAAACGGGAAGCAGAATCATAGGAATTATATCCTACAGAACTGCCCCCAGTGTGCAGACTTAAGAAGAAAGAGCTGAACCACTCACACTAGCGTCCAAGATAAACTGTATAGTGTGGCTGATAATCTGAGGCAGACGGTTGCCTTTATTAGAGAATCCGAAATCCCAATCTAGTGAGTACGCAGAAGACAAACTGTATGGTGTGGCTGATAATCTGAGACAGACGGTTGCCTTTATTAGAGAATCCGAAATCCCAATCTAGTGAGTACGCAGAAGACAAACTGTATGGTGTGGCTGATAATCTGAGGCAGACGGTTGCCTTTATTAGAGAATCCGAAATCCCAATCTAGTGAGTACGCAGAAGACAAACTGTATGGTGTGGCTGATAATCTGAGACAGACGGTTGCCTTTATTAGAGAATCCGAAATCCCAATCTAGTGAGTACGCAGAAGACAAACTGTATAGTGTGGCTGATAATCTGAAGCAGACGGTTGCCTTTATTAGAGAATCCGAAATCCCAATCTAGTGAGTACGCAGAAGACAAAGAAGATACATAAATGATTCTATTTTTTGCATTTAAACTTTTTATATTATGGTATGTTATGTGATCGGCATCATGGCACATTGTGCATTCCCATTCGTGCTCTGTCCTCCGCTGCAGCAGTCACATTAAAGTCCATTCGCTCACTGTACCCTATTTATATCTTGCACTATTTTTCATTATAATATGTTACCAAATATATACCTGATTATTTGTTTCGTTCATAATCAAACTACAAGCAGTATTGACATATTCCATGGGGTAATTAAAAAGTTGTGTACTCTAATTAATTGACAATAAATTATAATTACGTTGTTTCTGTATAGTTTTATGACTTCCTTTTAATTATGTTGTTCGTTCTCTTAAGTTATTTTGATTGAGTCAGTTATCTTTAATTTTCTTTGTTTTCTGTTTTCCCTATTATTTATTTATTTTGTCTTGTTTTTTATATTTTGTCCTCTATGAATTTTTGCTGTTTTTCATCTTCAGCAATCTCTGGTCATGCACTTAGTTTATAGTGGACCACACACTGTGCAGTCAGCTTCAGCGATCTCTGGTCATGCACTTAGTTTATAGTGGACCACACACTGGGCAGTCAGCTTCAGCAATCTCTGGTCATGCACTTAGTTTATAGTGGACCACACACTGTGCAGTCAGCTTTAGCTATCTCTGGTCATGCACTTAGTTTATAGTGGACCACAGACTGGGCAGTCAGCTTCAGCAATCTCTGGTCATGCACTTAGTTTATAGTGGACCACACACTGGGCAGTCAGCTTCAGCGATCTCTGGTCATGCACTTAGTTTATAGTGGACCACAGACTGGGCAGTCAGCTTCAGCAATCTCTGGTCATGCACTTAGTTTACTGCGGACCACACACTGGGCAGTCAGCTTCAGCAATCTCTGGTCATGCACTTAGTTTATAGTGGACCACACACTGGGCAGTCAGCTTCAGCAATCTCTGGTCATGCACTTAGTTTATAGTGGACCACACACTGGGCAGTCAGCTTCAGCGATCTCTGGTCATGGCTTAGTTTACTGTACACACTGGGCAGTCAGCTTCAGCGATCTCTGCTCATGGCTTAGTTTACTGTATACCACACACTGGGCAGTCAGCTTCAGCGATCTCTGCTCATGGCTTAGTTTACTGTATACCACACACTGGGCAGTCAGCTTCATCGATCTCTGCTCATGGCTTAGTTTACTGTAGACCCCACACTGGGCAGTCAGCGTCAGGTATGTGAGGTTTCCTTCTTCATTGATCTCTGGTCATGCGCTTAGTTTACTGTGGACCACAGACTGGGCAGCCAGCTTCAGAGATCTCTGGTCATGCACTTAGTTTATTGTGGACCACAAACTGGGCAGTCAGCGTCAGGTCTATGAGGTTTCCTTCTTCATTGATCTCTGGTCATGCGCTTAGTTTACTGTAGACCCCAAACTGGGTAGTCACCTTTAGATCTGTCTGGTTTTCCCAAAGCTTAGATTTTAGGTCAACTTGTGGAGACATGTTGCTTCTCAACTCACACAGGAGATGACAGTCTTGAAGGACATGCTCGGGTGTCTGGTCCGCCTGTTGACACTGGCAGAGAGCTTTTTGACTTATTCCAAGTCAATGTAAGTGTTTGTTGAGTCTGCAGTGTCCGGTACCTAGGAGAAATATAATGACTTGGTCTGTTCCGCTTAGGTCTTTGTAATTCTATGAATTCGGGCATAGTTATTGCAGATTACTTGCCAAATCTGTCTGATTTTGCCTTAAGGCTTGTTTTTCTATCATCAGTGTCCTTCACTCTTAACCCTTTGAGACATTTAAGCCTATATACTGGCTTATGATTTTTTTATAATGTCACTAAGCCGATATGTCGGCTTTTGTGTGTCCGATGAAATACACGAATGTTTCTTCATACTAACGTTACTGAATTTGATATTCAATATGTGATCAATCAATCAATTTTACCTAAACATCAGTAAAGTTTAGATACATAAATTAGAAATGCTAACCCGAAACAAATGCTTGCAGAAAACGGATGCACCAGGCCGTAAGGCGCATAACATAATGCAACGACCCCTCACAATGAGGAATGGGGTAACGGACTCTACAGCCGCCAATCTGCTTCGGAGATTTAGCCACGCAGTAAGAATGTCAGACCTGCCATCACAAGAGTGGTCAAAACTTACTGCGTTAAGAGGTCGGCACAAACGGGAAGCAGAATCATAGGAATTATATCCTACAGAACTGCCCCCAGTGTGCAGACTTAAGAAGAAAGAGCTGAACCACTCACACTAGCGTCCAAGATAAACTGTATAGTGTGGCTGATAATCTGAGGCAGACGGTTGCCTTTATTAGAGAATCCGAAATCCCAATCTAGTGAGTACGCAGAAGACAAACTGTATGGTGTGGCTGATAATCTGAGGCAGACGGTTGCCTTTATTAGAGAATCCGAAATCCCAATCTAGTGAGTACGCAGAAGACAAACTGTATGGTGTGGCTGATAATCTGAGACAGACGGTTGCCTTTATTAGAGAATCCGAAATCCCAATCTAGTGAGTACGCAGAAGACAAACTGTATGGTGTGGCTGATAATCTGAGGCAGACGGTTGCCTTTATTAGAGAATCCGAAATCCCAATCTAGTGAGTACGCAGAAGACAAACTGTATGGAGTGGCTGATAATCTGAGACAGACGGCTGTATTTATTAGAGAATCCGAAATCCCAATCTAGTGAGAACGCAGAAGACAAACTGTATGGCATGGCTGATAATCTGAGACAGACGGCTGTATTTATTAGAGAATCCGAAATCCCAATCTAGTGAGAACGCAGAAGACAAACTGTATGGCATGGCTGATAATCTGAGACAGACGGCTGTATTTATTAGAGAATCCGAAATCCCAATCTAGTGAGAACGCAGAAGACAAACTGTATGGCATGGCTGATAATCTGAGACAGACGGCTGTATTTATTAGAGAATCCGAAATCCCAATCTAGTGAGAACGCAGAAGACAAACTGTATGGTGTGGCTGATAATCTGAAGCAGACGGTTGCCTTTATTAGAGAATCCGAAATCCCAATCTAGTGAGTACGCAGAAGACAAACTGTATGGTGTGGCTGATAATCTGAGACAGACGGTTGCCTTTATTAGAGAATCCGAAATCCCAATCTAGTGAGTACGCAGAAGACAAACTGTATAGTGTGGCTGATAATCTGAGACAGACGGTTGCCTTTATTAGAGAATCCGAAATCCCAATCTAGTGAGTACGCAGAAGACAAACTGTATGGTGTGGCTGATAATCTGAGACAGACGGTTGCCTTTATTAGAGAATCCGAAATCCCAATCTAGTGAGTACGCAGAAGACAAACTGTATAGTGTGGCTGATAATCTGAGGCAGACAGTTGCCTTTATTAGAGAATCCGAAATCCCAATCTAGTGAGTACGCAGAAGAAGAAGAAGATACATAAATGATTCTATTTTTTGCATTTAAACTTTTTATATTATGGTATGTTATGTGATCGGCATCATGGCACATTGTGCATTCCCATTCGTGCTCTGTCCTCCGCTGCAGCAGTCACATTAAAGTCCATTCGCTCACTGTACCCTATTTATATCTTGCACTATTTTTCATTATAATATGTTACCAAATATATACCTGATTATTTGTTTCGTTCATAATCAAACTACAAGCAGTATTGACATATTCCATGGGGTAATTAAAAAGTTGTGTACTCTAATTAATTGACAATAAATTATAATTACGTTGTTTCTGTATAGTTTTATGACTTCCTTTTAATTATGTTGTTCGTTCTCTTAAGTTATTTTGATTGAGTCAGTTATCTTTAATTTTCTTTGTTTTCTGTTTTCCCTATTATTTATTTATTTTGTCTTGTTTTTTATATTTTGTCCTCTATGAATTTTTGCTGTTTTTCATCTTCAGCAATCTCTGGTCATGCACTTAGTTTATAGTGGACCACACACTGTGCAGTCAGCTTTAGCTATCTCTGGTCATGCACTTAGTTTATAGTGGACCACACACTGGGCAGTCAGCTTCAGCGATCTCTGGTCATGCACTTAGTTTATAGTGGACCACACACTGGGCAGTCAGCTTCAGCGATCTCTGGTCATGCACTTAGTTTATAGTGGACCACACACTGTGCAGTCAGCTTCAGCGATCTCTGGTCATGCACTTAGTTTATAGTGGACCACAGACTGGGCAGTCAGCTTCAGCAATCTCTGGTCATGCACTTAGTTTATAGTGGACCACACACTGGGCAGTCAGCTTCAGCGATCTCTGGTCATGCACTTAGTTTATAGTGGACCACACACTGTGCAGTCAGCTTTAGCTATCTCTGGTCATGCACTTAGTTTATAGTGGACCACAGACTGGGCAGTCAGCTTCAGCAATCTCTGGTCATGCACTTAGTTTATAGTGGACCACACACTGTGCAGTCAGCTTCAGCATCTCTGGTCATGCACTTAGTTTATGTGGACCACACACTGGGCAGTCAGCTTCACGATCTCTGGTCATGCCTTAGTTTATAGTGACCACACACTGTGCAGTCAGCTTCACATCTCTGGTCATGCACTTAGTTTATAGTGGACCACACACTGGGCAGTCAGCTTCAGCGATCTCTGGTCATGGCTGTTACTGTACCGGGCAGTATTGCGATCTGTAGCTTAGTACTGATCCCACACACTGGACAGTCAGCTTCATCGATCTCTGCTCATGGCTTAGTTTACTGTAGACCACACACTGGGCAGTCAGCTTCTTCGATCTCTGCTCATGGCTTAGTTTACTGTAGACCCCACACTGGGCAGTCAGCGTCAGGTATGTGAGGTTTCCTTCTTCATTGATCTCTGGTCATGCGCTTAGTTTACTGTGGACCACAGACTGGGCAGCCAGCTTCAGAGATCTCTGGTCATGCACTTAGTTTATTGTGGACCACAAACTGGGCAGTCAGCGTCAGGTCTATGAGGTTTCCTTCTTCATTGATCTCTGGTCATGCGCTTAGTTTACTGTAGACCCCAAACTGGGTAGTCACCTTTAGATCTGTCTGGTTTTCCCAAAGCTTAGTTTTTAGGTCAACTTGTGGAGACATGTTGCTTCTCAACTCACACAGGAGATGACAGTCTTGAAGGACATGCTCGGGTGTCTGGTCCGCCTGTTGACACTGGCAGAGAGCTTTTTGACTTATTCCAAGTCAATGTAAGTGTTTGTTGAGTCTGCAGTGTCCGGTACCTAGGAGAAATATAATGACTTGGTCTGTTCCGCTTAGGTCTTTGTAATTCTATGAATTCGGGCATAGTTATTGCAGATTACTTGCCAAATCTGTCTGATTTTGCCTTAAGGCTTGTTTTTCTATCATCAGTGTCCTTCACTCTTAACCCTTTGAGACATTTAAGCCTATATACTGGCTTATGATTTTTTTATAATGTCACTAAGCCGATATGTCGGCTTTTGTGTGTCCGATGAAATACACGAATGTTTCTTCATACTAACGTTACTGAATTTGATATTCAATATGTGAAGTCTATACGTTTAGGGGCCTACCAAACCAATGTGCAATGTATACACGCTCTTGGCAAAGATAAATCATATCACAAAGTGTGATTACAATTGGTCGTAAACAACGAACGCAAAGAAGAAGAAGAAGCTATTTAATATATATCATTTCAAAGAAATGATACTTGCATTATAAATGTTTGAACTACTTAACATTGAATGTTAAATTTGCTTTGCAAAATAGATGCGTCCAGGGGTCAAAATAATTACGGAGCAAGAAGGTTAAGGCGGCCTTACTCCGAATTCTGAGGTCCTTGTAATTTAGATCACCCCGTGAAGGATCATGAAACATATAGTTCAACCCTAAACCAAGTGCACACAAAAATACTTTTTATGAAAGGTTGGTCATTAGCGTAGCGTGTTATCTCACCCCATTGTTTTCCCGTAACTTTGCGGATTCTAATTACAAAAGGTAATTGCATATCCCTTACAGGACTTTGCGAATCAACCCCAGCTTTTTAACGCTGTATGTGATTTTTCTAGGCATTATTACTTTCAGTAGTTTGCCATTGCTTTCTGAACGAGTCCTTTTGTAAAACCCACGTCAAACAATTTACAACTAAACTGTTCGCAGGGCGATTCGAACTCAGAACGTCGGGGTTAATAGACCGAGTCACTATCCCCTAAGCCACAGACGCTCCCGGATTCTACTTGCTCTCTTTAATTATGTGTGTCATCTAACATGTTTGGGGTTATTTTAGTTCTCTTTAATTATTGTGGATAGTTTATAACATTGTGAATAACATTAATTTTGCTCAATTCCTCGGGGTGTCTTCTTCTTCTTCTTCTTCGAACGCTCCATATGTTATGTTGCGCCAATATACTAGTTAACCCCAATATGTGATTTTTACTTTTGTGATTGTAAGTTGTTCCAGTTATGCGCCTCCAAGTAGTCCAGGACACGCGATCTCTGCGAAGCTTTTTATTTCCTATTTAGCTTTACTAGTAATCCCTACCTCAGTCGCCTCTTCGACATGCCTTGTAGGCTGCAGTGTTACTAATCTTTGCTTCCTGGAGGCCCAAGAAATACACCGACGGGTTGTCTTCAATTATGTGGGGACTCTATAATTCTGTGGATTAATTTAATTATATTTAAATTTCTCGTATTTTATTTAATTATGCGGGTCGCTTATACGTTTTGTGATCAATGCACTTATATATAATTTCACTGGATCTTTTTTATGGGTCGCTTACAATTTTGAGGAAAATTTTAGTTTATTTTTTTAAGTGGCCTCTTTTTCGCCCGTGATGTGTCGTGGCTTGCAAAGGAAGCAAAGAATAGTAACACTGCGCCTTACAAGGCATTTCGTAAGAGGCGATTGAGGTAGGGACCTAGGAAGCTACCCTAGTAAATAAAAAGCATCACATAAGTCTTCTTCTTCTAGGCGTTCGTTCTTTACAACCAATTTTAATCACTCTTTGTGATACGTTTGATCTTTGCCAATGGTTTGGTAGACCCCTAAACGTATAAGTCTTGTACATATTTATTACATGTGCATCCGATTTCATCCAAACCTCCTTAGTCACCTCTTACGACATGCATGGCAGGCAACAGTGGTTCTATTCTTTAACCCCCAAATTTGGGCTCCTGTAACCACTCGGGCGGCAGAAGTCGAATGTGCAGCTCTACTTGTAGACGCGTAACTGGCACAATGTACAATCGCTCTTAGGCTCAGATCACATACAGATCATAAAGAGCGATTAACAAGTGGTCGATGTGAAGCGCTCGAATAAGATGGAAAAAGATTTCAAATGTAAAACTATTTGATGTGAATGCAGGTTATACAAGTTAAAGTTAAATACATATTTATATTCTAATTTATGTTAGTGAATATCTTTAAGAAAATATATAAATTTTCAGAAGATAAATGACATTATAAATAAAAAGTAATAAAACAGAACCGAATAACAGAATTTAAATTGTTAGAAACAGAAAAAAGGATTTGTCAGCAATGTAATTTTGGTTTTGACTTGTAAATTTGAAACTGTATCTTAAGCAGTAATGAGTTCAATCACAACCAAGTGTACCTGGTTCAAACTACGGAGCAGGCAGTTTGGAAAACGTTAATATAGACCTCACCGTTGAGAAAGCAATGGTAAATTACTGAATTAGTGGGGCCTAAAACATCAACAATTTGTTTACTGTTTTATTCTTCTTCACGCTTCGCACCTAGGGAAGCATATTTCCGTAACCAAAGCCTTCCAAGGCCGTCTATCCAAGGCCATTCTTTCCAGATCGCTCCACTCTCTTCCCAACTCTGGTCATGCACTTAGTTTATAGTGGACCACAGACTGGGCAGTCAGCTTCAGCGATCTCTGGTCATGCACTTAGTTTATAGTGGAACACACACTATCTTCTTCTTGTTTATGTAAAACTAAGCGCATGACCAGGATCAATGAAGGAAGAAACCTCATAGACCTGACGCTGACTGCCCAGTTTGTGGTCTAATGTCTATCCAAGGCCATTCTTTCCAGATCGCTCCACTCTCTTCACACTTTCTTGCATTTTGTTTCCAACTCCCGTCCCAAGGTGTTTCTGGGTCTTACCCTACCTCTATTGTCCTGGGGGTTCCATCGGAAAGCCTGTGTTGTGATGCTGTTAGAGGGTTTCCTCAGTGTGTGTCCTATCCATCGCCACCTTTTCCTTGTTCCACCTGTCATTGTCCTATTCTATCCCATAGTTCTCTGTTTGTAGTCCTATCATACCATCGTAGATGGAATATCCTGCGCAGACATCAATTGATGAATGTCTGCAACTTTTAGTTTTCCCACTTAGTTGTTCTCCATGTCTCCGTTCCATATAGAAAGACATCCTTAACATTTGAGTCAAATATCAGTATCTTAGTTTTATTCCTAATCGTTGACTGTCATTGATGGCTAAGTTCTGTAAAAGATATGTCACTCCTGTTGTTCGTTTGCTTGATAAAGGCCTTGTTGGTCGAAACGTTGCTGTATTTTGTCATTGTTTTTGTAATTTGTAAAACTACAGTACTTTGTGATTACGTGTTTTGCCAATAAATAGTTTTACTGCAGTCTCATCTATTTTGAAAAAAAGTATGCCACGATTTTCATTTCATATTCAACTTAGGTAAATAAAATGTAAATGGTAAAGTTAGATTGATTAGTTGATGGATAGATTGATTAGTTGATGGATTGATTGATTAGTTGATGGATTGATTGATAAGACCATCATCATTACACTTTGCTGAGTAATAATGTATGCTATGATTTCTTTCTTACGCAGGACGACCTCAGCTACAGTGCTCAAACTCCGCAGCACCGGCGAGGGTCCAGGATGTAAATTAGAAGATGCTGAAAATATTTTTGAGGAATTTTATTTTTAATACTTCTAATGATTTTTTTTCCGGCAGCGGATTTCCAGCCTGTTCTTCTCAATTTTGAACTATAAAGGGTTCTTTTACGTGCTCAATTCTAACATGGGACCAACGTTTTATCGTCCGTCTCAATTAGGGCTAGGAACTAGATCTCACCTACACTGAGATCATGGAACTCTGGAAAAATATCCGGATGGCTCCACGAGTCAGCGAATCGAGTACCTTTGAAACTAGAAGCGAACACCGAACCTCTAAGTCAACGAGACTTCTGAATAAATACATCGTTTTTACTTGCTCTAATGCATAGATTTCCAAATATTTTCTGCCCACCTCCAATTTTGCACGAAATAAACTTTGTAACACCTCACTCCCCATTTTAACAGTTTGCCAACGCCCCCACCCAATATATATATACACACTCTATTTCAACTTTGACATAGACAATTGATAATATATTTCTGTAATACATGGTCAATTTCAAATGATTATATAACTGAAATAGAAATTTGATGATCATATTTGATCGTGTAAGATGAGCTTAAGATGAATTAAAATGCAGAATTCAAGTTTTTAAGGATTATTTAATCGTACGTCTGCCCAGCGAGTTCGTAGCGCGTTGGACTACGGGTGACTATCCCTCTGTGTGTGCGAGTTCAATTCCGCGGGAAGGCAGAAAAAGCCACAGATTTCCTAGATTTACGGTGTTCGTGGCACCGAACCGAAGGGTTACGATGTCCATGGTACCGAGCCGAAGAGCTGAAAAGTTCAAGTGCTTCTGGATCGGAAAAAAAAGTATTATTTAATCGCAAAATCACGAAAAAAACTTCTCCCAAATTCTTCTGAGCCCACATCGCCACCCCCTCCTAAAGCTTCAGCTCCCACTGGGGGAGGTACCACCACTTTGGGAACTCATGATCTAATGCAACACTAACAATAAAACCCTTCAACTCATTAGGGACATAGGGTACAGTAATAGAATCTCCAACCCATACGCCCCTCCAAAGAAATCTTTCCTCTACAAATTCAAACAAGTGTGGACAAGTTCTCTCCCAACCAATCCTTGATGTTATCAGCCCATGTATTTTTTTTGTCTTTCTCATTTTCTACCACACTCGATTGTTCCGTTAATAATTATTTCTGAGAGGCAGTTATGTCTGTTAACATGTCTGAACTATGCCAGCTTTAAGAAGTGTCAACACTATAGAAGTGCTTCCTGCTGTCCTGCTGTCCTGACAGCGTAGTCTTTCTATTTGAAACAATTCGTTTGTTTTGTGTTCATTGTAAAAGATATGAAATATACTTTTGTAGAATTTGCATGGTGGCGTCTGTGACTGAAGGAATAGTGACTCGGTCTATTAACTCCGACATTCTGAGTTCGAATCTCGCTGCGACACTTCATCTCTGTCGTGACTAGTTTTCTTCTATCATTTGATATCAGCGTCCAGGTTTGTCTCTTCTTGATACCACCAGCATTCTGCGTAGACACTTCATCTCGGTCATGACTAGTTTTCTTCTATCATATGATCTCATCGTCCAGGTGTGTCACTGATAGCATAATAAAGAAAGGGCATCATCATCATCAAATAGTTTGTGCTGAGCAGAACTTTGCCACCTAACAGTCCTCCGGAATTTCTCTCTCTCATAGGCCAGATGTTCTGCAGCCGTCATGTTCAAACCATCAGTTACATCCTGAATTCATCTTCTCCGTGGTCTTCCTCTTCTTCTCTTTGCCGGTATGCCTCTTTCCATGATAGTCTTCTCCAGCCCTTCATGTCTTTTTATATCTCCAAAATATCTCAATAAAGAAAGGTAATAGTACAAAATACAAAAAAAAACAAGCTACAGCGACCAAAAAATGAACAATGTGACCTCTTGGACATTGAATCAATCAATCTAAATATCAATTAATCCTTTATTCGAACACAATCAAGCGTACTTCTGACAGCATAGGCAGACATTGATGTATTAATGAATTTGTACACGCATCAGAGGAATAACCCAAGTAATTCATGCACGAAGAGACATCATGCACTGTTTATAATTCCAATGCTTACATGCCAGCCATAATTCACAGCAGGAAGTGTTGCAAACACATTATTCTGAAGTTAATCTACATGCGGTTAGTTCGTAGTTTAAAAATAGTTTACACTAGCGTTTGATATCTAAGGCTTGCATCCGTAATAGATATAAATACCACCCGCTCATTTGTTATGATGTTGTGATGTCCTACTGAAAATATGTTACCGATTATTTGGAGGTCTCTGCCGTAGATGTTAGGTGCTCGCATCTCGCTGCAAAGGTACTCGTTTCGTTCCCATATTGAGCTATCAAAATATTTCTTTCCGTGATTCTTTATCTCAGTGTAGGTGAGATCGAATTTCTATCAAAGACTGACGATAAAATGTAGGTCATGTATCTAATTTGATTCTGTACAAGAACACGTGGCAGTTCAAAATATAATAGCTTAGACAGGGAAGCCGATGTCCGTGTAAAATTGATTACAAAGATTTAAAAAAAAAAAAATTCCTTCAGATATTTTCACATCTTCTAAATTACAGCGGGACCGTCACCGATTCATGGAATTCGCGAGATGCCATTGAGATCTTCATGTTTAAGAAAGAGATAGGAGAACACATGGTTACTAACCGAAGTGCAATGATGATGGTTTTATCAATCAATTAAACCCACTCAAAATTTTGAACGATTTTGACTCAATGCATCACAAACCTGACGATTGTTTTGACTTCGACTTATTTTCTCCGCTCCTTGTTGAACATAGGGTCTGCACAGTTATCTTCCACTACCCCGGACTCTAACCGTTTTTATAGCTTTGCAGGACGATCCGACATATTTCAATTCATCAGAAAGACTCCGTCTACAAATTTGTTTATGGCGTTCTCTTTTCCGTTTTCCTTACGGGTTCCACTCAAGTATTTATCAAGGAATACTCGACCTTGTCGTCCTCAGGGTAGTCTCTCTCTCTCTCTCTCTCTTGCAATACGCACCTAGACTAATGAACCAATTTTTATCATGAATTTTACTGTTGATTTTTGAGGACTCCGTCCCTCCGTACAGCTTCCCGCGAAGTTCTATGTTATCGGGTCAAGTTTCTTTTCTCAGGGCTGCTAACAGCTGGCAGTCTTGCAGTATGTGCTCTGCCGTCATGTCTGCCTGTTGACGGTGGCACAGGCTAGTTGTGCCAATCTTAAATTTGTTATTAAACATGTGGGCCCGAAGTCTGTTATGGCCGGTACGGAGGCGGAATAGGGCAACTTGTTCACTACGGGACAGACCATATTAGCCATCACTGCTGTTATGTTGTGGAAGGTAGTCTGAAACACCACAATTTCCTCTTTCAGAACGTGTTCATTATGATCTCATTTTCTGTACTCATCCACACGTTTGCGTTTTCCACCTTGTTATATCATCACATTGTGAGAATCCCTGAAGATAATTAACATACTATTATAATTGATTTAAAATATATTTTTATAGCTACCAGTGGTCAGTAACTCTAGTTGATATTTTACTTATCAAAATTACATCACTATTTTTCTTATTTTATAAATGATCTGAAAAATCGTGGCATATCCTAAAGGACGTAGCCATCAACCACAGTAAACAAGTCGTTGATTTTCTAGGCACCACTTATACGTTCAGTAGTTTGCCATTGCTTTCTGAACGGGTGCCATCGTCCATTTGTTAAAATCAACGGAAACAATTTGCAAGCAAACTGTCCGCAGCGTGATTCGAACTCAGAACGTCGGGGTTAATAGACAGAGTCACTAACCCTAGCCACGACGCCACCGATAAATGATCTACTCAAACTAAAAATTGAAATTTAAAATGATGAACACAGTTTTTCAAGTGCTGAGTCTTTGGTTGAAAAATGTAGGGTAAATTTTGCCTACTTCTCTCCTTTTCATTGACCCTGTCTTCTCCATCTTGTTCCTTTTTTCTTGCTCCTTTTCTTTTTGGTACTCAACTTCGTGTTCCTTTCCTTTTTATTCTTTCCTTCTTTTTCATCTTATTCCCCACCCAAGTGGTTCGGCCCAAATTTGGGATATAAAGAACAAAACCACTGTTACCTGCCACGTATGTCGTAAGAGGCGACTAAGGAGGTTTGGCTGAAATCGGATGCGCATGTCCTAAACGTGTAAAAGTCTATGTGTGTAGGGGCCTACCAAACCAATGTGCAACATATACACGTTCTTGGCAAAGATCAAACATATCACTAAGAGTGATTACAATTGGTGGTAAATAACGAACGCAAAGAAGAAGATCTTATTCCTCTGTTTCTTCTTTTTCTTCTTGTTACTCAACTACTTGTTTCTCTAGTTCTTATTTCTTTCCCTCTTCTTCATATTGTTCCTCTTTTTCTGGTTCCTCTTTTTCTTATTTCTCTTCTTCTCGTTTCTCTTCTTATTGTTCCTCTTCTTCTTGTTCCTTTTTCTTGTTTCTCTTCTTTTGTTTCTTTTCTTCTTGTTCCTCTTCTTTTGTTCCTCTTCTTTTGTTACTCTTCTCCTTGTTCCCCTTTGTCTTGTTTCTCTTCTTATTGTTCCTCTTCTTCTTGTTCCTTTTCTTGTTTCTCTTCTTTTGTTTCTTTTCTTCTTGTTCTCTTCTTCTTGTTCCTCTTCTTCTTGTTCCTCTTCT
The DNA here is from genome assembly GCA_020796225.1 of Arion vulgaris. Classification (NCBI taxonomy): domain Eukaryota; kingdom Metazoa; phylum Mollusca; class Gastropoda; order Stylommatophora; family Arionidae; genus Arion; species Arion vulgaris. The sequence goes on along the minus strand of CM036755.1, from coordinate 67,397,724 downwards.
TCTTGTTTCTCTTCTTCTTGTTCCTATTCTTCTTGTTCCTCTTCTCCTTGTTCCCCTTTGTCTTGTTCCTCTTCTTATTGTTCCTCTTCTTCTTGTTCCTTTTTCTTGTTTCTCTTCTTTTTGTTTCTTTTCTTCTTGTTCCTCTTCTTCTTGTTCCTCTTCTTCTTGTTCCTCTTCTTCTTGTTTCTCTTCTTCTTGTTCCTATTCTTCTTGTTCCTCTTCTTCTTGTTCCTTTCTTTTGTTCCTTCTTCTTGTTTATCTTCTATCTTTCCTATTCTTCTTGTTCTCTTCTTGATCTTCTTCTTGTTTCTTCTTCTTGTTCTCTTCTTCTTGTTCCTCTTCTTCTTGTTTTTCTTCTGTTCTCTTCTTCTTGTCTCTTTCTTACTCTTTTCCTCTTCTTCTTGTTCCTCTTCTTCTTGTTTCTTTCTTCTGTTTCTTTCTTCTTGTCTCTTCTATCTTCTTGTTCTCTCTGATCTTCTTCTGTTCTCTTCTTCTTGTTCCTCTTCTTCTTGTTCCTCTTCTTCTTGTTTCTTTTCTTCTTGTTCCTATTCTTCTTGTTCTTCTTCTTGATCTTCTTCTTGTTCCTCTTCTTCTTGTTCCTCTTCTTCTTGTTCTTCTTCTTCTTGTTTCTTTCTTCTTGTTCTATTCTTCTGTTTCTTCTTCTTGATCTTCTTCTTGTTCCTCTTCTTCTTGTTTATCTTCTTCTTGTTTATCTTCTTCTTGTTTACTTCTTCTGTTATCTTCTTCTGTTCCTCTTCTTCTTGTTTTCTTCTTCTTATTCTTCTTCTTGTTATCTTCTTCTTGTTCCTCTTCTTCTTGTTTATCTTCTTCTTGTTTATCTTCTTCTTGTTCATCTTCTTCTTGTTCATCTTCATCTTTTCCTCTTCTTCATTTCCTTGTTCCTCTTTTCCTATTTTTCTTGTTCCATTTTTCGTGTCCATCTTCTTCTTCGTGTTCCTCTTCTACTTGTTCCCCTTCTTGTACATTTAAAGAAAGCATTTCCTAAACTTGGACTGTTATTACCCGTGGACATTTCGAGAACTCTTAATCGCTTGTTTGTGTATTGCATACTACCACTGAATGATACATAAATGCATTTTTATCGTTCTTGAAACTTGACAAAAACATACAAAGTAAAATGTATACCGTATGGCTGATAATAAAAAAAAAGAAAAACCCAAATGTATGGTAGTTATTTTGAAAGTATATTAGTAGAAAACATGGAAATTTCGAAAAAGAAATCTTATCAAGCGTGTATAAAAACATACAAACTCACATACACAGAAATCCACACAGGGCAAATGTTCTCAGTATGATGCAAGTCTTCGAAATGCCGCCTCTTACATGTTTTTTTATTTAAAATAGCTTATGCTATTTCGCTGCGTATGCCGCCACCGTACGGAACCGTCTGATGCGGCCGCCTCTCTGTATCATAGCACGACAAGGCTCGGAATTCACACACCCACCCACACAAATTACTTGATAAAGCGTTCTAAAACTGTTGAATGTTATCTACTGCTCAACTTTGCAGAGTCGCATGTCTCAATGTTAACTATATTTCGACATGGTATACGGTTTCTATGTCAAATTTTCGCATAAATAGTATTCTTATGTTAGTCTAGAACATAGATTCCCAAACGTTTTCGACCCACCGTCAACTTTGCACAACCTACACTTTGTAACGCCCCCCTTTACATTATAACAGTTTGCCAACGCCCCCTTCCACATATATACGTGCTCTATTTTCTCTTTGACATAGAAAATGGATATATATATATTTCTGTCATTCATAGTCAATTTTCAAATGATTATATACATGAAATAGAAAATTGATGGAAAAATGGATCGTGGAAGACGGACATAAGATGAATTAAAATGCAGAATTCAAATTTTAAATGATTATTCAATTTATTTTAAAATGTATTTTATTAATGTTTTCTTTAAGGAACCACCGCCCCCTAATCTCCTGAACGTTCCCCAAATGCTTCTGAACCCACTATCGCCTCCCTAGAATGCCCCTGTGCCAAGTGGGGGACGGTACCGCCCACTTTGGGAATCTATGGGTTAGAGCTAGGCAACCGTCTGAAGAAAACTTTGACCTTCATATGTATTTATCTTCTTCTCGCTCGCCTGCTATGAATTCAGGCGTAGTCAGGGCAACTATGTTTGTGTGCTTCTAGCTGATTTTTGCGTGAAGGTTTGCTTTCCTTATCGTCAGTGTTCCTCGCCATTCAGGCGAATCTTCTCCAACTTCATAGTTTGTATTTATCTCATCTGCAGAAAGTTCTGAAAGTTTAACTAGAACCCAGTCCAGAAATATTTTCTTTTCTTCACCGTTCAAATCCCAAAAGAGCATACATGGTCAATTTTAAAATGATTATATGAATGAAATAAAAAATGGATGAAAAATGGATCGTGTAAGACGGACATAAGATGAATTAAAGTGCAGAATTCAAATTTTGAATGATTTTTCCATTGCAAATTCATGAAAATAATTTATGATATTTATTTTTAATTTCTTCTTTATGGAGCCGCCGACCCCTAATCGCATTAACACCCCCCACATTCTTCGGAACCCACTATCGCCCCCCTAAAACGCTTCAGTGCCCACTAGGGGGCGATAGCGCACTTACTGGGAAACGCTGGTCTAAAAGGATATGCCACGATTTTCATGACATTCTACTCCTGATCTCTGCTTTACATTTTCTATCTGATGTTAGGAAGAAGAATACGCATGCAAAAGACACTGAATATCAAAAGTAACTTACAAATCATTGAAGCAGGAATGTGCGTTGTTGTAAAACACACACAAGAGAATTGTAAACAGCAACTAGAGAAGTTGATATCAATCACTACAAGCTTTTTTTTGCGATCATCTCCCCTACAGAACTTCTATTTATAACCAAGCTTCGGTTTCTATGACAACATAAATAACTTCAGTCACTATTATTGTTAAGGGGGGACACCCAGTCACAACAGGGGTGTTTTTGTAATTTGTTTTTAAATTAACGTAGAATTTTTTTAAAAACAAAGATGTCATAAAATGTAGTGTCATGAAAGCTACCGTTAAAAAACACACCAAAAATGAACTATTCTTTTTTTTTTTTTAAATACACACAATAAAGGTATATTTGACGCTTGAATATTGACAAAAGGAGAGGCAGGAAAATTCGTATCAATATTATTTAGTTAAATATTGAGCGTTATATAGATTCCTATGACTGAAGTTTGCTATCAAGGTTTAATAGATTCGCATGGATATTTGTTCTATAAAGGTTAAATAAATAAATAATTTAATCTATAATAAAAATAATTATATATATATTAATGTGATTTGCACTGCAAACTTTTCCTAGTGGGCGTCTCTTGTTTAAGCGGTAGTTAGCGCGATCACAACCCAGGAGTACCTGGTTCAAACTCTGCGTCGGGCAATTTGGAAATAAATTTGTTCCCGAGGATTTTACGAAAGATAAAAATATACCTCACCGTTCCGAAAGAAATGACAAGCTAGTGAAAGTATAAGTGGTGCCTAGAAATCTACGACTCGTTTACTGTAGTTGAAAGTGATATTCTGTAAAGGATATGCAACGATCTTCATTTCACTGCAAACAACGAATATGTTTAATCATTGGATGATAGAACGTGTGTTGTCGTAAATCGATTACGGTCATAACTCCGTAATGATCTTGGTATGTAAAGAGTTAAAGATTGATTTAGCTTGTAATTATGTTTTGTATAACGGTCTTGTGGGACGGATTAGCGTAATGAACAGATATTGCTCTTATCGAAACGAATTCAAGACCCCCGTGTGTTGCCGGTGCTCGTAAGGGAGCAAAGAATAGTAACACTGCGACCTACAAGGCATGTCGTAAGAGGCGACTAAGGTAGGGACCTAGGGAAGCTACCTTAGTAAATAAAAAGCGACTCAGAAATCGGATGTGCTAGCCTACTTGTAGGCGCATAACTAGAACAACGTACAGTCGCTGCTAGTCTTATATCACATAAGAATAGCAAGAGGGGTTAAAATTGGTTGATATGGAGCATTCAAAGAAGAAGAAAATACATGGGAGGTTCTCGGGTCAATACCATTGTCAATGTTCCACAAGTGAGGAAAGGATTTGACTCTCCTATCTCCTGAACACTTGAAGTGATTGAAATGGGAAATGTGACAATCACTTCATACTCTGAAGTCTGATCTTATAACTGTCTAACTGCGATGACATCTCAAATTCGTGAATCCTTTCATATTTTGGCTGTATATTGTTTTTGTGCTTTGTTAAACTACAGTAAGTTTTTTCATTATTGCTTGATTGATTGTTTGATTGATTGATTGATTGATATGACCATTATCATTGCACTTCGGTGAGTAATCATATGTGTTCCGATCTTTTTCTTGCACGGTAAGATACCAGCTGCAGAGCACGAGTTCCGTAGCAAGGGGCGTGGGTCCCCGATGTAATTTTGAAGATGGTGAAGATATTTTTGTTGGAATTTTATTTTTAATCTTTTCTAATAAATTTTTCACGGGCAGCGGCTTTCCAGCCTGCTCTTCGGTTTTTTGTAAGTGCAAAGGGCGTTTTTTTACGTGTTCAAACTGAACACAGGATCTACGTTTTATTGTCCGTCTCCGATCGGACTAGAAATTCGATCTAGCTAACACTGAAATCAGGGATCTCTAGAAGAATATCCAGTGGTCTCCAGGGAGAGAACCTGGTATCTTTGGCACGAGAGACGAGTACCTAAGCTCTACGCCACAGAGGCCCCCTCTGTCGCTATTGCTACATGGTTTTAATTCAGTCTTCCCTTATAATGTTAACTGTCTAACTACGCGTATTGATATAGTATCGGTAGTACATGGATAATCAGATTTGGAGGAACTACGGCAGCTCTGTAGGATATGCTCTGTTGTCATACTCGCCAAGCCACATGTCGTTGGTGCCTATCTTAAAATTAGTCTACAGGTGCTGTGTCTCATACTGATGTGACCCGTCCGGAGATTAATATACTCATTAAAGTAACTGCATTGCATACATCATGAAGCATCTGGTGAGTGGTCGAGGGGGTTCAGGGAATCTAGGGGTCGGTGGCTCCGTATAGAAGAAATTAATAATAGATATATTTAAAAATAAATTATTTGCGTGATTTTGTGATTGAATAACTGTATTCAAGATGAAGCACATATTGAGCATTACTTTGTCAATACTTTAACGGCATAAGCAGTAATGTAGCATTCGTTGATATTTATGTGGAAAATATCAAACTGTTTGAACCGGAAAACTGTTTTAATGGGGGATGGGAAGGGCGGGGGAGTGGAGTGGGGGTGTATGTCACAAAATTACTGTCTTGTAAAGTGGGTGGTGGCCTCGAAAAGATTGGGACCCCCCACCCCTCTCCCGATCTCCGTTTAGACTGATGTTCCAGATTTACTCATGAATTCCGCTGTATTTTTAGGGACTCTGTCCCTCCGTACAACTTCTGTTTAAACTCAGTATTTTCGGGCCAGGTTTGGTTTCTCAGGCCTGCTAGCAGTTGGCAGTCTTGCAATATGTACTCTGCCGTCATGTCTGTCTTCTCACAGTGACACAGGCTAATTTTAAATTTGTTGTATATGTGGGCCCGGAGTTTATTATGACCGGATCCAAGACGGAATATAACGACTTGTTCGCTACGGAACAGACCATAGTAGTTGGGAAACTATAGTATAGATGAACCCTTTCACTCCTTTAGACTTTTTTACCTGCTGGCATACTTATATTGCAATGTATATTGAGTTAGCCAATATACTGGCTTTGCGTGATCTTAAAAAAATACAGTGAGCCAGTATATTGTCTCAGAAGTTCGAAGGGGTTAAGCTAGATATTTTTGTATGAAAATGAATAACTATGTTTACTGAATATAGTGTTTTTGATTTGGATAAATTATATTTTTTTTCTCCACTTTATCTTCCGATTTTGGTAGAGTTATATATCTTGACTAGATTGGACATAACTAAAATATATTTTAAAAAGCCACTCCCTTCTCAAACAGTACATTCACAAAAAATGCAAAACAAAAATAATAATCATAAAATGTATATAATATAGAATACGCATATATTAGTAGCTATTTTATATTATCGTGTAAATATAAGTCATTGCAAAACATTTACTTGTCAAATAAAAACATACACAAATATTGCATAGCAATTATTCTTATAGTACATTTGTATAATAAATAATACACACATGTTAGTAGATGTATCATATAATCTTCTAAATGCAGGGTGTTTTTAAAGTTTCACAACACTTCATATCATTGCCGTGCGGTATGTTTTCTCAGTATGATGCAAGTCTTCGAAATGCCACTGCTTAAATATTTTTTCCTTAAAATAACCTTCAATTGTAGTTTTGATTTTGCTGCTTATGCCGCCCTCCTAACGGATGCGGCCTGATGCGGCCGCATCTCTGTATTATAGTACGGCACAGCCCTGTTTCAAATGTAGAATAAATGTGAAAAACAAAGTAGATGACGTTATCAAAAAATGTGTTCCATAATCAATTGTGTTGCAATGATCAGTGAATGACTGTTGTCTGCTGGGGTAATTCTTTTCACTCAAACCATAATGGTGTTTTCAACTGAAGAAAGAATATTTGGCAAGAAATGTGTATATACATATCTTGAAGCCAGTGGTGGATATTTCCAACATCTGCTATATTGAATATTTCAATTATTTTTAGTTTACCAAGAACAACAGTAGACCATAGCAGTAATTATTGTGACTAATTTCACTACTTTGTTTTAGCACATTTTTGATGACGTCATGTACTTCATTTTTCAAGCTGGTCTACATATGAAGTGCTCTTTCTAGTTTACCAAGAACACCAGTAGACCATAGCAGTAACTATTGTGACTAAATTCACTACTTTGTTTTAGCACATTTTTTGGATGAAGTTATGTACTTTTTTTTTCAATCTGACCTAGATATGAAATGTTGTGAGACTTTACAAACATCCTGTATAAGGCATTACAAAACACTTCCTTGTCAAATGAAAACATAGGTAAATATTGCATAGCAGTTATTGCTATGATAAATTTATATCAACAAAGATTACACACTTGTTAGTAGATGTATCCTACTTAACTCTACAAGTAACTCACCTTAGCAGATGTAGAAGAGTATGGCTCATCAAATAGTGCCCATATTTTTGGTTGTATCCTTTGCCAGCAGTTGAGTTCTCCGCTCTTATACTCTTCTTCAAGGCCAAATTTTTTCATGATATCCTCCTCTGTCGGTTTATCTGTGTCAAGGTCAAGTCGATCGAGAATAGCCAACACATCTTGCGTGTCTCTGTGTTGTGTGTATGTCATCCAACAACATGGCTCAACTTGGTTAGAGTCCAACCCCCAGAATTCTAGCTCCTCTTCAAAGAGAGGTCCACATACATCTGTTGGGTAGTGAAGCTTCCCTGAACGATAGTAGTTCAGTATTTGTGCAAACACTCCTGGATGACGATCGAAGAAGTACTCATTGAGGACAGGGTCGTAGTTCGCCAGCGCTTCTGTCAGTCTGGACAGACGTGTGGCTGGGATTTTCTTCAGTGTGGCTTTGTACGTCTCATGACGTATGCCACCAACATTTATTATAACACGGTTATCGGCGTCTGCGAGGTTCATGATCACTCTTCGTTGAAGCTCGTTCTGGATTGGAAACGGGCACAATCGATGTAAAAAGAATATATAAAATCCAAGAGGTTATCTAATCCACTAATAGGTGCACAATAGGAAGTAGATACAGTTGCTTATTGATGTGCAGGGGCAGCGTTGTCATGGATACCTGTAAGATAATTTTAGAAAAGAAGACACTTCAGTGATACATATCTCTCTCTGTCTCTTTGCCTTTTTACCCCGGGTTGGGGCATAGGCCCTCAACCAACTCATGCCAAGTCTTCCTATCTCTAGCTATCTCCTGCAGCTTCCTCCAGCTCTTCTTTATATTGTTGATCTCCGCCTCCAAGTCTCGGTGATACATATAGTACAGTACAAATATTAGCATGTTTATATTACGTTAAATAATGCAATCAAATATATCTGATGTATAAATATGAAAACTGCAAAGATACAATGAAGAACTTCTCTATAAGTCCCATCACATGGGAAAAAACTAACTGAAGGCAGAGTTGCATGGAAAGCGATATTGTGCAAGGTCGCAAAGTCTTTTTGAGAAGAGACTTATGTATGAGCTGAAAGACAAAAGAGAAAAGCGAAAACTCGAAAGTTGTCACAGTAAAACACTTTCCAGTGTCTGTAAAGACGAAAAATACCATATATAATGCAAAAAAGCATATCAAATAATAGGGCAAATAGTACCAATTTTGAAAGGCAAAGATGTCTCCATAAACACTAAAAAAGCATTGTTCAACACAATATTTCTCCCCACATTATGCTATCAGTGCCAAACATGGACGCTGAAATCAAATGATTGAAGAAAACTAGTCACGACAGAGATGAAGTGTCTACGCAGAATTCTGAGAGTAACAAGAAGAGACCGGTTTAGAAATAAAGAAATCAGGAAATAAAAGTGGCTACATCATCAATACTGAACTTCATCAAGAAACAACAAATTAAATGATTCATCCACATAAGTAGCTTACCAATAGAAAGTGCGCATCAAAGGGCAATGTATCTCCGACATAGAGGATACAAAGCAATAGGCCGCCCACGAAAAACGTGAATCTCAGAAATAGTAGAAGCAGTGAAAAACACTGTTTATGAAACGCACACAAAAGCCCATTCTAGAAATCGCTTCTTATCCTGACGTTGTGAGGCAAAACTGCATTAGAGAGAAAAAACAAGATATTAGGTTGCTCTCATTCTGTTAAGGGTCTCTGTGGCGTAGAGGCTAGGTGCTCGTCTTTCGTTCCAGAGGTACCAGGTTCGCTCCCTCGTGAACCCATCTGAATATTTTCCAGAGATCCTGACATCAGTGTAATTGAGATCGAGTTCCTAGTCCTATCGAAGACGGACGATAAAACTTAGGACCCGTGTTCAATTTGAACACGTAAAAGAACCCTTGGCAATTCAAAATCGAGAAGAACAGACTGGAAAGCCGCTGCCCGGAAAAAATTAATTCGAAAAAATTAGAAATAAAAATTCTACAAAATTATCTTTACCATCTTCAAAATTACATCGGGGACCCTTCGACGGTGCTACGGAGTTCATGCAATGCAACTGAAGGTCTCTCTGTGTAAGGGATGGCAAGAGAGAGGAAGAGCTGGAAGAAGTTTGTTGAAAACCTGCGCTCTGTTTGGCGATGACAGGCGAAGAGATATTTCGCACATTATTAATACATCACACATGATTGATAGGACCATCATTAATGCACTTCCCGAAGTGCTATGATGATGATCATGTCAATCAATCAATCAATCAATCAATCGATCAATGAATCTAATTTTGTAGGACAATAAAATGAGATAAATATCTAATATGTTAACCTATTAACTCAATCTTCATCAAGATTTTCTACAACTTAATCAAACATGGCTATTGTTAACATCAAACACATGTTAATATTTGATCAATACAGATTAAATACCAGGTAATTTCTAAGAAGAAAAATGTCTTCAGAATTAACAATCTAGTTGAATAATTCATCGATTGAAAGATTAATCGCCCAAGTGGTTATCAGGGCCCAAATTTGGGGTGTAAAGAATAGAACCACTGTTACCTGCCATGCATGTCGTAAGAGGCGATAAGGAGGTTAGGCTGAAATCGGATGCAAGTGTTCTAAACGTGTAGAAGTCTTATGCGTTTAGGGGCCTACCAATGTGCAACGTATACACGTTCTTGGCAAAGATCAAACATATCACAAAGAGTGATTACAATTGGTCGTAAAGAACGAACGCAAAGAAGAAGAAGAAAGATTAATGAGACCATCGTTATCTTTGCATTTCGGATCTTATTCTTCCTCGATCGCTCCATATCGAGTAATTCTTAACCACTCTGTGTGATTTGTATGTGATCTGAGCTCAAGAGCAATTGTACGTTGTGCCAGTTATACGCTTACAAGTAGGCCAGCACATTCATCTTCTTCTTCTTCGAAGGCTCCATATCGACCACTTCTTAACCACTCTGTGTGATTTGTATGTTATCTGAGCACATGAGCAACTGCCCCTGTGCTAGTTATGCGTCTACAAGTAGAACAGCACATTCGATTTCTGCTAAGCTTTTTACTTACAAAGTAACTTTCCTAGGTCCTATATCAGACGCCCCTTACGACATGCGTTGCAGGTCGCAGTGATACTATTCTTTGCTCTCCGCGCGCCCTGCTACACATCAGCGGTACTTCGGTTAATATTCATATATGCTCCAATCTTTCTTACACAGGAAGATCTCATCTACAGTGCACGAACTTCGTAGCACCGACTAACACCCCCAATGTAATTTTGGAGATGGTGACAATGTACAAAAAAATTATATTCATTGTTTCATGCATTTCACACTGGCTACGGTTTTGCAGCCTCTTCTTAACGATGTTTAACTGCCAAGAGTTCTTTAACGGGGTCAACTTGAACATGGGGCATATGTCGTATCGTCTGTTTTTTTATATGACTAGGAACTCGATCTCGCCCACAGTACAGGGCTGTTCGCCATTAAGGGCCAGTGGGGCCAGGCTCCTTAAAAAATAATGTGTAACGTGCATTTATTATTTTAAAATTAAAATATAACCTAATCCAAAACCATGATTTTCTCGAACATTTGTACCTGGCCCCACCAAGAAAAAGGATAACGAGCCGCCACTGAGTACAGCTAAGATCTTCCTGTGTAAGAAAGAGATCGGAGCACACATTGTTACTCACCGAAGTGCAATGATGATTGCCCTATCAATTAATCAATCAGTCAATCAATCAATCAATCAATCAATAAAGAACAAAAAATAAATAATTACCTGATGTTCTTGTGCTTCATTGCAAAGAACAGATTCGTATATCGAAACCAGAATAGGTTCTCTTTTTGATAGGTCCTGTTGCTATTTTTAGAATATCCTGACGTCTGCCATGTCGTAATTTGTGAGGCTGCAAATACGTCATTATGAGGTCATAGTATCTTGAAGAGTTGATTGGCTGATAGTGTTGGGATGAGACAGCTTCTTTCTGAATTGATAATCAAATAAAGAGAAAATGAAAAATTTAAAAGAATGATCCATACATATGTCAAATGGTGGAATGTTGAAAATTAGTACATATTGATGAACATATATAATAGTAAGACTGCAATAGGTTTGTCAAAAACAGAAAATAAAAAAAAAATAATGTAATTATATATATCAGCGTTTCCCAAAAAGTAGTCCGCGGTTGAAGAAATATTATAACCTTGGAAATTATCTAATGACATTTTCCATGACTTTGTCGATGGTCATATTCATGGTTTCTTTAATATCTTGTAGCCATCTTCTTCTTGGTCTGCCTCTGCCTCTGCATCCTGGGAACCTGCCCTCTAATATTGTTCTTTCCAGGCCATCGTGATGCTTGATGTGACCAAAGTATGTAATTTTTCTGTATAGTATGTTATCAGCAAATTCTCTTTAACATTTAGCTCTTTCAGGACAACATTGTTCTTTCTTTTTTTCTGTCCATGAAAATAGACAAAGAAATACAATAAATAATATTGACTAAACTGAGAAGAACACATCGTGGTCTTCATAATTCCATATACCACAACGGATTGTTTTGTTACGTGTTCAACAATTCAAAAACAGGTTGTGTTGTGTAGAAGAGAAGAAAAAAATCTATCCAGACAGAACTCAAACTCAAAGAAAACTGGCTGATGCTACAAATAAGAAAATTGAAGTATTGTGGACTTTAAAAGAGACGCCCGGCCGCCTGCCCAGCGTGTTCGTAACGCGTTGGACGACGGGTGACAAGCCCACTGTGAGTGTGGTTCAATTCCACTGGCTGGAGAAAATTCACATGTTCTCCAGATTTACGGTGTTCGTGGCACCGAACCGAAGGGTTACGATGTCCACAGCACTGAGACGAAGAGCTGAAAGCTCAAGTGCTTCTGGTTCGGGAAAAAAATAAATAAACAGATGCGAAAAGCTGGAGAAGACCATCAATGAAGGGGGCGTCTCGGCAAAGAAGAGAAGAGGACGATCACGGAGAAGAGAGATTCAGGATGTAACTGATGGTTTGAACATGGCCGCTGCAGAGGCAGGACATCTAGCCTATGAGAGAGAAAAATTCCGGAGGACTGTTGGAGTGGCAAAATTCAACTCAGGACAAGATATTTAATGACGATGTGCTTTATACATCTAGTATGCTGTAATCATTTACACGTCCTCGCTCTCTCTTAAGGAATTCAGAATATCAACCTGGTCTCTTTCTCGCACATCTTTTACAACAGCCATATCTGCAAGCAAATCGTGCGCGTTCATTTCCCATTTACACCTACATGGGGCATAGGGGATATCTGTGTCGTAGAGGTTAAGTGCTAGTCGCATGTGCCAAAGGTACCAGGTTCGCTCCCTCATGACGTCATCTTGATATTTTCCAGAGATCCTGATCTCAGTGTAAGTGATGTCGTGTTCCAAGTCCTATCGGAGACTGACGATTAAACGTAGGTCCCGTGTTCAATTTGAGCACGGAAAAGAATCCTTGGCAGTTCAAAATCGAGAAGAGAAGACTGCAAAGCCGGTGCCCTTTAAAAATTCATTAGAAAAGATTAAAAATAAAATTCCTTCAAAAATGTCTTCACCATCTTCAAAATGACACCGGTGTCTCTCGCTGGTTCTACGAGAGCGTGCACTGCAGTTGAGATCTTCCTGTGTAAGAAAGAGATCGGAGCACACATGATTACTCACCGAAGTGCAATGATGATGGTCCTATCAATCAATCAATCAATCAATGATGGCATAAAAAGTACTATTTTTGTCAGTCTAGACCTTTTCATCGACTCCAAATAATGTCTCCAAGCCAATCCTGTTTCAATCTTTCTGGATATTTTCATTGAGTTACAGAGAAAACCTGCATGGATAAAAGTATGTGACTCCAGCTAGACTAAAAGTCAGAGTATGATTAAAAAATAGAAGTCGTGCAGAATACAACACATGTCAGGAGACAAAACATGATATAGATCACTTATAATTTATAGCGGATATGACATTTGAACTTATCAAAGTAAGAAGCAATAGAGGACGCAGATTAACAGAGGAAGCATTACATAGACGATTCATATAGTTTTTGGTAACAATACTGCCAAGGGGCTCGTCATAATCATGTTTCCAGAACGATCATAAGCTCAAGTAATCTCTTGAGGCCTATTGCAGATCTATCCTTTCATGGGCAAAAAATCCCTCGTTCTACTCTCATTGAATCCAGACCGACGTGCATAATGAGGTATTAATTAATCAAGGGACAGAACTGTGGTAGCAGAGAATCATACAACGACATTTATAAAAATGTATTCCAACACCACACGGAAGTGTATGGTACTATTAAAAATGTATTCTAGCACCACACGGAAGTGTATGGTACTATTTAAAATGTATTCCAACACCACACGGAAGTGTATGGTACTATTTAAAATGTATTCCAACACCACACGGTAGTGTATGGTACTACTAAAAATGTATTCCAACACCACACGGAAGTGTATGGTACTATTAAAAATGTATTCTAGCACCACATGGTAGTGTATGGTACTACTAAAAATTAATTGCATATTCTTTACAGGACTTTGGGAATCAACGCCAACTTTTTAACGCTTTTGTGATTTTTCTAGGCATTATTACGTTCAGTAGTTTGCCATTGGTTTCTGAACGGGTGGTGGTCATCGTCCTTTTAGTAAAAATCCACACGAAACAATTTGCAACCAAATTCTCCGCAGCGTGATTCGAACTCAGAACGTCGGGGTTAATAGACCGAGTCGCCATACCCAAGGCCACAGGCGCCACCATGGTACTATTACACTGCGAATTTGTTGCACTTCAGTTGTTACGTCATTTTCGAAATTCGTGGTGTTTGCTGCAAGTTTCGTGTTATCTTATCTTATCTTATTTTATCTTATCTTATCTTATCTTATCTTAACTAAATAAGCCAGGAAGCGTCGTGGGGAGATTTAGTTTTTCGATATTGTGCCAGGTGTGTTGCGCTTGACGTTGTTAGTTCATGCTTTTGCAGGGACTCTGAGAGATGTTATCTATCCATAGTGTTCTTGGCTTGACTCGTTCTCTGAATGTCGATTATTGTAAGCACGTGTTGGTAGTAAATGTGGTTCCATTCTCATTAGATGGCCGAACCACTTGATTCTTTGCTTCTCGTGTTATTTATCATTTTTGAAGTTAGTAGTTTTTGCTGCTACTATTTTATTGGAGACCATATAGATTGATTGATTAATTTGACCATCATCATTGCACTTCGGTGAGTAACCATGTGTGCTCCCAATATTTTCTTACACAGGAAGATCTCAGCTGCAGTGCACGAACTTCATAGGCCGGCGAGAGTCTCCGATGTAATTTTTGAAGATAGTGAAGATATTTATGTAGTAATTTTAAAACAAAAATCTTTTCCAATGAATGTTCCCTGGCAGAGGCTTTCCAACCTGCTCTTCTGGACTTTGAACTGCCAATGGTTCTTTTACGTGCTCAAATTGAACACGGAACTTACGTTTTATCTTCCGTCTCCGATAGGACTAGGAACTCGATCTCACCTACACTGGGATCAGGGATCTCTGGAGAAATATCCAGATGGCTCCACGAGGGAGCGAACCTAGTATCTTTGACATGAGAGATGAGTACCTAACCTCTACGCTACAGAGACTCATGGAAAACATCAAACCAGTTTGATGTGTTGACATTTAGTCTCATACCAAGAGAAACAAGTTTTCAAGAAATATAATTTAGTTGTCAATCACTTTCTAGATACAGGCTGTTTATAATGTCCCTGTGCAGTGGAATTTACGCCCGAGCTAGACTAAGTCACGAGAAATGCGGTTTTCAATTGGGGCTTTAGAGACGCCTAAACAAATTGTAACATAGATAGTTATTATTCATCTAGATCAGCGTTTCCCACAGTGGGCGGCACCGCCACCAGTGGACGCTGAAGCGTTATAAGGTGGCGATAGTGGGTTCAGAAGAGTTTGGGAGTGGGGGAGGGGGCGGGGTGTTCAGACGATTAGGGGTCGGTGACTCCTTAAAGAAGAAATTAATAATACATATTTTTAACTAAACTTTTTTCGTGATTTTGCGATTGAATAATCATTAAAATTTAAATTCTGCATTTTAACTCATCTTACGCCCGTCTTACACGATCCATTTTTTCATCAAATTCCTATTTCTTGCATACAATCATTTGAAAGTTGACCATGTATTACAAAAATATAAATCAATTTTCTATGTCAAAGGAAAAAAAGAGCATATATATATGTGAGAGGGGGCGTTAACAAAATGTTATAATGTGGTGGGGAAGGGGCGTTACAAAGTTTATATTGTGCAAAGTGGGTGGTAGGCCGAAAAAGTTTGGAAATCTATGATCTAGATTCTACTGCTCTTGGTTTGCTTGTATTCGGTAAAGTGGCTGTGAACACGACTTGTGAGTCTGGAAATTCGAGCACATATTTTCGAATTACTTCTTCAGTATATTTGCCACCATTACAAAAATATTCCACTAAAAATATCCTGTTTTCAATGATTAACACAATTTCCTTTCAGCAATGAAATCGTGAATATAACAGTCCCCTCATATTTTTTGCAAAGTGTGTCCTTTCCAGCACCAGCGTCATTTTTAAACCTCTTGGTTTATTGGTATCTGTCTTGTTCTGTTCATCAGTTCCTCCTTTTTGACCCTATCATACCATATCAGTGCCTCTATTCTACGCAGAAACCAATTAATAAATGTTTGCAATATATGTGTTATTATTTTAGTAGTTCTCCATGTTTCTGATACTAGCACAATGATCTTATGTAATTGACGGTTCGTCTGGTATCTGTTGCAAATCTCCTCTTTGTAACTAAGTAAATGAGTTGCTTGAGTTGCAACATAAACTTATGTAAAAATAATTACATGGCTGGTCCATGCTTGCAACTGTTCCACACATAATACATAAAATCAGTTGCGGCTCGTGATCATTTTTGTTTGTTGGGCCAGAGACAAATTTTCGGCAAAATCATGGCTTTGGATCAGGTTATATTTTAATTTATTAAATAATAAAGACGCGTTACACAATATTTTTCCTTAGGCCCGGTCCCTCTGGCCCTTAATGACAAGCCGCCATTGCATAAAATAACTCAACTGATTGCTATGTTTCTAACGACGCGAATACTTCTTGCATGCAATAGTAATTGACTTAATAATAAATTGAATGTTTTTGCATACAATTATCGTCCTATGTAAAACAAATTGTCAACGTAGCCTACTAGAATATCAATGTACAAAACGTCGATGCAGATGTTGCTGTTGATATTTCTAACGTGATGTTCATAAGAGAGACAGACTCCGTGATGTTCATAATAGAGACAGACAACTAAGCTATCTCGAAATTTTCTTTTGTTTTTCCTGTTCAGGTTATTTTTTTTTTTTAAATTCTTTTCAAAAGCCGTATACTATTTTAGGGAGGTGTGGTACATCCGGTTGGTTTAAAGAGAATTGGCTGTTAAAGAACATACAATCAAGGACAATTAAATATTTCGGACACATCAAACGACATGAGTGCTTTGAGAAGATAATTTTGGGAGGAACGGTGCCTGAAAGAAGAATGAGAGGAAGACCTAGAAGATGATGGATACAAAATGTCATTGACGATCTGAGAATGACTGCTGCTGACACCGGTCAATTTGCACAGAATAGATAAATTTTTCAGGACTGTTATGAGAGCGAAGTTCAGGAAGGGACAAGTACTAGATGATAATGATGATGAGTACAAGGAGACATGTGCCTGTATAATTTAATGCCCGCAAGGCTAGAGCAGTCGCCGGGAAATTGTTCAGGTTAGGATTTTTCTTTATTCCACCGATATAAAAATATAACTCCTTGGCATTACAGGAGATTGAACCTGGGTCTCTCCCATGGGAGCCCGTGCCCTAATCTATTCGGTCAGACGCTCCACTCTGGTCACGAAACACTCTTCTAATATATTTCGTTCATTTTTGTCTCATACATCTACCAATGTAGCGATTCATTCATGCGTCTACTAGAAGTTTTAAAATGTCAATTCTCTCCCACATAGTTATTCATCTTACTTTGCTTGTCTCCATCGACCGAATAATTATTTCATTCGATGTTATATGCGATTGGCCATCATTTCATTTTTTCCGCAAATTCTGTTAATTAAACTAAATGTCAGCTTGTCTTGGCTGCTATCTCTAGCCATATATACATATATATGTGTCTACTTGTCTATCAATCGTTACATATATATCTCTACCCTTCTATCTGTTCCTCACTCAAGCCATCCATTTATATATATATGGCTGCCTTTCTATATTTGGCTGAACGATTACCATGGGAGACAGGGAAGAGAGGTTTACATATATTTTTTATTCAATCGCAAAATCACGAAAATAATTTATTTTAAAATATATATTAGTAATTTCTTCTTTAAGGAGCCACCGACCCCTAATCGCCTGAACACCCCAAATTCTTCTAAGCCCTCTACGCCCCCTAGAACGATTCAGCGCCCACTGGGAAGTGGTACCGCCCACTTTGGGAAACGCTGCTCTAGAGGTACTCGATTCGTTCTCCACGTGGAGAAATCGGGGACATTTTTCAGAGATTCCTGAACTCAATATAAGTGAGATCTAGATCCTAGTCCTAGCTACAGCCAACTCTAGATAACTAGGCCAGACAACTGACTGGGGTTCCCTGACCTAGATCAGAAAAGGGGACCGGAAAATATAGATGTTTGATAGAACACTGCAAACTTTTTGCAATTTTACTCAATTCTGTGAGTCTATGGTTATTTATTGGTGAAATATATTCATATTACTGATATTCCTTATTGTTAAACTTAACTTGTTGCATAATATAACTTCGATTTAGCATTTTGTGTTGAGTTTAAAATGAATTCGTCCATATACAATAATACTGGAATACGAGGTCACGGGGTGTAGTTGGGGTCTGATTTCCCATAATTCTTACCTGAGTCCGAAGGCCCATAAGTTTATAGTTGGCTCTGTCCTATCACAGACAGACATCAAACGAAGTTGCCGGTGTTAAAGTTTGAGCATTTACGAGAACCCTGGACCGTTGACAATTGATAGCAGTTGCTTGGAACGCCGTCGCACCGGCAAATTTATTTTATGTGTGTATGTAATCTACCAAAATGCCCGCCTGCCCAACGTTTTCGTAGCGCGTTGGACTACGGGTGACTAGCCCTCTGTGAGTGCGGGTTCAATTCCGGGCTGGCAGAAAACCCACAGGTTCCCCAGATGTATGGTGTTCGTGGCACCGAACCAAAGGGTTACGATGTCCATGTCACTGAGCCGAAGAGCTGAAAGCTCAAGTGCTTCTGGATCGGAAAAAAAATCTACAAAAATAGTTTCAACTATCTGCTAAATTGACATTTGTAACTCTCACCAGTGTTTTGCCATTTAGATCTTCGTGTGTAAGAATGATATTGGAGAACAAGTGGTTATTCGCTGAAGTGCAGTGATTATTGTTCTATGAAACAATAAATCAATATATTCGTCTATCCAACATCTTCTCATCTAATCTATCCAGCTATCGGTAAATATTTGCATGCACCAACCAATGCACAAATACATCTATACATCCATACACCCATCAGTATGTCTGCCTGCCTGTCTACACACCTACATGTCTCAGTCAGTCTATCGATCTTTCTATTATTTGCTTATGTGTGTATAAGTGTTTTTTCTCTCTTATTTTCCTTCTCTTTATCTGTCTATACTAGTCTGTTTGAAAATCTGTAGTCAGGAAGAATGATAGGACATATGTTGCTCACAGTCCAGCGCTAGATCTGAATAGTTTTAATCTGACACCGGTCTTGTCTAATCACTGGAACCATTCGACAACATTCAGAATTGTTTGCCAAGTTTGCATCGGTTTCTGTTGAAATAATTGACAATTGTTTACCTCGTCAATTCGGCTGTGTGTTCGAGACTAGAAAATAAACAATCATGGCGTCCTAGCGACAGGGGCGACGACTACAAATTAGAAAAGTACTTTACAACTGTTATATGAACAAGTCGCTGCTGTTGTCGATGAAGGCAGTGGATAAGCATAAACGCATTTATGTACTAAATATATAGGGAGCAATTTGAATGCATTTTGAAATAGATGTCTGTGAAAAATAATGAACATACAATGGAACGAATTCAGAAGTGATGAAATCAGAGAAATGGCTGGTCAACCACTAGTGACAACTGTTATAAGAAAGAGAAGATGGAGATATGTTGGGACACACCTTGAAAAGAAATGATCAACGAATATCAAAGTAGGCATTGAAGTGGGATGCAAAGGGTTCAAGAAAGAGAGAACGACCTATGGAGACCCTGAAACGAACTTTGCTGAGAAAGGCAAGAAATGTCGGTCTCAGTTCCATGGAGAAGATTAAGCGAGTTGCCCAGTATAGAGCGGTATGGAGAAATTACTTGCAGACCCTATGTAACGTATAACAATACGAGAGAAATTATTAATTAATTAATATATGTGCTTTAGAATATACGTGTTACAGAAATTTCAAGATTGGCAATTCAATCATGTGTACATGTGGACAGGCACATCAGACTGCAGAGCACATACTCCGAAACTGGTCCAACTATGATATCCTAACGTAAATTCACAGTGAAACCACACTGGACAGAAGACAATTTTTTCTTCCGATCCAGAAGCACTTGAGCTTTTCAGCTTTTCGGCTCAGTGCCACGAACACCGTAAATCTGGAGCCCGTGGAATTGAACCAACACTCATAGATAGCTTGTCATCCGCCGTCCAATCGCTACGAACACGCTGGGCAGGCGGGCAGACAGAAGACTATACGAACGTCTTTGTGAACTACACAAGGCAAATATTGCTTACATAAAAGATAACATTGAACATATACACATTATTTTAAGCAAACAAACTGAAGGGAGGCACACACATCTGAAAATATACAAATCTGAAGATACACAAACCTGAAGATGAACATATTTGAAGATTAACACATTTGAAGATGAATAATTCTGAAGATGAACAAATCTGAAGATATAAAAATCTGAACATACACAAGTCTAAAGATACACAAATATGAGACGAACAAATCTGAAGATACACAAATATGAGACGAACAAATCTGAAGATACACAAATCGACGACTGACTATTTATAACTACCGCTTCCATTCTGTATGATTTCCTGATTTCTGGCTGATGTTCTTTTTTTTACCTTATCTTTTGTTTTTCTTAGCTGTCAGATATTCTCTCTTTCTCTCTCTCTCTTTCTCTTTCTCTCTCTTTCTTACTCTTGCGTTTCTTTTCCCCTAGCATGTGATACATTTTACGCTTAAGGCTGTAATAAACCCAGGACATTACTCTCTGTTCTTTGTTGACCTCTGTATTGTGTTCCAGCTGTGATTCCTTTCGTTTAGTTCCTGTTCCAGTGTTCCCCCTCAGGTGGTTTTGGATCCTACACTTTTTTGTTAATCCTCTGGTGGCCATCTCGGTGCAGTGTTTTATTACATAGTTAGTCTACATTCCTAACATATGTCAGATTCATCGTTTCGTCTCTTTTGGATGATGGTGTTCGTATTTTTATTATTGCCATGTGTTAACGGGACTCACAAGGGAGCAAAGAATAGTACCACTGCAACCTACAAGGCATGTCGTAAGGGGCGACTGATGTAGGACCTAGGGAAGCGATCATAGTAAATAAAAAACATCGCATAAATCGGATAGGCTGGCCTACTTGTAGGCGAATAACTGGCACAACGTACAATCGCTCTTAGGCTCAAATTACAAAGAGTGGTTAACAAGTGGTCGATATGGAGCGTTCGAAGAAGACGTGGTTAATATATATATTTAGTTTGTTCCTTTCGAGCCAAAGGCGGCACATAGGGCAGAGGTTTTAGATCTCCATGTAATGCGGTTCTTTGCTAGCAGTTGGAGATCTTGTATGGTTTTACATCCCAATAGTTTACTTTCTTGTTGGAATGTTCTTCGAAGAGTGGTCTTAGGTCTTCCACGTTTCCTTTTCCCAACTGGTGACCACATAAGGACTTGTTGATTTAGTCTCTTTTCGTCTGATCTAAGAACATGACCTAAATATTTTCACCTTCGTTTCCTTATTACATTTGATACGGGTTATATATATATATATATATATATATGGCCTTTTCGTCTTTACAGACGGTCAATTGGCAAGTGTTTTATTCCGACAACTTCTGAGTTTTCGCTTTTCTCTCTTGTCGTTCAGCACATACACAAGTCTCTTCTCAAAAGACTCTGCGCCCTTTCGCAATTTGACTTTCCACACAGTTGTGTCATCAGCTATGTTTTGTCATGTGCTGGGACCTATAGAAAAGTTTTTCATTGAATCTTTGCATCCATAAATATATATTCACGGGGTTTCTAGTGATCGATGTGGTTAAGTTGTTTGCATCTTCGTTCACAAGGTCGTTGGTTTGAATCCGGACCACATTACACTGTTTACGAGTGCATTTTTTCCCCAAAGATCCCTTGAATTTTTGCCGAAGCTACGGAGTTCGTAATTTGTACAATAATCTCTGCAGGCGACAAGCCATTACTGGGGACAAACCATTACTGGGGACAAGCCATTACTGGGCACAATGATCATGCTAAATAGGGCACTCCGGTACAATTAAGTCAATCATTCCTCTATGATTCGTTATTGTCCATGATTCACTCACAAGAATAATTTGTTAAGCATACGTAACACTGCTGCTATTAAATTTGATATCTACACAGGGCGTCGATAATGGGGGTTCACTCATGTATAACGAGCAACCCTAGCGACATATGAGGATTGAATAATGTCATCATGGGCGTAGCAATAGTAATAATCAAGTTAATAACATATTAATATACAGAAGAACATCCACTAAATTACATACTGTGAACATTTGAGTGTCCATAAAGAAATGAAATGATATTGTAACCTTTACATTTTTATGCCATATAGAACATTATTATTAATATTATTATTATTATTATAATCCAGGTGATAAGTGAATAAGATAACCAGCCTTGTAGTTAACGAACGATATCAGACATATATTTATTCATTGTTTGTAGAAATAGTAATATTACTATGAGAGTCATTAGGTGCGATCAGTATGCAAATATTTCGATATATGTTGGCCTGTTAGTGGCGACTGAAAACCTGTGGGAGAAAGAGAGAGAGTGGACATATGTTGGTCTGTCGGGGAAGACTGAGCACCTATTAGTGAGAGATATAGATAGAGAGCGAGAGAGATTCGACATCTGGTGGTCTGTTGGGGGATACTGAGTATATATAAGGCAGGAGAGAGATAGCGATAAAGAGAGAGAGAAAGAGAGATATTCGACGTATGTTCGACTGTTGGAGGAGACTGAACAAATATGGACGAGAGAGAGAGAGCGAGAGAGAGATTCGATATATGTCGGTCTGTTGGGGAAGACTGAGTACATATGAGAGAGAGAGAGAGAGCGAGAGAGAGATTCGATATATGTTCGTGTATTGGGCAAGACTGAGTATATATGGTAGAGAGAGAGAGAGAGAGAGAGATAGAGATAGAGACAAAGATAGAGATTCGACAAATGTTCGTCTATTTTGGAAGACCGGGGACCTAGGGTGAGAGAGGAGAGCGAGAGAAGAGAATCGGCATCTGTTGGTCTGTTTTGGGAGACTGAGCACCTATGTGGGAGAGGTAGAGAGAGAGAGAGAGATGGATCGACATATACCGTTCTGCTGGTAGAGACTGTGTCCTTATAGGTGAGATATTCGGAGAGAGAGAGAAGAAAGGTGAAATTCTGGGGAAAAATAACCTCATGGCGAGCAAACATGCCAACAACAGAATTGATAGTCTCAAATCTGGACATAAATTTGTAGAGATTCATGATGATATAATACTTTGTCTATTGTTGTTTTAGCTGTGTTTATAGACTGAGTTATTGGTCATCTCCAGAATCAACATTGACCACCAGCAGTGGCGGCTCGTGATCATTTTTGTTAGTGGGACCAGACATTTTTCCCCGGATAAATCATGGTTTTGGGTTGCTATATTTTAATTTATAAAATAATAAATACACGTTGAGCAATATTTTTGTGGGGCCATTATTTTTACAGGACCGTGTATATATTTTTTTAGTATGATGAAAGTCTTCAAAATATCGCCTCTTAAATTTTTTTTCTTTAAAATAACCTTCAATTGAAATTTTAATTTTCCTGCTTATGCCCCCATCCTTACTGTTTCGGTGAAGGGACGCCTCTCTGCATCATAAGCACGGCACGGCTCTGAACATAAACAACATTATGTCTGTTTTAAACAAGGTTTAAAAGCTGAAAGATTGACATCATTGCACTGGGTTTCACCCCATATGGCTCGGTCCCTCTTCGCAGAAATGACGCGCCACCTGCCGAGAGTATTGCATAAAGCACGAACTGCTTAGCTCTGGCAACATTCCTAGAGGTCTCTGGAAAAAAAACTGCACTCGTGAACAGAAGGTCGCGGTCGAGATTCGAACCCACAGCCTTCGACTCGCAAACACCTAGGGTCTGGTAAACTTTCAGTTGATAAAATTTCAACATTCCGGTAACATTGTAACGACAAAGAAGAAAGAAAAAGAACGAATTTTACATTAATGATTTACATATATATAATTATGTTAATATATGCATATGTCAAACGATACAACAACCACGGAACAGAGGAAACAAATGTGATTTGCTGGAGCAGCAATATTGAAATGTGCTAAAATTAGAACGGGATAATAAAATTGGGAGTTAGCAAGAGCCGAAGAAAAGAAAAGACATAAATAGAATGAATATTGGGAAATGAAGATAGAGAACCCAAAACTGGGTGACAAGAATAGAGACGAGGTGTGAATTAATCATGATCGATAATGCGATGCCGGTGATCAATCACTCTCTATTGTGCATGTATTCGATCTTCTTGGCATACCCTGGTTGCCTGCTCTGATATGCTAAAGAAAACAGAATTGCTGCTACTGAAATGATGGAGAATGATGTGATCAGAATGACGAGTATGCACACAAGAAAACATCATTGATGTGATACAGACATCGCAATAATAAGCTAAAACATCACCGGTTGATTAATACATGATTTCTGTTAGAAGTTTCATGATAATAATAGTCATGAAGAAGATATATGTAGTTAAGTGGTTACACTTTTACAATGTGTTTTGAAGGACGGGGGTTTGAATCTGGAGAAACTTATTCTGTTTACAAGATCATTGTTTCGTACACTGTTACCGAAGCCACGACTGATTTGATAAAAGAAGAAACAAAATGATATGTTGGATTTCTTTAGTGTCATTAACATTATAAGGAATAAAGTTAATTGCATATCCTTTACAGGACTTTGCGAATCAACCCCAGCTTTTAACGCTGTTTGTGATTTTTCTAGGCATTAGGCGTTCAGTAGTTTGCCATTACTTTCTGAACGGGTGGTGCCATCGTCCTTTCGTAAAAATCCACGCGAAACAATTTGCAACCAAACTGTCCTTAGCGTGATTCGAACTCAGAACGTCGGGGTTAATAGAACGAGTCACTATCCCCTAAGCCACAGACGCCACTCGTAAGTAATAACTGCAGTAAAACTATGTAGCAAAGGAAAAACTGCAGTAAAACTAAGTAGCAAAGGGAAGACTGCAGTAAAAGTATGTACCAAAGGGAAGACTGCTGTAAAAGTATGTAGCAAAGGGAAGACTGCAGTAAAACTATGTAGCAAGGGAAGACTGCAGAAAAACTAAAACTAAGACAAAATTCATTAAAACAAATAACACATAATTCTGAAAGATATTTTTATCATCATTAAAATTACATGGGAATCCTAGCGGTACTACATAATACGTGTAATGTCGCTTACTTCAACCTTTATAAGAAAGAGATGACAGCACACATGATTATTCATGGAAGTAAAATGAGGATAGTCATATTAATAATTTAATCAATCAATCAATCAGTAAATACAGAGAAATGTCAGTCACGGATAAGAAGTGCGAGACTGCATATATATATGTATGTGTATATGCCAACGTATGGAACGAATTCAGAGAAGTGATGAAATCAGAGACATGTCTGGTCAACCACTAGTGACAACTGTTATAAGAAAGAGAAGATGGAGATATGTTGGGCACACCTTGAGGAGAAATGATCAACGAATATCAAAGCAGGCATTGAAGTGGGATGCAAAGGGTTCAAGAAAGAGAGGTCGACCTACGGAGACCCTGAAACGAACTTTGCTGAGAGAGGCAGAAAATATCGGTCTCAGTTCCATGGAGGAGATTGAGCGAATTGCCCAGGATAGAGCGGTATGGAGAAATTACTTGCTGGCCCTATGTAACGTATAACGGTACGAGAGGAATTATTATATTATTTATTTGATATGCCAACGTATGGGTGTGAAGCATGGACATTAACCAGACAATAGAAAACCATACAAGTGTGGGCGATCTCTCTCTCCGCTAATATTTTAATCACGCCGTAATTAACCTTTCATATAAATATATGAAACCAATTCTGTATTTCAATCTTTATTATATGCATATATTTCACCTATATAGCACCTTTACATCTACAACACATATATCATATTCATACATATATATATAACATACAATATAGTCCCAACATGATTAACTCACTCTGAAAATGATATATCACCTTACAATATAAAATGCTAAACTATAACCACTTGATTATATAGCACAAATCTTCACTATTCAAGTCCTACACTCTATTGAATCTCTAATACAAGTTCATCACATAATTGTATTGTACAGGTTAGTCTGAAGTCCTTAGAATGCCTCTGTCTATTTTAAAATGTTAATAGTTTTCTGTGGAACAGCTGTTCCGTTGAGTGTTCCATGGGTCTGTTACTTGTGACTTCAAAGATATATATTTCTTCAAAGTGTCTATTTTCTGTCTCTTGATGAAAGTTTGCTTTTTATACATTAAGATCATATCTGTAAAACGAGGCTCTGATAACTTGGTCACTTTTCTACAAATGGCAATTTAGAAGATATATATTCCAGTTGAACAGGTAAGGCTTTCTAGTGCGTCTGTCTCTATAAGATGCTACTTCTATTCTCTATCAGATTTGTCTATAGGTCTGATCGTGGCTACTCTGCTGTGTGGATCTATTTATGAATCTGCTGTCCACACTACACATGTCTAGTTATACTCACATATCCGAAGTCAGCGTTGGTCGTCTCTTCAACTCAGCACACTGGGCCATTCCGTCTGCCCTTTTGGAAGTTTTGCAAGACTCTCTCCATGTTCGGCAAATCTCTATCCGAGTTCTAAAAGTCTTTCTGCTAAGTCTCTTCTGCTAAGTTGCTACTGCTAAGTTGTTTCTCTCTCTCTATGTGTCCTATCGGCTGTCGGAGTGTCTAGCCATACTCACATATTCGAACTCAATTCAGTCTCTTCAACGCAGCACACTGGGCCATTCCGTCTGCCCTTTTCGAGCTCTGCAAGTTTCTCTACGTTCCGCACGTCTCTTCTCTTTTCTTCTCTTAATTTTCGTCACCGTCTATTTATATGGGACCAAAACCCACCTTTGTCTTGCCCCAAAATATATCCATTTCGTTTCATTATCATACTAATGATTACTGACTCTACCGGTGTCTATCTTCCTGAGAAATCGTCCATAAATCTGTCCGGCATCCCTGCTTAAATTTCCAATCTCAGTCTTTAACAAATCAGGCCATCCTACTTATCTTTCGGAAATTCATGTAGTATTTCCATAATGGCTTCGTCTGCCTAATTTATTTTTGGGAAACCTAGCCGTTGCATTTTTAAACAGCTTCGTGGGGTCGCCCTACTTAATTAAACTTTTGAACTTTTGACTTGTTTATCTGTGGCCTATTGGAATTTGATACCTTGTTGTCCTGCTCAACCACGAACACTATTACACAAGTACTTTTTGAAATGTTATAGGAGAGTCCTACATATATCATAGACAGAGAAGAGAACAAATAGATCAATCCAGAAAGAACTCAAAGTCACAGAAAATTTGCTGAAGCTACAAATAAGAAAGAGAAAATTGAGATATTTTGGACATATAAATAATAACGAAGGACTGGAGAAGACCATCATGGAAGAAAGCATACCGGCAAATTGGAGAATAGGAATACCACGTAGAAGATGAATTCATGATGTAACTGATGGTTTGAACATGACGGCTGCAGAGACGGCAGATCTGGTCTACGAGAGAGAGAAATTCCGAAGGAATGTTGGGATGGCAAAGTTCTGCTCAGGACAAGGTATTTGATTATGATTTAAAAATATATATATATAATCAAAGAAGTCTTCTTACCTACGTCACATTGTGCTCATTTGTGCACACGCAAAAAGCAGTTGTATTATTAAAAAACTATACATACTCAATTTCGCCCTTGGCAGTGGTTCTCACCATTTAGTTTGATTTATGCGCATGGGCTGATGAACTCAGTCACGCATTCATGTTGAGAACCGCTGACATACAGGGTTTAAAACATTTGACTCGTTTGATATTAATGATGTTGTTGGATATACATTTCAGAGTGGCTCTTAAGCCTTAGGGAATACAGGGCCCGCCAATACAATTAACCAGTGAGCTATAGACATGCGATAAAACTTTTCGCATGCTTAACTTTCCTCTATGTCTTGCCAGGGCTCTCAAGGGAGATAAGAATAGTAACAATGGGACCTACAAGGCATGTCGTAAGAGGCGACTAAGGTAGGGAAGTATGGAAGCTATCCTGGTAAATAAAAAGCGTCGCAGAAATCGTAAGCGCTGGCCTACTTGTAGGCGAATAACTAGCACAACGCACACTCGTTCTTAGACTCAGATCACATACAAATCACACAGAATGGTTAACAAGTGGTCGATATGGAGCGTTTGAAGAAGAAAAAGAAGAAGAGTTATTTGTTGTAGTCTTCGATCCCAGGATGTTTTAACTTCATGAGAATACTCATTAAGTCACAGAGAAAACATGCATAGATAAAAGTCCGTGACTCCAGCCAGACCATCACTTTAGTTACTCGCCTGTGTGTTTCCGGAGCTCACAAGAGTAGCAAAGAATAGTACCACTGCGATCTACAAGGCATGTCGTAAGAGGCAACTGAAGAAGTAGTCTAGGGAAGTTATCAAGTAAATAACAGCGTTGTAAAAATCGGAAACGTTGACCTACTTGTAGGCTTATAACTAGCACAACATGCAAACGCTCTTATGCTCAGATCCCATACAAATCACACAGAGTGGTTAACAAGTGGTCGATATGGAGCTTAGAAGAAGGAAGAATATGTTCACAAACGTGCACACATTTATGAACACAGAAATCAATACAAGCATTGGCCGAGATTAGGATGCATCTGTTGTACATGCCGTGAGGATGAGCAACACACGACGTGTTCAGCCCAAACCGCACAGATCACAAAAGCTATTAATTTGACTGTTACCTCTTAGTGGGCCAAAGCAAAAGCCATGTTTTTACAAGCCATTGGTTTTTAGAATAAAATTCGCCCTTTAGTGTGGCTCCTGGTAAAAATACATCCAACCCAAAGCGCTGTAGTATTGCGTTTGGTCCACAAGGAGTTAAGAACCAACGAAAACAATCAGACCACATCGAGGACCACAGAACAGAAGGCGGAAAAGAGAACACAGCGGACAGACAGTATAAAATATAATTATGTTTCTCAATCAGACACAGAAATAATTTGACAGTAATTTGTACCGATACAAAATTACTCCGACATAGAAGACAGACAAAATGGACAGAGTGAAAGATACAGACAGACAGAAGACAGTTGACAGACAGACACAGACAGACACGAAAGACACTAAATTAATCTGACATTCAAAGACATAGTTCATATGTTCATATGTACAGTTCCAACTTCCCTGCAACGTGTCCCCCCATAATTGCTCCGTTTCTATGCCAACGAAAATCACAAGAAATTCTGACAACTGTCTCCTGATACATATAGCTTGATAAATATGCAGACCTAACATAGTTGAGTCATTGAGAAAACGTGCATAGAAAAAAGTATTTGACTTCAGCCAGACCATCACTTTAGTTACTGCGATTTTCTTTAGCGAGACTGATTGTAATCACGAAAAAAAACCTACTGTCTTTCTTCATACAATCGCCTCTGACATTTGCAATGACAGCACATCAGAAATGAACAAATTCATATGTAAAATTTTCTTGCTAGCTATTTCTGTTTTTGTCAACGGATGTATTCGACAGATTCTCAGACTGAGATGGTATGACAGAGTTGCAAACACAGACCTGTGGATAAGAACAAGACAGGAATCCATGATAATCCAGGTAAAGAGGAGATAACGGTGATGGATAGGGTAGACCCTGCGGAAGACACTAGCCGAGCTTTTTCTTCTTCAAACGATCCATATCGACAACTTGTTAACCACTCTATGTAATGTGTATGTGATCTGAGCCCAAGAGCGATTGTATGTTGTGCCAGTTATGCGCCTACAAGTAGGCCAGCACATCCGATTTCTGCGATGCCTTTTCTTTACTAGGATTGCTTCACTAGGTCCTACATCAATCGCCTCTTACGACATGCCTTCTAGGTCGCAGTGGTGCTATTCTTTGCTTCCCGTGCGGGTCCCGGCACCACAAGGGCGAAACTAGACAAACACTTGAGTGGAACCCGCAAGGCAAACAAAAGAGGAGCCCCTAAACAGACCTGGAGACGAATTCTTCTATAGCAGCTGAAGAGTTCTTGACTATCCTGGGAGACCCTAAAGAAAACAGCTAGATACTGAGAAAACTGTGACGAACAACTGTTAAGGCCCTATGCTCCACGAGAAACGGAAAGGAATATGTCAAGCCAAATATTTCTGCTTTTTGGGCAGTTTCGCCAAGCGTCACTATGGCCTAGAAAGAACAATATTAGAGGACACGGTCCCAGGACGCAGAGGCAGACCAAGAAGAAGATGGCTACAAGATATTAAAGAAACCATGAACATGACCATCGACGAAGTGGGTGATCTGGCTAGAGACAGAGTGAATTTCAGATGTGCTGCAAAGAGAGCAACGTCCTATAAAGGATACGCACCTTGATGATGATGGGCGGTTTCAAATTGGAGACGCACTTCTAGACATCTTTTATTAACTTACAGAATGACAGTTAGTTTCATTTGTCTTATCTTCAATCTGTAATGAACACACTCCCGGGATATTATATCTCCCCGTTGTGTTTTATTGTCTTGTCAAGGGTAGTAATATATTACTTTACGGTAGATCAAATCTGGAATAACCATCTTCACAATGATGGTTTATTTTGATGGATATTACACAATGTCTGGCTTTTGCTATTAAAAAATACTGATTGATTTTATTGTTGTATTTGACTCTTAATCGAAGGGGGTATCTGTTGCGTAGAGGAAGATGTTTGCCTCTCTGTTCAAAGATACTCGATTTGCTCCCTCTTGTAGATATTGTGATATTTGTCTAGATATTTATGATCTCAGTGTAAATGAGATCGAATTCATTCTTCTTCTTCTTCTTCTTCTTCTACTCCTTCTTCTTCTTCTTCTCTACGTCTTCTCCTTCTCCTTCTTCCTCTTCTTCTTCGTTTTCTTCTTCTTCTTCTTCCTCTTGTAGAAGCCAGCCCCCCCCAGGTAGCAGCTGGCGTACCAGACAGTTAGCTTTAGTGTGTAGTTGGTAGATATTTAGATATTCCTATTAGTTGACCGTAGTGTTTGGTACTAAATCTGCATCTGTCCACTATAAGCAGTATGGCAACACTAAACGAGACCTGACGTAGTAAAACCAATTGACGTAGTTGTGTAAAGACAGCGTAGCAACATTAGTAAACATAGAGAGACAAACAAAAACATTCAACACAGATGGACGTGTTTTTGGAAAGCTTATGAATAACATCACTTAATAAACAAGTATAAAGTCTTCATGAACGAGTTGGTATTTCTATTGTGCTCTCGTTACCATCATCTGTAACTAAATCATCACCCTACCAGCAATTCACACCAAAGAAAAATCCAAA
This sequence comes from Arion vulgaris, assembly GCA_020796225.1. Lineage (NCBI taxonomy): Eukaryota > Metazoa > Mollusca > Gastropoda > Stylommatophora > Arionidae > Arion > Arion vulgaris. The sequence goes on along the minus strand of CM036755.1, from coordinate 67,366,553 downwards.
CTACTACACTCCTCTTCTTCTTCTTCTGCGTTCGCTCGCTGTGAATTCTAATGTTAGCCATGACGCCTGTTATAGCGCTTCTGGCTGATTTTTGTGTCAAAACCTACTTTACCATTTGACTGGTGTTCCTCGCCATGTAGGCAGGCCCTCTCCAACTTCAGAGGTATCGAGTTCCTAATTCTATCGGAGAAGTACGATAAAATATAGGTCCCGTGTTTAATTTGAGCACGTAAACGAACCCTTGGCAGTTTTAAAATCAAGAAGAACAGGCTGGAAAGCTGCTGCCCGCAAATTCATGAGACAAATTGAAAAAAATAAATCACCTACAAAATATTTTTACCATCTTCAAAATTACATCAAGACTCTCGCCGGTGCTATGAAGTTTCATGCTCTGTTGCTGAGATATGTCTGTATCTAACAATACTAATTCAGTGATACTGAGTATCAGAGTATCACCCATCACTAAAATAAAATTATTACATCGAGTAATCAATGGATGAGAGGAACTAAACCATCTTATACTGATATGTAACGTCACGCTATTACCGACTTTACACTGGTCATCATCTTACGCAGTTACGCAACCCGATAAAGACCGTGAATCCGATACAGTTTTCATTCTGTGCCACCCCGCCAATCGGATTTCTCTTCCCAGTTGTAGTTATTGATTGCTTTCTCCTGACACCACTAACGCATAATCGATAAGATCTCGGCTGGTGTTAACAGAATCACCAGAGAGGGAACTCTTTTATTTTTATTTATTTGTTTTATTTTGTTTGATTTCATGTTTACTACCTCAGGCTTCTTGTTTACTTCTTTATGTTAGCTGCAGTGTTGCTACATAGAACATGCTTATTCTTATAATTCTATAGTACTTTGTTTTTACGTGTTTCGCCGTATACTCAATCTAAACCATGAGATGGGTTTCTTCTACGAAACTGCACATCAGTTGGAGTTACTAGAGGGTTCTCCATAGATTGCTTTGTAAACTACGTTCGGAAGGCACTAATTTTTCTTGTTGGTGTACGTATAATGTGCAGGGCTGCATGAATATCGAAATAGTGGGAAGACTGCAGTAAAACTTGGTAAATAGCGAAACACGTACAAACAAAGTACTATAGTTTTACAAAATACAGAAACAGTAACGATAAACAGCAACGTTTCGACCAAAGGCCTTTATCAAGCAAACGACACAACAGGAGTGACGAATTATAGAGAACACTTACAATTCTCTATAATTTGTCACTCCTGTTGTGTCGTTTGCTTGATAAAGGTCGAAACGTTGCTGTTTATCGTCACTATTTCTGTATTTTGTAAAACTATAGTACTTTGTTTGTACGTGCAGGGCTGCATGATGTAATCGCCAATAAATAGCGGATGGAGAAAGAAGGTCTGGACTTAGAAAACATGGAGAAGAAGGTCTGACTTGTGAGAAACATAGAAAGAAGGTCTGGGCTTCTAGGAAAACATGGAAAAATGTTGATGACAGTTTCTTCTTCTTCGAACCACGACCACTTGTCAACCACTCTGCGTGATTTGTATGTCATCTGAGCATAAGAGCGATAGTACGTTGTGCCTGTTATGTGTCTACAAGTAGGCCCACATATCCGATTTCTGCAACCCATTTTATTAATTACTGTAGCTTCCCTAGGCCCATACCTCATTCGCCTCTAACAATATGCATTGTAGGTTTCAGTGGTACTATTCTTTGCGTCACTTGCGGGCTCCGGCACCACATGGGCGGGAAGAGAGTTTAAAGATTGCCGCATGATGTAGGAAACAACTGGCAGAACGTCGACAGAACGGCAGTCTATTGTGGAAGTCTCAGTTATCGAAGGAACACTAAGAGCAGCGGCGGCTCGTCATTAAGGGCAAATGGAGCTGGGCCCCACCAAAAATAATGTATAACGTGTATTTATTATTTATTTATAAATAAAAAAACCCATGATTTATAACGTGTATTTATTATTTTATAAATTAAAAATATAGCATACAAAAATAATGTATAATCAGTATTATTATTTTTATAAATTAAAATATGCTAAAAAATAATGTATAACGTCTATTTATTATTTTATAAATTAAAATATAGCAACCCAAAATCATGATTTATCTGAAATCAGCCCCACCAACAAAAAAGATCACGAGCCGCCACTGACTAAGAGGATATAGCTATATAATTCAAGATGATACTCTCATTCATAGAGATCAAAATACGATGCTATTATTTCTTCTTCTTCACCCTTCGTCCCTAGAGGCAAGATCCACAACCAAGGCCTTGCAAGCCCGTCTATCCAATGCCATTTTTCCAGATCTCGTCACTCTCTCCCCATTTTCTTCCATTCCGTCTCAACTTCCGTCTCAGGTTTTCCCAGGTATTCCCTTACCTCTATTGCCCTGGGGGTACCATCGGAGTGCTTGTCTAGTGATGCTGTCATGGGGTTTCCTCAGTGTGTGTCCTATCAATCGCCACCTTCTTCCCCTTATCTTTTGTTTCACCTGCCGTTTTTCCACTCTTTCCCACAAATCCATGTTTGTAGTCCTATCATATCATCGCAGATGGAGTATCCTGTACAGGTATCTTTGGATGAATGTCTTCAATGTTTTGGTGTTTCCCTTAGTTGTTCTCCATGTCTCCGCTCCATACAGAAGGACAGCCTTGACATTTGAGTTAAATATCATTATCTTAGTTTTATTCCTGATCATTCTTGAACTCCATATGCTCTTCAGAATGGCAAATGCTGATCTTGCCTTTTCTATTCTAACCCTAACATCTTCATCTGTGCCACCTTAAATGTTAATCTTAAAGAGCAGAAGGGGAAATATTTATTGTTTTTCCCGATGTAATTACTACCTGTCTTGTATTCATTTTTATTAGTCCAAACCACGAGTTCCCCAAAAAATCATTGGCACTTTTCTACAGACCGACTATACACGTTCTATACGCAGATACACGCAATGACCTGCAGAAAAGTACTTAGACTAAATTAATGACGTTCCATCATGAACACCAAATACTAAGAACTTATATATGCCCTAATGTACTGAAGCTCTTCAAGAGCGTGAAGCTGTATACTTTTCTCACTTTTTAACCTTCTTAATGTGCAATTAAATTTTGCAATTGATTTTAATTACTTCAAAGGATTACCTTAGGGACATGGTAGAAAGGGATCGATGTGCTTCCAAAGTGATTAGTGGTTCTGAACATTACTAACAAGCACAATAGACTTTTAATCCCCAACAAAAAAGGTTAACTTTAGTGTATCGAATGACACGCAAACTTGCACACAATTCTTATATAGAGCAGATGCTCGTAATCCCGACTTCATACTTTGGTTTTACGATATCATTCCCAAGCTTCTGAGTATAAGTCACAGGTTCCCAACCTTTTTCAGGCCACCGCCAACTTTGCACGACATAAACTTTGTAAAGCCTCACCCCATCCATTATAACAGTCCCCCCTCCACCCTCCCCCACACATATATACATGCTCTATTTTCTCTTCGACATAGAAAATTGATATAAATTTCTGTCATACATGGTCTATTTTCAAATGATTATATAACTAAAATAGAAAATTGATGAAAGCATTGATTGTGTTAGACAGGCATAAGATGCATTCAAGTAAACTAAAAAATTTCACCATTACTCGATAGCAAAATCACGAAAATAATTATTTAAATATATATATTGTGAATATCTTCTATAATGAGCCACTGCAAATAATCGCTTGAACGCCCCCAAATACTTCTGAACCCACTAGAGCCCCCTAGTAGGCTTCAGTGTCCATTGGGGCGAGTACAGCCCACTTTGGGAACCTATGGCATAAATCAATACCTTTGAGTCATTCTATTTTCTTTTATTCATCATCATCATCAGGTGCCGTGCCGGTTGGCGTAGACGATCACGGAAATGCACAAATATATGTCTATGGTGTTTGCTATCATCTCAGATGTTGACGCTCTTCCCTGCAATGAAATCAGGCTATCCAAAATGTTCTCTCTCTCTCTGTATTCATCTGTCTCGTCTACCTTCGATTTTATCAATTGTTACAATGTGTTCTAAACCTCCCTTCCTCATCACATGTCCGAAAAATGATGACTGCCTTTTTCTTATACTGATGATACGCTTTGTGTTTTGATTTCATTCAACACTTCAACATTAAGTCATTTTAACAGTACATGGGATTCTCATCATTCTTTTGTACAACCACATTTCTGTGGCCCTCATAGATTGTTCTATCTGTTTGTTTATTGTCCATGACTCGCTTCCGTATGTCAGTATTGGTTCTATGTAGCACTGAATAACTCTCTCAGTCTGATCTCAATTGGTCCGGATTGGAACCCCCGACCTTCGACTCACAATGCAAGGGCTTTACCACTTAGTCACAGAGACCCCAGCTTAGCTATTGTGACCCCTGCGACGTTTCAAATTCCGTTTTAAAAAAAATTTTATTTTGCCAAAACCCGACACAGAACATCAGACTTTGAGAATCATACTTCTATAATATGTCAACCAGGTCACCTCATATTATCATTTCAGACAAGGAAACTACATTTACATCATGCCTGTAACTTCTTAACCTAGAATTTGTATTACGTAAATTATCTGTCAAACACGCCACAGTGATTACACCAGAAAGCAAATATAACTGGCTTGTCCAATAAAAATCAATATCTTGTAAGATAGTTACGAAACGTCTGTCTTGAGAAGTTGTATCTTCCAATCATGTGATCGGCAGCCATCTTCACCCAGTTTCGCAACAACTTCCGGGTATGTGGAAGCTGGTAGAAATCACAGTACCCTTTAGAAAAAGATTGAAATATTCCAAACGGAAATTTCCGAAGATCATTTTTTTTTTAAATCACAAAACCATTGGATTCTACTTTTGCTCGTGAATGGAATTCAATTTATAAATACAACATACAAAAACAAGATTAAGTTATGTAATAGATTACATTTAATACTAAGAGGAAAATATTGTTAACACTGTTCGTTAATAAACAGTCAATGACTAATATAATCGTAAATACATTTAAAACAAATCAATCAATATCGCCGCCTGTGTTTTGCCGAGACTTCGATGGGGAGCAAAGAATGGTAACACTGCGACCTACAGGACATGTCGTAGCAGGCGACTGAGTAGAGGACCTAGGAAGCTACCTAGTAAATAAAAAGCATCGCAGAAATCGGATGTACTGGCCTACTTGTGGGCGCATAACTTGCACAAATTATAATCTCTCTTAGTGTCAGATCCATACAAGTCACAAATTGGTAATGGAGTGGTTACCAAGGTTGATCGATATGGAGCGTTTTTAGATGAAAGAATATTGTAGTATCCGATGGTACGGTGGTGGTGATTATGAAGAGTGTTGGGCTGATGTTACTTGCCACACACACACACTACAAATAAGGAGACATTCTTATATGTTTGATACTTTCTTTATTGATGGTTACTATATTCAGACAAAACCACGTCTTCTCGGTGGTAGTGTTTATATTCGTCTCCCTATGTTTAGTAACGTTACTACGCCGTCACTACACAACTACATTGATTAGTTTTACTACGTCAGGTCTCTTTAGAGTTGTCACTCTGCTTATAGTGGACAGATGCAGATTTAGTGCGCAAAACACTACAGTCAACTAATAAAATATCTAAATACTAAAACTACACACTAAAGCTAACTGTCTGGTTCATCAGCTGCCACTGGGGAGGCTGGCTTTTACAAGAAGAAGTGTGTTCGTAGCGCGTTGGACGACGGGTGACAAGCCCTCTGTGAGGGTGGTTCGATTCCGAGGGCTGGCAGAAAAGCCACAGGTTCTCCAGATTTACGATATCCATGGCAACGAGTCGAAGAGCTGAAAGCTCAAGTGCCTCTGGATCGAAAAAAACCGTCCTATGTACAATTTTTTTCAGGAGATCCCTAGGGTTGTTACTTCAGCTACGGAGTTCGTGCCTTGTGCAACAATTTCGGCAGGTACCAATACATTTCTGCCAAGAAGGACGAAGCCATTTGGAAAAAAATCCGGTGCAATGAAGTGAATTCTTCGACTTTAGACCTGCATTTTCAGTCAAATTCTATTCAACAATATGTATCCCTATCTTCGACTTTAGACCTGCATTTTCAGTCAAATTCTATTCGACAATATGTATCCCTATCTTCGATTTGACTGCATTCAGTCAATTATTCGACAATTGATTCCTATCTTTTTGACCATGCTATTGTTGTACCAATGATTTTGCTGAAACAGGATAGACTCAGAGACAATGGATGGAGTCGCTGAGGAGGTTAAGATTACAAACATCAGTTTTACTTTTGTGTCCGAGCATGCAGGTGTAAGAGGAAATTAACGCGACGATAGGCTTGCAGGTAATAGTTAGTTAGTTCCTTTCGTTCCAAAGGCGGCACATAGGGCAGAGGTTTTAGATCTCCATGTGATGCAGTTCGTTGCTAGCAATTGGAGATCTTGTATGGTTTTACATCCCAATAGTTTACTTTCTTGTAGGATTGTACTTCGAAGAGTGGTCTTAGGTCTTCCACGTTTTCTTTTCTCAACTGGTGACCACATTGCAGGTATAGCTGCTGTAAAAAGCGGGAGAGCAATGAACCAGGCTGATATTATAAATTCCCTAAGGGTGAGAGGACGTGTACACGATTCCAGTAATACTGGTGAATCAGAAGCATTAACCAGACTGCCCAATTCCGATGCAAATGTGGTATAGCTAGACAAGAACACTATGTTGGTAGCGAATTAAGAATAGTAAACCAATAAAGAACCGGGGTCGTTTTTTTGGGGGGTTTTTTCCGATCCAGAAGTTCTTGAGCTTTTCAGCTCTTCGGCTCGGTGCCATTGACATCGTAACCCTTCGGTTCGGTGCCACGAACACCGTAAATCTGGGGAATCTGTGGCTTTTTCTACCATCCCGCGGAATTGAACCCGCACAACCAGAGGGATAGGCACCCGTAGTCCAACGCGCTACGAACACGCTGGGCAGACGGGCAACCGGGATCGTTAGTCACCACACGCTCTGAGATATACTGGGGTGACGATCGAAGCACTTATAAACTAATTGGTTCAATGTTCAGTGATAATGATCCCACAACTAAACTAAACTATCCCTGTCTATAACTTAGAAGTAATAATATTCATTTACCAAAATAGCTTATGCATGACGCCAAACTCACCTACAATGTGTCATAGTTGAGAAAGATATATGCTCATTCTGTTACGTGTGAGCCTGTGTAAAAAGAACAGCTGTCGCTTGTGCACACTGTAGCAGCAACAGAGCACACAGCGTGTAGAGTATAACTAACTAAACAACTGGTATATTCATGACGTTGGTTTGACGTTAAGAAGTCGTCCACATATCCTACATTTGTTGATGAGCTTGTTGTGACACTTCTAACTGTCCTGATGCCTGTTACCTTGAACTTGTAGTGTTCTGGAAATAATAAAAACAAAGATTTTGTCACAGAGAGGAAATAAAAGGGAGGGGGGGAGGTAGGATAGGAGTCTGGAGCGATTACAGTTTATAGAGAATATATAACTATCAGTGGCGGCTCGTAATTAAGAGTCAGTGGGGCCGGGTCCACCAAAAATAATGTATAACGTGTATTTATTATTTTATAAATAAAATATAGCAACCCAAAACCATAATTTATCCGGGGAAAAAAATGTCTGGCCCCATCAAAAAAAATGATCACGAGCCGCCACTGATAACTATAGTATATATGACTAAAGATATAGAAATTAAGTTGAATGCATTTGCAAACAGATGTCTGTGAAAAATAATGAACATAAAATTGAACAAATTCAGGAGAAGTGATGAAATCAGAGAAATGTCTGGTCAACCAATAGTAACAACTGTTATAAGAAGGAGAAGATGGAGATATGTTGGACACACCTTGATAAGAACTGATCAACGAATATCAAAGCAGACATTGCAGTGGGATGCAAAGTGTTCAAGACAGAGAGGACGAACTAAGGAGACTCTGAAACGAACTTTGCTGAGAATGACAAGAAATATCGTTCTCAGTTCCATAGAGGAGATTGAGCAAGTTGTCCACGATAAAACGTTATGGAGAAATTGCTCGCAGTTCCCGAGTGGTTACCGGGGCCCAAATTTGGGGTGTAAAGAATAGAACCACAGTTACCTGCCATGCATGTCGTAGGAGGTGACTAAGGAGGTTTGGCTGAAATCGGATGCACGTGTCCTAAACGTGTAGAAGTCTATGCGTTTAGGGGCCTACCAAACCAATGTGCAACGTATACACGTTCTTGGCAAAGATCAAACATATCACAAAGAGTGATTAAAATTGGTCGTAAAGAACGAACGCAAAGAAGAAGAAGAATTGCTCGCAGGCCTTATGTAATGTATAACGGTACGAGAGGAATTATTATACGAGGCGGTGTCTAGGACACTACTCTGGCTTGAGTCACACAATTATACTCGTGTGTGCATTCCGAGTTATTCATTGAGTTATTCATCGGGGTTTGACAAAAGATGAACATCAGAACTGATTACCTGCACCAAGGAGAGAGAGAGTTGTGGAGAGACATGTTCGCCAACGCCGGCAGCCATGACACTGATTAATTGATTACTAAAAATATTTTCGTACTAATTTACTTCAAATGCTGTTACACTGTTTACTAGACATATTGGAAAAGATATATTGGATTGATACGTTGATATAGTGTGCTATTTTCATCACTACAACACAAAAATATTTGCTATAAATATGTGTGTATGTTTTTTATAACACCTGTGTACGATTTTGTTTTCTTGAAGAATTATGCTACAGAAGAGTACTTAGTATATCATGGACAGAGAAAAGAACAAACGCTTCTATTCTGCAACAGCTTGATATTAAAGAGAATTGGCTATTAAAGTGCATAACAACAATGAACATTTTTCGGACACATCAGACAACAGAAGTGCCTAAAGAAAATAATTTTGGAGGTAATGGTGCATGGACGAAGAATGAGAAGAAGACCTAGAAGACGATGGGTGCAAGATGTCATTGACGATCTAAGAATAACTGCTACGGACGCCGGCCAACTTTCACAGAACAGAAAGTTTTTCAGGATCGCTGTTATCTGAGCCAAGGTCCGGAATTGACACGCTACTTGATGATGATGATGATGATGAAGAACTATGAACACGTTTAAAATATATTTCTTTCCTTCAATTTCATGCGTAATCTGAGACCTTTAATGAGTTCCATTGAAGTTTGTAATTAATTTTTTCAAACTTTGGGTAATGTCTAAAACACCTGTTTTGAACTTTGTGAAGATTGGGAAAATCGTACACCTTCAGAAACGTAGCTAGCCACAATCCCTATTAGCAACAACTCGTTTAATGTGGTGAATGGCGGCGTCCTGGAAAAAGATATGCTACTATTTTTATTTTCATATATATATATAGACTGTGACTAGTCACGACAGAGATAAAGTGTCTGCGCAGAATTCTGGGGGTAACAAGAAGATACCGGTTGAGAAATGAAGATATCAGGAAAAAGTGGATACAACATCAGTACTGAACTTCGCAAAGAAACAAGAAATTAAATGGTTCAGCCACATAAGCAGATTACCAGCATACAGTGCACCTCAAAGAGCAATGTTGCTCCGATACAATTGGTACAAAGCAAAAGGCCAGCCACGAAAAAGTTGGATCTTAGAGATAGATAATAGAGGCGTCCAAATATACTATTTATGATGTGCACATAAGGGTTCGTTCTAGAAATCTCTTCGTATCCTGACGCTGTGAGGCAAAACAGGAATGGAGAAAAGAAAAGAAAAAAAGATAGACTGTGACGCCCGGGCGCTTAGGGCAAAACATAGTGTACGCCATACTTCTCTATTCTTGACCGTCCTCTGTATTGTGTTCCAGTTACGATTCATTTCTTTCAGTTCTTGATAATCATTGATTGATTGATTGGTTGATTGATTGATTGATTGATATGACCATCAACATTGCACTTCGGTGAATAACCATATGCGCTCTGACTCCTTTCTTACATAGGAAGAGTTCATCTGCAGTGCACGAACTCCGTAGCACCGGCGAAGGTCCCCGATGTAATTTTTAAGATTGTGAAGATATTTTGTAGGAATTTTATTATTTAATCTTCGCTTATGGATATTGCCCTGGCATCTGTTTTCCAGCCTGCTTTTTCGATTTTGAACTGCTAAGGGTTCTTTTACCTGTTCAAATTGAACATGAGGCCTACGTTTTATCATCCGTCTCCGATAGTACTAGGCACAATCGAACCTATATTGAGATCAGGATCTCTGTAAAAATATCCAGATGGCTCCATGTGGGAGCGAACCTGGTACCTTTGTGTCCGAGAGACGAGTACCTAACCACTACGCCACAGACACATCCAATGCTTCCTGTTAGTCATATGAATCCATGACTCTTGTAGCCACTAGCGCCAGTGAATAACAAGTGATCGGTGCTGTTTCCGTAATGTCAAGTTTCTTAACATGATGAGACTGTTTGTTGCAATTCAAATTCCTAACCTATAGGGAAAGGTGAGGGTATATAACTCAAGCTGCAGTGAGCTCGATCACAAACCCAAGCGTACCTGGTTCAAACTTCACGGTGAGCAAGTTTGGAAGCAAATTCGTTTCCGTGGAATTTTACAAAAGGTAAAAATAGACCCACCGTTCATAAAGCAATGGCAAACTACTGAATGTATAAGTGGTGCCTAGAAAATCTACGACTCGTTTACTGTGGTTGATGTCTACATCCTTTAGGATATGCCACGATTTTCACTTTCAACCTAGAGTATCAGGAAGCCGTATTTAGCCTGGCCTCTAGTCAGTGACCTGTACGGCCCTAGGTGATCCTGCCAAGAGCATATGTTTCCGCCATCCTAGCGCACTGTATTATTCGAGTATGCTAGACTCCCCACTACTACAAGGTAATGGCCTCTTGAGTATATATATATATATATATATTAATATATGCACAGGTTGAAAGCATTATCGCAATGTATGAGACATCGCCAATCGACTCGAACACAAGTGTGTTGTGGATTCAGTCCCACACTCGAAATTCTATACATGAGGAAAGGAATTGGTCCTCCTTTCTCCTACACACTATAATCTAGAAATATTAAATAACAGACATTTCATACTCTATTGTCTAAGGCTATAAAACACACATATATAAATGGTTGGCCATTCTGAAGATAGTTGGGTTCGAATTAAGATGGCGACGTTCTGTTAACAAGTGAAGTTTTTTCCCAAAACCACTAGGATTGTTGACAGGGATACGGTGTTTGTGTTTTGTACAATACTAACGGCAGATGAAGTGCTATATTCGGGGAGAAGTACCTAGCTGAAATGAAAATCGTGGCATTTCCATTACAGGACATAGCCATCAACCACAGTAAACGAGTCGTTGATTTTCTAGGCACCACTTAACATTCAGTATTTTACCATTTCTTTCTGAACGGTGAGGTCTATTTTTACCTTTTGTAAAATCCCACGGAAACGAATTTGTTTCCAAACTTGCCCACCGTGGGTTTGAACCAGGTACGCTTGGGTTTGTGATCGAGCTGACTACCGCTTGAGCTACAGACGCTCATACAGTACCTAGCTATATGGGGTGAAAACCCGGTGCCATGAAGTCTATCCTTCGGATTTAGACCTTTTGTCAAAGACCTATTACATATATTTTCAGATAGACGATACTTGTTAATACAGTTTGTTTAAGGGCTTTAGCCGAAGGATTGACTTATTGCACGGTTTCCCCATCGCTGTCCTCTCCCAAATCGACGCCACCTGCCGGAGTATTACAGCACGAACTCTGTAGCTCAGCAACAACCTGGTTCTGGAAAACTGCACTCGTAAACAGAATGGCGCGGACGAACTTCACCCGACCTTCTACTCACAAGGCAAAGGCCTTAACCATTTAGCTCATATACCTCCAGTACAGTTTGTGCAGAAGGCTGTATAAGGAACTGCAGAAAACTCATTTGATTTCCAACACGTACAGCTTCGGTTTTACATCAAACAATGACAAATTGCACGCCACCCAGATATTGCCACAAGCAACGAACACGAGCTGACAAAGAAACAAATGGGATCAATCTAAGGAAAATAATAAGAATAACGAAAAATGAACACGACGAAACACACTACTCACAAGAACGGAAAGGAACATAACATTAGTCACATAGACCCGAATACAGTTATGAAAGTGTAATAATGGAACTGAAGTAAAATTATTGATGTAAATACGTTGAGCCGCGTGGTCTGATGGTACCTTCAGACCACGTGGGCTCAACGTATTACATTCTTATGCTTCTTAGTACTTTCTCTTCCCATGCTTTGTAATCTATATGGGTATATGTTGCATGTATTCAAGTTATATATTTACTAGATGTTTCATTGTTTCTTTTCGTTCTATTTCTAGTTTTTATGTGTTTTTTGTGTTACATTTATTTCGTTATTCGTTTTTATTCCAGATTTTCTTAGATACGTTTGTATTTGGTCGTCCATTTGTGTTTCATTTTAATTTGTCACTCCTGTTTGTTCGTTTGCTTGATAAAGGCCTTGTTGGTCGAAACGTTGCTGTATTTTGTCATTGTTTTTGTAATTTGTAAAACTACAGTACTTTGTGATTACGTGTTTTGGAGAAGGCTGCAACTATATGGCATAAAAATAATTATGTTCTGTTCTGCCCAAACGTTTTTATATATTGGGGCGCATCTAACTGATGGCAGGGAGCGCGGGTGCCATGTGATGATTTCAAAACTATTACTGCTACTAATAAGAACAAAAGTTAAAGTTAAAGTAAAGCAACCCTTTCATACCTCGTGGTATATAGGGCAATACAGTGTTAGACCAACAATACAATAACAACAATATTAATGTTAATATAGTTGAGACTCAGATCCTTTCTTCAGTGTAAAAGCAGCATGGGAGGTTAAGGGTCAGTAGAATGGTTGCAAAAGAAAACAAGATTGCAAAAGCGGAAGATCCTGTACATTGAGAGCTTACGAAGAAGATCAAAATTGGTTTTCTTCAGAAATTTTCTCTCTCCTTCTTCTTCTTCTCTTTCACCATTTACTTTTTGTCGAAGTGCTGGGGAGGGGCGGGGGCCTAAGAAATCTGATTAGTGTTAAAGCAGTGTAAAATAGTGGGCCATAAATGTATGCCACAGGTGCCATGGCGACCGCATGCACAAAATTAACCCTTTCACTCAGTATTTTTAAAACGTCTAGGCGCACTGATATTGCTTTTTATACTAAACTAGCCGGAAGACTGGCTTTACTGCCTGAGTGGCTACCGGGACCCAAATTTGGGGTGTAAAGAATACAACCACTGTTACCTGCCACGCATGTCGTAAGAGGCGACTAAGGAGGTTTGACTGAAATCAGATGCACGTGTCCGAAACGTGTAGAATTCTATGCGTTTAGAGGCCTACCAAACCAATGTGCAACGTATACACGTTCTTGGCAAAGATCAAACATATCACAAAGAGTGATTAAAATTGGTCTTAAAGAACGAACGTGAAGAAGAAGAAGACTGGCTTTACATCTAATAAAATACTACTAGCCGATATATCGGCTTAGAGGAGCCAATGGGTTAAACATCGCTGCATTAGACCAAGGTACAGTAAACGAAGAAAGAGGAACAGAATTACGAGTAACGTTATCAGTTAATTAAGAGCAGGATTTCGAGTTTTACAGACTCTATTTAGAGTTATTATGGTTTATCAGAAGCGTAATACAAGCATTATAATTTACAGCGTCGGCATGCTTAAAGAGACCAGTTAAACTATCATATGTACTGTTATTAAATTGCAGTCAAGAGATATAGCAGAGATGTTAGGAAATGTCACAGCTAGCTTTGGATCGGGTGATGTTAGAAGGAACCTGATACCGAAGTTCTTGTGTTGAAAAAAATGTCAAGGGGCAACAAGTTAATGTGAAGCAGGGTTGAAATTTTGATCTAGATCTTTCTTGTACACGAAAATTATCGCAGCGCTCCCATTTACTTGGCAGTGCTCCCATTTACTTGCAGTGCTCCCATTTGCTTCGCAGTGCTCCATTTACTTCATTTATCACAGTGCTCCCATTTGCTTCACAGTGCTCCCATTTGCTTAGGTCATAATGCCCCATTTACTTCACAGTGCTCCCATTTATTTTGCAGTGATTCCATTTGCTTCTTAGTGCTCCCATATTCTTCTCAGCTCTTGCATTTACTTCGCAGTGCTCCCACTTACTTCGCAGTGCTTCCATTTGCTTCCCAATGTTCCCAATTGCTACCCAGTGCTCCCATTTACAGCCCAGTGTTCCTATTTGCTTCACAGTGCTCGCATTTACTTCTCATTGCTCCCATTTGCTTCCCAGTGATCCCATATGTCACAAACGACATTTATTGGTTATTTGTTATGTGGTTGATTAAGCTTCTCTGTGGCAGAGGCTTGGTCCTGTTAACCTAAGACGGGTGACATTTGGGTTATATCAGAACGTATTGGCCTTTTTTTCTTGTATAGCCCTGTGGCCTGAGGCTAGTCCTATCATGGACGGTTTAGTATTGTGTTCTGGTATGTTTGTGTATAGAGGCAGGAAATATCGGTCTCAGTTCCATGGAGGAGATTGAGCGAGTTGCCCAGGATAGAGCGGTATGGAGAAATTATTTGCAGGCCCTATGTAACGTATAACGGTACGAGATGAATTATTATTATTATTATTATGTTTGTGTAGTCCTGAGAAGGACAATGTGTACTGATCTGGGTGTAGATCTGAGTAGGAATTTATGCTTAGCTGGTGTGTTTGTGTGTGTGGTTATTGGTTGTCGCTGTTGTGGCATTTGTGTGAAGTCGGATTTGATGTTGACTGACTGGCGTGCTCCTTGTAATAATCTCGATGGGTCCGGTGCTATCTGAGTGGTGTCTTGTGGAGGTCCATGTGTCAAACTGGTATATTGAGCTTGTAGGAGAGTCACGAGAAGGACTGTTCTTTGTATGAGATGTGAGCCGGTTAGCCCCGTCGGTCTGACTTAGTCTTTTATGACATCTATAACGACAAATTAAACATTTTATATTTGTGTGCGTGTTTTAACTCTTTTCGCACCGCAGTTGTTGTAACCATCAGACTCACTTATATTCTGTGCCTGTTTTAATTAAGTGATTTGAATATGCCTTTTTACAATTAATTTTCAATGTTAAATGATAACACATTTTGTGCGGTTTTTTTGGCAAGCATAAGTTTAAACATAAAAAAGATTTACAGAAAATAAGTGGAGCTATAGCTGTAAATATGCTTACAGTTTATGAATCATCCCTTTATTTCTCAAGATATTTGTTTGTTTTGTAAATTTTAGGATTCTAATAACATGTATTATTTAAAGATGACCGCTGTTCTCATGGCAACCATGCAACGGTTTTTTTCAACATTAAAATAGATCTACATTCATAGCTTAACATGCTCATTATAAAATAATTTCTCTAACTTAATTAATAAAGAACATTTTATTTTTCGGAGTTATACCCTTTAAACCCTGTTCACACCGCAATTGTGGTAACAACCAGATATTTATGTTAGCGTCTTTTCATTATTTCACACTGCCATTGTTGTAACTATCGGAAACACTTACATTTTGTGCTCCTTTAAGCTTTTCCACCACAATTGTTCTAGTCATCGACCTGACCCCTATATTTTCTTTCTGTTGACCTTTTCCCACCACAATTGTTCTAGTCATCGACCTGACACACCTATATTTTCTTTGTCTGTTAACGCTTTCCACACAATTGTTCTAGTCATCGACCTGACAACCTATATTTTCTTGTCTGTTACCCTTTCCACCACAATTGTTCTAGTCATCGACCTGACACACCTATATTTTCTTTGTCTGTTAACGCTTTTCCCACCACAATTGTTCTAGCCATCGGACACATACACATTTTTGGAGTCTTTTAAATCCGTTCACAGCGCAATTGTTCTAACCATCAGGTACACTTATATTTTGTGAGTTTTTAAAACCCTTTTGCATAGCAATTGTTGTAACTATCGAACCCATTTATATTTTGTACTTGTTTTAGAACGACTACTATTTACATTGGTTTTCCAGAAAAGAATCTTCATCTTCTTCTTTGCGTTCGTTCTTTACGACCAATTTTAATCACTCTTTGTGATATGTTTGATCTTTGCCAAAAACGTGTATACGTTGCACATTGGTGCAGTAGGCTTCTACACATTTAGGACACATGCATCCGATTTCATCCAAACCTCCTTAGTTGCCTCTTACGACATGCGTGGCAGGTAGCAGTGGTTCTATTCTTTACACTCCAAAATTTGGGCCCCGGTAACCACTCGGGCCAGACAGAAATGAATGAAAATTTCTGTCTTTGTTTGTAAATATGTCGAAAACATTTAGCGTGGAAAAAGATAAATATTAACGAAAACCTAAGAAAACATATACACAAAACACACACAACTTTAGCGATGTAGTTTACACAAAAGAGCAATGATTGACAGCTTCTTTATTACTAAGTAATTTAACCTTAACACTCATAATATGAAAATAAGGTGGTAGGTTATAAAAAGAAAACAAAGAGGAAAAAAATGTTCTTGTCAATTACCACCATTAAAAAAATAAATTGTACAAATTAGTTAGGAAATCATTTCCACTTCACACGTCGCCATTTTTGTTACAGATCACTCTAACAGATGTCGAGAACATTTTTATAGTCACGTCCCTTGAATGTTTATAAACAAAGCCATTTGTTATTATTGTAAAAGGCTAAACACACACACCGTGAAGTAATCATTTATTTTAACCGTTGTTTTCGAGAAAATAGAATGAAATGCTTGCTTCAGATAGGTAATGCAAGAGAAACATAGAATGATTGATTGATTGATTGATAGAACCAGCATCACTGCACCTCGATGAGTAGCAATGTGTGCTCCGATCTATTTCTTACATAGGAAGATCGCAGCTGCAGTGCACGAACTCCGTAGCACTATCGGAGTGACCCCGATGTAACTTTGTGAGGATATTTTGTAAGAATTTTATTGTTAATTTTTTTCTAATGAATTTTTCCCAGGCAACTCTTTTCCAGACCGGTCTTCTTGATTTTGAACTACTAATGGTTCAATGCTTTCAATTTCAACACGTAACCTACGTTTTAATCGTACATCTATGATATTACTAAGAACTCGATACCACCAACACTAAGATCATGGATCTCTAAATAAATATCCAGATGGCTCCAACGGGAGAACGAACCTGGTACCTCTGGCACGAGAGTCGAGCGCCTAACCTCTACGCCACAGTGACCTCTAAGAAACAAAACAAAGAAAGAGAGATTGAGTGGGTAGAGAGTGGGTGTGAGGTTTAAAGAAAGATTGTGAGTCATTGAGTGATACTGATCTCAAAAAAAGGAATCAACATCCGAAGGATTGACTTCATTGCACCGTGTTTTACCCCATTTAGCTGGTTCTTGTCCACAGAAGGGCACGCCACCGCCCATATTATTTGCACAAATTACGATCTTTGTAGCTCCTGCAACAATCCTAGGGTATCTGGAAAAATGGACTTGGGAACAGAACAGCGTGGTCCTGATTCGAACACTTAAGCATTTCACCACTTAGCCACATCGATCCCTCACCACTTAGCCACATCAACCTCTTGAGAGATAATTGTATTTCTTTTACTTGGACCGCTGTTGTGTCCGACTCTCAGTCGATGCTGTGACACTGTGCAACAACTCAGTAAAAGAGTGACGACAACAGAGAAGAAGATGTTAAATACTTGCTCCCAGTGGCGGCTCGTCATTGAGGGCCAGTGGGGCCGGACCCCACCAAAAATCATGTATAACTAATGTGTAAATACTAATATATAACCTAACCCAAAAACCATGATTTGTCTGTAAATATGTATCCGGCCCCATTAATACAAATTATCACTAGCCGCCACTTCTTGCTCTAGTGATAGCACTTTGTAACGTGGGTTACACGCAATAAGATTAGCAAAATCCTGTTGTAATAGATTAAAACACATAATGTCATACAAGAGATATATCTTCTTCCAAAATGTGACATCTCTTGCCTGGACATCAGGTTACAGGGTCAGGAAGAACAACATAAGCACTTATATTTCCGATCTTAATATTGATTGATAGATACGACTGTCATCATTGCACATCAGCGAGTAACCATGTGTGTTCCAATCTCTTTCTTACACAGGAAAATCTCAGTGCACGATTTCCGTAGCAAAGGCGAGGCTCCCGATGTAAGTTTTAAAGATGTCGAATCTATTTTTGTAGGAATTTTTATTTTTTATTTTTGTAATAAATGTTATTGCTGGAGATTTGTTATTGAATACTCCAACTCGAAAAGCTCACAGGAAATAAGGGAGAAGAGAATAAGAAACTGTTTTTGTATAAGAACCTCGCCCGTGTGGTGGCGGGGCCCGCAAGGGAAGAAAAGACTAGTACCACTGCGACCTACAATGCATTTCGTAAGAGGCGACTGATGTAAGCCATAGGGATGTTACCCTAGTAAGTAAAAGGTAGCGCAGAAATCGGATGTACTGGCCTACTTTATGTGCATAACTGGCACAAGGTACAATCGCTCTAAGGCTCAGATCACATACAAATCGCTCAGAGTGGTTGATAAGTGATCGATATGAAGTGTTCATAGAAGTATAAGAACCTCAGGGGAGG
Source organism: Arion vulgaris (assembly GCA_020796225.1). Lineage (NCBI taxonomy): Eukaryota > Metazoa > Mollusca > Gastropoda > Stylommatophora > Arionidae > Arion > Arion vulgaris. The sequence goes on along the minus strand of CM036755.1, from coordinate 67,347,868 downwards.
CACCGGAGCCAATGAATACTATCAATAAATAAAAAGTGAACGACTCTTGAGAGCTTCAGAAAAAAAAACAGATTACCAATCACAAGATTCGAACCACATTACAGCGCACATTGTCTAGCCATATAGACAAGCTTTTTTAAGACACAACCAGCTAGCTCTCCAAAAAAAGAGCTTCACTAAGTCGTGTCTTTTATAAACAACGTCGATAATGAAACACTGAATAATCAGGTCAGATTCGATCGAACAATGTATTCACAAACACATACGATTAGCTGTTTGTATGTGTATATGTGAGACGAAACAACCGCATACATACACACAAAATACACATATTAGATATATGCTCACTTCATTCATACGTAGCTTGACTTTCACGAAGATACGGAATTTGTTTTATTTTCATTTCTAACACAGGGTAGAACAACACGCAGTATACGAGATGAACGGGTCAGAGTTATGTTCAATGAACTAGATCTAACCGTGGCCCCCTGTAACATAATACCGACTAGTCCAGACAGGAGAACCAAAATTCCTGTTTAATGGGGCTGGTTTTTGTATATGTTTGATAGAACACTATATGTGTTTCTGTAATTTTACTCAAGTCTATGAGTCCAATCTTATTTATTGATGAAAAATATTAATAATACTGATATTCCTTTCTGTTAAGCCAGAGCCAACTATAAACTTATAGGCCTTTGGTAAGAATTATGGGAAATCAGACCACAACTATACTACGTGACCTCGCAATCCAGTACTGGTGTATATAGACGAATTCATTTTAAAATCAACGCTAAATGCTAAATCAAGGTTATATTATGCAACAAGTTAAGTTTAACAATAAGGAATATCAATATTATGAATTTTTTTCATCAATAAATAACCATAGATTCACAGAATTGAGTAAAATTGCAAAAGAGCATGCAGTGTTCTATCAAACATCTATAATTCCCCTTCTCTGATCACTGTCAGGGATTCCCGGTCAGTTGTCTGGCCTATTTATCTAGAGTTGGCTGTGATTAAACTTAACTTGTTATATAACAAACAAACAAAAAGTAAAGGAACCCTTTCATACCTTGTGGTATTTGGGCAATACAGTGTTAGGCCTGTATTTTTCATTGACCGTCGGCACACGATGGGTAATGTGGTCAGCATCACACCTCTACTTTCCCAGAGCAATTATGGTACCCAGTTGAGGCTGGGTCGACCTGAGAGCCGTCGCGGTCGGGAAAAGTTCCACGCCCACTGCGGGAGTTGAACCCGGACCACCAGTCTTGAGGAGCGAGTTCACTAACAACTACACTAACGTGGCTCTCCTTGTTATATAATATAGCCTTAATTTCGCATGTGGTGTTGTTATTAAAATCAATTCGTCTTGATACAACAATACTGGAATGTGAAATAACGCAAGAGTTGTGGTCTTATTTCCTAGAAATGTTACCTGCGCCCGCCGATCATATGTTATCGGAGGCCATGAGGAGCTAACCAAGACTCTTGTCCACTCTAAGTGGTAGTCCTGGTAATAAACCTCCATCATTGCAGTCTGATAACGCGAATATGAATTGAATATGATGGATGATCTATTTCACATACAACAAAGCGCGTGCTGAGAATGGCTGGGCAGGTTAAAAAAAAAAATCAAATATTGCAGTCGTACTATCTTCTTCTTCTTCGAACGGTCCGTATCGATCCCCTTGTTAACTGCTTTTTGTGATTTATATATGATCTCAGCCTAAGAACGATTGTACGTTGTGTCAGTTATGCGTTTACAAGTAGGCCAGAACATCCGATTTCTGCGATGCTTTTTATTTACTAGGGTAGGTTCCCTAGGTCCTACATCAGTCCCCTCTTACGACATGCCTTGTATGTCGCAGGGGCACTATAATTTGCTTCCTTGCCGGCCTGACACCACACTGGGCGGCAACCGTACTGTAAAAATAGTTAATCGTAATAAAACTGTTCCCATGATTTCATAAAAAACATTAAAGGAAATGGGAGAGGGGATGATATTTTGTAGCGAAGTGATGTAGGCCTTTGACATGCATTTTGAAGATTGCGGGTTCGAATTGAAACCGTTTTTCTCAGTTCACAAAAGTGTAGATCCTTCCCTTTCGAATATTTAAAATGGGGTTTTATTTTTTTCAAGTAACAGCAGTTTCCATTGCGAAGCGTCGCTTTCATCATATCCTGTCTGAAAATCTATTTCTAGTAAGTCTCTCACCTCTCCAGTGTCATATTCAAACTTTCTTTGATATCCTGCTGCCACCTTCATCTTGATCATAACCTGCCACGTACTTCAGAAACCATGTCTTCATCTTGATCATAACTGCACGTACTTCAGAAACCATGTCTTCATCTTGATCATAACCTGCGTATCAGAAACCATGTCTTCATCTTGATCATAACCTGCCGCGTACTTCAGAAACCATGTCTTCCATTAACTTTCTCTCCAAACCACTGTGACGTTTAAAGTGGCCAAAATAGTTCATCTTCCGAGACATTCAGTTATCAGTTATATGAGGATTATCATCATATCACTCCGGGCATGTCCATAGGTTCTCCGATCTCCGCCTCAGCACATCCAGCAGCGTCCATCGGCCCAACACGCCAGTTGGATGTAACTTGACATGAAGTTATTCATGAATCAATGCTCCTTAATATGCAGGTATTCTAGGATGTCTAGGATAAAAGATATTCCTGGAATAGCTGTGGGAGGTCATATCATAAATAACCTGATATACGCTTATGCTACTGTCTTAATAGCAAGAAATGAAATGGAGCTACAGAAATTAGTTGATAAGGTTGTGACAGAAAGTAACAACAAAGGACTCAGTTTGAAAATTAAGAAAACAGAAGTTATGATCATATCAAAAAGCAGATTTTGCCAAAATGCACCATCACAGTAAATGGGACTGATCTAAGACAAGTGCAGCAATTTAAATACCTCGAAGTCCTGGTAACTTCAGATGGCAGATGCCGATTAGAAATAAAGAGCAGAATAGGACAAGCGAAAACATCGTTCCTGAAAATGAGAAGCATTATCTGCAACAAGTCCTTGTCAATCCCGATCAGAATGCGAATTATCCAGTGCTACACAGAACCAATACTGACATACGGATGCGAGTCATGGACAATGAACACACAGATCGAAAAATCTCTGAGGGCCACAGAAATGTGGTTTTACAAAAGAATGATGAGAATCCCATGGACTGCTAAAATGACTAATGTTGAAGTGTTGAATGAGATCAAGACACAGAGAAAGATTGTCATCACTATAAGAAAGAGGCAGTCCTCATTTTTCTGGCATGTGATGAGGAAGGGAGGTTTAGAACACATTGTGACAACCGGTAAAAACGAGGGTAGACACGACAGATGAAGACAGAGAGAAACAATTTTGGATAGTCTGACCTCATGGCACGGTAGAGCGTCAACATCTGAGATGATAGCAAACACCAACGACAGAATTTGTGGAGATTCATGATCGCCTACACCAGCCAGCACGGCACCTGATAATGATGATGTGTACATTACTTCTCGTCTCTGTCCTGGATGTTCTAAGAACGTTTCTGTAACACCTTGCTTTTCCTTAACAAGTTTCCAAATATAATCAAGTCAAACATGTACGCATGGAGTAATTATTAAAGGATGTTAATAAACGTGATTTTTTGTATTACTACAGGAAGAAGTCAGAGGTACATATAATTATATAATTTACAACACACTTTGAACGTTACAAAAAATTATAGGAGCTGGGAAAATACTCAATATAATTTAACGAAGCTTACTTTGAACATTTTATAAATGAAGAAGGGACTCAGTGCAGTTTATTTTAGGTATATTGTGAAGAAAGAGGCAGTCATCATTTTTCGGGAATGTGATGAGGAGGGGAGGTTTAGAACACGTTGTGACAACTGGTAAAATCGAGGGTAGACGAGACAGAGGAAGACAGACAGAGAGAAACAAATTTGGATAGTCTGACTTCATGGCACGGATGAGCGTCAACATCTGATATGATAGCAAACAGCAAAGACAGAGATTTGTGGAGATCCATGATCGCCTACACCAGATGGATTAATCAATATCGAACTGGCGTATCACCCGAGTGGCTACCGGGGCCCAAATTGGAGTGTAAAGAATAGAACTACTGTTACCTGCCCCGCATGTTGTAAGAGGCGGCTAAGAAGGTTGGAAGTGTGGCTGGCAACCACACACCGTAAAAAAATCACTAGATGGCTAGAGAACGGAGAGCGAATCAAGTAAACGCAGGTTGAAACCGGACACATTGCCGAAGGATAAGCACCAGAGCTCCTAATGGTGCTGAAGATGTGACGTAAAACACACCAATGCTAAGGCTAAATGAATCCGATTTCCACATGAACAGAATTTTTGGAGAAGTCTGGTACATCGGTCTGGGCGGTCATCGCGAGAGAGAGAGAGAGCCTGGCGTAGTGGGCCGCTGGACGCTGGTGGATGTGTTGAGGTGGAGATGGGAGCACCTATAGACATGTCCGGAGTGCTATGATGATAGTCCTCATATAACTGATAACTGATAACAGAAAAGACATAAGAATGGTGGAATATCTTGTAAATTCCTCTTCTTCTTCTTCTTGCGTTCGTCCACTGTGAATTCAGACGTAGTCAGGGCGCATGGTATGGCGCTTCTGACAGATTTTTGCGTGAAGGCCTACTGTCTTTTTATCAGTGTCCCCCGCCATACAGGCGCGCCTTCTCCAACTTTAGGGGGTATCTTGTAAGTGTTAATATACATCTACTGTGAACGTTGTTTTGAGTACTTAACAAAGGGAAATGTGAAAACAACTGTTGAATATAATTCTTACAGAATTTTAAATTGTTTAACTTAATTGCATAGCCTTTACAGGACTTTGCGAATCAACCCAAGCTTTTTAACACTGTGATTTTTCTAGGCAATATTACGCTCAGTATTTTGTCATTGTTTTCTGAACGGGTGGTGCTATCGTCCGTTTGTAAAAATCCACGCGAAACAATTTACAACCAAACTGTCTGCAGCGTCATTCGAACTCAGAACGTCGTGGTTAATAGACCGAGTCACTATCCCCTAAACCACAGACGCCACTGTTACAGAAGAGTCCTCCATATATCATAGACAGAGAAGAGAAAAAATCGTTTTACTATGAAAAACCTCAAAATGAAAGAAAACTGACTGATGCTACGAAAAGGAAAGGAAAAATATTTTGGACATATAAAAAGACAAGGGTTGGAGACGACCATTATGGAAGGAGGAATTCATACAAGGAGAAGAATAAGAAGACCACAGGGAAGATGGGCTCAATATGTAACTGAAGATTTCCACATGGCTACTTCCTTGCTTTCTGAAGGTTGCTGGCTTGAATCCGGAAAGCGTCGTTTAGTTCACATGTGCATGTTTTTCGAGAATCCGAGAATCGTTACTGGAGCTAGGAAGTGTGTGCTTTGTGCTACATTCGCCGCAGGTGACTTGAATTTATACTAACAGGGGGGAGAGCCATATGAAAACCAGGTAAACGGAAGTCAATCCTTCAGTTGTACATCTTATTGAAGGCGGAGGATTCACTTTATTGTACAGTGTTTCGCTTTATGGCACGTCATCTGCATAGAGTGTTGGAGAAAGCTTGAACTCCATAGCTCCAGCATTCCTATGAATTTTCGGAAATAAAAGCCATTTAAAGAGAACGACTAGGTCCGGATCAAACCTACGACTTTCATTTAGAACAATCTGTTACACCAGAGGCGCGTCTGGCCGAATAAATTAGAGCGTGACTCCCATGCGGAAGACCTGTGTTCAATTCACGTTAAGTCCACGGCTATTTTTTCTAGTGTTGTCATAAAGGAAACATCCTAACCTAAACAGCTTCCCGGCGCTGCACTACCCATGCGGTCATTACGTTGCTTATGCTCTCGTCCTACACCGCCCTAAAGTGACACTACAAGCAGTAACGGCCGTTTTCATTTGTTTCTTAGACCAATCTTAATTATAAAACTGCCCGAATGCCCATCGTGTTCGTAGCGCCTTGGACGACGGTGTGACAAGCCCTCTGTGAGTGCGGGTTCAATTCCGCAGACTGACAGAAAAAGCCACAGGTTCTCAAGATTTACGGTGTTTGTGGCACCGAACCGAAGGGTTACGATGACCATGGCATCGAGCCGAAGAGATGAAAGATTAAGTGCTTCTGGATTGGACAAAAATATATAAACCTAGATGTAGACTGGAGAGAAGACAACATCAAGATTCGAACTAGTGTACGCCTAGTTTTGAAACCCATCACTCTACTCACTTAGCCACTTCTACATCTGCACAGTTATTTCTATTTATGTACTAGACAATCACAGTGAACCTGACGCTCCAACATGAAAAGCAATTATGCAGTTTTCTAACACAGCCCCAAGGCAGAACGCTTAGTGAGGACCTCAAATGCGAAATGACCCGCGGCGTTTAAGAATCGACTTCAACAAATTTCCTATTTTAGACACCACATTTTTCATGAAATTAGAAGCAATCACGGACGATGTTCAGAAAATTTGGGGACAACTCCAAAATTTGGAATAAGGACAGACTTCGAAGAATAAAAATTCCAGTGGTTTAATTGACTAGGCACCGCCTGGGAAGCAAACTCGATTGCGTTAGGAAAACTCATTACTGATGGGGAAGGAAATATAACAGCTCTACTACTTGTTGGGAGCCACTCCTCTGATGCATAGGCGTTCATTTTTTAAAGCAAGGAAGGGTAAGAGGGATGGGAGTGTCCCCTCCTGCCATGGGTTCAATAAAATTGTTTTATGGGAATCTGGTTTGTTCCATTTTGTGTAGTGGTTCGCCGTGTGGTGCCGGGCTCAGTAGGGGATCAATGATAGTAACACTGCGAACTTCAAGCATGTTGTAAGAGGCGACTGAGGTAGGATCATAGGGAAGCTACCATGGTAAATAAAAAGCATCGCACACATCGGATATGCTGGCTTACTTGTAGGCGCATAACTGGCACACCACACAATCGCTCTAGGCTCAGATCACATACAAATCACAAGGAGTGATTAACAAGTGGTCTATATGGAACATTCGAAGTAGAAAATGTTTTTTAAGCTAAAATGAAAAATCATGACATATCCTTTACATGACTTAGCCATCAACCACAGTAAACAAGTCATCGATTTTTTTCTAGGCACCACTTATACGTTCAGTAATTTGCCACTGCTTTCTTAACGGTGGGGTCTATTTTTACCATGAGTACAAATCCACGGACACAACTTTGCTTCCCGCCGTGGAGTATGAACCAGACACACTTGGGAATATGATCGATCGAGTTCACTACCGCTTAAGCTACAGACACGAACATTAAATTACCAACTAAAAAAAATTTTCGTTGATTTTTCCGCCCCCCCCACTCCTACCCTGGAAAAATGTATGTGGACGCCTATGCTCTGATGTTGCATGTTCACGTCTTCCATCTTCATAATTTTAATTTTGCACGCAGGTGCAGAATCATGAGATAGCACAACTTCCTTTATATAATGTTGCTAATTACGTGTTTACCTTTTGACTTGCTTCTGACACCGACACAAGTTCACTATTCTATATTTAGCCATTCATTTCACTTTTCATTTGCTTTTGTCTGGTACAGCGTTACTTCTTTTCGGTTAGTTCTTTCTCTTCTACTTCTTCATCGTTTACTTTTTCTCTTCTTCTATTGTTATCTTCTTACTTTTCTTCTATTGCTGTTATTTCTTCTTTTACTTCTCCTTCTTCTATTGCTGTTATTTTTTGTTCTTTTACTTCTTCTTCTATTGCTGTTACTTCTTCTTTTACTTCTTCTATTACGTTCTCATTTTTGTATTATACAGACATTCCTTTTGTACCATGAAACGTTACATAAGACCAACAAGTAATTTATTCATACCGCTCTGTCCTGGGCAACTCTATCAATCTCTTCCATCAAATTGAATCCTATATTGTTTGCCTCTCTCAGCTTCTTCTTGTTTGAATCGCTCCATATCGACCAATTGTTAACCTCTATTTATGATTTGTATGTGATCTGAGCCTAAGAGCGAGTGTACGCTGTGCCAGTTATGCGTCTACAAATAGGCCAGCACATCCGATTTATGCGACGCTTTATATTTTCTAGGTACCTTCCTATACCCCTACCTCAGTCGCCTCTTATGTCATGTCTTGTAGGCCACAGTTTAACTATTCTTTGCTTCCCTTGCGAGCCCCGGAACACAGGGGCGTTTTATTTATATTATACATATATTTCTCTCGTACCGTTATACGTTACATAATGCCTGCAGGTAATGTCTTCATAACGCTCTGTCCTGGTAACTCGTTCAATCTCCTCCATGGAATCGAGTCCTATATATTTTGCCTCTCTCAGCAAAGTTCGTTTCAGGTTTTAAAAAAGTATCTTTCTTCTTTCCTCTCTTTTCTTCTTCTTCCTGTTATTTCACTCTTCTATTGTTTATCTTCTTCCTGTTATTTCTATCTCTTCTATTTTTATCTTCTTCCACTTTACTTCCTGTTATTTCTACCTCTTCTATTCTTATCTTTTTCTGTTATTTCTACCTCTTCTATTCCTTATCTTCTTCCTTTATTTCTACTCTTCTATTGTTTATCTTCTTCTGTTATTTCTATTTTCTATTGTTTATCTTCTTCCTGTTATTTCTACCTCTTCTATTCCTATCTTCTTCCTGTTATTCTACTCTTCTATTCCTTATCTTTTCCTTTATTTCTACTCTTCTATTCCTTATCTTCTTCCTTTACTTCTTCTGTTCTTCCTCATCATTTCTTCTTCTTTTTCTTCTGATATCTTTCTGATATCTCTTCTTCTATATGCAGTGTCTTCTTCTATATGCAGTGTCTTCTTCTATATGCAGTGTCTTATTATTTAATTTACATTCTGTGATAATACTTCTTCTTTGAACGCCGCATATCGACCACTTACTTGTTCGATTGTGTGATTTGTATGTGATCTGAGCCTAAGAGTGATTTTACGTTGCTCCAGCTATGCTTTGTCGTCTTATTTAACTCAGATACTGTGATACAATATGTATTACTTGTTTAAGACAGTTCACCCTCACAATATGTATGTTTTACTAATCTATGCTGGCTTCGAACGAGAACACTGTACACTACAGAAACCAGAAATGGGCCTTCCCAACTGTAAAGTTAGGAGACAAAAGACAAAATATAGACCACTTGTTGAAGATAGGAGACGAAAGACAAAACATAGACCACTTGTTGAAGATAGGAGACGAAAGACAAAACATAGACCACTTGTTGAGAGATAAAATCATTGGCATTTTAAAACAATACATTTTTCTGGACATCTGCGACACTTCAAAAATTCAACCACATTTTCACCAGTCTGACAATTCTATCGAGGGCCCTCGCCGGTGCTACATAGTTCGTGTACTACCGCAGACATATTCATGTGCAAGAAATAGATTGAACGAGACATGGCTACTCACAGAAATGTAACATTATGATTACTGTTATCAACGAATCAATCACAGATTCAATCAACGAGTCAGACAAAGAACTAATCAAAGAACTAATCAAAGAATCAATCAACGAGTCAGACAAAGAACTAATCAAAGAATCAATCAACGAGTCAGACAAAGAACTAATCAAAGAACTAATCAAAGAATCAATCAAGGAGTCAGACAAAGAACTAATCAAAGACCTAATCAAAGAGCTAATTAAAAAATTAAAGAAGTAATGAAATAACTGATGTACTAATTAATCAAATAACTAATCAAAGAACTAACCAAATAATCAATCAATGAATCAATCAAAGAATCAATCACTTACTAGATCAAACAACAAATCAATGAATCAATCACATACTCGATCAAACAACCAATCAATAAATCAATCCAAAAAATAAATCAAAGAGTCCATCATTCAACAGTAAGAACGGTTGTTTGATAAATCATTGAGATTGACAATTAAATTAGATGAAAGTCCTTGATTACTGCATGCAACAGTTGACATCTAATGATAAACGTCCCTATATACACTGCTAACTCTAGAAATGAGGCCCTAAGGGACTTATGTAGCGATACTTGCGAAGTTGCATTTATCTTATGTAGCAGTGGTCATTGGTTATTGGTTATTGGTTACTAAACTGACGTCATTGCACTCTGGGCAGACCCATAGGTGCTCAGTCTCCCCAACAGATATCTAAGAGTATGCATACTGATGGTTCCTGTGGCTCGCTGATTAAACACACCTCTCACTCTGCCTCTCAGGCATCCAGTTCGACTTGAACAACGGGTAACTCCAAACTGCTTAAATCGCTTGATCGATTCAACATCGATTTTAGTGTCCTCATCCAACAGAGAGTCTCGAAGAGACCGAAGAATATCCCCTTATCCATCTTCAACTCCCCAACAATCGATGTTGTTGATGCAAGCTTGTCCGCTCTCTCATTACCGTAAACACCCGCATGCCCAGGACAGTATATCCACGTAAGCCGCTGGAGGTTAGAAACTTCTATAGACGACATCCACTAATACCGAAACCTGCCTTTCTGGATATTGTGAAGCATCGATTGAGAGTCAGATACAACAACTGCCCCAGTAAATAAGTCCCAGAAATCCAATGGAGGGCAGCAGTAACGGCCTCAACCTCCATCCTCATACTAGAAGTAGTTGTTCTGTATGCCCCACTTCGCTCTGCAACAATCCTACCGTGCGCATTAGCCAAGAAACCTCAGCCGGACTTCTCACCACGTTGAACCGACCCATCGGTATATACAACAACATCATTATCCCTTGCATTATCTTCTATCAGGTGCTTAACTGCGAGATCAGCCTTCATGTTGCCCCAATCTTTACATTCTCTTCCAAGAGTAATGATAACTTTGAGATAGTTGGTCATTCTACCATCTGTTAGGATCCATTCTTCCCCTTTTGGTAGGGTCGCAACCGTAGTCACCTGGCCAATTGTTCTCTCAGCCTGGGCCATCCACGACATGCCACGCTTGATTCTCGTGCCCTTAACATCATTAGTGTTCTTGTGTAGTGGTTTAAAGGGTTTAAAAGCCGAAGGATTGACTTAATTGCACCGGGTTTTATCCCATCTGGCTCGGTCCCTCTCCGCAGAAATGGCACGCCACCTGCAGAGAGTATTGCACAAAGCACGAACTCCGTAGCTCCAGCAACAATACTAGGGGTCTCTGGAAAACACTGCACTCGTGAACAGAACGGTGCGGTCCGGATTCGAACCCACGACCTTCGACTCACAAGGCAAAGGGCTTAACCACTCAGCCACAGAGACCCCCTCTTGTGTAGTGGATGTCTCTTATCCGAAGTAACCCGCATATAGTGGTAACCCTAAACGAGTGCCCGGTGTAGAGTCTTATTTGTCAGCGATGAATATTTATTTCTATATTACACATTTTAAAGTGTCTTGAGGGACAAAAGATGGGATAAAATAAGGGGAAAGTCTAAGAGAAACTTATCACCGTACACTTGTAACTTTGTTGATTTTGTGAAGTTATATTTATAGGGTAAATGTTTAAGATCCTGCATTTTTCCCTTGGCATCATATTGTTGTGAGAAATGGTCCATTGACAAAGCGGCGGAGAAGATCACTAATACCTTTGAATGCAAATATTACAGAAGAGTACTTAGAATATCATGGACAGAGAAAAAACAAATGCTTCTGTTCTGCAACAGCTTGATATTAGAAAAGATATTAGAGAGAGGTGGCTATAAGAGAGCACTCAAAACAAGGACAATTAAATATTTCGAACACATCAAGCAACATGGGCGCCTAGAGAAGATAATTTTGGAGGAAATGGTGCCTGGAAGAAGAATTACAGGAAGACCTAGAAGACGATGGGGGCAAGATGTCATTGACAATCTAAGAATGATTGCTGACGCCGTTCAACTTGCACAGAACAGAGGGTTTTATAGAACTGCTGTCATGGGATCTAAGTTCCGGAAATGGCAAGCCACTTGTTGATGATGATGATATGTATTCTAGTAAATGTAATGAAAGTTGAACATTTTTGATAACATTTGATGTAGCATTATTCTCTGGGAGAGCAATACTGAAGGGCTGTCGGTTATCAGTCATATGAAGACTATCACCAAAACACTCCGGACTCGTCTATAGGTACGTCGATCCCTGCCTCAACAAATCCAGCAGTGTCAAACGGCCAAATACGCCAGTTCGATGTTGATGAATTAATCTATTTGTGTATTTGGTATGTTGTTCATTTCTGGCTGTACCAATATCGACACCCATCTCTCTGAATATAGTCGGCAATTTTGATTCACAACCCTGAAACTCATATATTGTGAAAAACTTGGAGAAGTGTGCGGCAGTTTGGTTGTTGTTATAGACAATCAGGGCGTACTTTGCAGCAGTTACTATGTAGTGAGTTAACAGAGGAGCGTTAAATATTCTATAAACTGCAAAACAGGATAATGCTGATATGGTGATAGAGATTTATTTGCCGATTAAGATCATCAGACTCATAGAGAAGAAACACAAGTCTGTGCGGCGTGTCTAGCAGAGCCAACTATAAACTACTGGGCCTTCGGGCTCAGGTAAGAATTGTGGAAATCAGACCCCAACTACACCACGTGACCTCGCATTCCAGTATTGGTGTATATAGACGAATTCATTTTAAAATCAACACAAAATGCTAACTCGAAGTCATATTATCCAACAAGTTAAGTTAACAATAAGGAATATCAATATAATGAATATGTTTCACCAACAAATAACCATAGACTCACCGAATTGAGTAAAATTGCAAAAAGCGTGCAGTGTTCTATCAAACATCTGTATTTTCCAGATCCCTTTTCTTATCTAGGTCAGGAATACCCGGCCAGTTGTCTGGCCTGTGCTAGAGCCAGGCTGTGGTCTAGCCCTTTCGCTGATACATATTTTCTGAAGGCTGAACTAAAAATAGCTACTCTTTGTTTCTAGGTCACAAACGCGAATGTACGCCTATAGCAGTGACAGTAGCAATGTGTAACGTGTTAAAATGTCTTTAACCCTCAGAGGAGATATAATAACAGACGAGTTAATGCGTTTTTAGAAGTGAATGGAAAAAACGTATATATACGTCCTTAGAAGCTAATGGCTAGGGAAATAGATGAACATAACACATTGTGACAATTATAACAATAAATGAAACAGAGGACCAAAAAAAATTGTGCTTGCCTAAGCTCATGGCTTAGAAAAATATCCTCATCAGAAATTATAGTCAGTACTCATGAAATGTGTTTTGAAAGATCCACTATCTCCAACACTAATGCTGCTCAATGAGCCCTGGGGCGCCATGGCGCATGTATGATGCATCTATGGCTTATTTTATTTCTTCGTTAATCATAATTTCAAGAAAAATCGTAAGCACAATATCAAACTAAAAAATTAAACTTGTAGACAGGACTAGGCTTTCATGTTATTATTTTCATTCATGTTACTACTTCTTCTTCGATTCGAACGCCCCATATGGTAGCTACTCTGTGTGATTTTTATGTGATCAGAGCCTAAAAGCGATTGTACGTTGTGCCAGTTATGCGCCTACTTTGATTTCTGCGAAGTTTTTTATTTACTACTGTAGCTTCCCTGGACACCTACCTCATTCGCATTTTTCATTGTACCTTGTAGATCGCAGTGGTACTATTCTTTGCTCCTATTGTGAGCTCCGGCAACACACAGGTAATTCATGTTACTATTAATACCATTTTATTATTATTACTAGTATTACTATTGCAACTGTCACATGGTGCTCACGTCTCCAGTCATTACGCAGATGCGCTCTAATTTATGAAAACGTTGGATAGCATTGGTCACCACCATTTGGCATGGCACATTGATAATGATCAATGGCGGCTCATGATCGTTTTTGTTGGTGGGGCCAGACACACATTTTCAGGAAAATCATGGTTTTAGGTTAGGTTATATTTTAATTCATTAAATAATAAATACACGTTACACATTATTTTTGGTGGGGTCCGGCCCCTCTGGCCCTTAATGACGAGCCGCCACTGATAATTATGATGATTAGATTATCCAAGTGCATGTACGTAGTTACAACCAGCCTTCCACCCCCCACCTCTAGATCAATCCCGCAGCTAATAGTCAAATCCTCTTTCATATTATCAGTCACTCGTTCCCGGAATAACATATCCAATTGTCTGATGAACACAATCAAAGTAGGTTAGTCGGCCATGTTTTTTTTTCTTCCGCAGTCTATTTCTATAAATCTATTTTAAGAACATTACGTAACTGACGTCTCTACACATTATTGGTTATTGGTTAATGAACTAACGTCGCAACACTCCGGGCAGACCCATAGGTGCTCAATCTCCCCCAACAGACTTGGATGGTTATGTATACTGATGGTTCATGTGGTTCGCTGGTTAAACACACTTCTCTCTCTATCCCTCAAGCATCCAGTTCTACTTGTGCAATGTATAATTTCAAACTCACTAAATCGTTCTATTTATTCAACGTCTATTCAAGTGTCCTCATCCAACGGTAGGTCGCCAAGAGACTGAAGAACATCCCCCATATCCATCCTAAACTCCAAGCAATCGATGCTTTCAATGCAAGCATGTCCGCTACCTTTTTGCCACGAATACCCACATGATCAGAACAGTAGATTCAAGTGAGTCTCTGGAGATTGGAAACCTTTATAGAAGACTCCCATATATACCACAACTTGCCATTCTGGATCTTCTGAAGCATCGACTGAGAGTCAGATACAACAACGGTCCCAGTAAACGGAATACAAGAGAACTAATGAAGGGCAGCAGTAACGGCCTCAACTCAATCCTCATACTTGAAGTAGTTGTCTTGCATGCTCCACTTCACACGTGTGGTACCGGTGCCCGCAATGGAAGCAAAGAATAGTACCATTGCAGCCTACAAGGCATGTCGTAAAGGCGACTGATGTAGGACCTAGAGAAGCTACCCTAGTAAATAAAGAGCATCGCAAAAATCGGATGTGCTGACCTACTTGTAGCCTGATTGTATAAAGTACATCGCTCTTAGGCTCAGATCACATAGGGTCAAAGACTCATAGGGACAACGCCGGGTCAGGATTAGTGAGCTGGCACTAATAAAGATCCTACCTCACCTCCACATGGTGACCCTGGTAACAGACAACCGATCTTGTCTGGCTACGAGGGTAGGAATTGAGGGAGAGCTACTCTGGTTTAAGTAGTAATGCTGACGCAGCAACGTTGGATGAGATCCGCTTGCAACACAGACGGACAGAATCCCAGAATAACTATTAATGCACGTCTCTCCCGGCCGATGGGAAAAGCTGAACAA
Source organism: Arion vulgaris (assembly GCA_020796225.1). Classification (NCBI taxonomy): domain Eukaryota; kingdom Metazoa; phylum Mollusca; class Gastropoda; order Stylommatophora; family Arionidae; genus Arion; species Arion vulgaris. The sequence goes on along the minus strand of CM036755.1, from coordinate 67,332,561 downwards.
ATAAGCAAAATATGATTAGAGGTGCATCCAGAGAACAGACGTAAACCCACACGGGGCGTAGCCCGGAGCACCAAATTGAGTTCCGTGTCCTGACAGTCTCGTGGTATTTAATGTGAGCACGGTGAGAAACCTGATAAACACGGTGAGCAGGCACCAAGGCAGAGCGAACACTCATACGGACGAAACACAGTTGAGCACACAGGTAAGCACACAGGTAGGGAAGATCGGCACGGTGTTGATGATGTAGCGACGAAAAGCCGTGGCAAACATAGGGGTGAGCGGACCACTAATGCGTAGAAAAACTGGAGAGCCCAGCAGAGGCTTAAATCCAGTGCCTGGTGGAGCGACGAGGGGGCGTGGCAGGCGTAGGGGTGAGCGGATCTAACCCAAATGTGCAGAAAAACTGGAAAGCCTACAAGGAGAGGCTTGAATCCAGTTCGCGTTTCCGCTCGCAGGGAACTTCTGCTTCCTTGTAGTTAGATTGGGGACAATCAAAGCTAGCGGAGCAAACCGTACACAAAACTGGACGGTAGGAAAACCAAGTAGTCAACAACAAAAGAAAGTAACATGGGCAGATGACACTCAACAACCCGGGAGGAAGGTTGTCTAAGGGTAGCTACCTAAATAAAATAGCAACCTGCTGCCTTGCAGGTCGGCTGGGGACAGCCAAAGCCTGACGGAGAGCGAACCCAGTAAACGCTGGCTGGAACCGGACACGTCGCCAAAGGATAAGCACCAGAGCTCCAATGACACTGAATGATGTGGCGTAAAAACTGTTTATATATCACAATGCCCGCCTGCCCAGCGTGTGCGTTTGACAACGGGTGACAAGCTCCCTGTAAGTGCGGGTTCAATTTCGCGGGCTTGCAGAAAAGCCACAAGTTCTTCAGATTTACGGTGGTCGTGACACCGAACCGAAGGGTTACGATGTCCATGGCACCGAGCCGAAGAGCTGAAAGCGCAAGTGCTTCTGGACCAGGTTAAATATATATATATATCACAATAAGAATGAGCAAAATGGCTAAAAATAACGATCGCGAGAGAGAGAGAGAGAGATCACATACAAATCACACAGAGTGGTTAACAATTGGTCGATATGGAGCGTTGGAAGAAGAAGAAGACCACTTCTGCAACGCTTTTTATTTACTAGGGTAGCTTCTCTAGGCCCTACCTAAGTCGTCTCCTATTGTAGGTCGCAGTGTTACTAATCCTTGCTTCTTTTGCGGCCCGCCATCACATGGCGAATGATATGAACAAGTTACTAACGTCTAAATAAAATAAGAATCCTAATCTGAGCAGCTTCGCAGCGACTGCACTAGCCAATCGGACATCAACTGTGTCCATTCATAGTGGCATTGTTCATCTGACTCTTAGTCGATGCTTTAAATTTAAAGTTAATTGCATAACCTTTACATATATTTGCGAATCAACCCCAGCTGTTAAACGCTGTTTGTGATTTTTCTAGGCATTATTACGTTCCGTAGTTTGCCATTGCTTTCTGAACGGGTGGTGCCATCATCCTTTAGTAAAAATCCACGCTAGACAATTTGCAACTAAACTGTCCGTAGCGTGATTCGAACTCAGAACGTTGTTGTTAATAGACCGAGTCACTATCCCCTAAGTCACAGACGCCACCAATCGATGCTCTGAAAGATGAAAAGTTGCGAGGTCATCATCGGAAAAGATTATTTTATCCAGAGATACATGATCTCAGTGTAGGTAAGATCGAGTTCCTAGTCATATCGGAGACGGATGATAAAACTTAGGTCCCGTGTTTAATTTGAGCACTTAAAATAAACTTTGACAGTTCAAAATTGAGTAGAGAAGTCTGGAAAGCCGGATAAAATTCATTAGAAAAAAATAAAAAACCATTCCTACAAAATACTTCACCATCTTCAAACTTACATTGGGGACCATCGCCGGTGCTACGGGGTTCGTGCACTGCAGCTGAGATTTCCCAGTGTAAGAAAGAGATCGGAGCACACATGATTACTCACAGAAGTGCAATGATGATGGTCCAAGCAATCAATCAATCGTCTATTGGAGCTGCTGAACTCCAGAGGTTTTACCGGAGACGTCTTAATTAAATGTTCCGCATAGTTTTAATAACACGTCACCTCTTAAATTCTAAAGCGGTTTGAATATATTTTTTCTTCACATTATTGCTCGGTCCATAATATCGAAAGCTTTTAAAAAAAATTAATTCGCAAATTTCATAAGAATGTTTTCATTTAATTACTTACTCAATGCTAGCTCTGAATCAATGCTAGTTTCCTGGAACCCACAGGGAAAGCGAAAGAGGGGAAGCCGAGAAATACATGGAGACGAGATTTGGAGGCAGAGATCAACAATATAAAGAAGAGTTGGAGAGAGCTGCAGGAGATAGCTAGAGATAGGAAGACTTGACATGAGTTGGTTGAGGGCCTATGCCCCAATCCGGTATAAAAAGGCAGAGAGAGAGAGTGAGAGAGAGTTCTGAATGCTCGTTTCGATCTGTGCATGATCGCTCAGTAATAAATTATGCATTCTACTCTCTGAGCAGGACTGTGCCGTGCTTTGATACAGAGAGGAGGCCACATCAGGCTGCACCGAAAGGAAGCAGAGGGGGCTGGGGGACTGTATAAGCTGCAAAATCAAAATTACAATTGAAGGTTATTTTAAAGAAAAAAACATTTAAGGGCGGCATTTCCAAGACTTGCATCATACTGAGAAAATATACCGCACGGCACTGTCTCTGAGTACCCCACTCTAAATATACAGCTTCGTCAAAGAATTTTGAAATATTCTTGACAGATCTTGTTTGATCAAATCCTGTAGTGTTGGCTGATTAGTTTATTCTTTACTTGTCATCTTCACATCGATGCTCTTATGAAATTGATTTCAACAACTCCCTGTTTTTTATCGTGGTGGTGAAATCCTTCACAAACTGTAATTTTTTTCTACAATATTTTAATATTTCTCTTTCAATTACATGATTGTTTTTATTTTCCCTGCCTATCTTTACCCTTTTTCCAACAGAATTGTTTCAATCAGTGTCATATCTCTTTACTTGTCCACAAATATTTGATTTGTTCGAAATGTTGTGTCCCAAAAACTGCTACATACAGAATGATTTTATTTCATTTCTTTAGAAGTGTAATGAAACTGCTCTCTGTTTGTTTTTAGTGAATGTTCTCTTCTCTCTCTCTCTATCTATCTTCTGTATGTTTTTAGTGAATTTTATTTCTATCATCCTTATGTTTTTAGTGAATGTTTTCTCTCTCTCTATCTATCTTCCTTATGTTTTTAGTGAATTTTCCCTCTATCTTCCTTATGTTTTTAGTGAATTTTCCCTCTATTTTCCTTATGCTTTAAGTGAATTTTTCCTCTATTTTCCTTATGTTTTTAGTGAATTTTTCCTCTATTTTTTTATGTTTTTAGTGAATTTTCCCTCTATCTTCCTTATGTTTTTAGTGAACTATATCTTTATCTTCCTTTCTCCTTTTCATTCCAACTGAAACATAGAGCTTCGTACGTATTACTAAAGCTTATAGTAGTGTTTCACATTATATAAACGTATGATAAAAGTATATTGGTATATATACACAAACTTACGTGCAGCTCATAAAATTTAGTCTAAATTAAGGAAACTACAGAAGATAAATTTGTTCATATATCTGTGACCCCTGTAGCAACTAATTTCAATGGAACTCACCATTTGGTAGCTCTCGATGTCCAGGTCACTGCATCCGATAATGTTCCTCTGATGATCATAGTCGATTTGCTCTAGATAATCGTTTTATTTCGCTATATGGTATTTTGCGACTTCGTGGGCTCAACGCACTGCATTCCTATACTTCTTAATATTTTCTCTTTTTATGTACCATATTCTATATGTGTATATGTTAAATGTATTTTCTCTTTTTATGCACCATATTCTATATGTGTATATGTTAAATGTATTTTCTCTTTTTATGCACCATATTCTATATGTGTATATGTTAAATGTATTTTCTCTTTTATGCACCATATTCTATATGTGTATATGTTAAATATATTTTCTCTTTTTATCCACCATATTCTATGGTGTATGTGTTAAATGTATTTTCTCTTTTTATGCACCATATTCTATATGTGTATGTGTTAAATGTATATATATATTTGATATTTATTGTTTATTTTCTTTTTTGTACTTCTAGTTTTTTGCATTTATTTCGTTATTCAGTTTTAGTCACAGATTTTGTGTTTAGGGCAGTTAGAAATTTATTGTTGTATTCTATATGTAGTTTTCACCTCTGTTGCATCCTGTGCTTGATAAAGGCCTTTGGTGGAAATGTTGCTGAGTATTGTTATTGTTTTTGCATTTTGTAAAACTACAGTACTCTGTGTTTACGTGTTTGGACATTGCTACATAGTTTTACTGCAGTCTTCCCCTATATCGATATGTGTGGATTTAAAAAAAACACCTGAATTCGTCCACTGTTTGTTTTTTCAACCAGATTCTCAATGTACTAACTTGCATTCTTTTTATTCCAGGTTCTTGTTAAATTTCTGATGATATGTAGGCAATCTTTCTTTTTTATTTGTGTAGACAAGTGTTGATAGCTTGTTTCCCGGCATGTTTTTGTGTGGTTCAGTCAGGTTTCACGCTTTCACTATGATCGTTTCCGTAAGGTGTTTACATTTCCTGACAAAAACCTTTCTACATGTTATTTAAATACCTTTCTTGAGCTTCTATACCAGATTGCTAATATACATCTTACAAAATGTTAAAGTATGTCAAGCGTTTCATTTAATTTTAAGACGACACGAAGGATAATATTCAAAACATATCTGGAAAAAGATTTGGACTACACAAAATGATAATTATTAGTATTATTAGAACAAATAGATATATCCAGAAAGAACTCAAAAATTAAATAAAACTGGCTGATGCTACAAACAAGAGAGAGAAAATTGAGATATTTTGGACATAAAAAAAGATCCAAAGGGCTGGAAAAGACCATAATGAAAGGAGGCATACCGGTGAAGAGAAGAAGAGGAAGACCAGGGAGAAGATGGATTCAAGATGTACCTGACGGTTTGAACATGACGGCCGTAGAGGCGGGACATCTAGCTTATGAGAGAGAGAAATTCAGGAGGACTGTTGGGGTGGCAAAGTTCTCCTCATGATAAGCTATTTGATGATGATGATATTACTAAATACCACAAGTACCGATATACATTAAGTAATGCCTGCAAACAAATTCTCTCTACCTCTCTATCATGGACAACTCGTTCAATCTCTTCTATGGAATTGCATTCGATATTTATTGGCTATCTCGATTCGTTTCAGGATCTCTCTAGGTCGTCCTTTCTTTTTTTGAACGATTTGCCTTCTATTTTAATGTCTGCTTTGTACAGCTTTGATCATTTGTTAACAAATTATGCACAGAAATATATCCATCTTCTCTTACTTGTAACAACTGTTATTATTGGTTTACCAGACATTATTTCATCCTTCTCTTTCTTGTAACATTTGTTACTATTGGTTGACCAGACATTTTGTTATTTCGCTTTCTTATAACAATTGTTACTAGTGGTTGACCAGACTTTCTGCCCATCTTCTCTTTCTTGTAACATTTGTTACTATTGGTTGACCAGACATTACTCCATCTTTTCTTTCTTATAACAATTGTTAAAAGTAGTACTGTCAAAACCTAACACAAAAATTAAAACATAAATTGAGATGGTAGTGCTTTGTGTCAAGATCATCATGAGCATCATCATCATCATGAGCATCATCATCATCATGAGCATCATCATCATCATGAGCATCATCATCATCATGAGCATCATTAGCATCATGAGCATCATCATCATCATGAGCATCATTAGCATCATGAGCATCATCATCATCATCATGAGCATCATCATCATCATGAGCATCATCATCATCATGAGCATCATCATCATCATGAGCATCATCAGCATCATGAGCATCATGAGCATCATCATCATCATGAGCATCATCATCATCATGAGCATCATCATCATCATGAGCATCATGAGCATCATCATCATCATGAGCATCATGAGCATCATCATCATCATGAGCATCATGAGCATCATCATCATCATCATCATCATGAGCATCATGAGCATCATCATCATGAGCATCATCATCATCATCATCATGAGCATCATGAGCATCATCATCATGAGCATCATCATCATCATCATCATGAGCATCATGAGCATCATCATCATCATGAGCATCATGAGCATCATCATCATCATCATCATGAGCATCATGAGCATCATCATCATCATCATGAGCATCATGAGCATCATCATCATCATCATGAGCATCATGAGTATCATCATCATCATGAGCATCATCATCATCATCATCATCATGAGCATCATGAGCATCATCATCATGAGCATCATCATCATCATCATCATGAGCATCATGAGCATCATCATCATGAGCATCATCATCATCATCATCATGAGCATCATGAGCATCATCATCATCATGAGCATCATGAGCATCATCATCATCATCATGAGCATCATGAGCATCATCATCATCATGAGCATCATGAGCATCATCATCATCATCATCATGAGCATCATGAGCATCATCATCATCATCATAAGCATCATCATCATGAGCATCATGAGCATCATCATCATCATGAGCATCATTTATCTTGTCTATGTCGTAACTGGACTCCCATGACAAGACAATTTATTTGATGATGAAATGAAAAATCGTGACATATCCTTTACAGGACGTAGCCATCAACCACAGTAAACTAGTCGTTGATTTTAAGGCACCACTTATACGTTCAGTAGTTTGCCATTGCTTTCTGAACGGTGAAGTCAATTTACCTTTTGTAAAAATCAACGGAAACGAATTTGCCGTGGGGTTTGAACTAGGTACACTTGGGTTTGTGATCGAGCTGACTACCACTTGATCTAAAGACGCTCACATTTTGATGATGCTATACGAATAAAAGAGTCTAAATCAGAAAAATTAATTTCATTTCACTGGGTGTTACCTCATATAGCTCGGTCCCCCTCAGCAGAAAAGGCACGCCACCTTCCGAAAGTATTGCACAAAAAAAGAACTCCATAGCTCTGGCAACAGTACTAGATCCTTTGGAGAAAAAATACACTCTTGAACAGAACTGCGTGGTCCGGATTGGAACCCATGACCTTCGTAACGCAAGACAAAGTCTTAACCACTTAGCCACAATGACCAACAGAGGGATGGAGCTATATGGGGAAGTCCGACGCAATAAAAATCAATTCTTCCTCTTTGGGACCTTTAGGCATACATACACACATTTATTCCGCTTTGTATTTGTCTGTATAGTTTTGTTTTTCATTATAATCGTATAATATACATAGTGACTAACTAGGAAACAGTTTGAATTAAACCAGTAAAGTGGCATATACATGCGTGCCAAACACACCACATTAATTTCACATATACACACTTTTTATGGTAGTTTTAAGTGGTAAAACAAATCTATATATATATATATATATGTGTGTGTATAAAAATAGTATGTCAGGTGATACATATTAATGTTATGTATTTATTGAAAGTATGGACATTTAACAAGGCAGTGTAAAAACATATGCGTGTTTTTTAATATATGTGTTACAGATGAGCCGTCTATATACCATGCGCAGGCCCGCCTGCTCAGCGTATTCGTAGTGCGTTGGACGACGGGTGACAAGCTCTCTGTGCGGGTTCAATTCCGCGGGTGGGCAGAAAATCCACAGGTTCTCCAGATTTCACGGTGTTCGTGGCACCAAACCGAAGGGTTACGATGTCCATGGCACCGAGCTGAAGAGCTCAAAGCTCAAGCTCTTCTGGGTCGAAATAAAAATATATATACCATGCGCAGAGAAAATAACAAATAGATATATTCAGAATGAACTCAAAGTCAAAGAAAGCTGCTGCTGCTGCTGTAAATAAGGATGAGAAATTTTAAGAAATTTGGACACATAAATAAACGCAAAGGGTTGGAGAGAACCACTGTGGAATGAGGCATCTCGACAAAAAGGAGAAGACGAAGACCTCTGAGAAGATGGATTTAGTATGTACCTGATTACTTTAGGTCTACAAGGTGTGTCCTGAGCCTAGCCCTGCACTGGCAGGGTTGGGATCGGCTAGTCTCTCTTAGGAGTGACGAAAAGTGAAAATTAGTAGCCTGCTGATGACCCTCAGAACACACAAGTCAACCCTACCTCCCAGCGGTGTAGACCGGGAAACTTTGACCGTGAGGTCAAAGACTAACGTGGCACTGGCTCGCCTAGGGAGATGGACTTCCCTAGGTCAGGATTTTAAAATATTTTGTTCATGTCCTTGGGGAGTTAACCCGACAAAAAATCTCGGTGGAGGTCTGGTCCCCCAGACTTGTGATATCAGTGAATTTACCCTGATATCCAAGATCCAGACCCCCCAGTTATGGGAAACTAGCCCCACTGCCTTGTGGGAGCCTCGGGAGAGGCAAAGGCTATGGGAGTAAACCCAAACAGAAAATCCGGAGCGGAGCCCCTAAGGAGGACAGGCATCAAGTGATGTCCTACCGGCAGCTCCTGCAACCGAACTAATACCAGATGTCGTGCTTGCACTCCTCTGCATTCTATCAGAGATGTCGGGGGGGTAGTTGACGCTTGGCAACTCAGCTACTCAATAAAAATCGCACAGGCATGTGTCACAGAGAGGTCGCAGAACATACTACTTGACGCAAGACCTTTTGTCTCCTGAGACAAAGAGGCCAATGAATGAATGAATAATTACTTTAGTATGACGACTGCAGAGGTGAAGCATCAAGCCTATGAAAGAGAGAAATTGCCAAGGATTGTTAAGGTGGTAAAGCTCTGCAAAGGACAAGCTATTTAATGATAATGAGCAAGATTGATTGATATAATAGGACCATCATCATTTCACTTCGGTAAGTAACCATGTGTGCTCCCATCTATTTCTTACACAGGAAGATATCAGCTGTACTGCATGGACTCCGTGGCAGCGGCGAGGGTCCCCGATGTGATTTTTAAGATGGCGAAGATATTTTTGTAGGAATCTTTATCTGAATCTTTTCTAATGAATGTTGCCCTATCAGCAACTTTTCAGCCTGTTCTTCTCGATTTTTAACTGCCAAGGGTTCTTTTACGTGCTCAAATTGAACGTTCTATTGTCCGTCTCTAATAGGAATAGGAACTCGACCTCACCTACACTGAGATCATGGATCCCTGGAAAAAATATCCAGATACATCCACGAGGGAGCGAACCTGGTACCTTTGTCACGAGAGACGAACACTTAGCCTCTACGTCACACAGACCCCCTTTCTTTGCCATTATATTCCATATATTCTTTCTGTCCTTGTTTTACTCACCATAATTGCCACAGGATTTTCTATGTCTTCATTTTGGAAATGAGTACACACTACACTACACAATGAGTAAGAGTATAGTGAAAGTATTTTAGCGGCTGCTGCCATAGAGTTTTCTCTACATACTAAGCAAGCAATGCCGGTTCTCTATGTGACTTTGTAATTTGTCATAGCCCTCACGACATACCCAGAATCTGGACGGGTCCATGTCTACACTGCTCAGTTGTAAAACGAGTTATCTGATTTAGGGTGTGACGTTCATACAATTTGTTGGGAAAAATAGATTCTGACAATATGATAAAAATCCTGTCATATCCTTAACAGGGCGTTGCCATCAACCACATTAAAATTGTCGCTGATTTTCTAGGCACCACCTATACGTTCAGTAGTTCGTCATTGCTTTCTAAATGGAGAGGTCTATTTTAACCGTTCGTAATAATCCTCAGTAACAAATTTGCTTTCAAACTGCCCATCGCGGAGTTTGAACCAGGTACTCTAGTTATGACCGATCTCACTATAGCTATGCCACAGGTGTCCGCGATAGGTTCGAACTATCTCATCCATTCTGTTCCAGACTCCAGAATACGGTCATTTTCTGCGATTATTTATAGTTAGAGAATCGCTTGTAATGATTTCAAATTCTCAGTGGCAGAAGTCAGGATTAAATCATCAACTATAACATAATTTGAAATGCTTAAGGATGGCGGTGGAGGTCACCAGGAAAGATACACTACGAAATGAGAACATCAGAAGCAGAGTGGGCATAACTTCATGCACTGAATACATCGAAAGACACCAAATGCAGTGGTTTGGACATTTATTGAGAAATGAATACAACCAACCACAAATAACAGCATACAATAAAAAGATATCAAATTATAGAACCAAGGGAAGACCAAGAAAAAGTTGGAGAGACAATATCAAGACCACTAAATAAACACGGATATAACACAAGGGCAACTCATCTATCCAAAGAACGTAAATTAAAACTCACACCTCTATTCTTAATGGCACAGTGGACAACCAACTCCATCCTCATGGGGAAAGACAATAGACTATACTATAGGAAATACATTGAGTTTTTTTCTCTCAATTACCCCCGCTAGTGATACAAGCATTATTATTAAATATAAACTTACATTATCTTAGTTGTTTTATTGTTGTATTTCAGTTGTTCTTTATTTATTGGGCCCTACTTGGCTTTGCCGCAACGAGAGAACCCAGTGCGGCTGAACAAGTAAACTCCAAATGTTGTATCCTTTCGGATCGTGTATACGAGTGTGTCTTTAGGCATTTATGAAAGCTCTCACCATTTGGCCGCAATCAAACGTTGAGCACTACACTGTGAACTTAGCCCATAAAGCAACAAGGAAGTCGAGAATAAGCTAACATTATCCTAGTAGGATATGTACTAGACTTTATCAAGAAACAACAAATTAAATGGTTCGGCCACGTAAGCAGATTACCAACAGACAGTGCACCTCAAAGAGCAATGCTGCTCCGATTCAATGGGTACGAAGCAAAAGGCCGGACACGCAAAATATGGATCTCAGAGATAACAGAGGCAACGAAAGACACTATCTACGAAGCGCATACGAGGGTCCGTTTTAGAAATCTCTTCTTGACCTGACGCTGTGAGGCAAACAGGATACGAGAAAAGAAAAAGAAGAAGATATGTAACAACCTTACATTTTCAAGCGTATCGCAACCCATTTGAAGCCTTTGAAATAATGTGTTACAGAAAAACTCTTAGAACATTGTGGACAGAAGAGGAAAAAAAACAGATAACATACAAGATCTGAATATCTAGGTGCATTGTCTCATAAATAACATAATGTCCAGGAAGATGAAATATTTTGGCAACGTTAAACGTCACAGTGGTTTAGACAGAATGATAATGGAAGGCATGGTTTTTTGGAGTACGAGGCAGGGGGCGATCAAGGCAAAAGTGGCAGCAGGGCATCAAAGAAACCTTGAACATGACGCTGGAGGAGGTCTGGATAATCTGCTAGAGACAGAGAGTTGTTTTCTTTTTTCAGGCGGGCTAGAATGAAAGCGACTTTCCTCAAGGGATTTCTCTTCTTCGAACGCTCCAGATCGACCACTTGTTAACCAATCTGCGTAATTTTATATGATCTGAGCCTGAGAGCGATTCAACATTGTACAAGTTATGCGCATACAAGGCCAGCACATCCGATCTCTACGATGCTTTTTATTAACTAGGGTAACTTCCCTAGGTCCTAAATCAGTCGCCTTTTACGGGGGACTGCCTAGAGTAGTTGATAGTAACTCGGCCTGCTAGCTGTGAGACGCCTCATAGCTCGGGTTCGAACCTACTGTCCGGCATTTGTTCGAGTCCCTGGTCTTACTCAGGACGATAATGTGAGTACCTCTGAAGTCGGAGAAAATCTGCCTGTATGGCGAGGAATACTAATTACGAGTACATTGAGCACACGGCTGCCAGTGTAAAGTAATTTACAATGTGCACGCTGCTGCCATTGTAAGAAATTGGAAAAAACGGATTTTCACGCAAAAATCAGTTTCAGAGATGAAACTTCGTCTGAGTTGAAAGCGGACGAAAAAAAAAAAAAAAAAAAGTCGCCTTTTACGACATGCCTTGTAGGTCGCAGTTGTACTATTCTTTGCTTCCCTGGTGGACACCAGAACCACACGGGTGGTTCTCAAGGGACATAATATTACTTGATCGCAAACAGTTTAAGATCCACTGATATTCCCGTTTGATATAACTGAAGGGCCATTACTCCATCTGTCACCCGACAACCGACAGAAGAGTTCACGAACATTGAAGACCACAATGACTCACTACTTGTGTGATATGATGACAAATTGACAACAACAAAAATACACCAACCAGCTCATTTCACTGAAATATTCATAACGGTTGAACGAGTTTTTATATATGGGTAACATGCGAGACATACAGGAATATCATTATGAAAATGTCGTCAGCGCAACGAGGCAGGAAATCATCATCATCATCATCAACATCATCAAACGCCGTACATGTATGCGTTGTCTGTGATAAATCTAAACCCACAAATCTATGCTCCCATTTTTTTAATAAACTTTAATATAATGATGAAAGTCTCTTTGTTATCGTCTCTCTCTCTCTCTTTCTCTGTCTGTCTCTCCCTCTCTCTCTCTATTGCATTTTCCCCTTATTATTCGATGTTGTTTAATCTTTGTCTTTGCATTCTTCTTAGACTGTAACAATTTGGCGCTCACGGCAATAACAGAAGCACGTGTGAAATGAAAGCTTGAGGAAGGCGGTGGGGATCACCAGGAAAGATTGACTACAAAATGAGGACATCAGAAGCAGAGTGGGCATAACTTCACACACCGAACACATCGACAGACAACAAATGCAGTGGTTTGGATATTTAATGAGAATGGAATACAACCAATAACCAATAACATCATACAGTAAAATGAGCGCAGGTACTATGCTAAGGAAGACCAAGAAAAAGATGGAAAGATAATATCAAGACCAGACTACATAAACACGGATATAACACAACAAGGGCGACTCCTCTGGCCCCAGAACGCAAAGTAAATCTCCCATCCCTACGCTTAACGGCAAGAGTGGACAACCAATTCCATCATCCACCTGGGAAAAGACAATAGACAATAAACAAAAACACGCCTTCTTCTTTGTCTACTCCTGTTGTTCGTTTGCTTGATAAAGGCCTTGTTGGTCGAAACGTTGCTGTATTTTGTCATTATTTTTGTAATTTGTAAAACTACAGTACTTTGTGATTACGTGTTTTGCCTTCTTCTTTGCAATTCACTGATCTCTGTATTGTGCTCTAGTTAGTATTCATTTCATTCAGATTGTTTTACTGTTCTCCGTAATGTGGATTTTACTCTCTCACGTTTTCGTGTACCCTCAGGTATCCAGGTCAGTAGTTTTCTTAATTAGTTAGTTTCCATGTTTACCAGATATCCGATCCATTTGCAGCATACCTTGTGAATGGTGGCTTTAATACTCTCTTACCGACGCTTTGTAAGCTGTTCTGAGGTCAATCAATCAAGTACCATGCTTGCTGGCGTAGGTAACCATGTCTCTCGATAACTCCCTCTCTTCTTCGTGAAGGTAATCAGTTCTGACGTTCTGATCACGGTAAAATTCATGATAAAAGTTGGTCCATCAGTCTAGGCCGGGAACGCAAGAGAGAGAGAGAGAGAGAGAGATAGAGTTCTGACGTCGATCTTGTGTTGAACCACAATGTCAGACCATCCAACAACTTCTCCTCTGTCTTCCACGACCTCTCCTTCCCTGAATTTTACCTGAAGTCACCAAATGTGCTAAATCTTCTCTTCGCAATATATGTCCTAAGAACCCTGATTGTCTGATTCTCAAACTTTTGATAAAGTTTCATTGTGTGCAGGACTGTTTCTTGGTTAGCGATAGTTTTTGACCAGAACACACGTAAGATCTCTCACAGACACATGTGCATTGAAGGACTTCGTAGTGCAGGCCCTTAAGACACCGACTATTTTCTTCTAATATCTGACAGGATGTTTTTTTCTTTTCTTAAAATCTTTCAACACAATTACATTGTTTATTTTTATAGTTAATTTCTTCTTCTTCTTCTTCTTTGCGTTCGTGTTTTACGACCAATTTTAATCACTCTTTGTGATATGTTTGATCTTTGCCAAGAACGTGTAAACGTTGCACATTCGTTTGGTAGCTCCCTAAACGCATAGACTTCTAGGACAAGTGCATCCAATTTCAACCAAATCTTCTTAGTCGCCTCTTACGACATGCGTGACAGGTAACAGTGGTTCTATTCTTTACACCCCAAATTTGGGCCCGGTAACCACTAGAGCGAGTAGTTACTATGATTCATAACATTTTTCTGTTGAACCTCACATTTTATTATTTTACTGAAAACTCGTTGCATTTCATTTTACAGAAAGTAGCAAGCAACCACAGTAAACGAGTCGTCGATTTTTCTAGGCACCACTTATACGTTCATTAGTTTACCATTCCTTTTTGAACGGTGAGGTCTAATTTTATGAAGTGTAAAAATCCAAGGGAACTAATCTGTTTCCATACTTGTCCGCCATGAAGTTTGAAACAGGTACGTTTGTGTTGTAACTGCGATAACTACCTCTACATACGCTCACAATTGTTTACAAATGTCAACAGTGGTTCTTTTTAACTTCAAAGAATTAGTTGTCTCACTCAAAGTATTATAATTTGTTGCAATGTGTGTCCTATAATTTCTGGTTATTGGTTAATGAAATGAGATAATAACACCCCGGGCAGACCTATAGGTGCTCAGTCTCCCGAAACATATGTCGAGTAGTATGCATGCTGATGGTTCCCTTGGCTTGCTGGTTAATCACACTTCTCACTATTACTCTCGTGTCTTCCAATTTATACTTGTAACGTATGCTGTGGCCCGCAAGAAAAACAAAGAATAGTACCACTGCGACTTACAAGGCATGTCGTAAGAGGCGACTAATGTAGGACCTAGGGAAGCTAACCTAGTAAATAAAAAGCATCGCAGAAATCGGATGTGCTGACCTACTTGTAATCGCAAAACTGACACAACGTACAATCGCTCTTAAGCTCAGATAACATACAAATCACACATAGGTTAACAAGTGGTCGATATGAAGCGTTTGAAGAGAAAGAAAAAGAAGAAGCTGGATAGACTTAACATTGATTGGGAATTCGCATACAACAGAGTTTCTTAAAGAAACTGTAAAATGCCCCCACCTCCCTCTCTATCCTTAGGCTTCTCTAAGAACTATCCAACAGTCGATGCTGTTGATGCAAGACTAAAAATAATCTAAATGGTCTTTAGGAGAAAGATGGACCTCATTGCCACTGGATGCTGCTGGATTTGCTGAGGCGGAGATCGGAGTACCTATGGACATGTCCGGAATGCTATGATGATAGTCCTCATATAACCGATAACTGATAAATGATAAACTTATCCATGTATCCATTCATCACCCAATCTATTTATCCACAGATCAACTCATTTCATATAACAATTTATCCATACATCAGCTCGTTCATTTATCCATACATCCACTCAGCTATCCATTCATACATCCACTCATCCATTTATTCATACATTCACTCATCCATTCATTCATACATCCACTCATCCATTCATTCATACATCAAATTCACATATCTACTAACCTATCCAACTTGAATATCTCTATGTCTGTATGTTTGTAAGTCTGTATGTCTGGCACACACATCCTGATGATATGGTTGTCTGTTCGTACCAACACACAAATGCACATATGTTAAATACAGTCTATATTGTATGTCCAGGTTCTATACATCATCTCACCTGCTGCCTGCATATGTTTAGTTAGCACACAGCAACAGGTGTTCATCATAACCCTCACACATTTAGATCACACAGAAATAACTAATAAGATTACTATAAACAGTCAATTTTTCCCCTTCCGCTCCTGTGTGTCAGGGGCTCACAGGGGGAGCAAATAGTAGTAACACTGGGAATTAACAAGGCATGTCGTAAGAGGCGACTGAGGTAGGAGCTTAGGAAAGCTACCCTAGTAAATAAAATTCATCGCATAAATCGGATGTGTTGACATACTTGTAGGTCTATAACTTGCACAATGCACAAGTTATGGGTTAAATCACAGCCAACTCTAGATAACTAGGCCAGACAACTGACAAGGGTTCCCTGACCTAGATCAGAAAATGGGGCCGGAGAATATAGATGTTTGATAGAACACTGCAACCTTTTTGCAATTTTACTCAATTCTGTGAGTCTATGGTTATTTATTGGTAAAAAATATTCATATTACTGATATTTATTATTGTTAAACTTAACTTGTTGCATAATATAACTTCGAGTTAACATTTTGTGTTGATATTTAAATAAATTCGTCTATATACACCAATACTCGAATGCGAGGTCACGTGATGTAGTTGTGATCTTCTTCTTCTTCGATCGTTCTAGGCCTGTTTTAATTATTCTCTTTGTGATATATAAACAGCCAAACATCAGAACGTAATGTACGTGCACCAACTTTCAGCACCTATTTGAGCACAGTTGCTTATCCTTCGGTGGGGTGTTTGATTTCAGCCAGCTATTGTGTGCGGATTCACATCTTCCGCTAGTCTTTGACTGTCCCCAGCCAGACCCACAAGGCAGTGGGCTGCTATTTCTTTCAGGGCAGCTACCCTTAGACGGCCTGCCCTCCCGGGCTTATGAGCGCCATCTTCCCAGCAAACCGGTCGTTTTAATGAACACCTTGGTTTGCCGCCCGTTCAGGTTTGTTTACGGTTTGCTCCGCTAGCCTTTGATTGTCCCCAATCAATCTACAAGGCAGCAGTATTTCCCTACGAGCCGGAACGCGCACTGGACTTACCTCTGCTGGGCATTCCAGTTGTTTTGCACATTTGGGTGGGACACACACCCGCTGCAAACGCTGCCACTGCCGCGCTTGCACTGGTTAGCCTCTGCTGGGCTTCCAGTTCTGCTTACTTGGGTGGGACGCACACCCGCTGCTACGCTGTCGCTTCCGCATCCGCGTTTGCATTAGTTAGCCTCTGCTGGGCTTCTCAGTTCTGCACATATGGGTGGGACGCACACCCTCTTGCCTGCCATGCTCGCTGCTGCATCACATGCCTTGCCGGTCTGCCCCTCGATGGGGCCCACTATCGTGCTTTTTTGCCCTGTTGCCTACCTCACCATTTCCGTCAATTCCAGCTGGGCTTTCGGACTTCGAGGGGGCAAAACGGAGTTTGCCCCTTCATCTTTCTTAACGGCCGGGAGAGTCTTGCAATAATAGTCACTCTGGAAGTCCGCTCGTCTATGTTGCGGGTGGATCCCTTCAGTCATGACTACCTTTGCATCTCTACTTGCAACAGAGTAGCTCTCCCCGATCCCTGCACCACTTGGCCAGACCGTAACCTTAGTCTGTTTACAGGGTCACCACGTGTAGGTTGGGGGCAGGGTCTTGGTTAACGCGCCCCCTCGCTAACCCTGGTTCATGTTACCACCATGACCTCATAAGCCTTTGACCCCAGTTGTGGTCTGATTTCCCATAATTCTTACCCGAGTCTGAAGGCCTATAAATTTATAGTTGGCTCTGGTTAAATTCCACTCTAGACGTTCCACACGCGAGGAAAGGAATTTGCCTCCCTAGTAGAGCTTAGAAATTCGAAGTGAAGTAACTTCATACCCTGAGGTCTGAAACGACTATGAGAAATGCTATGTTGTTATCCATTACTTGATAAGGGCATTTTAGTCGAAACACCGCTGTACAACATTGTTGTTGTACTATGTGCATGTTATACATGGTTGATAGAACACTAAGTTATATTGCAATTTCACACAATGTTATAAGTACATGGTTGTTTATTGAGGATAAGTGTTCATAATTAACCTGTCATCTATAGCATTAAAAGTTGGACTGTAGATAAGCTAAGAAAAGACAAATATAATGAAGACACCTATGGAAAATAATGCAGATATCACCCTGGAATCTAATATGATAAAAATAACAGAGCAGTTCACGATTTAGATAGCAATTTTGATTGCACGGGAAATGTTTGAAAAAAAATATTATGCTACGAAATGTAAAAGCAATATCAGCTTTTAAAGTCTAAATAAAATATGGAACTGCAAGTTATATAGTAGCAAAAGACCAAGAGACCGACCACAAAAACGATGGATGGACGGTATATCAGAGACATTGAATTATATCTTGTACAAAGCGCATAAGGAAGTTCTCTCTATATGCTTTTTGTTTTCGAACTGACGCCGAACCTCAAAACTGCGACAGAGAATAGATATATAGATAGATAATCGTTGGTGCTGCTACGTAAGTTCTCTTAAGGAGACAGTTCTAGCAGGGGATAACGACAAATTTCGATTCTTAAATATCCCGATGTAGATGGTATCTAATAAAAGATGAACGAAGAGTGAACACATTTATTTAAACATTTTTAGAATAAGTTAAATAGTTTTCAAGTTATGGTGACTCAAAGATC
This sequence comes from Arion vulgaris, assembly GCA_020796225.1. Taxonomy (NCBI): domain Eukaryota; kingdom Metazoa; phylum Mollusca; class Gastropoda; order Stylommatophora; family Arionidae; genus Arion; species Arion vulgaris. Next base: position 67,314,164 of record CM036755.1, on the reverse strand, counting down.
ATGAAATCATCTTCGCATGGATGGTTTTCAATTTTGTTAGAAAATCAACAGTGCATGATAATTATTACATCATAACTTGTCTAATATTAACCGATCAGCATGTCAATTTGTATGTTTGTTTATCATAGAAAACTATTTATAGTGTTATTAGTAAGGGCATTCCAATATCTTAATTATATTCATTTGTATGTTTTTTCATATTAGACAATTTTAAAACAGTAACAAGATAACTTTCAGGTGGTCAAAACATTAAATACATCAAACACATACATCAAACATATACATCAAACACATACATCAAACATATACTATTTTCTTTACTTCTTGCCAAAATCACACAATCTGTGTGTATGCTGTTTAATTTTGAATGACTTTGACTGTACCATTTTACAAAAATGTGTTAAAAGTGAGACCTGTATTTTGCACATGTCTAAAAAAATTGTTCATGTCAAAATTTTCATTTACCTTCTTGTGTATACTGAACCCCAGAGATCATTACATTTTTAGACAGCATAATGATTTGTTAAGTATATTTTAATATGTGTGATCAAAATCTTTAAAATATAATTTTTAATGAATTTTTTACTAACTGCACCCACTCTCTGCCAGAACTGCCCTTAAGCTAACAATTTCAGCTAACGCCCAGCTACAGAACCGAAGACTAATAAGGTCCTTGGTGCATTGGTTTCGATTCTATATATTTCAACAACAGAGCGTGTCAATGCATTGAATGTAATAGTCGTGTTGTGGTTTACACAGGCTGTGGTGTTAAATGAAGTATCAGCCCTGTTATTTAAATGTGCATCAGAGCGCATATCCGGTGGGGATGCAAAGACAAAAACCAACAGTGATGGTTTTGAATTGGACATTATTTCAGCCATTGTCACACAGAAAAAAATATCGGGATAGCGCATGCTCATCATCTGAGCAGCATGACAGTGTGTAGCGTTGAGTTCGATCCAAGTGTTTCCTTGTTTTTTCATTCGAACAGCATTTTTTTTAGCGGGTGTTGTCTTCTATTTAGAATTGTTCAACTAGAAATTCAGTGGGCCTGAATAAAAAATAATTAAAAAGATGGTAGTTAGTTTTGTTTTGAACAACGAAATGTTGCGCAATTTGACGTTGCGTCGGTGGAGATTGTAGTTTAGAGTGTGTTAGTAATGTGCGAGTTTGAACACAACGTTTTCTGAAACTTTGCGATTGAGAATAGTGTGTGACTCATATAGGAAGGTATTCTTTTTCTACAAGCGCTCCATATCAATCATTTGTTAAACCGCTCTTTGTGATTTTTATCTTTTCTGAATCTAATTGAAATTGTACGTTGTGCTAGTTATGCGTCTACAAGTAGGCCAGCACATTCGATTTCTGCGACGCTTTTTATTTACAAGGGTAGCTTTCCTAGACCGATATCTCAGTCACCTCTTACGACATACCTTGTAGGCCGCTGTGTTACTATTCTTTGCTTCCCTAGCGATCCCCGACAACACACGGGCGAGAAGGTATTCTAAATATAATCGTTGTATCAAGATGAAGATATAATTCCTTCAGTTGTAAGATCACTATGATATGAACAGAATGACACTGTATAAAACAATAAAAAGAGGGAAATACTGTCAGCAAGCGGACAAGAGAAAGATACTTATTTAGGTAAAAGTGGCCATGAACGGAAACCTACAGATGCCCGCCTGCCCATCGTGTTCGTAGCGCATTGGACGACGGGTGTCAAGCCCCCTGTGAGTGCGGTTAAATTCTGCGGGATGGCAGAAAATCCGCAATTTCTCCAGATTTACGGTGTTCGTGGCACCAAACTGAAGGGTTAAGATGTCCATGGCACCGAGCCGAAAAACTGAAAGCTCAAGTGCTTCTGGATTGAAAAAATAAACACAAAGAAAACAAGAGACTCAATGAGAAATACTTTTCACTTTCTTTACTTTTCTTTGCATGTAAGAAAGAAAAAAATAAAAGATAAACAATATCGTCAACAAATTTCAGGTTCTCTAGATGTTCTTATAGCTTCAATTAGATTCCATTTCTTCCAAGAACCGTTCTTTCTCTCAAAGTCTTATCCATTGCTATCAAAGAACAGGACGATGGATAGAAATGACCAACTTTTAGAATCCTGGTTCTGACGTTTAAATCTCTCAGTGAGTTTATTGTCCACTATTATCAGTTCACATTTTTTTGGTATTTATGCTGATCACAGACTTAGACTTTAGACAATGTTTTATTTTATCTGTTATTTTGTTTTTCTTCCATTCTCTTTGTGACAATTTGTACATATTGCGCCCGTGAGGTGCCGGGGCCCGCAAGAGAAGAAAAGAATAGTACCACTGCAATCTACAATGCATGTCGTAAGAGGCGACTGATGTAGGCCCTATGGGATGCTACCCTAGTAAATAAAAGGCAGCGCAGAATTCGTGTGCGTCTGCCTACTTGTAGACGCATAACTGGTACAGCGTACAATCGCTCTTAGGCTCAGATCACATGCAAATCACACAGAGTGATTGACAAGTGGTCGATATGGAGAAGAAGTATATATCTTGTATTTTCTAAACTACTTTGTGAAGAGATAGACTAAAACGTAGATAAATACAGTATGTCCTACTCTTTTATAGCATGTTACTTCCTTGGTGCTAGGGATAGCAACCAGCGAACGACATTCTTTTATTATTCTATCCCATCCTCTGTATTGTGTTTCAGCTGTGATCAATTTCTCGTAGTTCCTGTTCTACTATTCTCCTCCAGGTCGTTTTGGGTCTTCCACTTTTTCATTTGCCCTCTGTGCAGTTTTTTGTGACGTAGTTAGTCTCCACGCGTATCGCATGTCCAATCCATCTCCACGTCCCTTTATCTTCTTCTTATTTGTGTTCGTTCTTTACGACCAATTGTAATCACTCTTTGTGATATGTTTGATCATTGCCAAGAACGTGTATACGTTGCACATTGGTTTGGTAGGCCCCTAAACACATAGACTTCTACACGTTTAGGACACGTGAATCCAATTTCAGCCAAACTTCCTTTATGTTTATTATGTTCATATTCTTATGCTGACACTGTGTACGCAGTTTTTAACTAGAGATGGTTTTTAACTAGAGCAGGCGTAAGTACTTTTAAAGAGAAGGTGGAAAGTTTGAACCTATCGTGTTCTTTCATTTTTCTTCTTCTTCTTCTTCTGTGTTCTCACTAGATTGGGATTTCGGATTCTCTAATTTAGGTAGCCGTCTGCCTCAGATTATCAGCCACGCCATACAGTTTTTCTTCTGCGTTCTCACTAGATTGGGATTTCGGATTCTCTAATTTAGGCAGCCGTCTGCCTCAGATTATCAGCCACACCATACAATTTTTCTTCTGCGTTCTCACTAGATTGGGATTTCGGATTCTCTAATTTAGGCAGCCGTCTGTCTCAGATTATCAGCCACGCCATACAGTTTGTCTTGGACGCTGGTGTAAGTGGGCCACCTCTTTCTTCTCAAGTCTGCATACTGGGGGCAGTTCTGTAGGATATAATTCCTGTGATTTCTGCTTCCCCTGTTTGTGTCGACCTCTTTCTGCAGTAAGTTTTGGCCACCCTCGTGATGGTAGGTCTGACATTCTTACTGCGTGGCTAAATCCCCGAGGCAGATTGGCGACCGTAGAATACGTTATCCCATTCCTCATTGTGAGGGGTCGTTGCACCATGTTATACGTCTTACGGCCTGGTGCATCCGTTTTCTGCAAGCATTTGTTTTGGGTTAGCATTCCCTAGCGGACACGTGCATCCGATTTCAACCGAACCTACTAGTCGCCTCTTACGACATGCGTGGCAGATAACAGTGGTTCTACTCTTTACACCCCAAATTTTGTCTCCACTAACCACTCGGGCTAAAAGAATATATGATAGTTAGAATATAACTGCAGATCATATGAGTAAAATAAAAGACAGCTAAAAAGATAAATTGATGGAAATGTGCTGTCATTTTTCAGCATTCATAAAAGGAGTTTCAGAACACAACATGACAGAAATCAATAAGGGACGAGACAGAGGATGACAGAAGGTGACAATCCGGGACGATTTGGCTCCATGGCACGAAACAGTGTCCTCATTCAAACTTGTAGTCAAAACCAATTACAAACGTTTAAAGGGATTTCAAACCTGAAGGATTGACTTTAATGCACATCGTTTTACCCCACATAGCTCGATTCCTCTCCGCCACCTGTCGAGAGTATTGCACAAAGCACGAACTCCGTATAACTGCGGCAACAATCATAGGGGTATCTGGAAAAATGCACTCGTGAACAGAACGGCGTGGTCCGGATTTGAACCCACGACCTTCGACCCCCAAGGCAAGAACAGCTTAGCCACAGAGATACCTCGGAGATCATTGATCACATTTACCAGTCGTCATGGCACATAATGTTGATAATATACATTCAGTATATTACTACAAGACTACTACAAGACTTGTACAACTACTACAAGACTACTACAAGACTTGTACAACTACTACAAAGACTACTACAAGACTTGTACAACTACTACAAGACTACTACAAGACTTGTACAACTACTACAAGACTACTACAAGACTTGTACAACTACTACAAGACTACTACAAGACTTGTACAACTACTACAAGACTACTACAAGACTTGTACAACTACTACAAGACTACTACAAGACTTGTACAACTACTACAAGACTACTACAAGACTTGTACAACTACTACAAGACTACTACACGACTTGTACAACTACTACAAGACTACTACAAGACTTGTACAACTACTACAAGACTACTACAAGACTTGTACAACTACTACAAGACTACTACAAGACTTGTACAACTACTACAAGACTACTACAAGACTTGTACAACTACTACAGCGCCATCTTTGTATTTTATACCAGGGTCTGGTCCTTTCTGTGCTTGAGTATGCGCTGGCGATCCTGACTCTCAGTCATAGTCAGATAGAACGACTGGAAAGAATACAGAACGAGGCGATGCGCATTATACTTGGTTGCACTAAAGACACGTCGTGCAGGGCGATGCGCTATCTCCTTGACTATCCTACTATGGAGGATAGAATACTGATGAGCCGTGCACGAGCATACCTTCGAGTCAATGCTGACACACAACATCCTCTGCACTTGGAAATAAAGAGACAAAAAGGAAATAGGTTAAAAGAGGAAAATCTTGGATGGGTCAGGCCGAGGACTGTATTGAACAGGTGTGTACACTTGAAGACATTGATCCCGGTGAAGAATGGATACCAGTGCCAAGAGCATTCGCTACATCCTTTTCTGTATGCATCGAACTTGATAAAGAATGCAGGCAACACAACCCACTTGTTGTGGAGGCAGAGGTTCATGCATTAATTTCTGAGAACGCATCTGAGCATGATGTAATCATTTATACGGATGGTTCGGTGATTCGACATGTGCGGAGCTCGTGGGCTTTCACTGCTCAGGTCGGAGGTGATGTTGTGAAGGAAGACAGTGGTGGTTTTGCCGTGACTACAAGCAGTCTCACTATGGAAATCATGGCGGTTACCAAAGCGATGATTTGGCTAGAATCACAGACTTTTATCCATGCATGTTTTCTCAGTGACTCAATGAGTATGCTCAGGAAGATTGAAACAGGATGGGCTAGGAGACATTGGATAGAATCGCTGGGGAGGTCTAAGCTGACAAAGATCAGTTTTATTTTGTGCCAGGGCATGCAGGTGTAAGGGGAATGAACGTGCGGATAGGCTTGCAGGTATGGCTGCTGTCCAAAGCGGACGAGCAATGGACCAGGCTGATATTATAAATTCCTTAAGGAGAGAGGGCGTGTACATGATTCACGTAATAGCGGTGCATCCACAACACTAACCAGACTGCAAGAACTCAAAGTTAAGTGTGGTGTAGCTCGACAAGAACGCTATGCTGGCAGACAAAGAAGAATTGTAAACCAACAAAGAACCGGTGTCGTTAGTCGCCACACGCTGATGGACATACTGAGGGAGAGATCGAGCACTTATGGACTAATTTGTTCGACGTGCAGTGATGGTGATCCGACGACTAAACTAAACTAAACTACAAGACTACTACAAGACTTGTACAACTACTACAAGACTACTACAAGACTACTACAAGACTTCTACAACTACTACAAGACTACTACAAGACTACTACAAGACTACTACAAGACTACTATAAGACTACTACAAGACTACTACAAGACTACTACAAGAATTGTAAAGAGTTTAAACCTGTCCAAAGGACAAGCGTAACCTGTATCACAAACTAAAGTCAACTTGTCCAAGTACACGTGTAAACCATATCTCAAATTATAGTCTAGTCTCCGTTGGGGTAGTGTACTGTTCAAATCTTCATACCGCACCTTGAAAGCAACATTACGTCATGAAACCGTCTGTTATTCTAAGGAACACGCTGGAAACCTAATCGGTCCAAACCAGTTGCCAGAATGGACATCAACAATAAGCAGAAAGTAGAAACTGTACTACCTGACACAGAGAATAAAGTGCGAACTGGCATTCCCTCGGGGATCGTAAACCAGCCATTTCAATTTACACAAACCTTCTAACTTTTAACAGACTCGCATAAAAAAAACACACGCCTTTACAAGTTAGTTTTACAGCATTCATTTTTTACTGATGACAGTTATAACAAATGTCATGATTATGTGCGCTGCTTTTTTTTTTACTGTGACATGTTAAATGTTAGTCATCATCGTACTGTGACATACTTTTTCATCTTCTTCGATCGCTCCATACTTACCACTTGTTCAGAGGCGTGCGGTATATTTTCTCAGTATGATGCACGTCTTCGAAATGCCGCGCCTTAAATGTTTTTTCTTTAAGATAACCTTCAACTGTGATTTTGATTAAGCTGCTTGTGCCGCCCTCTTACAGTGTCATCTGATTCGGCCGCCTCTCTGTATCATAGCACGAAACACGTAAAAACAAAGTACTATAGTTTTACAAAATCGAAATTCAGCGAAATTCGTTACTCTTGTTGTGTCGTTTCCTTGATAAAGGCCTTTGGTCGAAACGTTGCTGTATATCGTCACTGTTTCTGTGTTTTGTAAAACTATAGTACTTTGTTTGTACGTGTTTCACTATTTCACCAAGTTTTACTGCAGTCCTCCCCCCTTTTCGATTATCATAGCACATCACTGAATTTGTTAACCATTCTGTATGATGTTACGTGATCTGAGCCTAAGAGCGATTGTACGTTGTGCCAGTTATGCGTCTACATGTAGGCAAGCACGTTTGATTTCTGTGAAGCTTATAATTTGAAGAGTACGAATTATCGTAATGTGTAAGCGTTCGCCGTTCGACACTAGAGGGTTGTAGGTTCAATTACCAGCCAAGTCTAGATAACTAGGCCAAACAACTGACTGGGGAATCCCTGACCTAAATCAGAGAAGGTGGCTGGAAAATATAGTTGTTTGAAAAACACTGCAAGCTTTTATTTTTGCTTTTTTACTCAATTCTGTGAGTCTACGGTTATTTATTGGTGTAAACTATTCATAATATTGATATTCCTTATTGTTAAACTTAACTTGTTGCATAATATAACTTCGATTTAACATTTTGTGTTGATTTTAAAATGAATTCGTCTTTATACACCAATACTGGAATACAAGGTCACGTGGTGTGGTTGTGGTCTGCTTGCCCATAATTCTTACCTGGGTCCTAAGGCCCATATGTTTATAGTTGGCTCTGGTTCAATCCCACACTCAGCCTTTCACACTTGAGGAAAGGAATTAACCTCATTACTTCCTGCACACTAAGATCTAGATATGTGATGTGACAAACACTTCATGATCCTAAGGTCTGAACGGGAAACGGGACATTGTGTTATAAATTAAATGTCTACTGCCAAAGTTGTGCTATAAATCTATGTATCTTTATAGTCATTTCCCCATCAACACTACCACTTTAACAATACATCGTTAAATAACTTCATTAAGTCCATATATTTCTATATACATTCTCACTTATATGTTACATCATTAAAACATTCATCAACCGTGATAAACTCAATCACCTGTTTTTACCCAATAAACTGGAATTTACAAATATATTTTGTTTATATTGCATTTTATATCAAATTCTTGTTGGTTGCCAAAAGAAACCACTATAAAACTGCATACCTTCATAAATGGATGGTTACATAAAATAGAGGAACTGAGATGGTATGATAAGATTATGGAACGAGGAGCTCAGAGAAAGAACTAGGAAGATACCAGTGGAGAAAGAGCTTAGGAAGAAACGCTGGCGATGGATAAGACATACATTGAGAAGACCGACTGGAAGCATAGCAGGACAGGCACTGTTTTGGAACCGGCAGGAAAAGAGGAGGAAGGCCTAGAAACACCTGGAGAAGAGAGCCGGAGACTGATATTAAAAGGATAGGTAAAATATGGACAGAATTGGAAAGGATAGCAGGATAGAGGAAGCGCCGGAAGACGTTTGCTGAAGACCTGTGTTCCGTTGGGAGATAAAAAGTGAAAAATGTATATCTCTTTCTATCTCTCTTTTCTCTCTCTCTCTATCTCTCTCTCTCTCTCTCTCTCTCTCTCTCTCTTGTATTCTTATCTCGTCCAGTTTCCAATGTAAAATAGGGTTGCAGCTTATCACCAACATTTACAGTTAGTTTACACTCAAAGTTTCTAATTAAACATAGAACTGGATTTTTAACAGAAAATAATGTTACATAAACGGAAAATAGTGTTACATTAACAGAAAAATAGAGTTACATTAACGGAAAAATAGAGTTAACAAAACGGAAAATAGTGTTACATTAACGGAAAATAGAGTTACAAAAACGGAAAAAGTGTTACATTAACGGAAAAATAGTGTTACATTAACGGAAAATAGTGTTACATTAACGGAAAGTAATGTTACATTAACGGAAAATAGAGTTACGTTAACGGAAAGTAATGTTACATTAACGAAAAATAGAGTTACGTTAACGGAAAATAGTGTTACATTAACGGAAAATAGAGTTACAAAAACGGAAAATAGAGTTACGTTAACGGAAAGTTGTCTTATATTAGCAGAAATAGTCTGACATTAAAGGAAAATAATCTCGATTTAACGAGAAATAATCTAAAGTTAACAGAAAATAATCTCGATTTAACGAAAAATAATATAAAGTTAGCAGAAAATAATCTAAAGTTAACAGAAAATAATCTAAAGTTAACAGAAAATAATCTAAAGTTAACAGAAAATAATCACGAGTTAACAAAAAATAATCTAAAGTTAGCAGAAAATAATCTATAATTAAAGAAAATAATCTGAGTTAATAGAAAATAATCTCGAGTTAACAGAAAATAATCTAAAGTTAACAGAAAATAATCTAAAGTTAACAGAAAATAATCTAAAGTTAATAGAAAATAATCTCGAGTTAACAGATGCATGTTTTATTGTCAGACAAATATACGATATATGTTGAAATGCATTTCTGGCATATCATAGGAAGCGTTGATGTCTATGTTTATTCTAGAATGCCATTGACTAACAATTGCCAGGACTGTTTACACAATGTGAACTGAAGAGCGGTTCCAGATGGGCCAAAATAGTTTTTGGATTTAACCTTCAGGAATATATAGACATTTCATCCCTTTATCTGTGTCTAGTGATTAAATATGTAGGAAGATAGAACAAGATGCTAAATCTATGATAGAGGTGATATTCTGAAATTACAATGAGAAAAGTGAAATATTTTGGACATATGAAGAGACTAGTGACAACTGTTATTAGAAAGAGAAGATGGAGATATGTTGGGCACACCTTGAGGAGAAATGATCAAAGAATATCAAAGCAGGCATTGAAGTGGGATGCAAAGGGTTCAAGAAAGAGAGGTCGACCTAAGGAGACCCTGAAGCGAACTTTGCTGAGAGAGGCAGGACATATCGGTCTCAGTTCCATGGAGGAGATTGAGCGAGTTGCCCAGGATAGAGCGGTATGGAGAAATTACTTGCAGGCCTTATGTAACGTATAACGGTACGAGAGGAATTATTATTATTATATGAAGAGTCAAAAGGTCAAGAAAGACCTTCGTGGAAGGAGGCATCCTCCTGGCAAAGAGAAGAAGAGGCAGACCACGGAGAAGAAAATTACTAACACGCAGTGCGCCTTAATGTTACTCGGATACAGTGGATACAAAGCAAACGATCGTTCGCTCAAAAGGTGGACCACAGAAATAACAGAGGCAGCAAAAACACTATTTATGAAGCGCATACAAAAGACCGTTCTATAAATCTCTCCGTATCCTGATGCTCTGAGTCTTAGAGACAGGACTAGAGAAAAGAAAAAAAGAAGATTATATGTATTAATGATGTAAGTGACTGCGCTGATTCTCTAATACAACGGTTCCCAAACTTTGCGTTACCACTGACCCCTATATAAATACATCTTGATGTCACGAATCCTCAAAAACTTCTATATGCGAAAATCTTCTAGCGATTGAGTTATTATTACATCACACCAACAGTCACGCTAGCTCCAATCTCTCAGAATGCGAGAAACTACAAAATGTCTTTCAATTTGTAATATCCGACATTTAGACTCCGGTCTGGTCGAGTCCTTTGATTTCGCAGCAGAACTAGTCTACCACTGTTTTATACATTTAAAAGCCCGCGTGCGCAGCGTGTTCGTAGCGCGTTGACTACGGGTGACTAGTTCTCTGTAAGTGCGGGTTCAACTCCGCGGACTGGCAGAAAAGCTAAAGGTTCCCATATTCACGGTGTTCGTGGCACTGAGCCGAAGAGCTTTCAGCTCAAGTGCTTCTGGATAAAAAAAAAAATTAAAACAAATAATTTTTCTGTCTGAAATGTCAAAAATCATAATTTTTCTTCAAGTGCTAGAGGATCCCCTATGAGTACCTCGCGTGCCCCGGTGCAGCGCGGACCCCAGTTTGGGAGTCGATGTTCTAGTACATTACTTCCAATTTTCTATTAAACCTACCAATCTTGTTTAAACTATGCTTCCTTGTATATGAACTCTGTGACCAGGTCACAATTGTAATCACCGATATTTATATCCTCAAGCAAATAACCAGTATTCATGTGGTACATTTGTATGACCGTCTACATCATAGATTCCAAACGTTTTCGGCCCACCACCCACTTTGCACAACATAAACTTTGTAACTCCCCCTACACATTATAACTGTTTACCAACGTCCCCCACATATATACATGCTCTATTTTCTCTTTGACAGAGAAAATTGATATATATTTTTGTCATACATGGTCAACTTTCAAATGATTATATGCACGAAATAGAAAATTGATCAAAAAATGGATCGCATAAGACGGGCATAAGATGAATTATAACGCAGAATTCAAATTTTCTATGATTATTCAATCGCAAAATCACGAAAATAATTTATTTTAAAATATTTATTATTATCTTTATCTCTAAGGAGCCACCGACCCCAATTCGCCTGAACACCCCCCAAATTATTCTGAACCCACTACGCCCCCCTAGAACGCTTCAGCGCCCACTGGGGGCGGTACTGCCCACTTTGAGAAACGCTGATGTACATCAATGTAAATACGTTATAATCCGGATAACACCCGATGGTAGATGCAGATCTGGAAAAAACAGCATTACCGAAAATTAACGGTATTAGATAAGAAAAAATCACGTCCAAAGGATTGCCTTGATAGCACCGGGTTTTATCCCATATAGCTCAGTCCCTCTCAGCAGAAATGGCATACCGACTGCCGAGAGTATTACACAAAGCACGAACTCCGTAGCTTTGGCAACAATTCTAGGGGTATACAAAAAATACACTCGTGAAAAGAATGGTGCGGTCCGGATTGGAACTTATGACATTCAGAATACAAGACAAGGGATTAACCACTTACACGCAACGATCTGCGGAGTAAAAGGAATTATTGTCAACAAGTCAATGTTTATTGCAGTCAGAAAGTTTTTACTACTGATAGATAAATTGATTGATTAATTAACTGATTGCACAATCATCATCGCACTTCAGTGAGTAACCATGTGAGTTTCGACCTATTTCTTACACAGTAAGTTATAAGCGATTGTTTGCGTGGTCCGTAGCACTGGCAGGGTTTCCTACCTAATTTTAAAGATGTTAAAACATCTGTGGGACTGTTATTTTAATTTATGTAATTAGGTCAGCCAAGACTGGGAACTTTTATTGTTTTTAAACTGTCAAGGATAATTGTATGTCCTCAATTTGAACACCGTTTCCAAGTTGTATCGTCCGTCTCCGATAGGACTAGGAACTCGATCTCACCTATATTAAGATAAAGGATCTCTGGAAAAACATCCCAATCTCTTGTGTCAGGGAACTTCTTCTTCGTTCGACCGCTGTGAATTCAGACGTTAGCCATGGCGTCTAGTAGGGAGCTTCCAACTGATTTTACGGGAGACATGCTTATACCATTTGACTGGTCTCCCCTACCATGCAGGCGAGTCTTCACCGACTTCAGAGGTACTTGAAGATTAGATCCTTCAAGTGTGATCTTGACTCAGGGAACAAACCCAGGAATTTTGGAGCAAGAGGCAAGCAGTTCCCCTCCACGACACAGAGATCTCATCTTCTGTGCTACATATAGACAGGACTACATATGGAGTCTTATACAATAAATAAAAAGAGAGCAAAATCTCTGGAGACCACAGAGATGTGGTTTTACATGGAAATACTAAGAAGCCCATGAATTCTCAAAAGAACACACAAACCCTCCTGTGTCCCTGTCTATAGGCAAACCCTTATGCATTACACACAGTTTACCAGTCTGCACTTATTAATTGTTCACTTTTGGGGGTTTTTTTTACATGCCAACCTGACCATGGAATTTATCTCCGATAAGACTAGGTACTTGATCTCATCTACATTTCGATTAGAGATCGGTGGAAAAAATATTTTGATTTTCCCATGAACATGGGACATTCGACGTATCTTTTATCCTCTATAGGACTAGAAACTCGATATCACCTACATTATGATCAGAGATCAGTGAAACAATATTTTGATTTTTCCATGAACATGGGATATGTTCTATGGGAGATCAAGTTTCTAGTCCTATCGGAGACTGACGATACAACTTGTGCACGGTGTTATTCTATCTAGGTCAAGACTAGGAACGTGACTTCACCTACAATGGGATCAGAGGTCAGTGGGAAAATATTTTGACTGTTCCATGAATATGGAACATATTCTAGGTGAGATCGAGTTCCTAGTCCTATCGGAGACGGACGATACAACTATCAGTTTGTTTATTTCCTACAAGACCAAGAACTTTGCCTCACCTACATTGGGATCACAGATCAGTGGAAAAATATTTTGATTTTTCCCTGAACACTAGATATACAACTTATCCTCTATCTCGAATAAGACAAGGAACTTGATCTCCCATACTGTCTCCCGAGTGGTTACCGGGACCCCAATTTGGGGTGTAAAGAATAGAACCACTGTTACCTGCCACGCATGTCGTAAGAGTCGACTAAGGAGGTTTGGCTGAAATCGGATGCACATGTCCTAAACGTGTAGAAGTCTATGCGTTTAGGGTCTACCAAACCAATGTGCAGCGTATACACGTTCTTGACAAAGATCAAACATATCACAAAGACTGATTAAAATTGGTTCTAAAGAACGAACGCAAAGAAGAAGATCTCCCATACATTGGGATCAGAGACCAGTTGAAAAATATTGTGATTTTTCCACGAGGAAAAGGTATCGAGTACTATTGACGTGCAGGAGGAGCAGTGAGTACTTACATGTGATAATACCATCACATACTCAGCCCTGCATCCAAACACTCGTTAAATATAAATATAGAATGCACTCAATAAAAATATGGTACAGAACCGACTTGACACAAATTAATAATAAACAACATGAAATCAAGTTTAGTCTGTTTCAAATGGTAATCATCTCCCACCTTACAAGAGTCAGGCATCTTTGGGAAATCGGCCAAATCAGCATCCTAAAATATTTGTCTATACTATCTTCTCAGTATTCGCTGGAGGTTAATGATGACATTGTGAGTTCTGTACCTTAGTTTAAACCATAGGTTCCCAAACATTTTCATCCCACCGCCCACTTTGTCTGACATAAGCTTTAACGCGCTCCTCTCCATTATAACATTTTGTCAACGCCCCCGTCCCACACATATACATACTCTATTTTCTCTTTGATATAGAAATTGATATATTTCTGTCATACATGATCAATTTTCAAATAATTATATACATGTAATAAAAAAAATGATGAAAAATGGATCGCCTAAGACGGACATAAGATGAATTAAAATGCAGAATTAAAATTTTAAATGATTATTCACTCGTAAAATCAGGAAAATAATTTATTTTAAAATAAATTGTATTACTTTTTTCTTTAAGTAGCCACCGATCCTAATCGCCTGAACAACCCCCAAATACTTCTGAACCTACTATCGCCCCCTAGAAGGCTTCAGCACCCACTGGGGGGTCGGTACCGCCCACTTTAGGAACCTATGGTTTAAACTTTAAACAAATATATTTATAAGCGCAGGTTTTATTTCTTCCGCTATGAGAAGGGATGACGGAAATTAACAAAGAACCGCTTGTTTGGTACCGGTGCCCGCAAGGAAGCAAACAATAGTACCGCTGCGACCCACAAGGCATGTTGTAAGAGGCAACTTATGTAGGACCTAGCGAAGCTACCCTAGTAAATAAAAAGCGTCGCAGAAACCGGATGTGCTGGCCTACTATAGGCACATAACTGGCACAACGTAAAATCGCTCTTAAGCTCAGATCCCATACAAATCGCACTGAGTAGTTGATATGGAGCGTATGAAGAAGAAGAAGAAGAAAAAAATAACAATCATACCCTTACAAAAAAGTAAATAATTAAAAACTGTATGGAATGGAACTAATAGGAAAACAAAGCTCAGAAAGAGCATACGTATTATATTGGGATCGGTTATGAGTGTAAGGCATGGGCATTTAATCAGGCAGTGAATAAAGATATATGTGTTTTTAAATATAAGTGTTACAGAAGAGTCCCCTGTGTATCATAGACAGAGAAGAAAACAAATGGATTTATCCAGAAAGAATATTACAATCCAAGAAAACTGGCTGATGCTACAAATACCAAAGAGAAAATTGAAGTATTTTGGACATATAAAGAGACACGAAGGGTTGGAGACGACCATTAAGGAAGGATGCGTCAAGGCAAAGAGAAGAGAAAGACCACGGAGAAGATGTATTCAGGATATAACTGATGGTGTGAACATGAAGGCTGCAGTGGCGGAATAAAAAAGAATTCTGGAATAAAAATAGACATGCATGGGAAAATAAACGTGCCGATAGGCTTGCAGGTATATCTGCTGTAAAAAGGTGGGCTAACAATAGTCCAGGCTGATATTCCGAATTACATAATGAAGAGAGGATGTGTGCATGATTCAAGTAATAGTGGTGAATCTACAATACTAACCAGACTGCAAGAATTCCAAGTCAAATGTGGTGTAGCTAGATAAGAGCACTATACTGGTAGTCAAAGAAGAATAGTAAACCAACAAAGAACCGGTGTAGTTTGTTTTGTTTTTTCGATCCAGAAGCACTTGAACTTTCAACTCTTCGGCTCAGACCATACACATCGTAACCCTTCGGTTCGGTGCCACGAACACCGTAAATCTGGAGAATCTGTGTCTTTTCTGTCAGCCCGCGGAATTGAACCCGCACTCACAGAGGGCTTGTTATTAGTCGCTACGAACACGCTGGGCAGGCGGGCAACCGGTATCGTTAGTCGCCACACGCTGAGAGACATACTGAGGAACTCAATGGTTCCAGTGCAGTGGTGATGATCCAACGACTAAACTAAACTGGAAAAAATAAGATGGATTCACACGGAGAACAAGACAGTATCGTCTATTGTCTATTGTCTATTTTCTATTCCCAGGTGGAAGATGTAGTTGGCTGTCCTCTCTTGCCGTTAAGCGTAGGGATGGGAGCTTTAATTTGCGCTCTAGGGCTAGATGAGTCGCCCTTGTTGTGTTGTATCCGTGTTTATGTAGTGTGGTCTTGATATTGTCTAACCATTTTTTTCTTGGTCATCCCCATAGTTCTAGTATATGATCTCTTTTTATTGTATGCTCTTATTGGGGGTTGAAAGACAGTAACCGTAACCCTTTAAATCCGTTATCTTTTTTTTTACCTCGATATTGCAGTATATACTGAGTAAGCCAGTAAACTGACTTTGCGTCATCTTAACAATACTTCAAGCTATTCTATCGGCTCAATATGTTAACAATAATGCAAGCTATTCTATCGGCTCATATACAATAATGAAGCTATTCT
Organism: Arion vulgaris; assembly: GCA_020796225.1. NCBI lineage: Eukaryota > Metazoa > Mollusca > Gastropoda > Stylommatophora > Arionidae > Arion > Arion vulgaris. Next base: position 67,297,852 of record CM036755.1, on the reverse strand, counting down.
ATCGGCCATATATTAACATAGCAGCTATTCTATCGGCTCAGTATGTTAACAATACTGCAAGCTATTCTATCGGCTTCAGTATGTTAACAATACTAGCAAGCTTGCATTTTCTATCGTTCAAGTATGTTAACAATACTGCAAGCTATTCTATCGGCTTAGTATGTTAACAATACTGCAAGCTATTCTATCGACTCAATATGTTAACAATACTGCAAGCTATTCTATCGGCTCAATATGTTAACAATACTGCAAGCTATTCTATCGGCTTAGTATGTTAACAATACTGCAAGCTATTCTATCGGCTCAGTATGCTAACAATACTGCAAGCTATTCTATCGGCTCTAGTATGCTAACAATACTGCAAGCTATTCTATCGACTCAATATGTTAACAATACTGCAAGCTATTCTATCGTCTCAATATGTTAACAATACTGCAAGCTATTATATCGGTTCAGTATGTTAATAATACTGCAAGCTATTCTATCGGTCAGTATGTTAACAATACTGCAAGCTATTCTATTGGCTCAATATGTTAACAATACTGAAAGCTATTCTATGGCTCAATATGCTAACAATACTGCAAGCTATTCTATCGGCTTAGTATGTTAACAATACTGCAAGCTATTCTATCGGCTCAATATGTTAAAAATACTGCAAGCTATTCTATCGGCTCAATGGGTTAAAAGTGAAAGGTGTACACATCATTTTACTCCACAGGGACCTTCAACGTGTCAACTTGCTTTTCCCAAAATACGGAATCGTCCACGTGTTCTCAATACTGTTCTTACCTTTACGTATTTTTGTATTAGGGGTGTGTGTGTCACCCTATTTCTTTTATTTACACTACTACACCAGAGTCAACTATAAACTTATGGGCCTTCGGACTCAGGTAAGTATTATGGGAAATCAGACGACAACTACCGCACGTGACCTTGCATTCCAGTATTGGTGTACATAGACGAATTCATTTTAATATCAACATAAAATACTAACTCGAAGTTATATTATGCAACAAGTTAAGTTTAACATTAAGGAATATCAATATTATGAATATTTTTCACCAACAAATAACCATAGACTCACAGAATTGAGTAAAGTTGCAAAAAAACTTGCATTGTTCTATATTTTCCGGCCCTCCTTTCTGATCTAGGTCAGGGAACCTCGAGTCAGTTGTCTGACCTAGTTATCTAGAGTTGGCTGTGGCCACACACTCTAAAATTAGACTATGACGCAAGGTCTGGCATCTGCTAGGTCGAGATTAGGTCACATGTTATCAGTTATTATTTATATGCAGACTATTATCATAGCATTCCGGATATGTCTGTAGGTGCTCCGATCCCCGCCTCAACAAATTCAGCAGCGTCCATCGGTTCAGAACGTTAGTTTGATTTTGATTTGTCAACCATTTTTGCATATTTGGTGTGTCGTTCATTTCGGGCTGTACCAATATCGACATCCATCTCTCTCAATTTGGTCAGCGACTGGAATCACAACACTGAAACTCCTCTGTTCGGAAAGACTATAACATTCCATCAGATTTTGTTAGTTAGGAATGTTGGTAAAGAGCATTATACCCTGGAGTTCAGGGAAACAATCGTGTTGACTTTCTTGCAAACAATGCCCAGACTCAAGAGGGCAGAAGTATGGACAGAGCCGATGTCATCATGAGGTACGCTCTCAGTTATGTGATATGGGCGAGTCTCATACACTGGAACGTGTACGAGAATTGGGAGTTAAGTTATGACATGCCTCACAGTGTCGTCTTCGTTGTAGAGAGAGAAAGTATACTGATCAACTTTTCATGAATTCGATGAGCAAGTGGACTTTAAGATGGCTGCTGCAGCGGAGGACAGAGCACGCATAGGAATGCCCAATGTGACGTGCCATCGATCGCATACACAACATAGCAGCACATGTTTACTCTACCTTACTACAAAAAGAATTGTTATACTACTTCGTCAACTATGCTTATTGGACACACCTTGAGAAGAAATGATTATCAAATAGCAAAGCATGCATTGTTATGTTATGTTATGCGATCAACATCATGCCACATTGGGCATTCCCATTCGTGTTCTGTCCTCCATTGCAGCAGCCATCCCAAAGTCCATTTGCTTACATTACCCATTAGAAGTTGATTACTATATCTTCTCTCTCTACCAGGAAGACGACACTGTCTGGCATGTCCAAACTTAACGCCTAATTCTCGAACTCGTTCCAGTGTCTGAGACCCGCCCGTGTCACATAATTGAGAGCGTACCGCATTGATGATATCGGCTCTGTCCATACTTCTGTCCACTTGAGTTGGGGCACTGTTTGCAAGAGAGTCAGCACGCTCGTTACCCCGCACTTCAGCATGTCCAGGCGTGTACAGCCAAGCCATTTTCTTGAGATGTGATCTTCGAATGATGTCCACCCATTCCACACGCATACTTCCAGATTCAATCAGTTGAAGTATATTCATCGAGTCTGATATGATGATCGTATGGGTAACCTGTTGCTCAGCCACCCATGACAGAGCCCTGGAGGCAGCGGTGATCTCCATAGTCATGCTCGATGTCGTTGTCTCAAAAGCCCCGCAGTCCTCATGAAGTGTGCGACCGTTTCGTTGTGCTGAGTAAGCCCACGATGATCTGGTGCCACGCTTGACAGAGCCATCTGTGTAGATAATGATATCACCTGGATGTACTGATCCAGAAAAATGCATTGAAGTGGTATGCAAAGGGTTCAAGAAACAGAGGACGACCTAAGGAGACCCTGAGACGTACTTTGCTGAGAGAGGCATGAAATATCAGTCTCAGTTACATAGAGGAGATTGAGCGAGTTGCCCAGGATAGAGCGATATGAAGCAATTGTTTGCAGTCCCTATGTAACGTATAACGGTACGAGAGGAATTATTATTATTATTATTACTTTTTCAACTATATATAACTGATTACCTGTTGAAAGCAGTAACAGAAGTCTAGTCGGTGAATCAACAACAGCTTTCCAAAGTGGGCGGTACCACCCCCCAGTGGACGCTGAAGCGTTCTAAAGAGGCGATAGAGGGTTCAGAAGAATTGGGGGGGGGTGTTCATGCGATTAAGGGTTGGTGGGAAATTAATAATAAATATTTTAAATACATTATTTTCGGGATTTTGCTATTGAATAATCATATAAAATTTGAATTCTGCATTTTAATTCATGTTATGTTCGTCTTACACGATCCATTTTTTCATCAATTTTCTATTTTATGAATATAATCATTTGAAGCTGACTATGTATACAGAAATATATATCAATTTTCTATGTCAAAGAGAAATTAGAGTATGTATATATGTAGGAGGGGGCGTTGGCAAACTGTTATAATGTGGACGGGGGCGTTACAAAGTTTATGTTGTGCAAAGTGGGCGGTGGGACGAAAAAGTTTTGGTTGGAATCTATGATCGACGAGATCAAAGGAATGATGTATGCGTCATGTGTGTTAACTGCTATATAAATGTGACACACATGACAATAACTATTATACCATCCAGTTCAGTGAACATATGTATTGAAGCTTTGTTTGAATTACGAGTATATTGATCTAACCACTACGATGCTGTAACTAGGACATGTCAGCAACAGAGGAAAGAGATCAAGGACAGCATTTATAACTAACAACGGTATAACAGTGGTTCGAATCCTGTGTTTGTCTATTTGATTTTTTTTCGGAAGCTCTTAATACCTGTACAATGTTTATTTGTGGATAATATTCGTTGCCTCCATTGCTTCCTCTGGAGTTCTTGTAAACAAACTCTTTTATCTAATCCTACTTTGTATCACAGCGTCAAGATAAGAAGAGATTTCTAGAACGAGCTTTTGTGTGCACTTCATAACCAGTCTTTCATCGTCTCTGTTAGCTCTGAGGGTCACCTTTTGTGTGGATGTCCTTTTTGCTTTATATCCACTGTATGGAAGTAACATTGCTTTTTGAGGAGCACTTTCTGTTGGTAATCTGCTTGTATGGCTGAACCATTTCATTTGTTGTTTGTTGATGAAGTTCAGTACTGATATTGTACTCACTTTTTCCCCTTTGTTTTATTTCAGCCAGTCTCTTTTTCTCCCAGCATTCTGCGTAGACACTTTATTCCTGCCGTGATATTGTAGCTATAAATGGTAAAAATGACATATATGTATATATATATATAGCCGTCATCACATGCGATGATGACAACAATCTCAGACGTGTGCTGCTGCACCTCTCTGGTGTGTGCGGAGGTGTCTGTAGAGTCCAATCCTAGAAAATAATCCCCTTCCACAGGTGGGGCATACATGATCAAGGTTAGACATGTGTGTAGTGTGTGCTATGTCTTTTCGCGCAGCTCGTTTTCTCTGTGCCTCAACAACATATACCGCATAATTGATGACATCCTTTCAAATATACTTTAAACTCAAAATCAAAGTAAACTGGATGGTACTACAAATAAGAATGAGAAAAATGAAGTATTTTGGAAATATAACAAGACATGAAAGGTTGGAAAAGATTATTATTGAAAGAGGCACCCAGTCAAAAAAGGAGTTGAGAAAGGCCACGGAGAAGATGGATTCATGATGTAACTGATGATTTGAGCATGACGGATGCTGTGACGAGGCATCTGGTTTATGAGAGAGATTCCGAAGGACTGTAAGAGTGGCAAAGTTCTCTCAGACAAGCAATTTGTACATCCTGTTCTGATGTTTGGCTGTTTATATATCACAATAGAATGATAAACACGGCTTAAGAACGATCTCGAGAAGAGAGGCGAGAGAGAGAGCGTGAGAGAGAGAGACAAGCAATTTGTACATCCGTTCTGATGTTTGGCTGTTTATATATCACAATAGAATGATAAAAACGGCTTAAGAACGATCTCGAGAGAGAGAGAGAGAGACAAGCAATGTAATGATGATGAGCGGCCGTGAATTACCGGGTCTCACAATGGGTGCAAAGAATAGCAACACTGCGACCTAAAAGGCATGTCATAAGTGGCAACTGAGGTAGGGGCCTAGGAAGCTACCCTAGTTAATAAAAAAGCAAATTTAAAAAAAAATTTGTGGGAGGGGAGGGTGTTTGTATACTACTTAGGGAGCAGAACCGGTTTTTAAAAAAAAAAGTTTGTACATACCGAATGGGACTGGGTCTTTAGGCGTCTTACTGGCACAACGAACTCACGCTCCAAATCACAAATTACATTTTGGCAATAAATGGTGTAAAGCTAACCACATGGATAAAAAAAACCCAGAAATAACTGTGACAGTATCATTAGATAAGTATTGTAACCAACCAGAGTTAATATACACAGAATATATGTTTATGAGGGCGCACGGCCAGCGACCTCTTTGATCGATTTCATGTTTGCACGTGCTAACAAAGCCAGTACGGGCAGATTTGTGACGGTAAGTGATGGTAGTTACACTTACTTAATATCTCATAACACTTTATTGTAAGCGTATGTAGCTTTAGCGGTAGTGAGCTATATCACAACCCAACCCCCAAGTGTACCTGGTTCAAACACCGCCACGGTTAATTTTGGAAGCAAATTCGTTTTTGCGGATTTTTCCGAAAGGTAGAAATACGCATCACCGTGTAGACAACAATGGTAAACTATTGAATGTATAAGTGGTGCCTAGAAAACCGACAACTCGTTCGTTCTTACGTTATAAGCCGAGTCTTCTTCTTCGAACGCTCCATATCGATCACTTGTTAACCACTCTGTGTGATTTGTATGTATCTGAGCCTAAGAGCGATTGTATGTTGTTCCGGTTATGCACCTACAAAGTAGGCCAGCATATCTGAATTCTGAGATGCTTTTTATTGACTAGTGTAGCTTCCCTAGGTTCTACATCAGTCGCGTAATACAACATGCCTTATAGGCCGCAGTGGTACTATTCTTTGCTTACCTTGTGGGCACGGCCGCACACAGGCATAAGCAGAGTTAAAGTTCATGCTACAATAGCACACTGTGTCACTAAAATTTACATTTAACAAAATTATGACCCCAATCATCTTTTAAGAAATCTGTCGTGGACCGATTTTTATACCTTTAAGGGGGTTGTATCTCTAGAAAATGTTAGTTTTAGTCAAAAATATCAATTTTCAAAGTATTTAGTTCTATAAAGTACAACATTCGTACTATTGATTGGACATAAAATTATGTTGTTTTGTTTGCGTATTAGCACTACAACTTTAATAAGAAAGGTTCAATTCTATACCTTTTTCTTTCAAATTCCAAGTTTAAAATTAAGTTTTGTCAGAATAATTTGTTTCCATTTTTGTGTCGGAAATCCCTGAGTTTTAACTAATACTAAATCTAGATACTCGAAATTTGAAGTTACCAGTTTGTAGCTACTGATTCATTTCAAATTACATTTTTGTGAATATGTATTTTAAAAATTAATTTTCAATGTGAAATGACACATTTTGGGCGGATTTTTGGCAAGCATACGTTTTAAAAAAAAATTAAATATATTTCTTGAGATTTTACAAAATATAAATTCATCAGTAGCTGTAAATATACTTACAATTTTTGAATCGCCCTTTTTTTCTCAATATATTTGTTTGTTTTGTAAATTTTAGGATTCTAATAACATGTATTTTTTAAAGATGGCCGCTGTTGTCATGGCAACCATGCAATGTTTTTTAAACATTAAAATAGATCTACATTCTTAGCTTAACTTTCCCATCATAAAATAATTGCTCTAACTTAATTAATAAAGAACATTTTTTGTTTCGGATCTAAACACCTTAAGAAGAAAGCTGCATAACTTCACAGCATGCAGAGCTCTCTACAACAGAACATCGGGAAAGAAGACGAGCGGCAGACCACGAAAAAGATGGTTAGATAGAACAGCAGAGTCCTGTCAAAGAGCAAAATGAACTATCAGACAAGCCGCTATATCAGCACAAGACAAAAACAGAAAACCATGACACTAGGTAACAACCCGGTAGCAGTGCGACAACAAAAGGTGTAAGAAGAAGAAGAAGAAGAAGTCATGGACATTCGCCTTTCACTCGCCCGTATGCTGCTGCGACCCGCAATGGATGCACAAAATAGTACCACTGCGACCTACAAGGCTGGTTGTAAGAGGCAACTAATGTAGAACATATGGACGCTACCCTAGTTTTAAAAAAGCATCGCAGAAATTGGATGTGCTGGCCTACTTCTAGGCTCATAACTGGCACAACGTACAATCATTCATAGGCTCAGATCACATACAAATCACATAGAATACTAACAAGGGGTCGATATGGAGCGTTCAAAGAAGAATTAAGTGGCCAAACCACTTCATTGTTTGTTTCTCAATGTAATTCAAGCAAGGTTCTGTGCCAACTTTCTTTCTTATGCTGATTATCTTTTCTGGTGTTATTGGTAACTTTTCGCAGGCACCTCATTTCACATGTAGACAGTCACTAATCAGATGAAAACAGATGTTTAATATGACGGAATCTGAGTCACAAACGTACTCTAACCGGGCAACGTCGATCCTCTCCAAGGAACACACTTCATTATTCCGTCGTTCTAATACAAGCATATACAGGAAACGTGATGTGGAATATTGTCGCCAGCAGTGTAGAAACATTTTCATTACGGTTGTTTTGAGCAGCATGTAGCTAGCCCCCAACTGAAATAATGAAGCTATACACATTCCCATCGATCTGGTTAATGACTCGTGTTTCATATCTGCAGATGCAAGGTTATGTTTGTATATATATATGTATGCTCGCCTGCCCAGCGTGTTTGTAGCGCGTTGGACTACGGGTGACTTGTCCTCTGTAAGTGCGGGTTCAACTCCGCGGACTGGCAGAAAAGCTACAGGTTCCCCAGATTTACGATGTCCATGACACGAGCCGAAGAGCTTTCAGCTCAAGTGCTTCTGGATCGAAAATTTTTTTTTTTTTTTTAAATATATATATCTATATATCGGGGCAAATCATTTTGTGGGGGATCAAAGCTTTGATTTCATCTTTTTATTTTGTGTGTAGTTTCTTTTTAAGGTTAGCGATAATGATGTCATGCAAGCGAGATTTTCAACAAGTTTGAGTGGGGGGGGGGCAAACATGATTATATGTTTATGGGTGGTATTTGAGTGGGGGACAAACAGGATTATATGTTTATGGGTGGTATTTGAGTGGGGGACAAACAGGATTATATGTTTATGGGTGGTATTTGAGTGGGGGACAAACAGGATTATATGTTTATGGGTGGTATTTGAGTGGGGGACAAACAGGATTATATGTTTATGGGTGGTATTTGAGTGGGGGACAAACAGGATTATATGTTTAGTGGAGTAGTGGGGGACAACATTGATTATATTTTATGGTGGTATATGAGTGAAGGGTGATAAGAGGTTAAATGTTTATGAGGATGATGGAGGATTAATGTTTAGGAGGATTTGGAGTGGAAAAAGTTGTTTGGTGGTAGAATAACCAACAATTATATGGAGGTGTTTAGAAAGAAAAATTTGAAAAAATGAGGACAACATTTTAAGATATATGGTGATAGTATATGATAATAGGATGTATGGGTAATGAGATGTTGGTAATTAGATGTAAGTGTTTAAGTAAGGATGTAGTGGTAAGTAGATGAGTGGTAGATCAAGAGGGAAGAATAGAAATTTAACAAAACCAATGTGAACTGATGTAATGTCTAATAAGTTGATCATGATGTGTAAAAGAGTAGGTAATATGCATGGTACTATAAGGAAGCAATTATTAAAATCAGGGATGAGAATTACTTGAAATGAAAGTGCAGGAATATAAAACAGGCTAGAGGTAAAAATATTAAATGGTCAGAATATCAGGAGAGTGTAAACATAGTTAAGGGAGCAAGGAAATGTTTAAGATTTATAATTTTTTTATTCTGATTTCAGGGCATCTAGATACTAACCCTGCAGCTGAGTTTAACAGAGGCAATATACGGAAATATATAGAAGAATAAGCAGAGTTTCATGGACAGAAAAACAGACAAATAAACAAGTTTTAGGAAAACTAGGCATGAAGAAACAATTATTAAGAGAAATAAAATTCAGACAAGTAAAGTATTTTGGGCACATAAAAGGCATGACACCATGATAAAACATTTACTAGAGGGGAAAGTTGAGGGAGAAGAGCAAGAGGAAGACCGAGAGATAAGTGGGAGAGAAACTTTAAGAAATTGACAGGTTACAGTCTGGCAGTGTGCAACACCAAGGCGAAAGACAGAGGATGCTGGAGATTCATTGCAGCCAACCTTCGATGTGGAGACGGCACCTGATGATAATGATGAATGTACGGAAACATAGAGCTGACAGATTGGCTTGCTTGGCTATAATATCAGAGAGAGCTACCAGGGATCGAAATGACATTCTTCACGCATTGGGAGAGTCTTTCCGAACAGAGGAGTTTCAGGGTTGTGAATCCCACTCGCTGACCAGATTGAAAGAGATGGGTGTCGATATTGGTGCAGCCCGAATAGAACGACATACTAAATATGCAAGGAGATTGATTAATCAACATCGAACTGGTGTGTTGGGTCGCTGGACGCTGCTGGATTTGCTGAGGCGGAGATCGGAGCATCTATGGACATGTTCGGAGTGCTATGATGATAGTCCTCATATAACTAATAACAGATGGGGAGGCTACGATAATACTGAGTAAACGGATGAAATGGGCGTTGAAGGTAGGTTACAGTATTATATAAGAAAGGAGAAAACAAGAAACATGACAACACCCGACGTTTCGACCAAAGGCCTTTATCAAGAAAATAACTACAAACACGATTTACTAAGAAAACTAAAACATAATTCTAACTTTGAAAAGGACGACATAAATTGGTACTAGATGCTACATAGATCCTGTATACTCCTAAAAACTTGTGTGAACAGTGAAAGTCTGAAGACCAACATCACAAGAAAGCTCAACTAGATGCGACATAGATCCTGTATACTCTCACTTGTGTGAACAGTGAAAGTCTGAAGACGAACATCACAAGAAAGGTCAACTAGATGCGACATATATCCTGTATACTCTCACTTGTGTGAACAGTGAAAGTCTGAAGACCAACATCACAAGAAAGCTCAACTAGATGCGACATAGATCCTGTATACTCTCACTTGTGTGAACAGTGAAAGTCTGAAGACCAACATCACAAGAAAGGTCAACTAGATGCGACATATATCCTGTATACTCCACTTTGTGAACAGTGAAAGTCTGAAGACCAACATCACAAGAAAGCTCAACTAGATGCGACATAGATCCTGTATACTCTCACTTGTGTGAACAATGAAAGTCTGAAGACCAACATCACAAGAAAGGTTAAAAGTAGCAAAGAAATAATTCATATATATCCTGTGACCTTCTGCTCAACATAAGCCCATCAGAACGAGTCAATGACATGTTGATTTTTTTACTGTTATTAGACAAATGAGAGCTAGCAGGTTGTGATTTTTTAAACGTTCGTCTGTGTAGATAGGCAATGAGTGGAGTAAGAAAAAAGGCTTTGTGGTTCAAATTTTGTGTTTGGTAATTTGTATTTTGGAAGCCTCTAATATTTGTTCACTGTAAATTTATTGATCATACTCATTGACTCCGGTCCTTAACCTCGGGTTTTTAAAAACTTCTTATTGTCTATTGTCTATTCCAAGATGGAAGATTTAGTTGGTTGTCCACTCTTGTCATTAAGCGTGAAATGGAGCTTTAATTTGCGTTCTAGGGCCAGATGAGTTGCCCTTGTTGTGTTATGTCCGTGTTTATGTAGTGTAGTTTTGATATTGTCTATCTATCTTTTTCTTGGTCCGAAATGCTGTTGGGGGTGGTAAAGATTTGCTCAGTACATACTATATGATGATCATGAATTAGAAAAAGGAAATTTGAGGAGAATGAAAACCTGTAATTTTCATTAAAATGCTTGACCCTAGCAAAATAGGGTATCCATTCCAATGTGAGAATAAGGAATTTTTTTGCAAGAACCCCAAAGGAAGCAATCATGTGTTTATCTATTTGTTTTTTTCGGAAGCTCTTAATAGCTGTACATTGGTTATTTGTTAACCATTCCATTGTGCAACGTATACACGTTCTTGGCAAAAACAAACATATCACAAAGAGTGATTAAAATTGGTCGTAAAGAACGAACGCAAAGAAGAATAGAAGTTTCATACAGTTTAGGTTTATAGCTACCAGTATTTTCAAACTTATGAAATATGTTACATCTATTGGTTTCAGGACAGTGACTAATCTACAACAAAAAGCACACATGTTGCATGAGTGAAGTGCATCGTTAAGAGATCATACTACATGTCACATAAAATATGATACGCTTTATTGAACATCGGTTTAATGATAATTTGAGCCTCTATGCTGTTTATTATTGACAAGAATACTTATGTTGTCAGCAGACTTGGATATGCAAATACAGGATTAGACGTTGCTTTATAAGAAGATTATGAAAATGAAGATTAAACATTCCAGGTTGAAAGCAGATCAGGAAATTATGCATTTTATTTTGTTAATTTTAGTCAAGTTAGTGCATAGAGGTCTCTTAAAAGTATCTTAAGGGATCTATTGGCGTAGAGGTTAGGTGACCGTCTCTTGTGCCATAGGTACCAGGTTTGTTCCCTCGTGGAGCAATCTGGATATTTTCCAGAGATCACTGATTTCAGTGTAGGTGAGATCGAGTACCTAGTTCTATCGGAAACGGTCGATAAAACGTAGGTCACGTGTTCAATTTGATCACGTAAAATAACTCTTGGTTGTTCAAAATAGAGAAAAACAGGCTGGAAAGCCGCTGTTGGAGCAAACAAAATTCATTCGAAAGATTAAAAATAAAATTCCAATAAAATTATCTTCACCATCTTCGAAATTACATCGGGGACCCTCGCCGGCGCTACGGAGTTCGTGCACTGCAACTGAAATCTTCCTGTGTAAGAAAGAGATCGGAACACACATGGTTACGCACCGAAGTGCAATGATGATGGGCCTATCAATCAAACAGCCAATGCACATACAAGATTAGACCTTGTTGAATAAGATTATTAAAATGAAGTTTAAACATGTCAGGTTGAGAGCAGATCAGGAATGATTTTATTTTGTTAATTTTAGTCAACTTACTCCCTCCATATTAGCCTACCTCATCGTGGTTAGAGGGTTTGTGTGTCTTAGTCAGGGGCCATGTTTGGCTCTGATAGCAGTACATAATTATATGAACTAAAAATAATAATAATCAGGCAACTGTAATTAGATTTCCTTGTCTTAATTTCTAAGTGTCCTAGAGCCAAGGGAAGACCAAGAAAAAGATGGATCGACAATATTAAGACCAGACTAAATAAATA